>CM067372.1:137788753-138388753 GCA_034401795.1 Chaetoderma sp. LZ-2023a
GGTTGTTCTTTGACTCTAATTACCAAGTTAGACAGAATTTACTTCTGCAGTGGTCATTCGTGAGAAATGTCCATTTGTAGACCAAGAGAAAAATAATTTACCACTAGTATGCCTGATTCTATAACCTAGTCAGTCTTTCACTTCAAGAGTATACTTACCTCCCTAATACTTTTGATATTGCTAAATATTGGCTTTCACTCAATAAACACTCAGATTTAAAACAGTTAGGTGCCCCTACTGGGCAGGGAGTCAGAGCGTAGTCCAGCGGATGCCAGCCCCACCTCCGCGCATGCGCAGACTAGCACTTCCTCTTTGCTAGATTATTGGCAGAGAGATCACACATGTCTTTTTGTGCAAAAGCTTTTTCTTATTCTTAAACTGTTTAAGTGGTGTTATTTTGGAGTGTCAGTCACTTTTTTAGATGGCAGGACGGAACACTTCACCGAAGGAGGACTTAGGACCTTTAAATCAGGTGACTTCTAGTAAAATTAGCGAGTTTTCTTCCCGGTGTATTGTGTTTCCGGGACTCGCGTTTACCGTGATAAGCGCCTTGTTAGTTGGTTTATGTCAACTCGGTGCTACCTAAGGCTAATTTCTCTTTCTGTTTATGTCCACAGGTCTGTATGACGCTAGGTGGTGACATCACAGCAGCAGAGAGTTAGTTTTCTCTCCACCATGGTTCCATTTCCTACTAATACTGTTAGGTTATCTAACCAAATGAAAAATTATGTCCAGTGAGTTGGAGGCCTAGTATAAAGGTCTTCTCACTTTGCCCTCTTGATCCAATTCCTTCCCCATGAGGTGGAGAGAGTTAAGAGGCGTGCAGATGGTGGAGTTCTCCGGTTCGTCACGTTGGATGGTTTGTCTATACAAAGTGTCAGGTATCTAGTTATTGATAATGTGGTGATGTTAATTATAGTAAACAAGCAAAGGGAGATAATTAACATTTTTGCCAGAAAAGAGTTATCTATATGTATCTGATGGTTGTGTAGTCGACGTATCCATTCAGCATACAATTCGTCCTTGCACTTGGATGTTTTGTTGGGATCGAATTTTTCCTGTCACGGGATTAATGACGTCATAATCAGCCTGGCTATGTATTTATCAGCAATTCAAGTCGCTATGCTGGTTTCTGATGTATATTGATCTTTATGATCGTTTTCCTTCTCTTTGAGTTGGTTTGAGTGTCTAAGCTTAACTAGTTTGCTCATACTCCTTATCCTTTGCCCTGTTTCAGGGACCGGGTTGCGCGTCCTGTGGACGTTGTCTACATGAAAAGTTCTGGCCTCATCTGTGCTATCAATGTAGCCCTTGTGGTCCCTTGGTTAATTGTGACATATGTAAGCACTGGGGGGGCGAGTTAATGTCCGAATTCTTGTGCTGCTTACAGGCGACGGACAAGGTGGTAGAGGAGGAGAAGAAGATGAAGCGGAAACGAGAGGTTGTAAGTAGGAAGGGTAAGGGGAAGGTCTCGTCCGCGGTGGATATGGAGGCCTTCCGGACCGAGATGTTGGGAGAGATGAAGAGGACAATAAAGGATTTGGTTCCAGGGTTGCTTCGTGGCATGCTTCCTGGACCAAATCCTTTACTGTCCTCATCATCGGCTTCGGAGCAGGTAATCCCCGCCTCTGGATCGGTTTTCCTTAGACCGCTTCCGTTGTTCGACGATTCAGAGGTGGCCCCATTAGAGGGGGCGTTCCACGACCCTGGCAGCAGGCTTATTGCCGCGCCGAGAGGGGACCGTGGACGGTTGTCGCTGGAACCCGCGGGCTGCTTATCAGTCCAGGGGTATCCGCACGCCGCGGTGGCCAGTACCTCCTATGGCACCATTCCTGGTCAGCCCGGGTTAGCTCTCTTTGCTGACCCGGGGTCTAATCTTTCTGACCAGGGTGATGAGGATTACCTGCTAGGGTCGCCGTCTGACGACGTGGACATGGATGAAGACGTTTGTGTACCCCTCGCGGGGAATACAGGCGGCTTCTTCCACGGTTTTACTCACCCTGGAGTAAAGTCCGCGGCTCAGGTGGTGGCCCAGGGCGCTGCTGATGGCCAGCGGTACCGCATGCCTCGGCTTGCCGAGGCTGTTGCTGGTGCTGGCCGGGCCCGTGGTGGGGCGGTATATACCCCGCGCTCTGCCACGGTGCCTGCTCCTGGTCAAACCAGTGATATTGTCATGCCGGTGCTATCAGGCCCGCATGTTTTCCCTGGCTTGCCAGGTGTATCAGCGTACCCGCCGTCAAGCTCTGCTGCTTGCGCTCAGGAGGAAGACGAAGGACCCCGTCTTGTAGAGCGCTCGCAGTTAGCCACGGAGGAGGATTGGTCTGACGCTTGCCAGTGGTTGGTGAGCGTTAGGCCTGATCTGCCCGTGGAGCAGTCGCCTAGCCAGCGTGACCACAGGCCGTGGTTAGCTGGGAAACCGACTGCTAACGCTATGCCTTCTCTGCCGCTGGCGGAGCATGTCGTTGACATGTTCAAGGCGGCGGAGGCGTCCATTAACTCGAGTGGACGTCTCGCGAAGGCCCCTCGCGAGGTGGCCAGGCGTTGTCGCATCGTGCCCCTGGATTACCAGCGGTACGGTGTGGTACCCAAGCCCAGCGTGGATGACCGCGCGGCTTTGGGTGAGGATGCGCGGCCAGGCTCCCGTTCTGACACGGGGGTCTTGTGTTCGAACGCGTTGCGTTCGGCGAATACCGCGTTGCGTGATGCGGAGGAGAGTGGGAGGGCTTCGATTGCCGCTCTGTCCCACGTCTCCCAGCTGTTACAGGGGGTAGTAACGGCATCCGCATCGCGCCAGCCAAGCCCGGTCACGGTCCAGCGAGCCATCCAGGATGGTATTAACCTGGCGCTGGACTGTATGACTCGGGCGGTGACCAGGAGTGTCCGGGCAAGACGTACGTTTGCCCTGGACAATCTGTGCCCGTCTCAGGACCTGTACAATAGGCTACTCCGTACGCCTATGACGGGTCCTGGTCTTTTTGGAGGTGAGGGATGTCGCCACCTCCAGGAGACGGTCACCCTGGTGAATAACCAGAGGGCGCTGCGCGAGCAGTTTGAGGTGCTGCGTCGTGCTAACGTTCGCGCCGCGGCCCCTGCGTATCGTCCCCTGCAGGCTCGAGGTGGTGCTGGCCAAGTCAGAGGCCAGCCACCGTCGCAGCGTCGGCCTCGGCCGCGTGCGATTCGGCCAGCAGCGAGGGGGGCGCAGGTTCCTCAGGCGCCGTCAGCCAGGCAGCCGCCCGCGCACCAAGGTGCGCGCGGGGCGGGGCGGGGCGCGCGAGGATCTGGGCGTGGTTATCGGTCCTGACAGGACGCTTACCGCGGTAAGAACCACTCCGGTGTGTATGGCGACGGAGACAGTGCCGCTCTTGCATGCCTTGTGTCCACCGCGGTCCCTAGGTGGACCGGTGGGAGGCCGGCTAGCCGGCCACATGCAAGAGTGGGAACGGTTAACTCAGGACCGTTTAGTCTTGCGATGGCTTTCCGTCGGGTATCATCCAGAGTGGATGACAGGCCCGCCGTCGCGACTGTCTCTAGTGCCAGTCTGGACTCCCATTCCGAGAGATCCAGAGCAAAGGTTGTGTATCGAGGAGGAGATAAATTCCCTCGTACAAAAAGGAGCTATTCAGCCGGCGCAAAGGTGTCCGGGCTTCTATTCAACCCTGTTCTTAGTAACAAAACGCACCGGAGGGTGGAGACCGATTCTCAACCTCAAGCCATTGAACAAGTTCATCGAGACGCCCAGTTTCAAGATGGAAACGGTGCGCTCGGTGTTGGCGGGGTTGGAGAGGGGGATGTGGACGGCGTCGATAGATTTGAAGGACGCTTATTTCCACATCCCCATCCACGGGAGTTTCTGTCGCTTCCTGAGATTTGCATTCCAGGGCAGACAGTGGGAATTCAGGGTGTTGCCCTTCAGAATTTCCACGGCTCCTCGGGTTTTCACCCGTGTTGTTCTTGCGATCACAGCATACCTCCGCAGGAGAAGCATAGCAGTCCACACGTACATAGACGACTGGCTGTTGAAAGCGCACACCCGGGAAAGTTTGTCGGCCAATCTGGAGATTGTTTTGAAAACTCTCACAGACTTAGGCTGGATGATCAATTTCCCAAAATCAGAGCTGACTCCATCCCAGAAGTTTGTTTACCTGGGGATGTTCTTCGATCTAGAGACAGGATATGTTTATCCTACTCAGGAGAGAGTTCAGAAACTCATCTCATTAATTCAGTCAGTGTGCGACAGTCGTCATGTCCTGGCACGGGTTTACTTGAGAATGCTGGGGTTGATGGTTTCATTGGAACCAGTCATTCCTCAGGCCGCCTTACGCAGGCGGCCGATCCAGTTATTTCTCATGACACAATGGACCCAGAGTACAGGTTCGCTGGACTCGAATGTGTCAGTGTTGGCGCCTCTCATTCACCACCTGCAATGGTGGTTGAATACAGAGAATCTCTTGCCGGGGGTTTTGCTAACCCCTCCCCACCCTCAGGTGACTGTGTATACAGATGCATCGATGGAGGGCTGGGGAGCTTGCCTGGAAGAGTCCACGATATCAGGGCTTTGGAATCTGGAACAGTCAAAGGAACATATAAATCTACTGGAGCTAAGAGCAGTAGTCCTGGGCCTGGAACATTTCTTACAGAAAGTTCAGGGCAAGATTGTTCTTATTCGTTCAGACAACTCAACAGTTGTGACTTACATAAACCGCCAGGGCGGAACGAAGTCTCCCAGTCTCTGTATGATGACATGGAAACTGCTTTGTTGGTGTCTGGATCACCAGATTACCTTGAAAGCAGTTCATATTCCGGGAAGGTTAAACCTGCTAGCAGACTCATTGAGCCGAAGGATGAGTGTTTTACCCACGGAATGGCAACTAAATCAATGTGTGGCGGATCGTCTGTTCGACCATTGGGGGAAACCCAACATCGATTTGTTCGCAACGAAGAAGAATGCGAAGATGACGACGTACGTCTCTCCGATTCCGGATCCAAGCGCTTTCGCAACAGATGCGTTAGCTATCAGCTGGGGGAGAATGTATGCATACGCATTCCCTCCAGCAATCCTGATTCCAAAAATTCTTCAGAAAATCAGACAAGAGGAATGCCAAGTGCTTCTGATCGCCCCGGATTGGCCAAGCCGATCATGGTATACGGATCTGCTGGACCTTCTGGTCTGCAATCCGGTTCCTCTGCCTCTGATGGACGATATTATCTTCCAGGGCAAGGCCCTTCACAACAATCCGTCAATGTTCAGATTGACTGCGTGGATGTTGTCAAGGAATCTAGAATTAAGGAGGGCTTTTCTGAGCAAGCAGCCATGTTTATGGCCAAAGCCAGGAGGGGGTCAACCTCCAGAGCATATAATTATAAAATCAACAGATTTGCAGAATGGTGCTCAAAAAGATGTATTGATCCAATGGATTCATCTATTCAAGTAGTAGCTGATTTCCTCTGTCACCTCTATGATGCCTATAGCCTCAAGCCTAACTCTATTGCTGGTTATAAATCAGCATTAATGTCTGTTATTCCTTGCTTGGCTAAGAGGGGAAGTGATGAAGTAAATACATTAAATGTATTAATTAAAGGCATGGGCAATCTAAGACCAAGGAATCCACCTGTGATTCCGTCTTGGAGTTTATCGCTAGTGCTTCAAGTACTAGGTGATAAGCCTTTTGAACCACTTAGTTCCATTTCTATGAAACTATTAACACTAAAGACTGTGTTTTTAATTGCTGCGGCCTCGGCTAGGCGTAGGAGTGAAATTCATGCCTTATCAGCCGAGGATGACCGTTTTGTGGTTTCAGGGGAAGGCCTTAAGCTGCTACCTAGGATTAATTTCTTGGCTAAAAATCAGTCGTTGAAATATCCAGGTCAACCTATTATTTTGCCTGCTTTAACTAGATATGATCCTAATTCTAAAGCATGGTGTCCCGTCCGGGCGCTGCGCCGGTACAAACAACGTACGGCGGAGTGGCGCACCGACCAGTCAGCGTTATGGTTGTCATATATTGAACCCCATGGCAGGGCTTCTAAGGACACCATTTCCAGGTGGATTGTGGAATGCATTCAGTTTTGCCATAAATCCGCCACCGGGAAGCAGGTTGACGTGGCCAAGGCTCACAGTGTCCGCGGCGTAGTGACATCCACGGCCCTATTTAATGGGGTCCCTGTGGATGATATTATGTCGGTGGCTCAGTGGCACTGTGAGTCAAGTTTTACAGACCATTATCTCCGTGACACCTCTAATCCTCTCGCCTTGTCGATTTTGAAAAAATAACTCGGTTTATATTTTTTGAGGAGGTTTTTCCTCATTACTTATATATTTCACAATTAATTTATGGAAACACCCACTTTTTTGGGCCTGCATCAGTCTTTACCAATGGGAAGATGATGTCAGCAGCCATTTCAACAAGGTCAGTCTTGTTCATGTGTTGTCCGTTGTTGATTGTATTGTCACGATTACCCGTTATTAATATGGTGATGGTTTGTGTATTTGTGTGGTTCATTGTTGAGAGTTACGAAAATGGAGTTTTTTCGTCTCTGTCCTGTAGTACATGGCACTTGTACGTAGAGAGCGTATAGGACATTGAGGTCAGGCGACTCTTCCTCCCAGGAAGGAGGGGGGGGGGGGAGCGCATGTGACATTCGGTCATCTCTCATACATCGGTAGTGTTATCCGATGGTTAGTCAAAACCTGACTGTTTTTTCTTACAGTTTCAGAAGTTTAAGTGCCTTAAACGCAGAGAAGCGTATAGGGATGAGCTGGTCTTTTGACCTCGCCTCCCTCCCGCCAGATTCACTTTCGAATTCTGGCAATATCAAAAGTATTAGGGAGGTAAGTATACTCTTGAAGTGAAATAAACGAAATCTAGGATTTCTTTTTTCACGAGAGAGTTGATACTTACCTCCCTAGATACGGACCCGGCCTCTCCACCCCACAGAGGCTCGGTCTTCAGGCTCTTAATAGTTGCATGTGTGTCAGCCAATAATCTAGTCAGAGGAAGTGCTAGTCTGCGCATGCGCGGAGGTGGGGCTGGCATCCGCCAGACTACGCTCTGACTCCCTGCCCAGTAGGGGCACCTAACTGTTTTAAATCTGAGTGTTTATTGAGTGAAAGCCAATATTTAGCAATATCAAAAGTATTAGGGAGGTAAGTATCAACTCTCTCGTGAAAAAAGAAATCCTAGATTTCGTTTAATTCCAGGGATAAATTTTCAAAAATAATCTCTTGGCTGGCAAGTGGGTATTCACTGAGCACAAAGTAAGAATACTGTTTTTGAAAATTTACCACTGAAATTACTGGCTCAGTTATTGAGCCAGTCATTCTGGTGATAAATTTTTAAAAATAGTCTTATAAACATCCTCTTGAATGTTTTGAAAGTAATTTTGTCTGAGAGTTTGTGGCATTGTATTTTATATCAAAATTAATCACAATCGGTCGGCATGTGCATAACAGTTAGCCATGGCTAAAGAGCTCTCCATTAAACCCCATTCTGCTTTTTGTCGAGCTTCAGTTGCAGATGAAAGTGGGAAAAATCATGTTGACCGTATTTGGGAAAGAGTCGACTCTAAGTCAGTCTGACTTGTGTGACTCAATCCCATTGGTCCAATTGACAATAAAATATGTGTAAAACAAAGCTTATTTGTACCAGATTGTAACCGGTTGTGACTCATCTCAGTTGGCTGTGTGGGATATCGAGACAGGAAGTAAAGCTATCATGTTCTCCAATGCTCATGGTGATGAGGAGATTACTGCTATAGTATTTGATGATGGATACAGGCGGCTCATCACTGGAGCCAGGGATGGAACCATCAAAGTATGCTAGTGTAGTTTAACATTTTAAACATTGGACCGGTAAATTTCCTGTATCTCAAACTCAGAGCAAACAAACAGTAAAGCCGTTGAATATTTTGAAATTAATATAACTGGAAGCCATTGCTGCCTTAGGCAGCAACAGCTACCAGTGATTTTAGTTTCAAAATATTTAACGCATATGCTATAAATTGTAAAGGAATTTACTTTTTCAGGGATTTGTCGTTGAAACAGTTAATAGTCAAGCTGACCAAAACCGACCGCCACAATGCTGCTATGAAATGTCTATTTTAAAGCCAAGAGAAAATGATTTTGATCATCTACTAATGGTCAACACACAATCAGATGTACAGGCCCCTCCTCCACAGCACTGGTTCATATGCTAATCAAAGACTTGCTGAATAACATCAGCTTGTCTTTGTTTTAAAACATAGAGAATGAAATACATCTTATCGTCGCCTGTTCTTAGACGATGTATTCAATCAAAACAATGAAATGATAAGTGAGGTTGTGTACATGAGTATGGCTCGCATAGCACTGATTGGCTAGTTTTGTGGTGGTGCTTCGCGCTGTATACATATAGATAAACACGAGACAGATAGCATAGATAAATAGAAAGTTGATTAATTGCGTAAGTAACGATATCCCTTTATATTTAACCCTTTCATTCCTGAAATCACCCTATCTCTATTTCAAGACATTATTGGATGGATTCACGTGATGCATACTTTGAAAATAATTTGAAGTGATGAACATGTTTTCAAAATATTTAAAGTAATCCAATTACTGTGTACATGTTAGTGTGATGTTCCACATATTTGGCTAGTTTTAGACTAATGTACTTAACCCGTTAATGGTCTAACCAGCCTTTACTGCGGTATTGAAAAATGTACATTTGCAGACCAAGAGAAGACTATGTTTGAAAATTTACCACTGGAATGACCTACTTGATAAGTGAGCCAGTCATTCCAGTAGTAATATTTCAAATACAGATTTCTTTGCCGACCAAAGAACATTTACTAAGCAAAGATTTACGGATTAATTGTATTTCCAATAGATTATACATGCGTAATCATCTCTCGGTGATAGGTGTGGAACTTCCAGAATGGGCATAACCTGCATAAACTGGAACGAGTAACTGAAGCAGAAGTGACGGGAATCGTTCCCCTGAGTGATAAGAAAGTCATCTTGGCTGTTGGATGGAACCAACTGATCACGCAGTATGACGATGATAATTATGAAGTAAGCTTCTCACTACTACTGCCGCTACTATTGCTACTACGATAATGACGACGACGATTACTGCTGCTACTCCTACTACTACTACTACTACTACTGCTACTACTACTACTACTACTACTACTACTACTACTACTACTACTACTACTACTACTACAGCCTCCACCCTCCACCCTCATCATCATCTTCCTCTTCATCCTCCACGAGGTTCTGCTGCCTCCTCCCCTGCTGCTGCCACCACCGCCTCCCCTGATCATTAACATGTCAACTGTTAAATCCATCTCCCTGTTCAGAAGATGTACGTCAGTGCTAACACCAGGTGGAAAGGTGGACAGTTACATAAGGATGATATTCTCACAGTTGATTTCTGCCCACCAAATCTTATAGCCACTGCCAGCTTTGATGGACAGATCATTATTTGGACAGCGGACACAGAGAAAGTCGTCAGGCTTCTTCAAAAGGGCCAGGCTGTAACAGCGTGAGTAGAAATTTGAATCACTAATCATTGTGATGTTTGTTGGATTGTCAAATCTTTAATGCTTTTTTATGTATGCCACTGGTATTAGTTTATTGTATCATTCAGTAAATTCAACATGAAAATCATTAATAATTTAGCATATTTAAATACATACATGTACATCAGCATTTTGACAATTATTTTAGTAAGTATTTTATCCTACCCACTATAACATATTCTATTCTGTATTTCAGCATGGAACGTTTGGTCTCCATGAACAATCTACATGAACACAATGTGAGTTCACGTCCGCCCTCATCATCATATGGCTCACGACCAAACTCACGACCTAATTCACGCCATCGTCCCAGTCACAAGGTTCCACATGGGTATGTATTATATATTTGTGTACTTTGCATGAAGCAGATTAAGTCTTTCAGTCCTGAATTGTGATTAACTCTCTTTCAAGACAATAATCTGCCTTGAAGTTGTTGAAATCGAATACAGCAACAGCGTCTAGTAAAATGAATGTTAATATTAATAATTTCTCACACCATAAAGACCTTGTTGAAATTGTATGTTAGGATTATATATTGCATAGCGTATCTCAACCAATGAAATATCCAAATTTTCACCCAAGTTTAGTAATTAGAGGATCACAAATGAGTTAAAATAGAGGCGTCTGATCCGGCACCCAAATATATGATGTCATAATCAATTACTTCATGTGTTAGCTGACATCACAAGCATAATGATGTATATCTCAGTCAGGAAAATCAAGAAGTCTGTCACTACTGTATAAAGTGTATGTTCCTAATGAATTCACAAGTAAATAAACCATCACTCCTGCTCCTGGAACTAACGGCGAAGCGAACCGCAAGCCGTGTTTCACTTCAAGAGTATACTTACCTCCCTAATACTCTTTGATATTGCTAAATATCAGCTTTCACTCAATAAAACACTCAGATTAAAAAAGTTAGGTGCCCCTACTGGGCATGTAGTCAGAAGGCAGTCTGGCGGATGCTAGTCCCACCACCGCGCATGCGCATGCGCAGACTAGTACTTCCTCTTTGCTAATTTATTGGCTGAGAGACAACTCATGTTTTCTATGCTCATAGGGTTTTCCTTAATTTCTGAAAGTTTTGTCTGTGTAGAAGTTCTATTTCACCTGGATTAATATGGCAGAACATGCTACTGCTCCAGAGGAGCGCCCTGGACCTAGCCACCAGGTGACTTCTAGTATATTTTAGCGAGTTTATCCCGTTGTAATGTGTTTCCGGGACTCGCGTTTGTCGTGATAAGCGCCTAAAATAAATAGTTTATTTCAAAATGGCGCTATGAAATGCTAATCTCTCTTTGTGTTTATGTCCACAGGTATCTACCTAGGAGTGTTTAGGACATCACATCATCAGGGAGTTTGTTTTTCTCTCCACCAAGGTTTAATTTCCTACTAACTTTGTTAGGTTATCTAACCAAAAATCTTTTCCCAGTGAGTTGGAGGCCTCGGATGAAGGTCTTCTCACTTTGCCCTCTTGGTCCACTTCCTTCCCTTATAAGGTGGAGAGAGGTAAGAGGTCATAATGATTGGTAGAGCGTCCGGTACATCAGATGAGATGGTTTGTCTATGCTAAAGACTCAGGTACTCTAGTTATGATATGAGGTATTTCAATTATATTTGATAATATTTATAAAATCTTACTGCCATTTATCATTGTTTATCTGATGTTTGTCTAGTCTGTATAAACTATCCTGTCCAGTTAGGATGTTCTGGATGTGATTACAATTCGTCCTTACACCAGGATGTTTGTTTCAGATCGATTTAACTTCTTATTTTTGAAGTTATGACGTCATAATCAGCCTTGCGCCTTACTATCAGTTAAAAGTTTTGTCCAATGCTGATTTATTATTATTATTAGCTTGGGTCTTTATGGCCCCTTCCTCCTTGTTTATTTTGTGTTGAGTTCTAATTCAATATCTGTAATACTCATTGTCTTCGTCCTGTGGTGTGTTTCAGAGGCCTGGTTGTCCTTCATGTGGAAGGTTTATAATGGATAGATTCTTCCCCCATTTATGCTCCCAGTGCAGCCCATGTGGGCCATTGCTTAAATGTGAGATCTGTAAAAGGTGGGGGGGGGGAAGCTAATGTCTGAATTTCTATCAATGCAGACCAGGGAGAAGGCTCCAGAGGAGGAGAGGAAAATTAAGAAAGAGGCTTCTGGTAAGAAGGGTAAGAGGAAGGCCTCGTCCGCTATGGATATGGAGGCCTTCCGTATTGAGATGATGGGAGAGATGAAGAGGACAATTAAAGATTTGGTCCCAGAGTTGCGTCGTGGCATGCTTCCTGGTCCAAATCTTTCGTTGTCCTCTTCATCTGCTCCGGAGCAGATAATCCCCGCCTCTGAATCGGTACTATTTAGGGACCTACCAGTTTTCGACCATGATTCAGAGGTGGCCCTAATAGAGGGTGAAATCCACTATAAGAACACTGGCAGCAGACTTGCCGCGCCGGTTGTTCGTGGTCATGTGTCGCTGGAACCTGCCTGCTTATCAGGCCAGGATTATGTGCACCCTGCAGGTACCAGTTCCTCCTATAGTACCTCTCTTGGCCAGTCCGGGTTAGCATTCTTTGCTGACCTGGAGTCTAATCTTTCTGGCCAGGAAGAAGAGGATTATCTGCTGGATTCTCCTTCTGGCGCCGTGGCCATGGACATTGATGTATGTGCACCCCTCGCGGTGAATACGGGTGACATTGTCCATGGTACTACTCAGGCAGGAGTAGCGTCCACGGCGCAGAGGGTAGGCCGGGCTGGATCTGATGGCCAGTTTTACCGCATACCTCGGCTTGCCGATGGTGTAGCAGGTGCTGGCCAGGGCCATGGTGTGGCAAAATTTTCCCCAGGCAATACCACGGCGCCTGCTCCTGGTCAAGCCAGTCAGTTTAACATGCCTGTTCTTTCAGGCATGCATGCTTTCTCTGGCTTGCCAGGCGTATCAGTTCCACCAGCCACATACACACCTGTGATTGCTCAGGAGGATGACGAAGGCCCTCGTCTTGTAGAGCATTCGCAGGTGGCCATGGAGGAAGACTGGTCTGATGCTTGTCAGTGGCTAATCAACGTCAGACCAGATCTTGCCGTGGATCAGTCGGCCAGTCAACGGGACCAGCGCCTGTGGCTGGCAGGAAAACCGACTGTTACCGCTATGCCATCTTTGCCGTTAGCTGATCATATTGTTGATATATTCACTGCGGCGGAGACGTCCATTAAGGCACATGGACATTTAGCGAAGGCCCCCCGCGAAGTGGCAAAGCGGTGCCGTATTATAGCTGATCAATATCGGCTATACGGTGTAGTACCTAAGCCAAGCACGGATGACCGTGCTGCGCTGGGTGAAGATACGCGGCCAGGTTCCCGGTCTGACACGGGAGCACTGTGTTTGAACATTTTGCATTTGGCTAACACCGCATTACGTGATGCGGAAGAGAGTTCGAGGGCGTCTATCTCAGCGCTTTCGCACGTCTCACAGTTGTTACAGGGGGTAGTAACGGCATCCGCATTACGTCAGCCTAGTCCGGTGACTGTCCAGAGAGCCATCCAAGATGGAATTAACTTGGCTTTGGACTGTTTAACCCGGTCTGTAACCATGAGTGTCCGGGCGAGGCGCATGTTTGCTCTTGATAACTTGTGCCTGTCCTAGGATTTATATAATAGGCTGCTGCGTACGCCTATGACAGGTCCTGGTCTCTTTGGAGGTAAGGAATGTAAGCATCTCCAGGAGACGGTTATCCTGGTCAATAACCAGAAGGCATTACTTGAGCAATGTGAAGTGCTCCGTAGAGAGCGCGTTCGCGCAGCTCCCCCTGCGTATCATCCCCTGCAGGCTCGAGGTGGCAGTGGCCAGGTCAGAGGCCAGCCACCAGTGCAGCGTCGGCCATGGCCACGTGCGCTTCGGTCAGCAGCGAGGGGGGGGGGGGGGGCGCAGGCTCCTCCGGCGCAGTCAGCCAGGCAGCCGCCCGCGCACCATGGTGCATGCGGTGCGGGCCGTGGTGCGCGAGGATCTGGTCGTGGTAATCATACCTGACAGGGTGATTACCACAGTAAGAGCTACCCCAGTGCATCTGCACCAGGAGACGGTGCCACTCTTGCGCTCCTTATGGCCACCTCTCTCCCTAGGTGGACCAGTGGGAGGCCGATTGGCCAACCACATGCAAGAGCGGGAACGGTTGACTCAGGACCGTTTAGTCTTGCGATGGCTTTCAGTCAGGTATCATCCCGACTGGATAACAGGCCCACAGATGACTGTCTCTGGTGCCGGTCTGGACTCAAATTCCAAGGGATCCAGATCAGCGGTTGTGTATAGAAGAGGAAATAAATTCCCTCATACTCAAGGGAGCAATTCAACCAGCACAAAATTGCACGGGCTTCTATTCAACCGTGTTCTTGGTAACGAAAAGCACTGGAGGGTGGAGACCAATTCTCAACCTCAAGCCATTGAACAAGTTCATAGACACACCCAGTTTCAAAATGGAAACTGTGAAATTGGTGTTGCCAGGGTTAGAGAAGGGAATGTGGACAGCTTCAATAGATTTGAAGGATGCTTATTTTCACATTCCAATAGTGAGGAGTTTCCGTCGCTTCCTGAGGTTTGCATTCCAGGGCAGACTGGGAATTCAGGGTGTTGCCTTTCGGAATTTCTACGGCTCCTCGGGTCTTCACCAGGGTGGTTCTTGCGATAACAGCATGCCTCCACAGGAGAAGCATAGCAGTCCACACGTACATAGACGACTGGCTGTTAAAAGCACACAACCAGGAAAGTTTATCAGCAAATCTGTAGATTTAGGCTGGATAATAAATTCTCAAAAATCAGAGCTGACTCCATTCCAGAAGTTTGTTTACCTGGGAATGTTCTTCGATCTGGAGATAGGATATGTTTACGCAGGCGGCCGATCCAGTTATTTCTCATGACATTAATGGACCCGGAGTACAGGTTCACTGGACTCAAGCGTGTCTGTTGGAGCCTCTAATTCATCACCTTCAATGGTGGTTGAAGACAGAGAATCTCCTGGTGGGAGTGATGTTAACCACTCCTCACCCTCAGTTAGCGATGTATACAGATGCATCGATGGAGGGGTGGGGAGCTTGCCTGGAAGAATCCACGATATCAGGGCTTTGGAATCTGGAACAGTCAAAGGAACATATCAATCTACTGGAATTACGAGCAGTAGTCCTGGGCCTGGAACATTTCTTACAGAAAGTTCAGGGCAAGATTGTTCTAATTCGATCAGACAACTCAACAGTTGTGACTTCCATAAACCGCCAGGGCAGAACAAAGTCGCCCCGTCTCTATATGATGACATGGAAACTGCTTTGCTGGTGCCTGGATCACAGGATTACCTTGAAAGCAGTTCATATTCCGGGAAGGTTAAATCTGCTAGCAGACTCATTGAGCCCAAGGATGAGTGTTTTACCTACGGAGTGGCAACTAAATCAATGTGTGGCGGATCGTCTGTTCAACCACTGGGTGAAACCCAACATACCGTTAAATCCCGTGTAGATTGCGCTATCGTGCATAGTGTGCACCCCTAAATTTAATCAAATCGGCCTGAAAAAACGTTATTTTCGTGTATAGTGCGCAATAAGATTGAGAGACGTGTGAACGAAAACTGGTAACCAAAAAAATCAATGACTTACTGCGTGTCGAATGGGCTTTCCTTATAAAATCTTGTTTGTGGCGTGCGTTACTCTGTTGTTTAATCATGGGAATATCATTCGCCTACACTTTTAGCAAATATTTTGTATTAAACTTTATTGAATGATTTAAAAATACAAATATAATTTCCATCAGAACAGGTTAGAATCCGAATTTGATTTGGTCGTTAGAACATAAAAAATTGGATATTTATTTTGTTTCAATTCATAAAATATGAGTTTTGTGCGCTGATACTTGAGAATAAAATCGATTTTAATTTTAAAAAACTCAAATCCATTTTGGCTCACTCTAACAGTGCCGTTAATTACTTTGATAACTATATCAAAGGCGAGCCCTTGAGATTTTGTTCAATCATATACGCAGTAGATGAGTGGTTTCAAGACTCGGTTCTCAGGCAGTGTAGTCAGGTGGTGGGGCGGGGTGGGTGGATTAACGCGGTCAGAAGTACAATAAACAGGTGACAGAGCTGACCGCCTGCCGTTTACAAAATCGACAGTGATCAATTGTGGGTATTGTTTGAGTGGGGGTGGGGTTTATATAATATATTATAGTATATCATCATCATAATATATTATAATATAGGGCTATAATCTAGTTTATTCCACGCATTGTTTATTAAATAAATTGAATTATCTTCAATTTGAAATGATTTTCTATTCTCATCCTTTCGTTTATACAGTTATTTTGTCATACCTTGACGGCTGTGACCTTTAACCTTAACCTGTCAATCATAATCATCCTGCCCTCTGATTGATCAAAACATTGTGCCGTTTAGCACATATAAAACATTCCTTTCTATATCTATGTAAATGCTAGATCACCTTGAAAAACATCGGCTCTATCATTCTTTTTTTAAGACATTTATGTCCATATATGTGTAGTAATCTGTGGATTCTAAACATCTCTATGTTCAACTTGGGAAGACAGGAGTAACCGCCCTTTATAGAAATAAATTAGAACAAATTACAGGAAATAATGGCGTTGTAAAAAAGTTAAATGATGGTTTATTTGATAATTTTACAACACTATATGGTATTTAATAAAGGTATAACACAATATTTAGACAGTAGTAAGACATTTTAATGATCTAGTTGAGATAGTACCATTATAGACATGTTAGAATGCGATCGTTATTCCCGACTAATTCCCGATCCATAAAATCATATTTCAGCCCTGAATTTTGCGATTCTGACGAAAAATTCTGAGGAAAAAAATGTGACAAATATTTATCTTTGTATATAGTGCGCAGTAGCTTTTTATAACATGTAATTTGAGCAAAAAAGTGCGCAATATACACGGAATTTAACAGTAGCTTTATTCGCAACGAAGAAGAATGCGAAGATGATGACGTACGTCTCTCCGATTCCAGATCCGGGCGCTCTCGCAACAGATGCGTTAGCTATCAGTTGGGTGGGAATGTATGCATACGCATTCCCTCCAGCAATCCTGATTCCAAAAATTCTTCAAAAAATCAGACAGGAGGAATGCCAAGTGCTTCTGATCGTCCCAAATTGGCCACGCTGATCATGGTATACGGATCTGCTGGACCTTCTGGTCTGCAATCCGGTTCCTCTGCCTCTGATGGACAATCTTATCTTCCAGGGCAAGAACCTTCACAATAATCCGTCAATGTTCCAATTGACTGCGTGGATGTTGTCAAGGAATCTAGAATTAAGGTCTTTTCTGAGCAAGCAGCCATGTTCATGGCAAAAGCCAGGAGGGGGTCAACCTCCAGAGCATATAATTATAAAATCAACAGATATGCAGAATGGTGCTCAAAAAGATGTATTAATCCAATGGATTCATCTATTCAGGTAGTAGCCGATTTCCTCTGTCACCTGTATGATGCCTATAGCCTCAAGCCTAACTCTATTGCTGGCTATAAATCAGCTTTAATGACAGTTATTCCTTGCTTGGCTAATAGGGGAAGTGATGAAGTAAATACATTAAATACTTTAATCAAAGGCATGGGCAATCTAAGACCAAGGAATCCCCCAGTGATTCCATCTTGGAGTTTATCACTAGTGCTTCAGGTGCTAGCTGATAGGCCATTTGAACCACTAAGCTCCATTTCTATGAAAATGTTGACGCTTAAAACTGTATTTTTAATTGCTGCGGCCTCGGCTAGGCGTAGAAGTGAGATTCATGCCTTATCAGCCGAGGCAGACCATTTTGTGGTTACAGGGGAAGGCCTTAGGCTTCTACCTAGGATAAATTTCATGGCGAAAAACCAGTCTGAAATATCCGGGTCAACCTATAATTTTACCAGGTTTGACTAGGTATGACCCTAATTCAAAACTATGGTGTCCAGTCCGAGTATTAATCCGGTACAAACAACGTACTCAGGAATGGCGGACAGACCCAACAGCGTTATTGGTGTCATATATTGAACCCCATGGCAGGTCGTCAAAGGACACCATTTCCAGGTGGATTGTAGAGTGTATTCAATTTTGCCATAAATCCACCACAGGTAAACAAGTTGACATGGCCAAGGCTCACAGTGTCCGAGGTCTAGTGGCCTCCACTGCCCTATTCAATGGGGTACGTGTGGATGACATTATGTCAGTAGCTCAGTGGCACTGTGAGTCAAGTTTTACCGACCATTATCTCCGTGACACCTCGAATCCTCTCGCCGTATCGATTTTGAAAAGCTAATCTAGGTGTACATATTTTGATGAGGTATCCTCATTTTTAATATATTTTCACATTTAATCAATGGAAACATCTACTTTATGGGCTGCATCAGTCTTCACCAATGGGGAGATGATGACAGCGCCAATCTTCCACAAGGTGAGTCTTGTGTGTGTTGTCCATGATTTTTTGTAATGTCACGTGACCCTTCGTTATTAATATGGTGATGGTACATGTTTTTATGTGGTTCATTATTGAGAGTATACGAAAATGAAGCTTTTTCCTTTAATGTCCTATAGTACAGGCACTTGTACGTAGAGAGTGTATGGGACATTGAGGTCATTCGGTCTTCCTCCCAAGAGGAGGGGGGAGACGGGGAGCGCATATGACATTTGGTCATCTCTCAGCCATCGGTTTGTGTTAGCCAATGTTTCAATCTATTCCTGATTGTGTTTCCACACAATTTCAGAAGTTTAAGTGCCTTAATCGCAGAAAAGCGCATAGGGAAGAGCTGGTCTTTTGACCTCGCCTCCCTCCTGCCGAATTCCCTGACGAATTCTGGCAATATCAAAGAGTATTAGGGAGGTAAGTATACTCTTGAAGTGAAATAAACGAAATCACGGATTTCTTTTTTCACGAGAGAGTTGATACTTATCTCCCTAATACGGACCCGTCCTCTCCGCCCCACAGAGGCTCAGTCTTCAGGCTCTTGTAAAGTTACATAGTGTCAGCCAATAAATTAGTCAGAGGAAGTACTAGTCTGCGCATGCGCATGCGCGGTGGTTGGGCTAGCATCTGCCAGACTGTCTTCGGACTACCTGCCCAGTAGGGGCACCTTTTTTAATCTGAGTGTTTTATTGAGTGAAAGCCGATATTTAGCAATATCAAAGAGTATTAGGGAGGTAAGTATCAACTCTCTTGTGAAAAAAGAAATCTGTGATTTCGTTTAATCTACTGGAGCCACCTCTGAGTCTGATTGTTGAACTGGTAAACCCCTATCATAGATACTCAGATCCAGAGGCGGGGACTATCTGACCGAGGGCAGATGAACAAGGCAACAAAATACCTGGCCCAGGACATGTTGGCCTTCCTCCTCCCTTTTCCACCACTTACACCCTCACGTTCCTTCTTGAGACACTTCTCTTCTCATCACTGGCCCTGGTCTTCGCCTGCAATTTAACAAATTCAGATTCTAAATCCAAATTTCAGACAATTATTGAGATTTAATAAGCAAAATTACCTTCGGAACTAACATAGCAGGTGTTGTTGAAGGCCAATATTTTAAGAAGAGGAAATGATGCCTGCGCATGCGCGGAGTGGGGCCTGGATCCACCTGGCTGTCAACTGACTCACTGCCCAGTAGGGGCATCTAACTTTTTTAATCCGAGCTTTTATTCAGGATAGGCTTATATTTACGAATATCAAAGAGTGTTTGGGAGGTAAGTATCAATTCTCTGGTGAAAAAGGAAACGTGATTTCGTTTAATGTTGGGCAACTTCATCGAAGCTATGGCTGAAATATGAGATATGGAATATTAGAGTTCATCATCTTTTTTTAGTAAAGGAATGTTTAGAGCATCGCATTTAGTATGTGTTTGTTGTTTCCTAGGCATTGTCCTCCTGTTGACAAGCTGTTATTCCTACGTAGTCGAGCAGTGATAAAGAACTATAGTGGGGCTGTGCTTGTGTCGAGTGAGGCTGGAACATTGCATTGGTGGAGTATATATGGGCCCAAACATAGACTTGGTAAGAAATTCATCATTCTAGATGTAAATTGATAAGAAACTGTAATCATTATTAGCTCATCTGCCTAGAATGACCAAGTGAGATGCTACTGTCCATCGTCCATCGTCCATCTGCTCCTCATTAACCGCTTGGCGGATTTCAACTTAATTGGACCAGATTTTGTACTGAATTTTGATTGGACTATTTTTTCGGTGGGCATCTTGAATTTTCTGAAGAATAGCGGAAAATGATTTAAAATACCTATTCATTAATTGCTTCAATCAGACTTGGCTGGAAGCACCCTAGGGTCGTAGACTTCAAGATTTGTATACACAGTTTTGATTGGTCAATTTTTCTGGTGGCCATCTTGGATTTTCCTTAAATTCTTTAAAACTGTTCCTTAATCAATGACCCGATTTCAATGAAACTTGGTTGGAATGATCCTATGGTGATAGACTTCGAGAGTTTTAATGAGAATTTTGATTGGTCAATTTCTTTTGGCAGCCATCTTGGATTTTCAAAATATTTTCCAGAAGCGTTTACATCGCTAATAAGTATACTTAATCAATTTCTTGATTTCGACCAAAATAAGCTGAAACAATCCTATGACGATAGGCTTCAAGAAATCAAATGAGAATTTTGATTGGTCAATTTTTTGGGTTGTCATGTTGGATTTTCTGGAAATTATCCATCATGTCTATTTAAATGCAAATGGTTCAATTGCTAAGGATCCAGGTGAGCGTAACATTGGGCCTCTTGTTGTCACTTTCTAACTAGCTCATCCCTGATACTGCATCTACAAACCATCACTGTTAACTGATCATATATACATGCAATGGAGATAACTGTTGGTCGCATGAAATAACAATCCACAACAAGATTTATTTTTAGCAACTTTTTCGCTGCTGTGGAGGGTCCTATCTGTCACTCAAATATCTAATGACGTAATCAAATGTCACTTGTTAGCTGACATCACAGTCAAAATGACATCATGAAAGTGGGTAAAGTCTGTCATAAATGTGTTTGAATTGTACATCTTTAGTGAATTTACAAATTAATTAACATTCCGTTGAATATTTTGAAACTAATTTGATTGGCAGCTGTTTCCATATGCAGCAGCAGCTTCCAGTCAAATTAATTTCAAATTGTTCGACAGGTTATCTGTATGGTCACCTTGAAATTGAGATTCTGGAAATTCTGGTTTCAAAGTTTCAAATTGATTCCAACCCGAGTGAAAATGAGGCCGGAGCCTATCTAGAAAGCGGGCATAACTAGAAATTGATCCCTCTACAAATTACCATAGAAATACATTTCGGTGCCACAAGGTGTTCAGACTTGCATCTACCTGTCCACCATCTTTGGTGCTAAAATACAGGTGGTCTTTACGGGCTAGTTTCACTGTATTTCTAGGTGAGTTCTATGTGCCAGATCTGCCAGATGAGTCTGTGCTAGCCATGTGTACAAAGGCAAACAATGGTCTCCTGGTTACTGGGGATACTCAGGGACGCATCACTGTCTGGTCAATATTTGACTACTGTGTGAGGCCAGAGAGGCGGGTAAGGCATGTCATTCATAATTATCCCCAGGTGGGGGTTGGGTGGGGTCGAGGGGGGGGGGGGGGGGGGGCAGAATGTCAAAGATGGCGCAATTCAATCGAATTGCTTATCTAAGATACCCATATGATTGCAGATGGTGAAACAACATTTATATTAGGCTCTGCGGTCGTGAAGGTGTGTGGTGAGGGGAGTGATGCAAAACATCAAATTTAACGAAGGCATGTAGATTTGCAATGGCCTACCATTGACTGCAAATCCTAGTATTGTAAAATTTATGTTTGAAATGTGACAAGTTGAGTTTCTATATTGATGCTGCACAAACTCATACGCCTATGATGGCTACATTTGGTCAAGAATATCAAGATAGTTGCTTATTGAGTGTCAATTTGCAGGACAAGAGAATACTATTTTTGAAGATTTATGACTGGATTGACTGGCTTTGTTATCGAGCCAGTCATTCCAGTGTTAAATTTAAAACAATACATTCTGTTGGCCTACAAATGGATATTCTTCAAGACTAACGCAGAGGTCAGTTTTGGCCAGCTCACCAAGAATGGTTTAACCATGTAGCGCCTTACTCCAAGTATCACTCTCGTGTGGTGTTGAGTATCTTGTATGATTACTCTATTCTGCGGCTGTAGTAGTAGAAACATCATACAGCTGCAATCAGTCCTTCGCTTTTGCCTACTGTGTCTTGTCCTCAGCCAAAATCCTTAGCTTCCTCAGGTCCGTTCTTGACTTGACTGTACCAAGTCCGGCTTTCTTGAGGTCACCTCGTAACACACTTAGCAGATTTATGCAATGACATCCTCTCCTGGCTTGGTATTTGCTGGCTTTGTGTAGGGTGAATTCCAAGGCTCTGTGTGCTGGTGTCTCTTCTGGCATCCTTAGCACATGGCCAAACATGGACCATCTTTACTGGGAGATTTTTACAGACAGGGGCGACATATTACACATCTCCAGAAGGACTGAAAAGCTACGTTCCCCATGATGCAGCGTGCAGCAATGTCAGCAGTACTGCAAAGCAGTGAGCCCAGGATTGTACTTTTCACATCAAGAGTATACTTACCTCCCTAATACTTTTGATATTGCTAAATATTGGCTTTCACTCAATAAACACTCAGATTAAAACAGTTAGGTGCCCCTACTGGGCAGGGAGTCAGAGCGTAGTCTGGCGGATGCCAGCCCCACCACCGCGCATGCGCAGACTAGCACTTTCTCTTTGCTAATTTATTGGCAGAGAGTCTACACATGTTTTTGTGCTTAGTGCTTTTCTTCGCTCAATTCTTAGTGTTTTGTGAAAATTTGGAAGTGTTTATCCCTGATAAAGATGGCAGGAAGGATGACTTCGCCAGAGGAGGGCCCAGGACCTTTAAATCAGGTGACTTCTAGTAAAATTAGCGAGTTTGTCCCCGTTGTAATGTGTTTCCGGGACTCGCGCTAAACGTGATAAGCGCCTTGATTAGTTGGTTTATTTCAACTAGGTGCTATATAAGACTAATCTCTCTTTGTGTTTATGTCCACAGGTCTGTGTGAAGAAATATAATGGACATGACATCAGCAGAGGGTTTGTGTCTCTCCACCATGGTTCCATTTCCTACTAATACTGTTAGGTTATCTAACCAAAAATTCTATGTCCAGTGAGTTGGAGGCCTATTATAAAGGTCTTCTCACTTTGCCCTCTTGATCCAATTCCTTCCCCTAGAGGTGGAGAGAATTAAGAGGCGTTCAGTTGGTGGAGTGCTCCAGTTCATCAGGTTGGATGGTTTGTCTAGACAAGGTGTCAGGTATCTAATTATTGATATGAGGTGATGTTAATTATTTAGAGGAAAGGGAGATAATTAACAGTATTTGCCATTGTTATCAGTATATATCTGATGCTTGTGTAGTCGAAATGTCCATTCTGCACATGTTCTGGTTAGAGATACAATTCGTCCTTGCACTGGGATGTTTGTTGGGGATCGATTTTTTCCTGTCATAGGATTAATGACGTCATAATCAGCCTTGCTCTTTATTAACAATTAAAGTTGTCCGAAGCTGGTTTTCTGATAAATTATGATCTTTATGATCATTTTTTCCTTCTCTTGAGTTGGTGAGTTTCTAAGCTTAACTAGATTGCTCATACTCCTCGTCCTTTGGCCTTTTTTCAGAGACCTGGTTGTACGTCCTGTGGACGATTTTTGAGGGACAAGTTTGGTCCTCATCTCTGTTTTCAGTGTAGCCCCTGTGGTCCCTTGCTTAATTGCGAGATATGTAAGCACTGGGGGGGGGCGAGCTAATGTCCGAATTCTTGTGCTTGCAGGCGAAGGACAAGGTGGTGGAGGAGGAGAAGAAGAAGAAGCTGAAAAAAGAGGTTGTAAGTAAGAAGGGTAAGAGGAAGGCCTCGTCCACGGTGGACATGGAGGCCTTCCGGACCGAGATGTTGGGAGAGATGAGGAGGACAATAAAGGATTTGGTTCCAGAGTTGCTTCGTGGCATGCTTCCTGGACCAAATCCTTTGTTGGCCTCATCATCTGCTTCGGAGCAGGTAATCCCCGCCTCTGAATCACCGTTCCTTAGTACGCTTCCGTTGTTTGAAGATTCAGAGGTGGCCCCATTAGAGGGGGCGTTCCACGACCCTGGCAGCAGGCTTATTGCCGCGCCCAATAGGGACCGTGGACGGTTGTCGCTGGAACCCGCGGGCTGCTTATCAGTCCAGGGCTATCCGCACACCGCGGGTGCCAGTACCTCGTATGGCACCTTCCCTGGCCAGTCCGGGTTAGCTCTCTTTGCTGACCCGGAGTCTAATCTGTCTGGCCAGGAGGATGAGGATTACCTGTTGGGGTCGCCGTCTGAGGACGTGGACATGGACATGGATTATGACGTCTGTGCACCCCTCGCGGGGAATACAGGCGCCTTATTCCACGGTTCTACTCTCCCAGGGGTAGAATCCACGGTTCAGACTGTGGCCCTGGGCGCTGAAGGCCAGCGTTACCGCATACCTCGGCTTGCCGAGAGTGTCGCTGGTGCTGGCCGGGGCCGTGGTGGGGCGGTATATGCCCCGCGCTCTACCACGGCGCCTGCTCCTGGTCAAACCAGTGAGTTTAGCATGCCGGTATTGTCAGGCCCGCATGCTCTCCCTGGCTTGCCAGGGATATCAGCGTATCCGCCGTCAAGCTCTGTTGCTTGCGCTCAGGAGGAAGACGAAGGCCCACATCTTGTAGAGCGCTCGCAGCTAGCCACGGAGGAGGATTGGTCCGACGCTTGCCAGTGGTTGGTGAGTGTTAGACCAGATCTGCCCGTGGAGCAGTCGGCTAGCCAGCGTGATCACAGGCCGTGGTTAGCTGGTAAGCCTACTGCTAACGCTATGCCTTCTCTGCCGCTGGCAGAGCATGTCGTTGACATGTTCGAGGCGGCGGAGACGTCCATTAAGTCGAGTGGACGTCGCGCTAAGGCCCCGCGCGAGGTGGCCAGGCGTTGCCGCATCGTGCCCCTGGACTACCAGCAGTACGGTGTGGTACCTAAGCCGAGCGTGGATGACCGCGCGGCTTTGGGTGAGGATGCGCGGCCAGGCTCCCGTTCTGACACGGGAGTCTTGTGTTCGAACGCGTTGCGTTCAGCAAATACCGCGTTGCGTGATGCGGAGGAGAGTGGGAGGGCTTCGATTGCCACTCTGTCCCACGTCTCCCAGCTGTTACAAGGGGTAGTAACAGCATCCGCATCGCGCCAGCCAAGTCCGGTCACAGTTCAGCGAGCCATCCAGGATGGTATCAACCTGGCGCTGGACTGTATGACGCGGGCGGTGACCAGGAGTGTCCGGGCAAGGCGCACTTTTGCCTTGGATAATCTGTGCCCGTCCCAGGACCTATACAATAGGCTACTACGTACGCCTATGACAGGTCCTGGTCTCTTTGGAGGTGAGGGATGTAGGCACCTCCAGGAGACGGTTACTCTGGTCAATAACCAGAGGGCGCTGCGCGAGCAGTTTGAGGTGCTTCGTCGTGCCAACGTTCGCGCCGCACCCCCTGCGTATCGTCCCCTGCAGGCTCGAGGTGGTAGTGGCCAGGTCAGAGGCCAACCACCATCGCAGCGTCGGCCTCGGCCGCGTGCGATTCGGCCGGCAGCGAGGGGACCGCAGGCTCCTCAGGCGCAGTCAGCCAGGCAGCCGCCCGCGCACCGAGGTGCGCGCGGTGCTGGTCGTGGCGCGCGAGGATCTGGGCGGGGTAATCGTTCCTGATGGGACGGTTACCGCGGTGAGAACCACGCCGGTGTTTCTGGCAAAGGAGACAGTGCCGCTCTTGCACTCCTTATGTCCACCTCTATCCCTAGGTGGACCGGTGGGAGGCCGGCTAGCCGACCACATGCAAGAGTGGGAACGGTTAACTCAGGACCGTTTAGTCTTGCGATGGCTTTCAGTCGGGTATCATCCCGATTGGATGACAGGCCCGCCATCGCGACTGTCTCTAGTGCCGATCTGGACTCCAAATCCGAGAGATCCAGATCAAAGGTTGTGTATCGAGGAGGAAATAAATTCCCTCATACAAAAAGGAGCTATTCAGCCGGCACAGAGGTGTCCGGGCTTCTATTCAACCCTGTTCTTAGTAACAAAGAACACCGGAGGATGGAGACCAATTCTCAACCTCAAGCCATTGAACAAGTTCATAGAGACGCCCAGTTTCAAGATGGAGACTGTGCGCTCGGTGTTGGCGGGGTTAGAGAGGGGAATGTGGACAGCGTCGATAGATTTGAAGGACGCTTATTTCCACATCCCCGTACACAGGAGTTTCCGTCGCTTCCTGAGATTTGCATTCCAGGGCAGACAGTGGGAATTCAGGGTGCTACCCTTCGGAATTTCCACGGCTCCTCGGGTTTTTCACCTGTGTGGTTCTTGCGATCACCGCATACTTCCGCAGGAGAAGCATAGCAGTCCACACGTACATAGACGACTGGCTGTTGAAAGCACACACCCGGGAAAGTTTATCGGCCAGTCTGGAGATTGTTTTGAAAACTCTCACAGACTTAGGCTGGATGATCAATTTCCCAAAATCAGAGCTGACTCCATCCCAGAAGTTTGTTTACCTGGGGATGTTCTTCGATCTAGAGACAGGATATGTTTATCCTACTCAGGAGAGAGTTCAGAAACTCATCTCATTAATTCAGTCTGTGCGACAGTCGTCATGTCCTGGCACGGGTTTACTTGAGAATGCTGGGGTTGATGGTTTCATTGGAACCAGTCATTCCTCAGGCCGCCTTACGCAGGCGGCCGATCCAGTTATTTCTCATGACACAATGGACCCAGAGTACAGGTTCGCTGGACTCGAATGTGTCAGTGTTGGCGCCTCTGATTCATCACCTGCAATGGTGGTTGGACACAGAGAATCTCTTGGTGGGGGTTATGCTAACCCCTCCCCACCCTCAGGTGACTGTGTATACAGATGCATCGATGGAGGGCTGGGGAGCTTGCCTGGAAGAGTTCACGATATCAGGGCTTTGGAATCTGGAACAGTCAAAGGAACATATAAATCTACTGGAGCTAAGAGCAGTAGTCCTGGGCCTGGAACATTTCTTACAGAAAGTTCAGGGCAAGATTGTTCTTATTCGTTCAGACAACTCAACAGTTGTGACTTACATAAACCGCCAGGGCGGAACGAAGTCGCCCAGTCTCT
Source organism: Chaetoderma sp. LZ-2023a (assembly GCA_034401795.1). NCBI lineage: Eukaryota > Metazoa > Mollusca > Caudofoveata > Chaetodermatida > Chaetodermatidae > Chaetoderma > Chaetoderma sp. LZ-2023a. The sequence goes on from CM067372.1 coordinate 137,815,522, forward strand.
GTATGATGACATGGAGACTGCTTTGTTGGTGCCTGGATCACCAGATTACCTTGAAAGCAGTTCATATTCCGGGAAGGTTAAATCTGCTAGCAGACTCATTGAGCCCAAGGATGAGTGTTTTACCCACGGAATGGCAACTAAATCAATGTGTGGCGGATCGTCTGTTCGACCATTGGGGGAAACCCAACATCGATTTGTTCGCAACGAAGAAGAATGCGAAGATGACGACGTACGTCTCTCCGATTCCGGATCCAAGCGCTTTCGCAACAGATGCGTTAGCTATCAGCTGGGGGAGAATGTATGCATACGCATTCCCTCCAGCAATCCTGATTCCAAAAATTCTTCAGAAAATCAGACAAGAGGAATGCCAAGTGCTTCTGATCGCCCCGGATTGGCCAAGCCGATCATGATATACGGATCTGCTGGACCTTCTGGTCTGCAATCCGGTTCCTCTGCCTCTGATGGACGATATTATCTTCCAGGGCAAGGCCCTTCACAACAATCCGTCAATGTTCAGAATTAAGGAGGGCTTTTCTGAGCAAGCAGCCATGTTTATGGCCAAAGCCAGGAGGGGGTCAACCTCCAGAGCATATAATTATAAAATCAACAGATTTGCAGAATGGTGCTCAAAAAGATGTATTGATCCAATGGATTCATCTATTCAGGTAGTAGCTGATTTCCTCTGTCACCTCTATGATGCCTATAGCCTCAAGCCTAACTCTATTGCTGGTTATAAGTCAGCTTTAATGTCTGTTATTCCTTGCTTGGCTAAGAGGGGAAGTGATGAAGTAAATACATTAAATGTATTAATTAAAGGCATGGGCAATCTAAGACCAAGGAATCCACCTGTGATTCCGTCTTGGAGTTTATCGCTAGTGCTTCAAGTACTAGGTGATAAGCCGTTTGAACCACTTAGTTCCATTTCTATGAAACTATTAACACTGAAGACTGTGTTTTTAATTGCTGCGGCCTCGGCTAGGCGTAGGAGTGAAATTCATGCCTTATCAGCCGAGGATGACCGTTTTGTGGTTTCAGGGGAAGGCCTTAAGCTGCTACCTAGGATTAATTTCTTGGCTAAAAATCAGTCGTTGAAATATCCAGGTCAACCTATTGTTTTGCCTGCTTTAACTAGATATGATCCTAATTCTAAAGCATGGTGTCCCGTCCGGGCGCTTTGCCGGTACAAACAACGTACGGCGGAGTGGCGCACCGACCAGTCGGCGTTATGGTTGTCTTATATTGAACCCCATGGCAGGGCTTCTAAGGACACCATTTCCAGGTGGATTGTAGAATGCATTCAGTTTTGCCATAAATCCGCCACCGGGAAGCAGGTTGACGTGGCCAAGGCTCACAGTGTCCGCGGCGTAGTGACATCCACTGCCCTATTTAATGGGGTCCCTGTGGATGATATTATGTCGGTGGCTCAGTGGCACTGTGAGTCAAGTTTTACAGACCATTATCTCCGTGACACCTCTAATCCTCTCGCCTTGTCGATTTTGAAAAAATAACTAGGCATATATTTTTGATGGGGTTTCCTCATTGCTTATATATTTCACAATTAATTTATGGAAACAACCACTAATTTGGGACTGCATCGTTCTTCACCAATGGGAAGAGGATGTCAGCAGCCATTTCAACAAGGTCAGTCTTGTGTATGTGTTGTCCATTGTTGATTGTCTTGTCACGTTACCCGTTATTAATATGATGATGGTTTTGTGTATTTATGTGGTTCATTGTTGAGAGTATACGAAAATGGAGTTTTTTCGTCTCTGTCCTGTAGTACATGGCACTTGTACGTAGAGAGCGTATAGGACATTGAGGTCATTCGACTCTTCCTCCCAGGAAGGAGGGGGGGAGCGCATATGACATTCGGTCATCTCTCATACATCGGGGGTGTTATCCGATGGTTAGTCAAATCCTGACTGTTTTTTCATACAGTTTCAGAAGTTTAAGTGCCTTAAACGCAGAAAAGCGTATAGGGATGAGCTGGTCTTTTGACCTCGCCTCCCTCCCGCCGAATTCACTGTCGAATTCTGGCAATATCAAAAGTATTAGGGAGGTAAGTATACTCTTGATGTGAAATAAACGAAATCAAGGATTTCTTTTTTCACGAGAGAGTTGATACTTACCTCCCTAGATACGGACCCGGCCTCTCCACCCCACAGAGGCTCGGTCTTCAGGCTCTTTATAGTTGCATGTGTATCAGCCAATAAATTAGTCAGAGGAAGTGCTAGTCTGCGCATGCGCGGTGGTGGGGCTGGCATCCGCCAGACTACGCTCTGACTCCCTGCCCAGTAGGGGCACCTAACTGTTTTAATCTGAGTGTTTATTGAGTGAAAGCCAATATTTAGCAATATCAAAAGTATTAGGGAGGTAAGTATAAACTCTCTCGTGAAAAAAGAAATCCTTGATTTCGTTTATTTCCTCCATGGTTCACCGCCACGAAGTGGGTCGTCATTTTCTTTAGTTCTATGCTTTATAGATAAGTATATGTGGGTGAACTCTCAATTGATTCTCAATTTTTAGTTTGCTTGTAGCTATTGTAAGATGTCCATCAAGGGGTTTCTTTTCCTCGTCTATGAAGTCCACATCGTCAGCATATTCCATCTCTAGCGGCATACCCAGTATTGACATTGTGGCGGGGGTTTGGTCTTGTGGAACTTTCTTGCACGGATTTCAATGCAGCAGCAAGGTAACAGGTGAAGAGCACCGGAGATAGACCATCTCCCTGTGGGGAGCCGATTGATGTGTCAAACTCTACAGACTTCACTGACTGACTCGTACTCTTATCTTGATGTCTGCAAGCAGTAGTCTCACTAGTCGTAGCTCATCTTCATTGCACCTGGCCTGGCATAGTACATCTAGGATCATTGAGCGTTTAATTGTGTTGAAGGCTCGTGACATGTCAATGCCCATTTTGTGGAAATCCCAGTGTTTGGACATGACTACCGACACAAGTATGCGTTGAGCCCATATAATGTCTGCGCAGCTGCGTCTACGTTTGAAGCCACTTTAACATGATCTGGTGAAGTCATCGATCTTATCTCGGATGCGGCATAAAGTAACATTGGATAGGATTTTCTATGTGCTGTTGAGGAGCACAATGGGCCACAGATTGGCTGGGGGCCAGGTGGCTTCTTGGGCTTGCGTAGTGCGATAAGGGTGCCTTGGCCTACAGCGTCGGTGGAAAGGTGATGTATAAAATCTGAATTGATTAAGTGCGTGATTGGTTTTGAGATAATGTCACTTGCATATTTGAATAGTTCATTGCTCATGCCATCAGGTGCAGATGCACATCCATTTTTTCAGGGCTTTAAGTATCTTCTCAACTTCTGTTTTAAGTATATTTGAGTATCTTCTATATTATTATTAGAGTCTGCTCTTATGGGGAAGTTTTCAGCCTGGAGGTCATTAACTTTTTTGCTATGTCGGATCAATTAGTAACCATCATAGTGTGCAATCATAATAGGCTGGAGTTAGGCACCTTTTCCTGACTAACACATGAATAGTGTTCAGTCTAAATTGATTTTGCCATCAATATAAGGCATATATTCCAATATATATGTCATTTTGAATATGACATTTGCATAGCAATTATAAATTGTATAGTTGCCAGCAAAACTGTAGGTAGCAATTAAAGCTAAAGTGAAGAAAATCAATGATTAATTACGATGTTGTAAAAGGTTTACATAGTGGATACAGCTTTGCATGTTTCAGAATGTATAACCAGAACATATGTGTAGCAGATTGCGATGCGATACCAGATAAATTATGCCGTGATATTGCTGGTCATTTTCCATAACCCAGTTCATAGATAAGGGAGATAAATCTTTAGAAATTGTTTATCTCCCCATGGACTTTATTTATGTTGAAACCTGGCATGGACACTGTTTCACTTCAAGAGTATACTTACCTCCCTAATACTCTTTGATATTGCTAAATATCGGCTTTCACTTAATAAAACACTCAGATTTAAAAAGAAAGGTGCCCCTTATGGGCAGGTAGTCAGAAGTCAGTCAGGCGGATGCCAGCCCCACCACCGCGCATGCGCCGACTAATACTTCCTCTGCTAATTTATTGGCAAAGGGTTCACACATGTTTCATGCTTAAAGCTTTTCTGAGCTGTTTAAGTCGTTTAATTAATATATTAGAAGTGTTTTATCAACCTGGAGTGATGGCAAATCGGATTAATTTGTCGGAGGAGCACCCAGGACCTAGCCATCAGGTGACTTCTAGTATATTTTAGCGAGTTTATTCCATTGTAATGTGTTTCCGGGACTCACGTTTATCATGATAAGCGCCTAAAATAATTAGTTTATTTTAAAATGACGCTATGAAATGCTAATCTCTCTTTGTGTTTATGTCCACAGGTATCTACCTTCAGTTGTTTAGGACATCACATTATCAGAGAGTTGGTTTTTCTCTCCACCGAGGTTCCATTTCCTACTAACATTGTTAGGTTTTCTAACCAAAAATTATGCCCAGTGAGTTGGAGGCCTCGGATGAAGGTCTTCTCACTTTGCCCTCTTGGTCCACTTCCTTCCCTTATAAGGTGGAGAGAGTTAAGAGGTCATAATGTTGGTGGAGCGTCCGGTTCATCAGATCAGATGGTTTGTCTATGCTAAAGACTCAGGTACTCTAGTTATGATATGAGGCTTTTCAATTATATTTGAAAATATTTATAAAGTCTTACTGCCATTTATCACTGTTTATCTGATGTTTGTATAGTCTGTATAAACTATCCTGTCTAGTTAGGATGTTCTGGATATGATTACAATTTCACATCATGAGAACATACTTACCTCCCTAACACTCTTGATATACTAGTATATCGGCTCTAAATTCAATAATATTCAGAATTATAAAAAGTTAGGTGCCCCTAATGGGCAGGTGGAAGTACACAGTCATGCACATGACAAACACCACGTTTTCAGGCGCTGGGAATCCTTGTAAATTTTTTCCCAGCGCCTAGGGCTATTAATCTCTTGTGTTTTATGCTTACAGGTTTGTCTTGTGTCTATACAAGGATGCCTGGTCTTCTCTAGAAGGTTGTTCACGTCCCAGGGTGACTTATCATCGTGATATGTCTAAGGGTGGAGATATAATAAATAAAATATCTCCTTCCTTTTGTCCCATCCCCCTCGTTAGTTCTTCTGGAGGAGGAGTCTCGGCGGATGGAGGGACGTGTTTTCCTGCACAAGAGGATGGTTGCCTGTGCTCAGGCTAAGGGAGTTTTATTAATTATGGCGCATAATTATTTGAGAATAATTACATTTTCTGCTGCCTTTTGCTATTGGACTATTTTCTCTCTTGCGTGTGCATTGGTTCTTGAGTATATATAATTTAATATTATATTAGGCGAGAGCTGAGAATGTCTGGTAGATCTAGATATTTCTTGCATAAATCTGATGTCCCCTCTCCTAAAAGGGAGCTTTTGCATTGGGGTTTGATGTCATAATCAACCAGAGTTTTCTCTTTCCTTGATGTCATAATCTTAGTTTAGAGAAGTCTGTGATGTGTTCATCTCCCTTTTATTAAGAGTGTAGCGAGATATCTAGATAGTCATGATCTTACTCTCTCTTTCTTAATTTGGGGTTCTGGTTGTATATGGGGTTATTAACTAGAGAAGTCGCCTGTCCCGTCAGGGTGGTCGTAATAGTGGATGTCTTCTCTCGAGTTGTTTTGGTTTCTACTTAATAATCCTTTAACAAGGCTTTGAGACTGTCATACTCATTGTCTTCGTATCCCTCCCTTTTCAGAAGTGTCCGTCCTGTCTGAAGACCATGAAAGCTAGATTCTTTCCCCACCCTTGCCATCTGTGTTCAGCTTGTAGGCTGTCCAACAAATGTGTTATTTGTGAAAAGTGGGGGGGGGTCTAACCTCTGAATTCTTCTCTTTGCAGGCGAAGATGATGGCGGAGGAGGGGAAGAAACCGAAGAAGGAGGGTAAGAAGGCCTCTGAGAAGGGTGGGCTCGAGGCCTTCAAGAGTGAGTTAGTGAGTGAGATGCGCAGGACTTTGAAAGACCTAATGCCTGACATGCTTCGCGGCATGTTGCCTGGCACAGGTGTTTCAACTTCCTGCGCATCGACCTCAGTGCGGGTAGCCCCCGTCCCTGGATCATGGCCTATTAGCTCGGACAAAGGACCCAGGCTTGATGTTCGCATCGCCTGGGGTGCCAGCGGCGCGAGAAGCATCAGGCGGGACCCGACCAGTGGGCCTGACCACGATCACTCGCGGAGTAAACTCATCATCTGCCTTAGAGCAGTCTCCTGGTCAGTCTGGATTAGTTTTCTTTACTAATCCAGAGTCTAACTTTCCTGACCAGGAAGATGATGAGGACTACCTGCTCGGTCCACAGGTGGATCATGAAGACATGGATGTGAACGTCTACACTCCTCTCTTGGGGAGCGTGAACGCTCGCACCTATGGCACTGTTCCCTCGGGAGCAGGTTTCATGGTTCAGCCTGTGGCCCGCCTTGGAGGAGACGGCCGGCCGTATAAGATTCCACGGTTGGACGTGGAGTCTCATACGGACGTTCCGGGCCGCGCTGGTGTGCATGTTCCCCCTCACACAAGCACGGCCTTGGAGCCTGGTTTGCCTATGGAGAATGCTATGCCAGCCCTCACGGGCCCGTATACGCTCCCTGGGCAGCCAGGTTCGTCTATAGCCTCCTCCTCGGCCATACCTGCGAATGCCATTGAGGATGACGAGGGCCCGCTGCTCGTCGGCAGTTTGCAGGTAGCCACGGATGAAGACTGGTCAGAGGCGTGTGCGTGGCTCCTCGCTGTAAGACCAGAGCTCGCCGTGGATGAGACGGCCGCCGGTAGCCCTCGGGCATGGTTACAGGCGAAGCCATTGGCCAGCACGGCTCTGTCTCTGCCGTGCGCTGAACATATCGTAGATATGTTCGCGGCGGCAGAGGAGTCGATCAGACCGAGAGGTCGCCTCGCGAAGGCCCCCCGTGAGGTAGCTAGGCGATGTCGGGTTACTGCTAGTCAGTATGCTCGGTATGGCCTGGCACCCAGACCGAGCGCGGACAACCGCGCTGCTCTGGGGGAAGATACGCAGCCGGGTTCCCGGGCTGACACGGGAGCGTTGTGCACAGGCCCTATGCGCTCGCCGAATGCCGCCTTGCGTGACACCGAGGAGAGCTCGCGAGCAGCGATCAGTGCGCTGTCGCATGTCTCCAAGCTGCTATCGGGGGTGGTAGCGGCGTCGGTGCAGCAACAGCCTAGTCCCGTGACAGTCCAACGAGCCATCCAGGATGGCATCAACCTGGCGTTGGACTGTCTGACTAGGTCAGTCACAAAGTCACTGAGAACGAGGCGCACTTTTGCATTGGACAATTTGTGCCCGTCTCAGGAGCTCAAGTCGCGCTTGATGCAAGCGCCGATGGCGGGCCCTGGACTCTTTGGAGGTGAAGGTTGTCGGCACCTCCAGGAGACAGTGACTTTTGTGAACAACCAGAGGGCGCTGCGTGCACAGTTTGAAGTGCTGCGCAGGGAACATGTGCGTGTTCAGCCCTCGGCTGCTCGACAGCCGTACGCTCGTGGCGGGGCTGGCAGTGTCAGAGGCCAGCAGGCCGGCCGGTTTCAGAGACCGCGTCGGCTACGCCAGCAGCAGCGTGCTGTTGTACGACAGCCAGCGCCTCAAGCGCAGCCTGCCAGACAGCAGCCCGCCCACCATGGTGCACATGGCGCTGGTCGCAGCGCGTGGGGAGCGGCGCGTGGTAACCGGGCCTGATGCAAGAAAATTTTTTCCGGTTATCACAAGTACCACTCGGGTGTTGCCACTCGTTCCAGAGACACACCCACTTCTAAAATTTATGGGCACCCCGTCAAGCCTAGGTGCACCAGTGGGAGGTCGTTTGACTTGTCACATTCAGAAGTGGGCGCGGTTAATTCAGGACCGCTTAGTCTTGCAATGGCTTTCGCACGGATACAGTCCAGAATGGATAAGAGGTCCGCCGTTGCGTTTGTCTCTGGTACCGGTCTGGACTCAGATTCCAAGAGATCCAGACAAGCGGTTGTGCATAGAAGAGGAGATAGAATCTCTAGTTCTAAAAGAAGCAATTCAACCGGCGCAGGATTTCCCGGGCTTCTATTCAACCGTGTTTCTTGTGGCAAAGAACACCGGGGGGTGGAGACCAATTCTCAACCTCAAACCTCTAAACAAGTTTTTAGACACACCGACTTTCAAAATGGAAACAGTAAGATCGGTGTTGTTGGGGTTAGAGAAGGGGATGTGGACAGCATCTATAGATCTCAAGGATGCTTACTTCCACATTCCAATTGCAAGGAGTTTTCGTCGGTTCCTGAGATTTGCTTTTCAGGGATGCCAATGGGTATTCAAGGTTCTTCTATTTGGCATCTCGACGGCTCCAAGGGTCTTCACTTGAGTGGTACTAGCTATCACGGCATACCTCCGCAGGAGAAATATAGCTGTTCACACTTACATAGACGACTGGTTGCTAAAAGCACACAACCCAGAAAGTTTGACAGCAAATCTGGAGATAGTTTTGGAAACTCTCACAGATTTAGGCTGGATAATCAACTTTCAGAAATCAGAGCTGAAGCCATCCCAGAAGTTTGTTTACCTGGGTATGTTCTTCGATCTGGAGATAGGATATGTTTATCCATCCCAGGAGAGAGTGGAAAGTCTCCTCTCGTGCATTCAGTTGGTTTGCGACAGTCGTTATATTCTAGCACGGGTCTATCTGAGAATGTTGGGTCTGATGGTTTCGATGGAACCAGTCATTCCTCAGGCAGCCTTACGCAGGCAGCCGATTCAATTGTTTCTCATGACTCAGTGGACGCAGAGTTCAGGATCACTGGACTCGCGCATTCAAGTGTTGGACCCTCTCATTCATCACCTTCATTGGTGGATGGAGAGAGGAAATCTCCTGGCGGGGGTCATGCTGACCCCTCCCCACCCTCAAGTAACGATGTTTACGGATGCATCGATGGAGGGTTGGGGAGCTTGCCTGGAAGAAGCCACTGTATCAGGGCTTTGGAATCTGGAACAGTCAGGGGAACATAACAACATGCTAGAATTGCGGGCTGTAGTTCTAGGCCTGGAACACTTCCTAAAGGAGGTGGAGGGAAAATTTGTGATGATACGTTCAGACAACTCTACAGTAGTGAGTTACATAAACCGCCAGGGCGGAACGAACTCGCCCAGTCTCTGTATGATGACATGGAAGCTGCTTTGCTGGTGCATGGATCATATGATCACCTTGAAAGCAGTTCATATTCCGGGAAGGCTGAATCTGTTAGCAGACTCATTGAGCCGAAGGATGAGTATTCTGCCTACGGAATGGCAACTAAATCAATGTGTGGCGGATCACCTGTTCAATCATTGGGGAAAGCCCAACATAGATTTGTTCGCAATGAAGAAGAATGCGAAGATGATGACGTACGTTTCTCCGATTCCAGATCCAAGCGCTATTGCAATAGATGTGCTAGCTATCAGTTGGAAGGGAATGTATGCATACGCATACCCTCTAACAATCCTGATTCCAAGAATCCTTCAGAAGATCGGACAAGAGGAATGCCAAGTGCTTCTGATCGCCCCGAATTGGCCAAGCCGATCATGGTTTACGGATCTGCTGGACCTTCTGGTTTGCAATCCGGTTCCTCTGCCGCTGATGGACAATATTATCTTCCAGGGCAAGACCCTTCACAACAATCCGTCAATGTTTCAATTGACTGCATGGATGTTGTCAAACAATCCACGATTAAGGAGGGCTTTTCTGAGCAAGCAGCCAATTTCATGGCCAGAGCCAGGAGGGGGGTCAACCTCCAGAGCTTATAATTATAAAATCAACAGATTTGCAGAATGGTGCTCAAAGAGATGTATCAATCCGATGGAAGCATCTATTCAGGTAGTAGCTGATTTTCTCTGTCACCTGTATGATACCTATAGTCTTCAGCCTAATTCTGTTGCTGGATACAAATCAGCATTGATGACTGTTATCCCTTGCTTGGCAAAGAGGGGAAGTGATGAAGTAAGTGTTTTAAATACTCTTATTAAAGGTATGGGCAATCTCAGACCAAGAAATCCTCCACTGACACCGTCTTGGAGTCTTTCTCTGGTTCTGCAGGTTTTGAGTGATAAACCTTTTGAACCACTTAGTGCTATATCTGTTAAATTATTGACACTTAAAACTGTATTTTTAGTTGCGGCAGCATCAGCCAGACGCAGGAGTGAAATTCATTCCTTGTCTGCTGAGCCTGACCGTTATATAGTTACAGGTGAAGGCTTTAAGCTTCTACCAAGATTGAATTTCTTGGCTAAGAATCAATCTTTAAAGTATCCGGGTAAACCTATTATTTTACCTGCCTTAGCCAGATATGATCCTGGTGCTAAAGTATGGTGTCCAGTCTGTGCTTTGAATAAGTACAAGAAAAGAACTCAGGTTTGGCGGACGGACCCATGTTCCCTATGGTTGTCATATATTTAACCCCATGGTAGGACGTCAAGAGACACTATTTCCAGATGGATAGTGGAATGTATCCAATTCTGTCATAAAACAGCCACTGGAATCCAGGTAGATAGAGCCAAGGCTCATAGTGTCCGTTAAATAGTTTCCTCCTCTGCTATTTTCAAATGTCACATTTGTTGGTAGGGTATCCCTACTATTAGCTGGTACACTTCTCTTCATCCGGTGGGGGAAGAGATGAGTGCCGCGTCCAAGACATCAGAGGTCAGTGGTTATGACCATTTTTTGATTTTCTGTCTTGGTGATGGTGTCATTTTTATTTTTATTTTTAATATGGTGATGGTTAATGTCTCTTAATTGTGGTTCTTTCAGAGAGTTTTTGAAATAGAAGCAATTCTTCTTTTTCCAATGTCTAGTAATACTTTTCATTAAGTATTAGAAAACGTGCTAGTCATTTAGAGCAGCGTTTTTTCCTAACCTTCCTCAGAAAGAGGAGGGGGGGGGAGCGCATTTGCCTTTTGATCAATCTCTCTTCATCGGTCGATTATCCGATGCAAAATTCTATTCCTGGTTGTGGTTTCAGTCACAATTTCAGATGTTTTAAATCTCTTGAGAATTCAAAGAGCCTAGTCTCTTCGAGGGTGTGCGGGTTTTCAGGACCTTGCCTCCCTCCCACCAGATTTACTTTCAAATTCTGGTTTTTATCAAGAGTGTTAGGGAGGTAAGTATGTTCTCATGATGTGAAATAAGTAAATTTATCAAATTTCTTTTTCACGAGTGAGATGACATACTTACCTCCCTAACAGGATCCCGGCCTCGCCACCCCACGGAGGCCTGGTCCTTTGGCTATTGAATAGTTGCTTCTATGTCAGCCAATATTTAGTAACGGAAGTACCGGTGTGCGCATGCGCAGAGGGTGGTGTTTGTCATGTGCATGACTGTGTACTTCCACCTGCCCATTAGGGGCACCTAACTTTTTATAATTCTGAATATTATTGAATTTAGAGCCGATATACTAGTATATCAAGAGTGTTAGGGAGGTAAGTATGTCATCTCACTCGTGAAAAAGAAATTTGATAAATGTACTTATTCGTCCTTACACCTGGAGGTTTTGTTTCGGATCGATTTAACTTCTTATTCTTGAAGTTATGACATCATAATCAGCCTTACGCCTTACTGTCAGTTAAAAGTTTTGTCCAACGCTGATTTATTATTATTAGCATGGGTCTTTATGGCCCCTTCCTCCTTGTTTATTTCGTGTTGAGTTCTAATTCAATATCTGTAATACTCATTGTCTTCGTCCTCTGGTGTGTTTCAGAGGCCTGGTTGTCCTTCATGTGGTAGGATGGATAAGTTCTTCCCCCATTTATGCTTCCAGTGCAGCCCATGTGGGCCATTACTTAATTGTGAGGTCTGTAAAAAGTGGGGGGGGGAGCTAATGTCTGAATTTCTATCATTGCAGACCAGGTAGAAGGCTCCAGAGGAGGAGAGGAAACTTGAGAAAGAGGCTTCTGGTAAGAAGGGTAAGAGGAAGGCCTCGTCCGCTATGGATATGGAGGCCTTCCGTATTGAGATGATGGGAGAGATGAAGAGGACAATTAAAGATTTGGTCCCAGAGTTGCGTCGTGGCATGCTTCCTGGTCCAAATCTTTCGTTGTCCTCTTCATCTGCTCCAGAGCAGATAACCCCCGCCTCTGAATCGGTACTATTTAGGGACCTATCAGTTTTCGACCATGATTCAGAGGTGGCCCTAATAGAGGGTGAAATCCATGGTAAGAACACTGGCAGCAGGCTTGCCGCGTTGGTTGTTCCCTGCAGGTACCAGTTCCTCCTATGGTACCTCTCCTGGCCAGTCCGGGTTAGCATTCTTTGCTAGCCTGGAGTCTAATCTTTCTGGCCAGGAAGAAGAGGATTATCTGCTGGGTTTTCCTTCTGGCGCCGTGGCCATGGACATTGACGTGCGTGCACCCCTCGCGGGGAACAGGGGTGACATTGTCCACCGTACTACTCATGCAGGAGTAGCGTTCACGGTGCAGAAGGTAGCCCGGGCTGGATCTGATGGCCAGTTTTACCGCATACCTCGGCTTGCCGATGGTGTAGCAGGTGCTGGCCAGGGCCGTGGTGTGCCAAAATTTTCCCCACGCAATACCACGGCGCCTGCTCCTGGTCAAGCCAGTCATTTTAGCATGCCTGTTCTTTCAGGCCCGCATGCTTTCTCTGGCTTGCCAGGCGTATCAGTTCCACCAGCCACATACACACCTGTGATTGCTTAGGAGGATGACGAAGGCCCTCGTCTTGTAGAGCATTCACAGGTGGCCATGTAGGAAGACTGGTCTGACGCTTGTCAGTGGCTAATCAATGTAAGGCCAGATCTTGCCGTGGATCAGTCAGCCAGTCAATGGGACCAGCGCCCGTGGCTGGCAGGAAAGCCGACTGTTACCGCTATGCCATCTTTGCCATTAGCTGATCATATTGTTGATATGTTCACTGCGGCGGAGACGTCCATTAAGGCACATGGACGTTTAGCGAAGGCACCCCGCTAAGTGGCAACGTGGTGCCGTATTACAGCTGATCAATATCAGCTATACGGTGTAGTACCGAAGCCAAGCACGGATGACCGTGCTGTGCTGGGTGAAGATACGCGGCCATGTTCCCGGTCTGACACGGGAGCACTGTGTTCGAACGTTTTGCGTTTGGCTAACACCGCGTTACGTGATGCGGAAGAGAGTTCGAGGGCATCTATTTCAGCGCTTTTGCATGTCTCACAGTTGTTACAAGGGGTAGTAACGGCATCCGCATTACGTCAGCCTAGTCCGGTGACTGTCCAGAGAGCCATCCAAGATGGAATTAACTTGGCTTTGGACTGTTTAACCCAGTCTGTAACCAGAAGTGTCCGGGCGAGGCGCATGTTTGCTCTTGACAGCTTGTGCCCGTCCCAGGATTTGTATAATAGGCTGCTGCGTACGCCTATGACAGGTCCTGGTCTCTTTGGAGGTGAGGGATGTAAGCATCTCCAGGAGACGGTTACCCTGGTCAATAACCAGAGGGCATTACGTGAGCAATTTGAAGTTCTCCGTAGAGAGCGCATTCACGCAGCTCCCCCTGCGTATCATCCCCTGCAGGCTCGAGGTGGCGGTGGCCAGGTCGGAGGCCAGCCACCAAAACGGCATCGACCTCGGCCACGAGCGATTCGGCCAGCAGCGAGGGGGGCGCATGCTCCGGTGCAGCCAGCCAGGCAGCCGCCCACGCACCGAGGTGCGCGTGGCGCTGGTCGTGGCGAGCGAGGATCTGGTCGTGGTAAACATGCCTGATGGGTCGGTTATCAAGGTGAGAACCACTCCGGTGCTTCTGGCCAAGAAGACAGTGCCACTCTTGCACTGCTTATGTCCACGTCTATCCCTAGGTGGTCCAGAGGGGAGGGGGCCCGATTGGCCCACCACAAGTAAGGGTGGGAATGGTTAACTCAGGACCGTTTAGTCTTGTGATGGCTTTCAGTCGGGTATCATCCCGACTGGATTACAGGCCCTCCATCGCGACTGTCTCTGGTGCCAATCTGGACTCAAATTCCAAGAGATCCAGCTCAGCGGTTGTGTATAGAGGAAGAGATAAATTCTCTCATACAAAAAGGAGCAATTCAACCAGCACAAGATTGTCCGGGCTTCTATTCAACCTTGTTCCTAATAGCAAAAAGCACTGGAGGGTGGAAAGCAATTCTCAACCTCAAGCCATTGAACAAGTTCATAGACATACCCAGTTTCAAAATGGAGACGGTGAAATCGGTGTTGGCAGGGTTGGAGAGGGGGATGTGGACAGCTTCAATAGATTTGAAGGATGCTTATTTCCACATTCCTATAGCGAGGAGTTTCCGTCGTTTCCTGAGATTTGCATTCCAGGGCAGACAGTGGGAATTCAGGGTGTTACCCTTTGGAATTTCTATGGCTCCACGGGTCTTCACCAGGGTGGTTCTTGCGATAACAGCATACCTCCGCAGGAGAAGCATAGCAGTCCACACGTACATAGACGACTGGCTGTTAAAAGCACACACCCGAGAAAGTTTATCGGCAAATCTTGAGATAGTTTTGAAAACTCTCACAGATTTAGGCTGGATAATCAATTTTCAAAAATCAGAGCCGACTCCATCCCAGAAGTTTGTTTACCGGGGAATGTTCTTCGATCTGGAGATAGGATATGTTTATCCTACTCAGGAGAGGGTTCAGAGACTCATCTCAGTAATACAGTCAGTGTGCAACAGTTGTCATGTCCTGGCACTGGTTTACTTGAGAATGCTAGAATTGATGGTTTCTCTGGAACCAGTCATTCCTAAGGCGGCCTTACGCAGGCGGCCGATTCCGTTATTTCTCATGACGCAATGGACTCAGAGTACAGGTTCTCTGGACTCAAATCTGCCAGTGCTGGAGCCTCTAATTCACCACCTTCAATAGTGGTTGAAGACAGAGAATCTCCTGGCGGGGTGATGCTAACCCCTCCTCACCCTCATGTAACGATGTATACAGATGCATCGATGGAGGGGTGGGGAGCTTGCCTGGAAGAATCCATGATATCAGGGCTTAGGAATCTGGAACAGTCAATAGAACATATAAATCTACTGGAATTATGAGCAGTAGTCCTGGGCCTGGGAAAACTAGTATCAACTCTCTCGTGAAAAAACAAATCCGTGATTTCATTTAGATAGAAGGATATGTATAATTGTGGAACCAGTCTCTTCAAGAGTAAATTCACATCAACAAACAATTTGACCAGCCTTCATAATTTGCAATCTTTTATGCTTTTTCAGCGTGTTCATGTACAACCTCCAATTGAGTCAGTTTGGCAGGCCCATCATGCAACAGTTGTCAGCGTAGAATATATTGATCATAAACATGGTGCCTTTTTGCTAACTGCTTCCATGGACATGACGGCCAAACTATGGTCACTTCGCGGTCATTGTGTCGGCATATTTGGCCAGGTAAAAATATATAAATGTTTCGGAAGATTTTCAGAGCACTGTAAGCTTGGCTATTGAACTTACTATTACGTTTTGTCATTAAATTTGCATATAGAGACTGAAAATAACTTCTCCATCCTGCTTCTCAGATTACATATCCAGTGGTAAGAGCAACATCTCATCTCCACCAGTGGAAAGCGTTAACGTCAAATTTGTTCAATAAAATATTGATTTTTATTTTTATTTTATAGAATACGTCCATTTGTAGACCAAGAGATTATTTTAGAAAATTTACGAGTAGAATAACTGGCCTGGTTATCGCTTCAGACATTCCAGTGGTAAATTTTCAAAAATAGTCTTCTTGGTCTGCAAATAGACATTTGTCACGACCACTGCCAAAGGCATTTTTGCCCAGCTTTAGTGTTAAACGATTAAAAGTTGTCATAGCTTAATTAGTCAGTTAAGTTATAAAAGTATTCAAGACATTAACCGTCTAATGGTCAAGACTTTATAAGAAAATCAAAATACTTGTTGTGTAAAGTGTCCATTTGCCGGGCAAGAAAAGAGTAATTTGTAAAATTTACCAAATTGATATGACTGGCTCGTGGCTCTGTTATTGAGCCTGTTAGTCCAGTGGTAAAAATTAAAAATGGTTTTGATTTGCAAATGGACATTCTGCAAGGTCCCTTGCAGAGGCAAGTTTTGGCTGTCATGACAATTAAAGATTTAACTTTTACTATTAACTGTATTGACATGGTTTCAGATATAAATGAGTTTCATCGTGATCATTAGTGCTTAATGAGGCACGTCTCTGCGTGAAACTGTTCTAAATGTTAACCAACTTTCTCTTAAAATGTACTTTTGCATTTTTTACGATTATGTTGTTGAAATAGATATAACCTCAAGGTAATGATCAAAATTGGTAATATGGAATTTCCATTTTGCTGTCCAAGAAAAAGATTTTGGACAATTTACCACTGGAATGACCGGTACAGTGACTAAGCCAATTATTCCAGTGGTAAGTTTACTTAAATATTCTCTAGCTCTGCTTATTGCCATTTCTCAAAATGATTGCAGGAACCATTTTAGAATGCACCTTGTATATTACAGAAAAAATCTTGGAATTTGACAGCACCATCGACTTGGCTACATGCCTCAGCTGCTAGAAAAGCTGTTAATTCTGCTGTGCCTGATAGAGACAAGCTGGAGAAGTTACTTAACAGTAAGGTCTTACTGGCTGACTATTAACCCCTCTTATGTCAACTTAATCATTTAATGATCAAGCCGTACAAAAACAGGCACTGTAGTGGTCCATGAGAATATTATTTAGAAAATTTGCGACTGGAATGACTGCTTCGATAAATGAGCCAGTCATTCCAGTGGTAGATTTTCGAAAGATAATTTTCTTGTGACCTACAAATGGACACGGTCAAAGGACAAATTTGTGATTGTCCCTTTAACCCTCATGTCAGCTAAAAAAAAGCTTCTGCAGTGGTCTTGAGAAACGTCCATTTGCAGACCAAGAGAAGACTATTTTTTGAAAATTTAGCACTGAAATGACTGGCTCGATAATCGATCCAGTCATTCCAGTCGTAAACTTTCAACAATAGTCATCGCTTGGTCTGCAAATGGACATTTTATATGAGAAAATTGAATTTTTAAAAACAAATTCGATGGTTAAAGGGTTAATGGTTAAGCCGGCCAAAAATATTCTCTGCAGTGGTCAAAATAAAACAATATTTGTAGGACAGCAGAAAGTTATTTGTCTAAATTCCAGTAATAAGTTTACAAAAATAGTCTTCTTATCTTGAAAAATAATCATTGATAAAAGTAGCATTTTGCGCACTTAGGAGGTGCTACTGATACAAGACATAGATTGGACAAACTATGGGAATTTCAGCCTATACGTTTCAACTTTGAAGTGAAACCTACATGTATTATCAATGCTCCTTCAATACTAGTTGACTGATGTGAAAGTGTTATGCTTAATGTTAGAGGCCTGAGGCCTGCTATCAGATTTCCTTTCATTGTATCATTGTATCAAGAGAGCCTAAGGCTATTATAATGTGGTTTGAAAAAATTAAAGCATACCATAATAAATAATCTATCTGTTGGCATTTTGTGAGGACACACACACTAATGAATGCACACAGTTAATTTCTACCTGGGTGGTGTGACATAACATGGCTATTATGTATGACTATACAGGTGATATACATTTTCTGGGAGCGATTGTAATCTGGCATAGGTTGTGATGAATTTATATTGTTGTTTGTTGTTAGGTGATACTATGGAAGAACATGATGGAAGAGTTGATGAGACAACTGTAGACAATAACAGCAATAGCAATAGCAGCAGTAATATCAACAACAGCAACAACAAACTTCACTCACCCACACCTGATAGAGAGAAATCTAGAATCAATAGAGGAAGAGAAAAGGTATGAATTTATTATTTCATTATTATACATAACCATATTTAATTTCTATCAAAGCCATACAAAGAGAGGATAGCTTGACATACCAATCTAACGGATAGATCTGATCTGTCAATCAAGTATATGACACCATAATCAATTACGTCACATGTAGGCTGATGGTACAATCAAAATGCATAATGGATGATGTATCTGGCTCTATCATGAACAATGAATAGTCCGCCAAGTGTAAGAATTGTAGCAAATTTTCTTGTGTAAAGGTACCAGTCCTCCATTCCTGCTGAATGGAGGAATCCAGTTTTAGTAATATCCTTATTATTTAGTAAACATTCTGTTGAATATTTTGAAACTAATTTTACTGGACGCTGTTGGTGGCATAGGCAGTCAAATTAGACTAAAAATATTCAACAGGTTACCTGTATAGTTACCTTGAAATTGGGATTCTGGGAATTCAGGATTCAAAGTGGATAAATTGATCCCAAAATGTGCAAAGCATGGGCGGAGCTTAGCTAAAAATGGCCGAGGAATGGTTAGAAATGGATCCCACTGTTGGTGCGTTCTGTGTATGTGTGTGTGTGTGTGTGTGCGTGCCCAATCTGTTATGTGTATCATATGTTTCTCTGTGATATGTTTGATGTGTTATCTGTGGTGTGCTATGTGTGTTGTGTTTGTGATGTGTGTTGTGTTCTGTGCTATATTATGTGTGCTGTTTTATGTGCTGCATGTTGTGTATTATATGTGCTGTGTTGTGTGCTATGTATGATGTGTGATATGTTAATTGTGGAATGCAGAAAAAAGAAAATTAATGGGTGTGTAGGATGGAGCATTTCTAGGTTAGCTTTATATTAGATCCTTTAAACTGAATTGCCAATATAAGAGGAGCCCATACAGGAGTCATTAAAATTTTGAAAATAATTTTGCCGGAAGATGTTGCTGCATGAGGCAGAAATACCCTCTTGTCAAATGATTTTCATTTTGAACTATTTTGGACATCATAAGTGATTTGTTAGCTCACCTGGCCTGGTCAAAATGCTGTTCCTCCTTAGCTGCTTGACATATTTCAACCAAATTTGACTAGATGGAGTCTATGGTCATAGTAGGCTCTAGATCTTCTTTTCAGAATTTTGATTGATCAATTTTTAGGGTGAAAATCTTAGATTTTTATGAAAATTCAATCGGAAATGGTCAAAATGCTACTCTTCCTTAGCTGCTGGACATATGCATTCTATGTTGGTAGGCTCTAGAACTTTTATTCAGAATTTTGATGGATCAATTATTTGGGTGAAAACCGCTTCAAGGATTTCAACAAAATTGTGCTGGAATGATCCTGTGAGTAGGCTCCAGATGCTGTATTCAGAATTTTGATTGGTCAATCTTTCGGGTGAAAATTATGATTTTTTTAATGAAATATTTACTGGAAATTGTCAAAACATCTCCTTATCAGCTTGGCAGATTTTAACCAAATTTGACTTTGATGATCCTACGATGCTAGAATCTGGACATTCTATTTAGAATTTTGATTGGTCGATTTTTCTGGTGGCCATCTGTTTAATGTAAAGATTCATGTATATTTAAATGCAAATGTTTCAAATGCTAATGGTCCACGTGAGCGTCACAGGCCCTTGGGCCTCTTGTTATATATGTGAAAAGATACAGATTGAAATTTACAAACATTAACGTGAAACTATATCAATTATTTCATAACTATGTCTGAAAAATGTTTGTTATGAAGTAAAATTGGCTTTTTAGTTCAATAATTATTTCACATGACCTCCTTCCAGCCCGTAGTGAGTCTACTAGCTTCTGTGAAGCCAGTACCATCATGTGTGTCTCATAGTGTTCCAGATTCTGTCAGATTAAAGCATCGAGGATACACATTTACATTTGGCAGTAAAAACAAACAAGAACATCAGAATTTCACAGTAAGTGATGAGGTGGCTATCTCATTGTTTGATATATCAGTTTGATCAAGAGTTATTTATATCAGACACAGATGAAATGGAGCATAATGTCGGTGCATCCATACTCATACATCCTGGCATCAGTTAGTACATTCAACCATTTTCCTGTGGAATGGAGGTATCCAGTTTTAGCTATGCCCCGCCCATCTCTAGCTAAGCTCTGTCAACCCTATGCATGTGTTGGGATCAATCGATCCCTGTACTCTCTGAATCTCCCTTTTCAGAAAACTATACAGGTAAGCTGTTGAATATTTTGATACTAATTTGACAGCATCAGCCCCAAGTCAAATTAGTTTCAAAATATTCCACAAAATGTTTATTAAATGGCAGACACAATTCGTACAACTTGATGGATGATTACGCGTTTATGACAGACAAAATCTCATAATTCATGACATAAGTGATGTTCACATCAGCCTTCCTGTGATGTAGTTGATTATAGCATCATATAATTGAGTGAGAAACTAAATTCCTCGATTTGTTATTCAGTTCTTAGTACTGTGATTTCACATCAAGAGTATACTTACCTCCCTAATACTTTTGATATTGCTAAATATTGGCGTTCACTCAATAAAACACTCAGATTAAAAACAGTTAGGTGCCCCTACTGGGCAGGTAGACAGAGGTAGTCAGGCGGATGCCGGCCCCACCACCGCGCATGCGCCGACTACTACTTCCTCTTTGCTAATTTATTGGCAGAGAGTTCACATGCGTTTGTGCTTGTTAAAAAGTTTTCACTCGTTTACCTGTGTAAAATAGTCTGAATATACCTGGAAAGAAAGAGAAAGATGTCAGAAAGGGCGACTTCTCCGGAGGAGGGAGCTGGATCTCTTTATCAGGTGATTTCAACTATATTCTAGCGAGTTATTCCCCGGTGTAATGTGTTTCCGGGACTCGCGCTTACCGTGATGAGTGCCGGTTTGAGTTGGTTTTTTCAACTCGGTGCTATATAAGTCTAATCTCTCTTTGTGTTTATATCCACAGGTATGGATTTGCATTATTAGTGGACATCTCAGCACAGGAGGGTTTGTTTCTCTCCACCACGGTTCCATTTCCTACTAATACTGTTAGGTTATCTAACCAAAAAATCTATGCTCAGTGAGTTGGAGGCTTGATATAAAGGTCTTCTCACTTTGCCCTCTTGATCCAATTCCTTCCCCTTAGGTGGAGAGAGTTAAGAGGCGTAGTCTTGGTGGAGTGCTCCAGTGCATCACATTGGATGGTTTGTCTATACCAGGTGTCAGGTATCTAATTAATGATATGAGGTGATATGAATTATTTGAAAAAATAATGACTGTTTTATACCATTGTTATCATTGGGTATCTGATGGTGTGTAGTCTGAATATCCATGTGAGGTTGTTCTAGTTGCGAATACAATTCGTCCTTGCACTTGGATGCTTGTTGCGGACCGATTTAATTTCTGTCAAGGGATTGATGACGTCATAATCAGCCTTGCTCTTTATTAACATTTAAGTTTTGTCCAACGCTGGTTTTTCTTCATTACTGATCTTTATGATCTTGCCCCTCTCTTTTAGTTTGGTTTTGAGTTTCTAACCTTAACTAACTTACTCATTGTCCTCGTCCTTTGTCCTGTTTCAGAGACCTGGTTGTCCGTCCTGTGGCCGGTTTCTGAAGGATCGGTTTGTTCCCCATTTGTGCTTCAGCTGCAGTCCCTGTGGACCGCTGCTTAAGTGCGACGTATGTAAGCAATGGGGGCGCGAACTGATGTCTGACTTTTTGTCGTTGCAGGCAAAGGAGAAGGGCGTGGAGGAGGAGAGGAAGGCGAAGAGAGAGAGTGTTTCGAAGAAGGGTAAGAGGAAGGCCTCGTCCGCAGTGGACATGGAGGCCTTCCGGTCCGAAATGTTGGGAGAGATGCAGAGGACAATAAAGGATTTGGTCCCAGAGTTGCTTCGCAGCATGCTTCCTGGGCCAGCTCCTTTGTTGTCCTCAGCATCTGCTTCAGAGCAGGTTATCCCCGCCTCTGAATCTAATTTCCGTAGGTCGATTCCGTTGTTTGAGAATGATTCAGAGGTGGCCCCGTTGATGGGGGCGTTCCACGACCCTGGCAGCATGCTTGGTGCCGCGCCGAGGGGCCGTGGACATCGGTTGTTGCAGGAACCCGCGGTCTGCTCATCAGACCCTGGGTATCCGCACGCCGCGGGTGCCAATGCCTCCTATGGCACCTTCCCTGGCCAGTCCGGGTTAGCTCTCTTTGCTGACCCGGAGTCTAACCTTTCTGGCCAGGAGGAAGAGGATTTCCTGCTAGGGTCGCCGTCTGGGGACGTGATCATGGACTACGACGTCTGTGCACCCCTCGCGGGGAATGCAGGCAACGTGGTCCATGGTTCTACTCACGCAGGAGTAGAATTCATGGTCCAGAAGGTGACCCTGGGCGGTGCTGAAGGCCAGCGTTACCGCATACCTCGGCTTGCCGAGAGTGTCGCTGGTGCTGGTCTAGGCCGTGGTGGGGCGGTGTCTGCCCCGCGCCTCTACCACGGCGCCTGCTCTTGGTCAAGCCAGTGAGCTTAGCATGCCTGGTCTTTCGGGGCCGCATGTTTTCCCTGGCTTGCCAGCGGTATCAGCATACCCGACGTCAAGCTCTGCTGCGTGCGCTCAGGAGGAAGACGAAGGCCCCCGTCTTGTAGAGCGCTCGCAGCTAGCCACGGAGGAGGATTGGTCGGACGCTTGCCAGTGGTTGGTGAGTGTTAGACCAGATCTGCCCGTGGAGCAGTCGGCTAGCCAGCGAGATCACAGGCCGTGGTTAGCTGGTAAGCCGACTGCAAATGCTATGCCATCTCTGCCGCTGGCTGAGCATGTCGTGGACATGTTCGAGGCGGCGGAGACGTCCATTAAGGCGAATGGGCATCTCGCGAAGGCCCCTCGCGAGGTGGCCAGGCGTTGCCGCATCGTGCCCCTGGACTACCAGCGGTACGGTGTGGTGCCCAAGCCAAGCGTCGATGGCCGCGCGGCTTTGGGCGAAGATGCGCGGCCAGGCTCCCGTTCTGACACGGGTGTCCTGTGCTCGAACGCGTTGCGTTCGGCAAATGCCGCGCTGCGTGATGCGGAGGAGAGTGGGAGAGCGTCGATTGCTGCTCTGTCCCACGTCTCCCAGCTGTTACAGGGGGTGGTAACGGCATCCGCATCGCGCCAACCAAGCCCGGTCACAGTCCAGAGAGCCATCCAGGATGGTATCAACCTGGCTCTGGACTGCTTGACGCGGGCGGTGACCAGGAGTGTCCGGGCGAGGCGCACGTTTGCCTTGGACAATCTGTGCCCGTCCCAGGACCTGTACAATAGGCTACTGCATACGCCTATGACAGGTCCTGGTCTCTTTGGAGGTGAGGGATGCAAGCACCTCCAGGAGACAGTGACTCTGGTCAACAACCAGAGGGCGCTGCGCGAGCAATTTGAAGTGCTCCGTCGTGCGAGCGTTCGCGCAGCACCCCCTGCGTATCGTCCCCTGCAGGCTCGAGGTGGAGGTGGCCAGGTCAGAGGCCAGCCACCATCGCAGCGACGGCCTAGGCCGCGTGCGATTCGGCCCGCAGTGAGGGGGGCGCAGGCTCCCCAGGCGCAGCCAGTCAGGCAGCCACCCGCGCACCGAGGTGCGTGCGGTGCTGGGCGTGGCGCACGGGGATCTGGTCGCGGTAATCGGGCCTGATGGGCCGGTTACCACGGTGGGAACCACTCCGGTGTTTCTGGCCGAGAAGACAGTGCCACTCTCGCACTCCTTATGTCCACCTCTCTCCCTAGGTGGACCGGTGGGCGGCCGATTGGCCGACCACTTGCCAGAGTGGAAGCGGTTGACTCAGGACCGTTTAGTCTTGCGATGGCTTTCTGTCGGCTATCATCCCGATTGGATGACAGGCCCGCCATCGCGACTGTCTCTCGTGCCGATCTGGACTCCGATTCCGAGAGATCCAGATCAAAGGTTCTATATTGAGGAGGAGATAAATTCCCTCATACAAAAAGGAGCTATTCAGCCGGCGCAGAGGTGCCCGGGCTTCTATTCAACCATGTTCTTAGTAACAAAAAACACCGAAGGGTGGATGCCGATTCTCAACCTCAAGCCATTGAACAAGTTCATAGAGACGCCCAGTTTCAAGATGGAGACTGTGCGCTCGGTGTTGGCGGGGTTAGAGCAGGGAATGTGGACAGCTTCAATAGATTTGAAGGATGCTTATTTCCACATTCCCATAGAGAGGAGTTTCCGTCGCTTCCTGAGATTTGCATTCCAGGGCAGACAGTGGGAATTCAGGGTATTACCCTTCGGAATTTCCACGGCTCCTCGGGTCTTCACCCGTGTGGTTCTCGCGATCACAGCATACCTCCGCAGGAGAAGCATAGCAGTCCACACGTACATAGACGACTGGCTGTTAAAAGCACACACCTAGGAAACGTTATCGGCCAATCTGGAGATTGTTTTGAAAACTCTCACGGACTTGGGCTGCGTAATCAATTTCCAAAAATCAGAGCTGACTCCATCCCAGAAGTTTGTTTACCTGGGCATGTTCTTCGATCTGGAGACGGGATATGTTTATCCTACTCAGGAGAGGGTTCAGAGACTCATCTCCTTAATACAGTCGGTGTGCGACAGTCGTCATGTCCTGGCATGGGTTTACTTCAGAATGCTGGGTTTGATGGTTTCATTGGAACCAGTCATTCCGCAGGCGGCCTTACGCAGGCGCCAGATCCAGTTGTTTCTCATGACACAGTGGACCCAGAGTTCAGGTTCGCTGGACTCGAATGTGTCAGTGTTGGCGCCTCTAATTCACCACCTGCAATGGGGGTTGAATATAGAGAATCTCTTGCTGGGGGTTTTGCTAACCCCTCCCCACCCTCAGGTGACTGTGTATACAGATGCATCGATGGAGGGGTGGGGAGCTTGTCTGGAAGAGTCCACAATATCAGGGCTTTGGGATCTGGATCAGTCAAAGGAACATATCAATCTACTGGAGCTAAGAGCAGTAGTCCTGGGCCTGGAACATTTCTTACAGAAAGTTCAGGGCAAGATTGTTCTTATTCGTTCAGACAACTCAACAGTAGTGACTTACATAAACCGCCAGGGCGGAACGAAGTCGCCCAGTCTCTGTATGATGACTTGGAAACTGCTTTGTTGGTGCCTGGATCACAGGATTACCTTGAGAGCAGTTCATATTCCGGGAAGGCTAAATCTGCTAGCAGACTCATTGAGCCGAAGGATGAGTATTTTACCCACGGAATGGCAACTAAATCAATGTGTGGCGGATCGTCTGTTCGACCATTGGGGGAAGCCCAACATCGATTTGTTCGCAACGAAGAAGAATGCGAAGATGACGACGTACGTCTCTCCGATTCCAGACCCAAGCGCTTTCGCAACAGATGCGTTAGCTATCAGCTGGGCGGGAATGTATGCATACGCATTCCCTCCAGCAATCCTGATTCCAAAGGTGCTTCAGAAAATCAGGCAGCAGGAGTGCCAAGTGCTTCTGATCGCCCCAGATTGGCCAAGCCAATCGTGGTATACGGATCTGCTGGACCTTCTGGTCTGCAGTCCGGTTCCTCTGCCTCTGATGGACGACCTTATCTTCCAGGGCAAGGCCCTTCACGACAATCCGTCAATGTTCCGATTGACTGCGTGGATGTTGTCAAGGAATCTAGAATTAAGGAGGTCTTTTCTGAGCAAGCGGCCATGTTTATGGCCAAAGCCAGGAGGGGGTCAACCTCCAGAGCATATAACTATAAAATCAACAGATTTGCAGAGTGGTGCTAAAAAAGATGTATTGATCCAATGGATTCATCTATTGAGGTAGTAGCTGATTTCCTCTGTCACCTATATGATGCCTATAGCCTCAAGCCTAACTCTATTGCTGGTTATAAGTCAGCTTTAATGACTGTTATTCCTTGCTTGGCTAACAGGGGGAGTGATGAAGTAAGTACATTAAATGTATTAATTAAAGGCATGGGCAATCTAAGACCAAGGAATCCACCACTGATTCCAGTTTGGAGTTTATCTCTGGTGCTTCAGGTACTAGGAGATAAGCCTTTTGAACCACTTATTTCCATTTCTATGAAATTGTTGACTCTTAAAACTGTGTTTTTAATTGCTGCGGCCTCGGCAAGGCGTAGGAGTGAGATTCACGCCTTATCAGCCGAGGATGACCGTTTTGTGGTTACAGGGGAAGGCCTTAAGCTGCTACCTAGGATTAATTTCTTGGCTAAGAATCAGTCTTTGAAATATCCAGGTCAACCTATTTTTTTGCCATCTTTAACTAGATATGATCCTAATTCTAAAGTATGGTGCCCCGTACGGGCGCTGCTCCGGTACAAACAGCGTACTTCGGAGTGGCGTACCGACCAGTCAGCGTTATGGTTGTCATATATTGAACCCCATGGCAGGGCGTCTAAGGACACCATTTCCAGGTGGATTGTAGAATGTATTCAGTTTTGTCACAAATCCGCCACCAGGAGACAGGTTGATGTGGCCAAGGCTCACAGTGTCCGCGGTGTCGTGGCATCCACTGCCCTGTTTAGTGGGGTCCCTGTGGATGACATTATGTCCGTGGCTCAGTGGCACTGTGAGTCAAGTTTTACAGACCATTACCTCCGTGACACCTCAAATCCTCTCGCCTTGTCGATTTTGAAACAATAATCGCCTGTATGTTTTATGAGGAGCGTTTCCTCGGTGCTTATATACATCACATTTAAGTAATGGTAACAACCACTTGTCGGGACTGCATCAGGCTTCTCTACTGGGAACGTGATGACAGCTTCCAAGTTCAACAAGGTCAGTCTTGTTTATGTGTTGTTCATTGTTAAATGTATTGTCACGTTACCCGTTATTATTAATAGGGTGATGGTTTGTGTGGATTGTGGTTCATAGAGAGTATACGAAAATGGAGTACTTTCGTCTCTGTCCTGTAGTACGTGGCACTAGTACGTAGAGAGTGTATAGGACATTGAGGTCATCTAGTCTTCCTCCCAGGAGGGGGGGGGGGGGGTGAGCGCATATGACATTCGGTCATCTCTCATGCATCGGTTGTGTTATCCGATGGTTTGTCAAATCCTGACTGTGTTCTCACACAGTTTTCAGACGTTTTTAAGTGCCGTAAACGCGTGAAAGCGTATAGGGAAGAGCTGGTCTTTTGACCTCGCCTCACTCCCGCCAGATTCACTTTCGAATTCTGGCAATATCAAAAGTATTAGGGAGGTAAGTATACTCTTGATGTGAAATAAACGAAATCTAGGATTTCTTTTTTCACGAGAGAGTTGATACTTACCTCCCTAGATACGGACCCGGCCTCTCCACCCCACAGAGGCTCGGTCTTCAGGCTCTTAGTAGTTGCATGTGCGTCAGCCAATAAATTAGTCAGAGGAAGTAGTAGTCGGCGCATGCGCGGTGGTGGGGCCGGCATCCGCCTGACTACCTTTGTCTACCTGCCCAGTATGGGCACCTAAGTGTTTTATTGAGTGAATGCCAATATTTAGCAATATCAAAAGTATTAGGGAGGTAAGTATCAACTCTCTCATGGAAAAAGAAATCCTAGATTTCGTTTATTATATTTAGTATTACCTTATTAAAGGAAGGGAGTATTCCATTCTGGTCTGTGTTTCTGTCTGTCTGTCTGTCTGTCTGTCTGTCTGTCTGTCTGTCTGTCTGCCTGCCTGCCTGCCTGCTTGCCGGTCCGTATCAGTATCCCAGAAACCACTATTCTAATTTGGCCCAGTTACACAAGAAAGGTTGTTACCATAACATGGGTACCTCACATACTGAATTTGGTTGAATTCCATCCAATGGTTTCGCAGGAGTTGCATTACAATTAATTTCTTGACCTTTTTATCCCCATCCCACCCCTGGAGGCAGACCCAAATGTAAATGTCCTTTGCACTCCAGAATCATATGGGTAACTCACATTCAAAATTTGTTTGAATTCCATCCAATGGGTTCGGAGAAGTTGCGTTACAATCAATTTCTTGACCTTCTGACCCACCACCCCAACAGGCATAGAGCCAAATGTAAATGTCCTCTTGCACTCCACAATCATATGGGTAACTGACATACCAAATTTGGTTGAATTTTTTATAACACTTTCAGAGGAGTTGCACTACAATCAATTTCTTGACCTTTTTACCCCCACCCCACCCCTGGGGGGCAGAGCCAAATATAAATGTGCTCTTCCACATATCATATTTGGTTGAATTCCGTCCAACAGTTTCCGAAAAGTTGTGTTATAATCAATTTTACCTTTTGACCCCTGCCTCGGCCCCTGGGGGCGGAGCAAAATGTAAATGTTCTGTTGCACACCACACTCATATGGGGAATACAGACACCAAATTTGGTTAAATTCCATCAAACAGTTTTGGAGGGGTTGCATTATATCCAATTTGACCTTTTAACCCCTGCCCGCGCCCTGGGGATGGAGCCAAATGTAAATGTGCTCTTGCACGATACACTCATATGGGTAACAGGTGCACACACACCAAATTTGATTAAATTCCATCCAACAGTTTCGGAGGAGTTGCATTACAATCAATTTTCTACCCCATCCCCCACTCAGCTCCAGGGGCAGTGCCAAATGTAAATGTGCTCATGCACTCAACATTGATAGGGGTAACTCACATGCCAAATTTGGTTGAATTCCATCTAATGGTTTCGGAGAAGTTGTGTTACAATCAATTTTTGCATGTTAAAATTTGATCTCTTGACCCCTACCCCACCCCATGGGGGCAGAGCCAAATGTAAATGGCCTCTTGTACTCCATAAACATATGGGTAATTAACATATCAAATTTGGTTGAATTTCATCTAACGGTTTCAGCAGAGTTGTGTTACAATTACCCGTGCCTCAACCTCCCCCCTTCCTAAATCTAAATGTACTCTTGCACTCCGCACGCATACGGGTAACACGCATACCACATTTGGTTGAATTCCATCTAATGGTTTCAGCAGAGGTGTGTTACAATTACCCCTGCCTCAACAAGTGGAATGGGCAAATGGTTGCAATCTCAGATGTTGCGACCAGCTATTGATATCAGAAAGAAAAGAAACATCAGCAGTGATCCAATCTTCCTCATCAGTCATTGATGATTGTATATATGCGCTTACTAAGTTCATCTTTACTTTGATAACAGACATTCCTGGGGAGCCGAGTGGAACAGTCTCTTCTAAATAAGCAGCATCATCGCAGTACACGACGTGAGGAGTATGGTGAGATCCCCATTGGCCACATATCACGATACGGTCGACAATGCTCAGCATACACAGCATTGGCTACACCGGTAAATAGCATTTATTCAGAGTATGTAACTCGGGAAGTTTATTAGCTTCCATCATTGGAATTCCCTAACCTTGAAATTCCAGTGTTTTAACTTGAAGACAATTATGAAGAAGGCTGTTGAATATGTTGAAATTAAATTGACTGGAACAATTTACTTAGATTAGCAGCAACATTCCCAAAATTTAATTAGTTTCAAAATGTTCAACAGAATCTTCTTGATGTCAGAAAACATTTGACTACTATCGCAAAAGGATTAAAAAATTCATGAATCCTCACTCAATCATATGACATCATAATCAACTACGCGACGTGTGTGCTGGTGTCATAATCATGATGCCATGAATGGTTCAATTAAGCCCATCTTTAACGCTTAATAGTCCGGCACATACAAATTGTATGTTTTTGCTATTTAAGAAACATGTTGGGCAGCAACAGCGCCCAGTCAAATTAGTTTCAAAATATTCAACGGCTTAACTGTATAGTTTTCTGGAGATTGATAGTCAGTGAGTTCAGAGATCGAGCGATCCAAACACGAGAGGTGTGGGTGGAGCTTACCGGTAGATAGAGATGGGCTGGGCATAGCTAAAACTTGAAAGGTCCATTGCACCTGTTAGTACAAATTTTATTAATTTAGACACGTTTTCATTCATAAATGTGCTTCATCAGGTCAGCTATTGAAGTACATTTATTTGCAGTTGCACCCTTATTAGGGCTTCATGTGAAAGCGTGAGTGCCCCATGGTAATCACCACATCTACCTGTCTAAAGTAACTTGTAAACACCCTCTGAGATACACTGTATTAGATATTTTAATGATACTTATGATATACTTGCCTTATGCGCGTTAAAGGAATCACCTTTGCCGGTCTATGATTTTGAGTTAAAATTAGCTTGTCAGTCAGCTGATCTATAGCAATGACTGCTGTCTGTCTGTCCAGCAATATTAGGATGTTTTGTTATTTCTGGACGGATTGAGACCAAACATGGGGAAAATGTTCATATCCACATCTAATATCTGATTTGAGCTCAAAGACCAGACTTATTCCCCCTTGGAAATGTTCTACAGTATGGGAACAAGTGGAAAATTATTCTTGAGTGTCACGTTTCATCATATTTAGAACTATTGACTTCAGACTGTGTGGGTGGATACCTTTTGTCACTAGCTATGGGGTGTATAAAAATTAGGTCAGTGTGACATAATTTTTTGATAATATAGGTCAAATGTCAATTTTTCCATTGGAATCAATAATAGTACATGATTAAGACAGCTTATTTTGTTATCTTTGAATATACAGCAAGCAAACTTCATGTATGGATGCATTGTGGGCTAGAAGGTGTATCATATAGCGAAGGTAGCTCAACATTCATCACACGGTGTGCTCATATTTTATGCATGCACACGTGGTTAGGATTAGGCGGCAATGCCCCGCCCATCTGGAGCTAAGTTCCACCCACACCTCGCTCGTTTTGGGATCGATCTCTGAACACCGTGACTATCAATTTCCAAAAAAACTACACAGGTAAGCTGTTGAAATTTTGAAACTAATTTGACTGGGTGCTGTTGCTAGGCAGCAACAGCGCTCAGTCAAATTAGTTTCAAAATATTCAACAGCATGTTTATTAAATAACAAAGAATTACAAAGACATGCAATTCATACAACGTGTCGGACCATTTGCGATTTGGTGGCGGTCTATATGGAACCCTTTGTGACGTAATGATTATGACGTCATCATACACATTCTACTTCGAATAATACTTACCAGATGTACTATTATGATAATGTCTATTATCTAGTCTAGCCTAGCTCAAAATAAACAATTAAAACTCTGCACTCTCCTGGTCCTGCCCATTCTGTGTCCGGGAATTACACATAGCCCCAGGTACCGAATCAATTCCCAATCACAGTCAGATTCATCTATTTTGCTGACTTGGAAAGTCACGTTTTCTAAGCTCGTTAAAATTCTCAATTTTGAACGGAATTCAGCGTAGTTGGAGTGTTCTGTTACTGGCATCATGGAGGAGAAAGGGAAATCATCTCAGGGGCAGGTTGTATCAATCTAGAATTTATACTTTTGTGCTGTAATGAATGGTTGAATTTTCCTTAAATTGGCACATTGTTTTAAAATGGTAGCCATTGTTGGAGTCGGTCCGGTACCCTTAACTGTTTAAGCATTATGCGGGTACGCAGTTAATTTCTCTTGCGACTCGGTTCCTTCCAAGATGGATGCGCTCTTAGCCAAGATGGCGGCCCATGAGTTATGTTTGGCTTCGGCTTGGTGTATCTGTGCACTCTAATTGTGCCGATCTTTAGTCTTCACTTCATTGATGAAGGTGTTTGTAGCGATCGGTACATTTTTTCTTGGTTGTTTTAACGGTTAGTTAATTACCAAGCCGTGTTTATTAATTTTCACTCTAAAAAATTGCCAATATCTCCTGCCTTAGGTCTTGATTATCATTAATTTAAGAGAAAGTTAATGTTTCTAAGTAATTTTAATATTACAATCAAGTCAATGTGCGTTTGCTCGTCATCTATGTCATGTGCAGCAGTTTAATTCTTGCTTTGTGTTTGCAGAGGGCTAAAGGCCTGGATACTTTGTGTACCAAATGCAATCGGTTCATGAAACAGAGATTTGCTGGTCACCACTGCGTAGCTTGCACGAAGTGCAAGGTGGGAAGTCCGTGCGATGTGTGTGTGAAGTGGTCATCGGAGTTGGTGGCGGAGTTTGACCGTGATCGGCGTGCGTGACTGGACAGAATCGCGAGGGACAAGGCGGCCAAGGCAGATCAGGCGTCCAACAGAGGCTTGGAGGAGCGCCTGAATGAGAGAATGGACTCGGCTTTGGGTGTATGGGTGGCCCAGTTTAAAGCCATGTTTGAGTCTCTGCAATCCATGATCCCGTCGATGCAGGCTGGTGCAGGACTACCTTTCGGTGGTCCGGGCAGTGCTGCGGAGGGTGTTGTACCTGTACCTCCTGTTGCGTTGGCTCAAGAGCCGACGGCAGAAGAGGAAGAGCTTTTGCTCATGGAGGATTCCGGCATGCCAGATCTTTCCGCGATGGCTGTACCTGGTACATCCCAAGGTTCTCCTTCGGGTTATGTACGGGTTTGCCAGCCAGGTGGTGATGTTGACATTCCGATTTTGTTCAGCCCGTGCTGCCGTTGGAGTCGTGTTTGACGGCTTCTGATGGCATCCTGGCGCCAGTGGTTACAGGTTCTATCGGATTTCCGTTGGCCACCGTGAGTAATGCGGCTGTGATCCCAGCTCCCGTGCTGGAGCCGATGGATTTCAGTGAGTCCGTGTCCAGCAAATCGTTGAATACTGGAGCCGCGAGTGCATGGTCTGCGGGCGTTGTTTACACTAGTAAACAAATTCGCAGTCCTCAGCATGGATTGTTGGTGTCTGTCTTGTCCAAGGGCGAGAAAGAAGATGAGAATGGCAGTCCCTTGTTGGATGAGTCGTCATTCTCCACCGAGGCTGAATGGGTGCAGGTTCTTGAATGGATGTCCGGCCGTCTAGGGTTGGTATCGGATCAAGGATCTCAGCGCGATCCGGCAATGGAGCGGATGTCAGAGTGAGTGGCTAGCGCTCTGTCCAGTGACTCTTCGGCCATGCTTGCTCTGCCTTTGATACGTTGACCTCTGACATGTTGGAGGTGGTGGCGTATCGTATGGTCCAGCCGGACTTTACGCTTCCGAAGGCCCTGAAAGGAATTAGGAGTGGGTCCATTTTCCGGAGCAAGGCTATCATCAGTATGCCCAAGTCCCACGGCTTTCCATTGAGGAGAGAGAGGCACTGAATAGGCCATTCGCTGGCACGGCTAAGGGGCGTTCTCGTCCGTTAGTTTCCCAGACTAAGAAAGATAATTTCAATGAGTTGACACTCATTGAGGATGCGGCGAGTGCTGCCATGGCGGTGCTTTCGCATGGCTGTACCATCCTGCATGGTATGCTGACCTGCGCGGCGGAAGGTGGGGTAGTGCCAGAGGCTGCTCCAGGAATTATCCAGGACACCATGCGCCTATCTCAGGATTGCCTGGCCAGGGTGATCACGAGATCATTGGCTGAGCGACGGAGAATGGTTCTCAATTTTGTAGAACCAGGACCTGAAATGAGGGCTGCGTTGTCTTCCACGCCATTCATAGGTCCAGGCTTGTTTGGCTGCTCGGCATGGCAAGCCTTATCCAAGGTCGCGTCAATGGTTACGGAACAAGAAGTAGTCGGCAAGTCATGGAAGTCGACGAAAAGGACTCAGCCGCACCAGTCCTCCAAGCAGCACTGACAGGAGTAGCAGAGGCAGCGCCAAAGATCGCCCTTCCGTCCTTCTGGCCGTGATACCCATCGGGAATCCAGTTCGCGTGGTCCTGGTTGTTCTTCCTCATACAAGTCCTCTAGTAAGAGGCCGTATGACGAGGATAGGAAGGGTGGCGGTTCGGGGCTCGGCGGCTACCTTAAGGATAGGCGTGGTGGCGGTTCCGGACCATCGTTTGCCAAGAAACCACGGGGTGGCTGTGGGGGATGATACTGACGGGTTATGGTGGAATCCGCTCCGGTATCACCAGGAACGAGGGGAGTCGAGGATCTTCAGCTAGGCGAATTAACGTCGTCTCGTGCATTATCGATCGCGAATTGTGTGCAGATTCCTTCTGTCAGAGGCAGACTTCAACTGTTCTCAAACCAGTGGGAACATGTCGTGCAAGATTGTTTGGTCTGTTAATGGTTAAGAATCAGCTACGAACCGGACTGGCTCATCCATCAATCGTTAGTTCCGTTAACATCGACTCCAGTGTGGACTCCCGTTCCAAGGGAATCCGATCGTCTAGAGGCATTTTGCTCAGAAATCGAGTCTTCAGAGGAAGAATGCGATTCACTTAGTCCGCAATCAGTCATCCCCGGGCTCCTATTCGATGATGTTCCTCGCTCCAAAACGCACCGGAGGGTGGAGACCGATTTTCAATCTCAAACCGTTAAACAAGTTTATTCTGTCACCAAAGTTTCAGATGGAGACTGTAGCGGCAGTGATGTCAGGTTTGAGGAAAGGCATGTGGGCAGTGTCGATAGATCTGAAGAATGCATATTTTCATATTCCAATGTCAATTCCTTTTCAGAAATACCTTCGCTTTGCGTTCCAAGACAATGTTTGGGAATTCAATGCGCTTCCATTTGGCTTGACCACAGCTCCAAGGGTCTTAACCAAAGTGGTCCTCGGCATGACTTCTTATCTTCGCAGGAGAAACATAGCTGTTCATACTTACATAGACGACTGGCTGCTGAAGGCGGGGAATCCAGTCAATCTGTGCAACAATCTTCAGGTAGTCCTAGCCTTACTAAAGGATCTAGGATGGATTGTGACTCTAGAGAAATCAGAATTGACTCCATCCCAGGAGTTTGTTTATCTGGGAATATTTTTCAATCTCCGGGATGGTGTAGCTTTTCCGGCGGAGAGCAGAGTCAAGAGCTTGATTGTTCGGTTTCTCTAGGAGCCTATCTGACGGCGCACCAATTTCTCAGAATACTGGGTTTACTAGTGTCTCTGGAGAAAGTGGTTCCTTATGCGGCACTCAGGCGCAGGCCGATTTAAATGTATTTAATGTCGTTCTGGTCTCAGAAAACGGATCCGTTATCTCTGAGAATTCCAGTAAAAGAACCATTGATATTCCATCTTCAGTGGTGGTTATCAGAACAAAATCTCCTGCAAGGTGTTTCTCTACAACCTCCTCAACCACAGATGTCCATCTTTACAGATGCATCGACAATGGGTTGGGGAGTGGTATTGGACAATCGATCAGTGTCAGGGAAATGGGATCGGACCAATGCGTAGAAACATATCAATGTTTTCAAATTATTAGCGGTGGTATTAGCACTTCGAAAGTTTGAGAATTTAATCCAAGACAAGATTGTCCTAATAAGGATAGACAACTCAACTGTGGTGTCTTATTTGAAACGCCAAGGCGAGACGAGGTCACCAGAGTTGTGCATGATGATTTGGAACATTCTGCTGTGGTGCCAAGAGAGGAATATTATTCTTCGGGCAGCACAAATTCCAGGAAGACTGAACATCTTAGCAGATGCGCTCAGTCGAAGAATGGTTTGTCGTCCGATGGAATGGCAGCTCAACCAATTGGTAGCGGAGGTTCTATTCAAACATTGGGGCAAGCCAAATGTGGACCTATTTGCAATGAAACTAAATGCAAAGATGGTCACATACGTATCACCGATCCTGGACCCGCTAGCCTTGACAGTAGACGCGCTGGTGATAAGTTGGAAAGGAATGTACGCATATGCGTATCCTCCAACGATTCTCATCCCGAAAGTTCTGGCAAAGATAAGAGAGGGAGTATGCCAAGTACTACTAATCGCCCCTCATTGGCCAGGCCGATCATGGTTTACGGATCTGCTGGACCTTCTGGTCTGCAATCCAATCCCTCTTCCAGACCGAAGGGATCTAATCACTCAGAACAAGGGTCTGTGTCTTCATGACAGGCCGGAAATGTTAAAATTGACTGCATGGATGTTGTCAAGCAGCGTGCAATTGAGGGTGGCTTTTCTGAGCAAGCAGCGAAGTTTGTCGCATCAGCCAGAAGAGGGTCAACCACCAAAACATATAATTATAGAATGAACAAATTTCCAGAATGGTGCCAGGGAAGAGATATTAATCCCTTATCTGCATCTGTTCAACACGTAGCAGATTTTATCTGTCATTTATACGAAGTTGAAAAACCTGTACCTTCAACCTTAGCAGCATATAAGTCTGCATTAGCTTCAGTCATTCCCAGTCTGGCCATTGAAGGAGTGGAGAATGACACTTTGAATGAAGTTATTAAAGGAATGAGCAATCTGCGACCTAGACAGCCAATTCCTATCCCAGCATGGAGTCTATCTCTTGTTCTACAGGTTTTAGGACATGCTCCCTTTGAACCGATTAGATCTATAGATATTAAATTGTTAACTATTAAATCAGTTTTCATGGTTGCAGCAGCGTCGGCGAGAAGGAGAAGCGAGATTCATGCGCTATCTGCCGAGCAAGACCATTTTGTCGTCACAGGTGAAGGTTTAAGACTACTTCCACGTCTTTGTTTCCTGGCAAAGAATCAGTCACTTAAATATCCAGGTCAACCGATCAATTTGCCAAGTTTAGTTAGACATGACCCAAACTCTTCTGCTTCGTGTCCTGTCAGATGTCTGAAAATGTATAAGAAATGTACTGAGGAGTGGAGAGACGACCCAAAATCTCTGTGGTTATGTCTCAAAGCTCCTCATTTGCGCCCCTCGAAAGATACTATTTCTCGTTGGATAGTTGATGCTATTCAGATGTCGCATAAAATTGCTACAGGAAAGCAGATTGATCGTGCAAACGCCCATCAGGTCCAAGCATTAGCAGCAGCATCGGCCCTTTTTAAGGGTGTCTCATTAGAGGAGGTGATGTCTGTAGCACAATGGCATGCCGAGTCGTCATTTACTGATTTCTACCTTCGCCACATCTCCAGCGCACTTAATCCGGTAGCCGTCGTCAATTTGTCGAACCTTAGTTAAGCCACTTCTGACCACTATTTCACAAACATCGCACGTTACTTCCTCCTGCACTGAGCAAGAGCCATGCACATGACCAGTGAACGACCGTGGATTGGGCCGAGCTCCTGGAATGATCAAGAAAGACCAAGCACTCAAAATGGTGAGTATTTACATTAATTAAGTGACTAATAATAATAATTTACTTACAGTCAAAATACCAGACTGCTTAGGTAAATAGTCTGGTGTAAGAGTATACCTATTCTCTCAAACAGACATTAGACTCATTCCAATTTGAAAACTTAATCGGTATACTGATATTTTTTCAAAATTAGAAGTTCTTATAGCTTCTTTGCACTCTTCTGGACTGCTCTAGCTGAGACTTGGGGCTGACACGGGTCTGGTGGGTGTTGCATCCCCTTTTTTCGACAGCCCTCTGGATTTTGTGCAGACAAAAGAGGGTGGGGGGGGGGAGCGCGGTCTAGACCATGGAAGTTTAGCACTATGAGTCAGATAGCAGAACCTAAGCGTATGCCAGGGTTCTAGTCTCTTCACAACCTTCTATGTTGGATGGTTGATGAGTGCTGGTTCGAGCCTCACCTCCTCCCACCGGTATTTCATGGCTGTTGAAATCCGGAGTTTATCATAATAGTACATCTGGTAAGTATTATTCGAAGTAGAATCAAAAAGGCATCCGCTTTTATTTGTACGAGAATTCTTAATACTTACCAGATGTACTAAGGCCCTACCTCAGCCACCCCGCTGAGGTGAGGCTGAGCTGCTTTCGCTGTTTGTCAAGGCAAATATAAGACGAATCTGACTGTGATTGGGAATTGACGCGGTACCTGGGGCTATGGTAATTTCCGGACACAGTATGGGCAAGACCAGGAGAGTGCGGAGTTTTAATTGTTTATTTTGAGCTAGACTAGATAATAGACATTATCATAATAGTACATCCGGTAGGTATTAAGAATTCTCGTAGAAACAAAAGCGGATGCTTTTTTTATTCTGAGCTGATTATGACATCATACGAGGTCAGGTGATGGGTGGATACTCTGGAAAGGTGAATTCTGTGTCCATTTATGGATCCGCAAACGTAGTTCTAAAGATATTTCTATTTAAGCTCATGGATGTGTATTAGAAAACATATACATGGAATACCCAACTTAGACATCTGAAGCAAATTTCAATCCAGTTTGGAAATTAAAGATTATGGTTTAAATCTTTCACCGACAAATCCCGGTAAGTATATTCATTATGATATAAAACCTATTCTGTTGAATATTTTGAAATTAATTTGGCTGGAAGCAGTTGCTGTCTTTATGGCAGCAATTTCTTCGTCAAATTAATTTCAAAATATTCAAGTTTTCCTGTATGGTTGCCTTGAAAATGAGATATGGGGAATCCAGCTGCTAAGGGTTTAATGAATTATCTATTAATATTGTTGCTATTATTGTAGGCAATAGAAGAAATTCAGTTACCCAACGACTTACCAATGAGTCAGCGAATGCTTAACCGTGGCTACACCTCTGCAAATCTCACAAGACAATCGCTCACAGAAATGAACTTTGCCTTTCTCCCCGACACACCACCGCAGGGTGACGACGATGAAGAAAATCCTGACACAGGTCAAGTAAAGGACGGGCAAGTAACCAGTATCAATAAGAAACGCGTGTCCAGACTACCATCGATCCGGCCATTCAAGAAAACATCAAAATTGATAGTTGACATCGGTAAAATGCAGAGTTTTAATCCGGATAAATTCTACCTTTCCTGACTAAAATCTAAGAAAGATTTTTAGTGTATAGAAATAGCTTTCCCTGATTCCTCTCATCTATCCTGGGAATGGCTGGCATGTTAACAAATTGAGGATTCTAGTTTCTCAGTCAATCGTATGATGTCATAATCAACTACATGACATGTAGGCTGACCTCGTACTCAATTACGTCATGAATGACGTAACTAAGCTCATTACAAATGCTTTGATTGTAAAGTATTTGTTTATGAATTGTATGTATTTACTATTTAATAAAAATTCTGTTAAATAGTTTGAAACTAATTTGACTGGGCGCTGTTGCTGCCATAGGCAGGAACAGCACCCAGTCAAATTATTTTCAAAATATTCAACAACTTACCTGTAGTTTTCTGGAAATTGAGATTCAGTGTGCATGGATCGATCAATCCGAACACGAGCAAAGCATGTGTGGAGCTTATCTAGAGATGGGCAATCATACCTAAAACTGGATTCCTCCATTTGAGGGCAGTAACAGAATATAAACATTATAGCTTTAACCCTTTATTAGCCATAATCAGCCACTGTACTGGTCTTGAGAAATACCAATTTGCAGGTCATGAGAACAGTATTCTTGAAGCCATTCCAGTGGTAAATTTTTTTTAAACGGTCTTGGTCTGCAAATAGACATCACTTAGCAAAAATGTCAATTTTCTTGTAAGTGTTAACCATTAAAGGGTTAAACGGAATCCCACTTAAAGGCATACTAATCTCATCTGTTGGACAGATAGATTATTGTTTGCCTTTTAATGTCACATTGATGTTAATGTTGGTCGTCGCCATTTTATCTCCTCCTCAAACAATAGTATGTGATGTCATGTAAGCGCCAATACAAAACATTCTTTGTTACCCAGTATTGTTGCAGCTTAGTTATTAAGTATAGTGCTAATGGAGGAATCCAGTTTTAGCTATGCCCTGCCAATCTCTAGCTAAGCTACACCCATGCTTCGCCCGTGTTAGGATCGAGCGATCCCTGCACTCTCTGACTATCAATTTCCAGAAAACTATACAGGTAAGCTGTTGAATATTTTGAAACTAATTTGACTGGGTGCTGTTGATGGCAGCGACATGGCCCAGTCAAATTAGTTTCAAAATATTCAACCGCATGTTTTTAAATAGTAAAGACATACAATTCGTACAACGCTTAGTCCGTCATCAATTGAGCATTCATGACGAACTTATCCATGTCATTCATGACATCATTGATTATGATGTCAGCCTACACGTCACATAGTTTATTATGATGTCATATGATTGATGGATAAACTGGAAAGGTCCATTCTGTAAGGGTTAGCCATATGTATACCCCATTAAGTATAGTGCTAATACATGCAATATGGATGCTTGTGAAAATATACTCAATAAAAGTCAGTAGAGGTCATTTTAAAGATCCAATAAACCTGGTTTATGTTAGCAAATTACATGCTCCTTACATGGGAATATTAATATACTTGGGTCAAGCGTGTATGTATACATTTTTAATGTAATATCGTAAGAGGGGCTGTTAATCTAACTGCTGTATGCTTGGTAGTATTGCACTTAATAAAGGCCTACTTGGAATGTTAAATGTATTACCATGGGCAGACAACTGTTCGGTTCATCAAGTCATGCGTAATTCTCAAAGCATCTTCCTGCATGGTGTAGGCTACTGGTGCTGAGATGGCGCCAAAAGCTTGTCTCTACAAGGCGTATGTTTTAGGGCTATTTGGGTTCCTTGCTATTGTTGAAAGTCGGCGATCAACGTAGTCAGATTGTGTAAGATATTTTGAGAATGCCTATCGCTATCATCAATCACCAACATAATCATGTATGTTATTGAGCATCCTGCAAATTTTGTAGTTATGGTTCATGACTAGTATAAGTTGGTTTGTTAGTCTGCTGATTAAGTATTTGGCTATTTCTGACATTATGACGCGCCTACAGAACATCACACTTGCTTCAATAGAATGTAAATATAATAGATGTAATATACTGCGAATTGCTGCAATGTCAGAGGAGCTATCAACCTGTGATGTGATAAATACCTTATTGAATATTTTAATATTACTTTCAAAGTATTTTAGAATTGTTGACCATTGTCCAGAATGGCTGGCATGTAATTGAGATGTTATCATAGCAGACATGAAAGATGTGAATTTGCTTCTAGTGCTATCTTTGTTTCCTTGACGACAGTATGTTATGCATGCATGATTTTCCTAAAAAGCATTTAGTTTAGTTTAGTTTCAGAACGCAGGCATATGCTGCCTTTATGTTCTGCTCCATCTCCATTTCTATAGCACATCTGTGCCCTCAAATTTGTTTGCCTAACTATGTTATATACATACAAGTTATATACATACGTATAACTATGTACCGTGCTAAGTATTTACACATTACTATTGTATACAATTGTATATATTGTGGATTGGCGCGATTCCACGCTCAACTCCTATATAAACTATGCACTACAAATTCTCCAATCCTTATGTATAAGCCTATGGGTTTGTGCGATTCCGCACCCAACCCCTACATAAACTGTGGACTGACTTATTTATCTTTTTAAATTGTTTAAATTACAGGTTGGCGCGGTCCCGCACACAACTGTTAACTATCTTATCTCTATATAAATTGTCGATTGGCGCGGTTCCGCACACAACTCCCGTGTAACTATGTACCGTGCTAAGTATTTACACATTACTATTTTATACAATTGTATATATTGTGGATTGGCACGATTCCGCGCTCACCTCCTATATAAACTATACACTACAAATTCTCCAATCCTTATGTATAAGCTATGGATTTGTGCAGTTCCGCACCCAACCCCTACATAAACTGTGGACTGACCTATTTATCTTTTTAAATTGTATAAATTACAGGTTGGCGCAGTTCCGCACGCAACCCCTAATACCTATACTATACACGCTTGCATTCCTTTAACTTTTATTAAGAGTGGGTTGGTGCGATTCCGCACACATCCCCTACATGAATATAATCTTTACAGCCAATTCTTTACATATTATTTCGGGTGTTGGTGCTGGCGCATTGTAATAAAATGCAATTTTAATATTTATATTATATAAAAGTGATAGTTAAGTCTTCTCA
The DNA here is from genome assembly GCA_034401795.1 of Chaetoderma sp. LZ-2023a. NCBI lineage: Eukaryota > Metazoa > Mollusca > Caudofoveata > Chaetodermatida > Chaetodermatidae > Chaetoderma > Chaetoderma sp. LZ-2023a. Next base: position 137,856,944 of record CM067372.1, read on the forward strand.
CACACACACCCTTTTGAGTGTGACCGACAGTGCTTCTTAACCCTTAGCACTCTGGTGTCAAAATTTTATTAAATTTTCAAATTAAATTAAAAGATGAACTGGTGTTCATTTTTCAACAAAGTTGGTGGGAGATGGTGCTGTCGTAGACAGCAACATCTTCCAGCAAAATTGTTGAAAAATGTACACCAGTTTCTTTGCTACTGACACTAAAAGATAGAATATTGACATCAGAGTGATAAGGGATAACCCTTTAACACTCATAACAGCCAAAAACGGCTTCTGCAGTGGTCTGGAGAAATGTCTATTTCCAGAGCAAGAGAAGACTATTTTTGAAAATTTACCACTGCAATGCCTGGCTCGATAACTGAGCCAGTCATTTTTAGAGGGAAATTTTCAAAAATAGTCTCCACTTGCTCTGCAAATGGACATTTTCTATGAGAAAATTCAAATTTTCTTGAACAAATTTTAGGGTTAAAGGTGTCACAAACAGAAAAGGGTAAAAGCACAGCAGATCAGACATGGGGTGATTACATTGCAAAAGTAATATATTACAATTACTATTACTTTGCAAAAGTAATATAGTATATTACAATTACAATTACTCATCTTTGCAAAAGTAATATATTACAATTACAATTACTTTGCAAAGTAATATATTACAATTATAATTACTTTTTTCCAATGTGCGTGAGTGCATGTGTGGTGAATAAATAAACAAACAATCATATTTTATTTTGAAATCAACAAACCTCTTATTATTTCCTAATCAAAATATATGTATATATCATATATAGCAGCTTAGAGCACTAGCAAAACAAAAGATGAATTATGCTTACATATTAGCCCTTTAACACACAAGTAGGCCTAAAACGATTTTGGAAAATTGACCGCTGTTACACTCGGTTACATTACATTGCAATATAGTGAATCCGAAAGTTACCGAATGTCACAAAAAGAAAATCATTAAATCACTACGGGCGTTTTATTTCCACGAAAAGCCAATGAGATATCGGTACATGTTACAGCTTTAGGGGCGCATAGTATTTCATAACTAGCCCTGTTCAAACTAGTCTTTTTTCGTGTAGAGCACCGATGGGGATATTGAGATAGCGGACACAAATCTGCTAATTTGTGCGTCATATTATCAATAAAAACCACACCATCTGCATGTTTTAATAAAAAAACGTGTACATTAGTCGAGCATTGGTACGCATAAGCTATATTTTGACATCTTTAATCCATAATTTTGCGTTTATTCGCTGTCTGTTCATCGCGAACACAGGTGACGCGTAGAAGTGATAATGAAGTTGCTTACAGACAATTTTCACTATGAATTAACCTATGTCAAATCTCGCCAGTCGGCATGTTTCGCTGCACTGGATGTTTATAAAAGTTAAATGCGAAACGAACTGATGCTTACAATTCTTGCACTAGATGCAAAACATTCAGGGGCGCATCGTTACATTAATTCTCAACCGGGAATCATGATTTTGTGTTTCGTAATATTTATAATTTTGATTTTTAATATCATGTCCCGCTGTCTTTTTTTAGGAAAACGTTCTCATATTTACCTTTGCCCCTTCTTGGAAATGTAATGTACCGCTAAGTTTGATAATGATTGGATCCCGGGTAGTTGGAGCCATGGAGTTGGTATGTACGCCGGGTATTACGCAATGCACATATGAATCTTTTAAACACATTTAAAATTTGGCGTCTGTCCCATTTTGCTTTTAACAACACGTTTGGCACTATCTCTGGGGGACATCAAACAAGTTCAAACTTGCTTATTTACGCATTTAATGCTCGTTCTCAATGCATATATTTATTATTTTAAATGCATCAAAAAAATTAACTAGATGCGTTGTGAATGCATTGTGTTTTTAAAACCGATGCTTTGGAAACGGGCCTTCAACGCATCATGCACGCATTTCAGACCCGTTTGTACGTTAAGTTATCTCTGAACTGTACTGTACCTTATCTGGAATCATTTTGTCTTTCTTTAGCTAGCTATGTGTGAAAGTGAGTCCATTTAAATATACAATGAAGTCCAACAGATTGAAAGGGTCTTGTTATGAGTTTGTTTATTGTGTTTTACTGAAATAGTCATATATACATGTACATTATAGGGGTCTTTTAATTGTAATTGAAAATGTAATATGATAATTACAATTTTTATTACTCTAATTTCTGAATGTAATATATTACAATTATATTACTTATTACTTTTTCAACCCCTAAATTACTTATTACACTCAATTACATGAAAAACTGTAATAAATTACATTTTATTACAATTACAAATTACAATTACCCCATGTCTGCAGCAGATAATGCCTTTCAATAATTTAGATAACATAAAATTTATTATTTGCATATTTGTGAATTCCTAAATAGTAAATTTGGCCATGGTAAGTAAGTTTATTTCATTTAACATGATAATCATGGAGTGACATCATCAAATGATTGATTGTTGTGGTATGACATCATCCCATAAATACTATTTTGCTGTTGCTCATTGATAGCTCACAACAGTTCATTCATACAGCATCATGTTAATGAAATGCAAGAGGAATACTAGCGTTTGATAAACATGAATCTCAGCTTATGTTTTCACGCAGAAGCCCGGCCAGCTGGACCATTAGAGGAGTATTGTATTCCAAAGGAAGATGCAGAAATTTAATTTGAAAATTGGCATAATTTAGCATTTCTCCGTGATTTTCATTTTAACGTAATTTTACATCCAATCACTGTGATAGTTCAGTACATAATCTGAGCTGTGGTTTATATAATATAATAGTATTATATGATGAGTGTGTATTATAATTAAGCTAATATTCTCTTATCTGATATCTTGTCATCTCTAATAATCTGTATATCTGAAACTGGCTGTGATAAATGTAATATATTATTACACCCCCCCCCCCCCTCTCCAACTATGCCCTATATAAATATATATTCATGTGTGCGCATGTAATTACTTATTCTTCACCCAGCTTGGGTGGCAGTGTGCTCGCCATTGTTGTATTCGGGTATCCGTCTTGATAGGAGCACCAACTGGGCCGACATCCGAATATATTGGGCTGAAACTATCTATTGAATTAGGTGTCAAATGATCTAGTCATTCTGCTCCAATTAATCGTCAGACTGATTTTTTTTGCAGATGACATATTCCAGCAGTTATATACCTCTGTGGACTTGCTGAATATTTTGAAAACAATTTGACTGAAAATTGTTGGTGGCTTAGCAAATTGTTTTCAACTTAGTCTGGTGGCTTGCAGCAGCGAGATAGTTAAGGAACTTGTGTTGTGTGTCAGATGTTAACACACTTTACTCAACCTTTATGTTCTCCTTGTGGGCCTGAAGAATGCTTGCGTGCGTGCGAGCATAGATTTCAGCAGATAGATTTTAGTAATTAAGTATAAAAACAAGCACTACAAAGCATTCTAAATCTTGCTATCCAACCCTTTGATTTGACCTTGACCTTTGATCTCAAAATCAGTTCTTTATGACCTTAAGCGCAACCAGCAACTCAAATTTGGTCAAGATCCCATCAGTAGATCCTGAGTTATCTTGTTAGTAATTTCAACTTTTTTAGATGACCTTGGCATTTGACCCCAATCAATACATATCTTCAGGATCCCACAAACAACCTCCCATCCGGTTCATACAATAGAATGTGAGTTATCACACTGCAACACACGCATGCACGATTGCAACAGTCTCACCATGAAGTGCTGTATGCTCTTATTATTAACTCTTACCACTCTGGTGTTAAAATTTTAAATCTTCAAATTAAATTAAAAGGTGAACTACTGTTCATTTTTCAACAAATTTGGTGGGAGATGGTGCTGTCGTAGACAGCAATATCGTCCACCAAAATTGTTGAAAAATGTACACCAGTTTCTTTGATATTGACACAGTAAAAGATAGAATATTGACATCAGACTGATAAAGGGTTAAAATAATAATTGATTGTAAATTACTACTGAGATTTATGTTAAACTGTGATAATAAGCTGTAATAATATTGTTAGAGAATGTGAAAATAAGCTATAATCTGCTGCGATAGAATGAATGTAGGTGATCTAACCTGTTTATTACACTATTGTGTATGATATCCACAGAATACAAATTCTGTCCTTGGATAATCCTCAGTAATAATTACCCTCTATTCTTAACTCAACTTTACAAAGTAAAACAAGCTATTACGATACCCTCCATGTCATCATGTGGCCACGACTAATTTGCGTTCTTCTAACTTACAGGTTCATATCTCATATTTGGTTAATAATTCTGCACCCAAACATAGACACATGCCTCCTATAAAGAAAGGGCATGACACAATGACCTCGGGGTCAAAAGGTCAGTTTCAACACAAAACTTTGGTGTTTATCTCAAATAAGTGGTGTATATCGCATTGGTATTCACACTGGAACCAAACATGGACATATGTTTCTGTCTGAGGAGAGGGAAGGACACAGTAACGTTGGATCAAAATGGCAAATATGAAGATCATTGTGACCTTGGTAAAAACTTGATTTTTATTTTATTTTAACATTAACACTGGTTTATATCTCATGGTGAGTTAATACTACAAAATATGCCTCCGTATAATGAAAGGGCGTGACCCAATGACTGGAGTTAAAAGCTCAAAGGAAAATGTCATTGTCACTGATAAAAGACTTTGGTTAAGTATACAGCGACCAAATTTTGACAAGTGTTTCTTGATAATGAATGGTCAGAATACACTCATCTTTGCATCAAAAGGTCAAATGTTAGTCTGATAATGACATAACTTAGGTTTTTTTCAACAAAACATTTCGCGTTAAGCTCAACTTAGTGGTTCATACCTCATGTTGGGTTATTTATCATATTGTACCCAAACACACAGATATGCTTCCTTGTAATTGGAGTGGTGATAGAATGACCGTGTGGTCAAACGGCCAAATGTCATGGTCAAAATGTAATTGGAGTGGTGATAGAATGACCGTGTGGTCAAACGGCCAAATGTCATGGTCAAAATTTACAACTGATAAGTGTATTGATATGCCTTAAGGTCAAGCTTTAACCCTTTCATGACGAAACCTGACCTCTGTAGTGGCCTCGGTGAATGTCCATTTGCAGGTCAAGAGAAAACAATTTTTTTTAATTTACCACAGGAATGACTGGCTCAATAACCGAGCCAGTCATTACATTGGTAAATCTTCAAAAATAGTCTCTTGACCTGCAAATGGACATTCAATAAGTAAATATTTTAATTTTATTGAACAAATTTAGTCAGAAACTCAAGATTTTTGCTTAGAAATGGCTATTTGCATGGTAAGAGACTATTTTTGGCAAATTTACAACTAGAGCGATTATAAATTTAAAAAAAATTTCTTGGCCTGCAAATTGACATTTCTCATGCCCATTTAAGGGTTTAGCATTACAATTGTCCCATTGATACCTCCCCTCGCTTACCTTACCATACCATATCCTTATATCCCGTCTCCCCATCCCTACCATACCCTTTACCTTTCACTAGGCTTGTGTGATTATTGCGTTGAGTGATCGCGATCGATTATTAAAAAATAATCACGATTACTCGATTAATAAGCTTGGATACAAATAACCAAGACATAACAACAAAAGAATATCAATGACGAAAACTGCAATGGTGTTTAGAAAAGTCCATTTGCAGGGCAAGAGAAGACTATTTTTGAAAATGTATCACTTGAATGCCTGGCTCGATTCTCGAGCCAAGCATTCCAGTAATAGTTTCAAAAATAGTCTTCTCTTGCCCTGAAAATTGGCATACATTCACTAAGCAAAATGTCATTTTTCATGACTGATCGCATTAAAAATGTAGTTGAAAGTTAGGTTTTGAAATATGCAATAGAAAATATTCACGATTATTCGATTATTTAATATTTAATCATGTAAATTTACGATTTAAGATATAATCGAGATTTTCGATTTAATCACGTAATCGCGCAAGTCTACCCTTCACATCATTTCCCATGATAGTAAGAGAATATTATTATCAGTTACAAATGCTTTAGTAAATTCTGTTATGCTATATTCTTTGTTAGCTATTTATTATTTATAGTCTATGTCTTTGTCTAGAACTAGTCAGTGATGATGAATACATATCTATGTACAATTACAATTTTATTAATTTTTCTTTAAATCCTAATAATTTGCCATTGATGGTATCTGGATTATAGGTGTTTAAATTATGACATAATGTAGTAATTTAGCCTGATAACTTTGCTCTGATTAAGCAATAGAAACCTAAGTGCAACAACTTTCTACTTCGAATAATACTTACCAGATGTACTATTATGATAATATCTATTATCTAGTCTAGCTCAAAATAAACAATTAAAACTCCGCACTCTCCTGGTCCTGCCCCTACTGTGTCCGGGAATACCATAGCCGCAGGTACCGAGTCAATTCCCAATCACAGTCAGATTCGCCTATTTTGCGCTTTTGAAAAGTCGCGTTTTTCTAGAGCTAGTTAATTGAGCAATTAAGGAGTTTAGCGAGCGTATCTTACGTGGTTATCGGTGGACTCATGGAGGAATTGGGAAAATCATCACAGGGGCAGGTTGTATCAATCTAGAATTTATACATTCGTGCCATAATGACTGTTTGAAATTTCCTTAAATTGGCACATTGTTTTAAAATGTTAGCCATTGTTGGAGTCGCTTCTGTACCCGTTAACTTTTAGTTTAATTCGGGTACTCGGTTAATTTTCTCTTGCGACTCGGTTCCTCTAAATATGGATGCGCCCTTGGCCAAGATGGCGGCGCCCATGAATTATGTCGTTCTTGGCCTGGTGTGTCTATGCACTCTGTTTATCGCCGATATTAGCTTTCGCTTCATTGTCGAGGGTGTTTGTAATGATCGGCGATGTAGCCTTGGTGATTTAACGTTAGTTAAAGGCTGAGTTGTGTGTTTTAAAAAAAATTTTCACTCAAAAAAGTTTCAAATATCTCCTGCCTAAGAACTTGATTATCATTAATTTAAGAGAAAGTTAATGTGTTTAAGAAATCTTAACTATCAAGTCGATTGTGCGTATTGCTCGTCATCGTTTGTCATGTTCAGCGTTCGCAGAAACCTAAGAATCCGGATACGTTGTGCCAAAAGTGCAACCGGTTCATGAAACGGAAGTATTTGGGACATCACTGCGTGGCGTGTGCCCAGTGTACGGTCGGGAGCCCTTGTGATGTGTGCGTGAAGTGGTCGTCGGCAATGGTGGCAGAGTTCGACAGGGATCGGCGTGCGAGACTGGAGAGGATCGCGAAGGATAAGGCAGCGAAGTTGCAGCAGGCGTCGTTGATGGGACTGGAAGGTCGGCTGAATGACAGGATGGATTCAGCTCTGGGCGTATGGGCAGCCCAGTTCAAGGCAATGTTTGAATCATTGCAGTCCACGGTCCCGGTGACGCAAGCTGGTGCAGGACAACCATTAGGTGGTCCGGCTAGTTCTGCTGAGGGTCATGCACCTGCCCCTTCTCTGTCCTTGGCTCAAGAGCCAACGATAGAGGAGGAAGATTTGTTGCTGATGGAAGATTCCGGCATGCCGGATCTTTCTAAGACGTCAATGCCCGGTACGTCCCAGGGGTCGCTCTCGGGATTAGTACGGGTTTGCCAGGCGGACGGTGATGTCGACGTTCCGTCGGGCATTTTCCATCCGCTATTTGTGCAACCGGACGGGTCAGCGGAGCCGTGTTTTGCGGTTCCTGCTGGTATCCCGGCGGCGTTAGGTGCGGCTCCTATCGGAATGCCGTCGCCTGCCACAGGTAAAGCGGTCGTGGTCCCGACTCCCGTGCTGGAGCCGATGGACTGCGGAGAATCCAGGTCTGGCGATTCGTTAGACACCGGTGCCGCTGGTAGTCGCGCTATGGATGCGCTCTGTCTTGGCAGAGACGTGTCTCATAGCGCTCAGCATGGATCGTCGGTGGCCCTCTCATCTAAGGAAGAGAGGGAGGATGAAAACGGGAGTTCGTTGATGGACGAGTCCGTTTTTTGCACCGAAGCTGAATGGGTGCAGGTCCTCGGGTGGATGACCAATCGTCTCGGGTTGGCGTCTGATCTGGGATCTCAGCGCGATCCGGCGATGGAACGGATGTCAGAGCGAGCGGCTAGCGCTCTGTCAAGTGGCTCTTCTGCCATGCCGACACTCCCGTTGGACACGCAGACTTCCGACATGCTGGAAGTTGCGGCATACCGTCTGGTTCAGCCAGACTATGCATTGCCAAAGGCCCCGAAGGGGATAAGGAGTAGGGTCCGTTTTCCGGAGCTGGCCTATCATCAGTAGGCCCGTGTTCCACGGCTTTCCGTTGCGGAACGAGAGGCTCTGAATAGGCCGTTGGCTGGGAAGGCTAAGGGGCGGTCGCGTCCTTTGGTTTCCCAGACCAACAAAGAACCGTTCAATGAGCTCACGCTCATTGAGGATGCGGCGAGGGCAGCCATGGCTGCGCTGTCGCACGGGTGTACCGTCCTGCAGGGTATGCTGGATTGCACGGCGGATGGTGGACAGGTGCCAGAGGCTGCTCCCGGCGTTGTTCGGGACACCATGCGCCTGTCTCAGGATTGCCTGGCCAGGGTGATCACTAGGACATTGGCAGAGCGGCGGAGAATGGTTCTCGATTGTGTAGAACCAGGACCAGAGATGAGGGCTGCATTGTCTTCTGCACCTTTCATAGGTCCAGGCTTGTTCGGCGGCTCGGCACGACAAGCTCTCTCCAAGGTCGCTTCAATGGTTGCAGAGCAGGAGGTAGTCGGCAAGTCGTGGAAATCGACTAAGAGGACACAGCCGCAGCAGTCCTACAAGCAACATCGCCAGGAGGAGCAACGACAGCGTCCTAGATCGCCCTTCCGTCCTTCTGGCCGTGATGCCCATAGGCCATCCGGATCACAAGGACCTGGCCGTTCATCCTCATACAAGTCCTCTAATAAGAGGCCGTATGAGGAAGACAGGAAGGGTGGCGGTTCGGGCCGCGGCGGCTACCGTAAGGATAGCCGTGGCGGCGGTTCCGGACCGTCGTACTACAAGAAACCGAGGGGCAGCCGTGGGGCTCGTTCCTGACGGGTTTCCGGCGGAACCAGTACCGGTGGCTTTGGAGGCGAATGGAGTCGAGAATCTTCACCCAAGCGACTTAGCGTCTTATCGGCCAATCTTGACCGACAGCTGTGTGCAGATTCCTTCCGTCGGAGGCAGACTTCAGTTATTCCTAAACCAATGGGAACAGGTCGTGCGCGACTGTTTAGTTTGTCAGTGGATAAGAAACGGCTACGATCCGGACTGGCTCATCCATCAATCGTTAGTTCCGTTAACCTCGACTCCAATATGGACTCCTTCGGTCAGAAATAGAATCTCTTCGTCAGAAGAAGGCGATTCATCTAGTCAAAGATCAGTCTTCACTGGGCTTCTATTCGATCATGTTCCTCGTTCCGAAGCGTACCGGAGGATGGAGACCAATTCTCAATCTCAAACCGTTGAACAAGTTTATTCTTTCTCCCAAATTTCAGATGGAGACGGTAGCAGCAGTAATGACAGGGCTGAGGAAAGGCATGTGGGGAGTGTCGATAGATCTGAAGGATGCATATTTTCATATTCCAATGTCAATTCCTTTTCAGAAGTACCTTCGCTTTGCATTCCAAGACAATGTTTGGGAATTCAATGCTCTCCCGTTCGGCCTGACCACAGCTCCGACGGTCTTCACCAAGGTGGTTCTCGCCATGACTTCTTTACTTCGCAGGAGAAACATAGCTGTTCACACGTACATAGACAACTGGCTGCTAAAGGCGGGGAATCCAGTCACTCTGCGCAGCAATCTGCAGGTAGTCCTAGCCTTATTAAAGGATCTAGGGTGGATTGTGAATCTAGAGAAATCAGAACTGACTCCATCCCAGGAGTTTGTTTATCTGGGAATCTTTTTCAATCTCAGGGACGGCGTAGCTTTTCCGGCGGAGAGCAGAGTCAAAAGCCTGATTGCAGTTTTGGAGTCGGTTACTCTAGGAGCCTATCTGATGGCGCGCCAGTTTCTCAGGATACTGGGGTTACTAGTATCTTTAGAGAAGGTGGTTCCATATGCGGCACTCAGGCGCAGGCCAGTTCAGATGTATCTAATGTCATTCTGGTCTCAGAAAACGGATCCGTTATCTCTGAGGATACCAGTCAAAGAACCATTGATATTCCACCTTCAGTGGTGGTTATCCGAACAGAATCTCCTGCGAGGTGTTCCTCTACAACCTCCTCAACCTCAGATGTCCATCTTCACGGATGCATCGTTGACGGGTTGGGGAGCGGTATTGGACAGTCAGTCAGTGTCAGGGGAATGGGATCGGACCAATGCGCAGAAACATATCAATGTGCTCGAACTATTAGCAGTGGTATTTGCACTGCGAAAGTTCGAGAGTCTAATTCAAGACAAAGTTGTCCTAATAAGGACAGACAACTCAACAGTGGTGTCTTATTTGAACCGGCAGGGCGGGACGAGATCACCAGAGTTGTGTATGATGGTTTGGAACTTTCTGCTGTGGTGCCAAGAGAGGAATATTATTCTTCGGGCAGCACACATTCCAGGAAGATTGAACATCCTAGCGGATGCTCTCAGTCGAAGGACGGTTTGTCGTCCGACGGAATGGCAGCTCAACCAATCGGTAGCGGAGGTTCTATTCAAACACTGGGGCAAGCCAAATGTCGACCTGTTTGCTATTAATCAAAACGCAAAGATGGTCACTTCCGTGTCACCGATCCCGGACCCGCTAGCCTTAGCAGTAGACGCACTGGCGATAAGTTGGGAGGGAATGTACGCGTATGCGTACCCTCCAACAATTCTCATCCCGAAAGTTCTGGCAAAGATAAGAGAGGGGATGTGCCAAGTACTACTGATCGCCCCGTATTGGCCAGGCCGATCATGGTTTACGGATCTGCTGGACCTTCTGGTCTGCAATCCAATCTCTCTGCCAGACGCAAGAGATCTAATCTCTCAGAACAAAGGTCTGTACCTTCACGACAGACCAGAAATGTTCAGATTGACTGCATGGATGTTGTCAAGCAGCGTGCAATTGAGGGTGGCTTTTCTGAGCAAGCAGCGAAGTTTGTTGCTTCAGCCAGAAGAGTTTCAACCACAAAGACATATAATTATAGAATCAACAAATTTGCACAGTGGTGTGAGAGAGGAGATATTGATCCCTTTTCTGCATCTGTTCAACACGTAGCAGATTTTATCTGTCATTTATACGAAGTTGACAAACTTGTACCTTCTACCCTAGCAGCATATAAGTCTGCATTCCCTTCAGTCATTCCCAGTCTCACTATTGAAGGAGTGGAGAATGACACCTTGAATGAAATTATCAAAGGAATGAGCAATCTGCGACCTAGACAGCCAATTCCTATCCCATCATGGAATCTATATCTTGTTCTACAGGTTTTAGGACAGGCTCCTTTTGAACCGATTAGATCTATTGATATTAAACTGTTAACTATTAAATCAATTTTCTTGGTTGCAGCAGCGTCGGCGAGGAGAAGCGAAATCCATGCGCTTTCTGCCGAACAAGACCGTTTTGTCGTCACGGGTGAAGGTTTAAGACTACTTCTGCGTCTTTGTTTCCTGGCAAAGAATCAGTCACTTAAATATCCAGGACAGCCGATCAATTTGCCAAGTTTAACTAGACATGACCCAAACTCTTCTGTTTGGTGTCCTGTCAGATATCTTAAAATGTATAAGAAACGTACTAATGAGTGGAGAGACGACCCGAAATCTCTGTGGTTATGTCTCAAAGCTCCCCATTTACGTGCCTCGAAAGATACTATTTCTCGTTGGATAGTTGACGCTATTAAGATGTCACACAAAATCGCTACAGGAAAGCAAATTGATCATACAAATGCCCATCAGGTCCGAGCACTAGCAGCATCATCGGCCCTTTATAAGGGTGTCTCATTAGAGGAGGTGATGTCTGTAGCACAATGGCATGCCGAGTCGTCATTCACTGATTTCTACCTTCGCGACATCTCCAGCTCTCTTAATCCGGTAGCCGTCGCCAATCTGTCGAATCTAAACTAAGCCACTTCCGACCACTACTTCGCACACATCACTAAAGTCTTCCGCCTACACTGAACAAACGCTATGCACATGACTGAGTACGACCGTGGATTGGGCCGAGCTCCTGTGATGATCAAGAAAAGATCAAGCAGTCAAAATGGTGAGTGTTTACATTAATTAAGTGACTATAAATATGTTTACTTACAGTCGAAATACCAGACTGCTTAGGTAAATAGTCTGGTACAAGAGTATTCTTATCCTATCAACCAGACATTAGACTCATTCCAATTTGAAAATCTAGTTGATATACTGATATTTTTTCCAAAGTTAGAAGTTGTGGTAGCTTCTTTGCACTCTACTGGACTGCCCTAGCTGAGGCTTGGGGCTGACACGGGTCTGGTGGGTGTTGCATCCCCAGTGACAGCCCTCTGAGGGGGGAGCGCGGTCTAGACCATGGAAGTTTAGCACTCTATGAGTCAGATAGCAGAACCCAAGCGTATGCCAGGGTTCTAGTCTCTTCACAACCTTCTCTGTTGGATGGTAGTTGAGTGCTGGTTCGAGCCTCACCTCCTCCCACCGGCATTTTCTGGCTGTCGAAATCCGGAATTTATCATAATAGTACATCTGGTAAGTATTATTCGAAGTAGAATCAAAAAAGCATCCTCTTTTGTTTCTACGAGAATTCTTAATACTTACCAGATGTACTATGGCCCTGCCTCAGCCGCCCCGCTGAGGTGAGGCTGAGCTGCTTTCGCAGTTTGCCAAGGCGAACATAAGACGAATCTGACTGTGATTGGGAATTGACTCGGTACCTGCGGCTATGGTATTCCCGGACACAGTATGGGCAGGACCAGGAGAGTGCGGAGTTTTAATTGTTTATTTTGAGCTAGACTAGATAATAGATATTATCATAATAGTACATCTGGTAAGTATTAAGAATTCTCGTAGAAACAAAAGCGGATGCTTTTTTGATGCAGTCAAATTGTTCTTCAAACCAGTGTCAACTCATTATCCCCACATTTAAAAAAAATGTCGGGGTTATTGTAATCGGCTCCGTCCGTCACGCTATCTCCTCCCAAACCATTGGGTGGAATTAAATCAAATTTGGTATATGGGTTACCTATATGATTCTGCTTTGCAAGATGAAATGTAGATTTGGCTCCGCTCCCAGGGGGACGTGGCAGGGGTCAAACCAGTTGTAACGCAACTCCTCTGAAATCATTAGACGGAGCTCAACTAAATTTGATATCCGAGTAACCCATATGATTGCGGAGTGCAAGAGGCCATGTAGATTTGGCCCCCAGGGAGTGGGGGAGGGGTCAAAAGGTCCAATTTTAACGTTCGAAAATTGATTGTAACACATCTCCTCCGAAACCGTTGGACAGAATTCAACCAAATTTATTATGTCAGTTACCCATATAAATGTGGAGTACATGAGCACATTTACATTTGGCTCCACCCCCAGGGATTGGTGAGGGGTAGGGGTCAAAAGGTAAAAAAATTGATTGTAATGCAACTCCTCTGAAATCGTTAGACGGAACTCAACCAAATTTGATATCTGAGTTATTCCTATGATTGCGGAGTGCAGGAGGCCATTTAGATTTGTCTCTGCCCTAAGGGTGGCAGGAGAGGTCAAAAGGTCAAATTTAAACCTGCGGAAATTGATTGTAATGCATCTCCTCCGAAACCATTGGACGGAATTCAACCAAATTTAGTATGCGAGTTACTCATATCACTGCGGAGTAGATGAGCACATTTACATTTGGCCCCACCCCCAGGGATGGGGTCAAAAGGTCATGAAATTGATTGTAATGCAACTCCTCTGACACTGTTGGACGGAATTCAACTAAATTTGGTATGTGAGTTACCCATCTGATTGCGGAGTCATTTGGTTCCACCCCCGGGGTGGGTTGTGGGGTGTGTCAAAAGTTCAAAGCGGTGAATGTGGGGATTTGCAATGACGTGTCATCGACCGATCAATCTAGTTATTTTTAGATTAATTTGACTGAATCAAAAAAGCATCCGCTTTTGTTTCTACGAGAATTCTTAATACTTACCAGATGTACTATTATGATAATGTCTATTATCTAGTCTAGCTCAAAATAAACAATTAAAACTCCGCACTCTCCTGGTCCTGCCCATACTGTGTCCGGGAATACCATAGCCGCAGGTACCGAGTCTATTCCCAATCACAGTCAGATTCGTCTAATATTTGCCGTGGCAAACTGCGAAAGCAGCTCAGCCTCACCTCAGCGGGGTGGCTGAGACAGGGCCATAGTACATCTGGTAAGTATTAAGAATTCTCATAGAAATAATACTTACCAGATGTACTATTATGATAAACTCCGGATTTCGACAGCCAGGAAATGCCGGTGGGAGGAGGTGAGGCTCGAACCAGCACTCATCAACCATCCAACAGAGAAGGTTGTGAAGAGACTAAAACCCTGGCATACGCTTGGGTTCTGCTATCTGACTCATAGAGTGCTAAACTTCCATGGTCTAGACCGCGCTCCCCCCCCCCCCCTCTTTTGTTCGCACAAAACCAGAGGGATGTCCATGGGGATGCAACACCCACCAGACCCGTGTCAGCCCCAAGTCTCAGCTAGGGCAGTCCAGTAGAGTGCAAAGAAGCTACTACAACTTCAAATCTTTGAAAAAAACTATCAGTATATCGATTAGATTTTCAAATTGGAATGAGTCTCATGTCTGTATGAGAGGATAAATATACTCTTGTACCAGACTATTCACTTACTCAGTCTGGTATTTCGACTGGAAGTAAACATATTTATAGTCACTTAATTAATGTAAACACTCACCATTTTTGAGTGGTCGATCTGTTCTTGATCATCACAGGAGCTAGGCCCAATCCACGGTCGTACTCAGTCATGTGCATAGCGCTTGGTCAGTGTAGGCGGAAGGCTTTTGTGATGTGTGCGAAGTAGTGATCGGACGTGGCTTAGTTTAGGTTCGACAGATTGGCGACGGCTACTGGATTAAGTGTGCTGGAGATGTCTCGAAGGTAGAAATCAGTGAATGACGACTCGGCATGCCATTGTGCTACAGACATCACCTGCTCTAAAGAGGCACCCTTATAAAGGGCCGATGATGCTGCTAGTGCTCGGACCTCATGGGCATTCGCACGATCAATCTGCTTTCCTGTAGTGATCTTGTGCGACATCTGAATAGCGTCAACTATCCAACGAGAAATAGTATCTTTCGAAGCACGTAAATGGGGAGCTTTGAGACATAACCACAGAGATTTCGGGTCGTCTCTCCACTCAGAAGTACGTTTCTTATACATCTTTAGACATCTGACAGGACACCAAGCACAAGAATTTGGGTCATGTCTAGTTAAACTTGGCAAATTGATCGGCTGTCCTGGATATTTAAGTGACTGATTCTTTGCCAGGAAACAAAGACGTGGAAGTAATCTTAAACCTTCACCCGTGACGACAAAACGGTCTTGTTCGGCAGAAAGCGCATGAATCTCGCTTCTCCTTCTCGCAGACGCTGCTGCAACCAAGAAAACTGATTTAATAGTTAACAGTTTAATGTCAATAGATCTAATCGGTTCAAAGGGAGCATGCCCTAAAACCTGTAGAACAAGAGATAGATTCCATGATGGGATAGGAATTGGCTGTCTAGGTCGCAGATTGCTCATTCCTTTGATAACTTCATTCAAGGTGTCATTCTCCACTCCCCCAATGGTGAGACTAGGAATGACAGAAGCTAATGCAGACTTATATGCTGCTAGGGTAGAAGGTACAAGTTTGTCAACTTCGTATAAATGACAGATAAAATCTGCTACGTGTTGAACAGATGCAGAAAAGGGATCAATATCTCCTCTCTCACACCACTGTGCAAATTTGTTGATTCTATAATTATATGTTTTTGTGGTCGAAACTCTTCTGGCCGAAGCAACAAACTTCGCTGCTTGCTCAGAAAAGCCACCCTCAATTGCACGCTGCTTGACAACATCCATGCAGTCAATTTGAACATTTCTGGTCTGTCGTGAAGGTACAGACCCTTGTTCTGAGAGATTACATCTCTTGTGTCTGGAAGAGGGATTGGACTGCAGACCAGAAGGTCCAGCAGATCCGTAAACCATGATCGGCCTGGCCAATAAGGAGCGATCAGTAGTACTTGGCACATCCCCTCTCTTATCTTTGCCAGAACTTTCGGGATGAGAATTGTTGGAGGATACGCATACGCGTACATTCCCTTCCAACTTATCGCCAGTGCATCTACTGCTAGAGCTAACGGGTCCGGGATCGGTGACACGTACGTGACCATCTTTGCGTTTTTCTTCATTGCAAATAGGTCGACATTTGGCTTGCCCCATTGTTTGAATAGAACCTCCGCTACCACTTGGTTGAGCTGCCATTCCGTCGGACGACAAACCGTCCTTCGACTGAGAGCATCCGCTAAGATGTTCAATCTTCCTGGAATGTGTGCTGCCCGAAGAATAATATTCCTCTCTTGGCACCACAGCAGAAGGTTCCAAACCATCATACACAACTCCGGTGATCTTGTCCCGCCTTGGCGGTTCAAATAAGACACCACTGTTGAGTTGTCTGTCCTTACTAGGACAATTTTGTCTTGAACTAGACTCTCGAACTTCTGCAGTGCTAATACCACCGCTAATAGCTCGAGCACATTGATATGTTTCTGCGCATTGGTCCGATCCCATTCCCCTGACACTGACTGATTGTCCAATACCGCTCCCCAACCTGTCAACGATGCATCCGTGAATATGGACATCTGAGGTTGAGGAGGTTGTAGAGGAACACCTCGCAGGAGATTCTGTTCCGACAACCACCACTGAAGGTGGAATATCAATGGTTCTTTTACTGGTATTCTCAGAGATAACGGATCTGTTCTCTGTGACCAGAACGACATCAAATACATCTGAATCGGCCTGCGCCTGAGCGCCGCATATGGCACCACCTTCTCCAGAGATACTAGTAAACCGAGTATTCTGAGAAATTGACGCGCCGTCAGATAGGCTCCTAGAGAAACTGACTCCAATACTGCAATCAGGCTTCTGACGCTGCTCTCCACCGGAAAAGCTACGCCGTCCCTGAGATTGAAAAAAATTCCCAGATAAACAAACTCCTGGGATGGAGTCAGTTCTGATTTCTCTAGATTCACAATCCATCCTAGCTTCTTTAATAAGTCTAGGACTACCTTCAGATTGCTGCGCAGAGTGACTGGATTCCCCGCCTTTAGCAGCCAGTCGTCTATGTAAGTGTGAACAGCTATGTTTCTCCTGCGAAGTAAAGAAGTCATGGCGAGAACCACCTTGGTGAAGACCCTCGGAGCCGTGGTCAGGCCGAATGGAAGAGCATTGAATTCCCAAACATTGTCTTGGAATGTAAATCGCAGGTACTTCTGAAAGGGAATTGACATTGGAATATGAAAATAAGCATCCTTCAGATCTATTGATACCGCCCACATGCCTTTCCTGAGCCCTGTCATCACCGCTGCTACCGTCTCCATCTGAAATCTGGGAGAAAGAATAAATTTGTTCAACGGTTTGAGATTGAGAATTGGTCTCCACCCTCCGGTACGCTTCGGAACTAGGAACATAATCGAATAGAAGCCCAGTGATGACTGATCGGCGACCAGGTGAATCGCCTTCTTCTGACGAAGCGATTCTATCTCTGACTGAATGGCAACTAGACGGTCTAATTCCCTTGGAATAGGAGTCCATATTGGAGTCGAGGTTAACGGAACTAACGATTGATGGATGAGCCAGTCCGGATCGTAGCCGTTTCTTATCCACTGACAGACTAAATAGTCGCGCACGACCTGTTCCCATTGGCTTAGGAATAGCTGAAGTCTGCCTCCGACGGAAGGAATCTGCACACAGTTGTCGGTCGAGATTAGCCGACAAGACGCTACATCGCTTGGGTGAAGATTCTCGACTCCATTTGTTTCCAAAGCCGCCGGTATTGATTCCGCCGGAAACCCGTCAGGAACGAGCCCCACGGCCGCCCCGCGGCTTCTTGTGGTATGACGGTCCGGAACCGCCGCCACGACTATCCTTACGGTAGCCGCCACGGCCCGAACCGCCACCCTTCCTGTCGTCCTCATACGGCCTCTTACTAGAGGGCTTGTATGCGGACGAACGGCCAGGCCCTTGTGCTCCGGATGGCCTATGGGCATCACGGGCAGAAGGACGGAAGGGCGATCTAGGACGCTGCCTCTGCTGCTCCTGCCTGTGTTGACGGTAGGACTGTTGCGGCTGAGTCCTCTTGGTCGACTTCCACGACTTGCCGACCACCTCTTGCTCTGCCACCATCGATGCAACTTTAGAAAGCGCTTGTCGTGCCGAGCCGCCGAACAAGCCTGGACCTATGAAAGGCGCAGAAGATAACGCTGCCCTCATCTCCGGTCCTGGTTCCACACAATCGAGAACCATTCTCCGTCGCTCTGCTAAAGTTCTTGTGCTCACCCTGGCCAGGCAATCCTGAGACAGGCGCATGGTGTCCCGAACAACTCCGGGAGCAGCCTCTGGCACCTGTCCGCCGTGCAGTTCAGCATACCCTGCAAGACGGTACACCCGTGCGACAGCGCAGCCATGGCTGCCCTAGCCGCATCCTCAATGAGCGTGAGCTCATTAAACGGGTCTTTGTTGGTCTGAGAAACCAAGGGACGTGACCGCCCCTTGGCCTTCCCAGCCAACGGCCTATTCAGCGCCTCACGTTCTGCAACGGAAAGCCGTGGAACCCTGGCATACTGATGATAAGCCTGCTCCGGAAAACGGACCCTACTCCTTATCCCCTTCGGGGCCTTGGGCAACGCATAGTCTGGCTGAACCAGACGATATGCCGCAACTTCCGACATGTCAGAAGTCTGCGTGTCCAAGGGGAGTGTAGGCATGGCCGAAGAGCCACTGGACAGAGCGCTAGCCGCACGCTCTGACATCCGCTCCATCGCCGGATCGCGCTGAGATCCTAGATCCGATGCCAACCCGAGACGATTGGTCATCCATCCAAGGACCTGCACCCATTCAGCTTCGGTGCAGAAAGCGGAATCATCCATTAAAGAACTCCCGTTTTCATCCTCCCTCTCTCCCTTAGATGAGAGGGCCACCGACGATCCTTGCTGAACGCTACGATATACGTCTCTGCCAGGACAGAGCGCATCCATAGCGCGACTACCAGCGGCACCAGTATCCAACGAATCGCCGGATACGGATTCTCCGCAGTCCATCGGCTCCAACACGGGATCCGGGACTACGACCGCCTCAATCACGGCTGGCACTGTCACTCCGATAGGAGCCGCGCCTAACGCCGCCGGGATAGCCGTCGGAACCGCAAACCACGGCTCCGCCGGCATATCCGGTTGCACAAATAACGGATGAAAAATGCCCGACGGAACGTCGACATCACCATCCGCCTGGCAAACCCGTACAAATCCCGAGGGAGACCCCTGGGACGTACTAGGCATCGCCGACATTGAAAGATCCGGCATGCCGGAGTCTTCCATCAACAGCAAATCTTCCTCCTCTACCGACGGCTCTTGAGCCGAGGACAGAGAAGGGTCAGGTGCATGACCCTCAGCAGAACTAGCCGGACCACCTAATGGTTGCCCTGCACCAGCTTGCCTCACCGGGCCCGTGGACTGTAATGAATCAAACATGGCCTTGAACTGGGCCGCCCATACGCCCAGTGCTGAATCCATCCTCTCATTCAGCCGACCTTCCAGTCCAACCAACGACGCTTGCTGCCGCTTCACTGCCTTGTCCTTCTCTATACGCTCCAGCCTCGCCCGTCGATCCCTGTCAAACTCAGCCACCATTGCCGACGACCACTTGACGCACACATCACAAGGGCTTCCGACCTTACACTTCGCACACGCCACACAGTGATGACCAAGATACTTCCGTTTCATGAACCTGTTGCACTTCTGGCACAACGTGTCCGGGTCCTTCAGTTTCTGCGAACACAGAGAAGAATTAAAACGCTGCACATGACAAGTGATGACGAGCAATACGCACAATAGATTTGATAGTTAAGATTTCTTAAACACATTAACTTTCTCTTAAATTAATGATAACAAGTCTTAGGCAGGAAATATTTGAAACTTTTTTGAGTGAAAATTTTTTACAAAACACAACTCAGCCTTTAACTAACGTTAAATAACCAAGAAAACCTCGCCGATCACTACAAACACCCTCGACAATGAAGCGAGAGCTAAAATCGGCGATAACAGAGTGCCTGGATACACCAAGCCAATAACGACATATTACATGGGCGCCGCCATCTTGGCTAAAGGCGCATCCATCTTAGAGGAACCGAGTCGCAAGAGAAATTAACCGAGTACCCGAATTAAAACTAAAAGTTAACGGGTACAGAAGCGACTCCAACAATGGCTAACATTATAAAACAATGTGCCAATTTAAGGAAATTTCAAACAGTCATTATGGCACGAATGTATAAATTCTAGATTGATACAACCTGCCCCTGTGATGATTTCCCTAGTTCCAACATTAGTCCAGCGATGGTTTTCACAAACACGCGCTAAAACTGCTTAATTTATCAATTAAATGACACTCTAAACACATGCGACTTGAAACAAGCGCAAAATAGACGAATCTGACTGTGATTGGGAATAGACTCGGTACCTGCGGCTATGGTATTCCCGGACACAGTATGGGCAGGACCAGGAGAGTGCGGAGTTTTAATTGTTTATTTTGAGCTAGACTAGATAATAGACATTATCATAATAGTACATCTGGTAAGTATTATTCGAAGTAGAAAGCTGTTGCAACAATAATTTCATTCAAATTGTTATCAAATCTGTAGCAAGTATCGCTCACTCATATCTAGTCACTATTTAGACACTAATTTGACTGAAAAGTATTGGTGCCATAGACAGCAGTGGTTTTCAGGCAAATGAGCGGTGTCCAGTTTCTCAATTAATCATATAACGTCATAATCAACTATGTGACATGTAGGCTGACATCAATCAATTATGTCATGAATGATGTAGCTAAGTTCGGCACGAACGCTTAATTGATGGCAGACTAAGCATTGTTGTACGAATTGTGTCTTTACTATTTAATAAACGTGCGGTTGAATATTTTGAAACTAATTTGATTTGGTGTTGTTGATGATATAGGCACCGAGTCAGATTAGTTTCAAAATATTTGATAGCTTACCTGTATAGTTTTCTGGAAATTGAGATTCAGAGAGTACAGGGATCAATCAATCCCAACACAGGCAACATGTGGGTGAAGTTTAGCTAGAGATGGGCGGGGCACAGCTAAAACTGCATTCCTCCATTATTGTCAAAATATACAGAGGGGAGATACTGGAGTAAATGTGTCCTTCGTGCTTACACATCAACAGATAACTAACAAATGATCAGTTACACGGACTACAAGATGTTTTTGTTTGAGAATGCCCAGTCGGTACAAACAATAGGCACACTTGGGTCTCGTTTTGGCGATCGACGCAGTTCGTGATTCATGAGTTTTGGTGTCTCGTAAGTGGAAGATTTACTGACCTGGTTCATCAAACCAGGAACTGAGTTTTGATCTCGATTATTGGTTTGTAAATTTTGCAGCTAAATTTTAAAACATTTGAATAGCGAAATATCGTCAATCCTTTAATGTATGCAATCTGCGATTTCTTAAGAGTGCATTTAAAATATAAATCGAAATACAATCAAATTAATGGCTGAAGTTAACTCATCTTAGAATGTTTGTAGGTTGAGTACATTGCTACAAAATTATAATCGTCAAACATCGCCAATTCGCATAAATCCTGTTTTCGTGGTTCTGGTTCAAACCAAGTCAACAAATTCACTGACAGCGTCAGTCACCAAAACCCACCCAATAATGCATATGGTGCCTGCAAAATGCATGCTGAGTAAATTCCACAAAAATACACAAACATCCTAGATCTCATGCAAATTGACCTATATATTGCTACATGGACCTTTAAGAAATCATTGCAAATCACATCTGTGTTTTGATTTTCTGATTACTAAGAAAGTATCTATAAATCAATTTCTGAAATGGAACAAGTTAAACCCTAGCAAATGATGTAATTTCCATGATTCAATCCAATTCATACACATTGAATGGGCAGTAGTTTCCCCAAGGTTCGAGGGAAGATATATTAAGATGAATACATAATTGGAGTATTCTAATGTAGCCAGGACACAATACAAATAGTATCAGATACAGAGTCATAGAAGTTCTGCGTCACGACCATGAACGCACTGAGGCCACCTCCCCATGCAAGGACCGTGAATCTTACTGGATCCACCAACTCCACACAATGGATCCTGTTGGTATTAATCACGCAGATTGGTAACCCCCACACCCTGTGGGTGAGACACCAGTGGTGCTCAAGTCAGATGATATATATTAGTATTTAGTACTGTCTGTAAAGGAGAGCCAAGTCTGAGGATATAGAGGCATGAGTTTGTCATGTCATTGGAAAATGTCACATGATATATATCAGTGTTAACTGTTTAATGGTCAGACATCTCGAGGGAGATAACCCTGTTAATTTACAAACGACAAGCGAAAGCAAACTGAAGGCATTTTGGCAACATAGATCTTATCTGGAGGTTGAATATCATCCACTATGGGAGTAATGCGAGAGGAAATCATGTCATTTGTGAACTTGTACTAATAGCCCTGGAAGAAACTGACCAGATCAAAATGTAATAG
Organism: Chaetoderma sp. LZ-2023a; assembly: GCA_034401795.1. Lineage (NCBI taxonomy): Eukaryota > Metazoa > Mollusca > Caudofoveata > Chaetodermatida > Chaetodermatidae > Chaetoderma > Chaetoderma sp. LZ-2023a. Next base: position 137,879,673 of record CM067372.1, read on the forward strand.
AGGGATCCATTTGTAACAATGCTTCGCTCACATTTTATGCATGTTCTAAATTCCCAGACTCTCAAGGTAATTATACAGGTAAGCTGGTGAACGTTTTGAAACTAATTTGACTTGGAACTGTTGCTGACTATGGCAGCAACAGCTCCCAGTCAAATTAGTTTCAAAATATTCAACAGAATGTTTATTAATTGGTAAATTCATACACTGACATTTCGATTTTCATGTGAGAGCTGCATCATTTTGCTTGTGACATATTTGATTATGACGTCATATACCTGAGTGACATATCGGATCCCTCGAGTGATTGATGTTGATAATATAACGTCAGGAGTAGCAAACAATGATCTTGTTAATCATTCATGACTCCTCATATTGTGTCACATTAGCAAGCTGACCTTTGTTTACAATGGATGAATCCAGTTTTAGGTATGTCCCACCCATGCTTTGCATGTGGGGATCAAACCTTAAACTCCCAGAATCACAAAACTAACTTGACTGCGCGCTGTTGCTGCCCAGTTAAATTAATTACAAAATATTCAACAGACTGTTTACTAAATAGTAAAGATATACAATTTGTACACTTGATAGACTATTCAATGTTCATTACGGAGCTAGATATGTCATGCATTAGGCATTTTGATTGTGATGTCAGCCTACATATGACGTAATTGATTATGACATCATATACCTGAATGGCAGATTCATCCATTGAATCAGTTCTTAGTAATGCTATCTAAGGGGTTGGGACTTAATTCGCAAAGATGCTCGCATGTTTTGTCACATGAAGTAAGTGACAATCTGCTAGAATAACATTGTCTCTGCTGAATTTATGTACATGCGGAGGCATTTAAACCCACTAGAGACCAGATTTCTCTAGCAAATTACTGATTTTAGTGTTGGTTCATAACTTACACACTGGCTTTATTGTATTGTCTGGGAAATCATAATTTGTGAGCATAATTCTTTTGTTAAAATACCAGTATTCAACTTGAACAAATGTTCACAATGGTAGTGTTTTGAGATTATGAAAATCCCCGCAATGCAATAAGTATACTCATTTGCATGATAATGTAAGTACACTCATTTGCATGATACGCTCATAATCATTTGCATAATGTAAGTATGCTCATTTGCATGATACACACATTTGCATGATACGCTCATTTGCATGATAATGTAAGTACACTCATTTGCATCATGATAATGTAAGTACACTCATTTGCATGATGTTGTAAGTACACTCATTTGCATGATACTCTCATTTGCATGATAATGTAAGTACGCTCATTTGCATGATGATGTAAGTACACTCATTTGCATGATACACTCATTTGCATGATAATGCAAGTACGTTCATTTGCATGTTAATGGGGTGTGGGGGGGGGGAGATTACAGATGTCAACAAGAAATCAATTCATCTTAAAATTTGTAATAATTTTGTCCACACAGTCTTATACATCTCAAAAATGATTTTTTTACAGAAGATTACAATAATAATAATATATAGCATCATTATTATTACAATTATGCTTATTTCAAGAATTACTGAATGGTGGTGATATGCTTAGCCCGCTATACATCAGAGATTAGCATGCCATAAAGAAAGACGAGTGAGGTATTGAAGAAAGGGTAAAGCGATACATTACAGCATCAATAAATTAACAGACACATTGCTGAGGACTTACTAATTATTTTCATTACCCGTGTCCTTGAAAGTGTGGGTGAGGTAGCACAATTCACCTTTCCAGAGTATGTACCCATCATTAGAATGACATCATAATGGATGACGTCATGAATGATGTCGATAAGTACGTCACGAACGCATATTTGAAGACGGTCTATGCCTTGTTGTACAAATTGTTTGCTTTTACTATTTAATAAATATTCTGTTGAATATTTTGAAACTAATTTGACTAGGCGCTGGTGCTGCCGTAGGCAGCAACAGCACCCAGTCAAATTAGTTACAAAATATTCAACAGCTTCCCTGTATAGTTTTCAGGAAATTGATAGCTAGGGCATTCGGGGATTGATCAATCCAAACACGGTGAGGTGTGGGTGGAGCTTAGCTAAAAATGGAAAGGTCCATTGCTTGTATGTCTGTCCACAGCATTGATAGGCCAAATGGGTGTGGATGGGAGCAGGAGTGAAAAATCTGAGCTCTACATGTTTGACAATGGACTGGAATCTCTGATTCCTGGTTCACAGTGTGGATTGCTACCTTGAGGAGTGCACTGCTGCTAAATGGTCAGGATTTGTTAAGATAATGGTGATTTTTGCATAGTTAATGCCTAGTTATAGTCCAAAAGAACAAGGTTTGAAAATTCACTACCAGAGAATGAAGTGATCTTCGGACACACACGCGTGCAATCTTCTACCCAAGTTTGGTAAAGAAACTTTCAGAACTAGAGTTATCATTCGGAAAAGCAAGAAAATGTTAATTGGTGCACAATGACCTTTTGATCCCAAAATCTCTAGGGTTCTTCAAAGTCCAAAGAGCAACGTAAGTTTGGTGAGAATCCCTTCAATAGAACTGACTTATCATCTGGAAAAACCTTTAATTAGGTCACAAGGATATTGGCTTTTGACACAAAAATTAGAAGGCATCTTCATACCCCCAGGTGTATCCTCACACCCAAGTTTTGTTAAGATCTTGCCAGTATAAAAAAGCAGCCTGGACACATGGAAAAAGCATATGTTATACATCACCATATATTTTTATGATGGGGGGGGGGGGATATAATGGTTACATTTCAATAAAATATAATATATACAGTAACAGCAGCTGCACATCAACAAATTTGATTATACATTTAATTCATTTCATCGCTCATATCATTGAAATCTACTATTGGTTATAGTTGATTATTTCGAAAATCAGTGGAGGAATCCAGTTTCTCAGTCAATTATATGACATCATAATCAACTACGGAAAATTAATCTGTAGCAATTCAGCAGCCTAACAGTTAACAACAGTTAGTACAGTAATATATTTATTATCAACAGCATAATTCACCTTTCCAGAGTAGCCATCGATGATTTAACGTCATATGACGTCATAATCAGCTAAGTGGCATGTAGGATGACGTCATAATCATTACGTCATAAATGATTCTATTAGGCCCGTCTTTAAGTCTTAAACGTCTGTCACGTTGTACGAATTGTATGTCTTTACTATTTAATAAACATGCTGTTGAATATTTTGAAACTAATTTGACTGGGCACTGTTGAATATTCAACATCTTACCTGTATAGTTTTCTGGAAATTGATAGTCAGGGTGTTAAGAGATCGATCGATCTCAACACGAGCGAGATGTGGGTGGAGCTTAGCTAGAGATGGACGAGGCATAGCAAAAAATGGAAAGGTGCATTGGACTCATATTTTTCATTACTAACCTAGGTATGTGTATTACCCTGGGTATGTGTATTTCATCCTAGTTCATCATGAATTGCAAGGATAGCTGCTTTCAAACGAGCAGAGACAAATACTGATTACCTTTAACCATTTAAAATTGGCCAGAAGACTATTTTTGAAAATTTGTCATTGGAATTACTACCGGTAGCTTAATAAAATTTGCAAATAAGATTTTTGTATAAAATTCTAGAAGCTTAAAGCCGGGGTTACATACTGTGATTTTTTTGCTAAGATGCGGTCACTCCCCAGCTCCTAAAAGAGAATTGTAGTAGACAAGCCTTGGTATGGCAGTAACCCTGATTTAGAATCAGAAACCCTGTACATATTGTAGTGTTTAGTAATTTAAATAAGTTACATGTGGCTACTGAAACGCATATACATCAACACCCGGCAATTAATACGTGTGCACAAAACTGAACCCGAGTCGTCAGAATGACCACAACGGTCATGTATGTATGATTACTGTATTCTGTGGCTGTAGTAGTAGAAACATCCTACAGCTGCGGTCAGAACGGTCATAAGTCATGTAAACATGATTTCATTTATGCTTTGGTATGATTTTACGATTTGACTATGGTCGTTCCAATTTGCTTAAACATCTAAAATCATGCAGTAACCGTACCGTACAAGCATATACACAATACAGCCAGATTAGATTTTTCGCAGGATTTTGCTTACTGAGCCTGGTCATGATTGCATCTTAGCGAAAAATCGTAATATGTAACCCCGACTTAAGGCTCCTTTCAGCTAATTATGATTGAAATCAATTCATTTGTAATGAAAATACATTTGGAAAGTGCAGAAAACTGTGGAAATCCAAGATGGCCACCAGAAAAATTGACCAATCCGTCCGAAAGCTTACCATGCTAGTGTCCTTCCTGCCAAGTTTATTCAAAATCTGCCAACTGTTTAATGAGGAGGTAAGTTGTAAAGCAAAGGTGTATGGCTGCGCAATACGTTCACTTGAACAGTATGGTCAGTCTAGCTAATAATATGATGTAATGCTCCAACAATGGATGAATACACTTAGTTATGTCCCGCCCATCTCTAGCTAACTCCACCCATGCTTTGCGTGTGTTAGATCGATTTAGATACTTTGAATCCTAAATTCCCAGATTCCCAATTTCAAGGTAACTATACAGCTAAACTGTTGAATAGTTTGTGACTAATTTAACAAGGTGCTGCTGCTGCCATTGCAACAGCACCCAGTCAAATTATTTTGAAAATATTCAATAGAATGTTTTTAAATGGTAAAGCCATACAATTCGCACAACTGATTGAGTATTCAGGTACATGACAGAGTATTGTCTGTCAATTATGATTGAGCCATCAACCTATACTTGACGTAATTGATTATGACATCAATATGTGAGTGACAGATTGAATTCATCCATTGTCACTTACCGTACCATAAGAGTGCGTTTAAGAAAAACTATCTAGGGAGGGTCAAAACCTTTTAGCGTTGACCAGCCTAAACAAAGATGCATGATAATACATACACAAACTTTACATGGATTTGCCTCATGGCTAATATGTTATAAATCTTTTAATGGCCAAGCTGGTCAAAGATTGCTTGTGTAGTGCTCATGGTAAATGTCCATTTGGAAATTAAACGAACACTATTTTTGAAAATTTACCACAGGACTGACTGGCTCAGTTATTCCTGACAAAACGAGCTAACAGGAATTATCAAGTAATATGTGAACACATTTTGTGCATGTGTGGATGTGTGCATGTGTGTGGGTGCGCATGTGTGTGCGCGTGCATTTGTATGTGTGTGAGACAAGTAAATTCAGCACAAGTCAGGGACGATCCCTCATAGATATTGCAAAATAGTTGTAATAATCTAAATTGCAATTTTATTTTATATGCCTCTTTCAATCATTAACAACTGATGTATAAATTTAATTAAAACGACATATACCTAAGACAGGTTAATACATATCTTTATGTACAAATGATTGAGAACATCCTTTACTTGTTTAGGCTTTCATTAGCATTCTTAGAATTTGTGAAGCATCACCACAAATAGTCAGAAAAATATGTGACAGCATTGAGATACATCACTGTTTATTAATGTACTTCCTTCCATCAGACAATATTATATCCTACTGTTCAATGTCTAGCATATATCCTCTGTGTGGTTAGCGACGTGTCTAAGCAAAGAGCAGGACTACGTCAATGAATCAAATTGGAATTCAGATTAGCTACCATGTAAACATATAATGAAAATAATTTTGTTGGACTGAAAGCGATTGCTAAATATTCAAAATCATTTCTGTATGGGTTCCTTGAAATTGATATACTAGGCCATCAGAATTGAAAGGTTAATAATGAAAGACAACTACAGTTAAGTCGAAGATAAGAAATGCATTCAATACCAAAAACAGCTTCGACAGTGGGCATAGAAAATGTCCATTTGCAGACCAAGTGATTATTTTTTTGACAAATTTACCACTGAAATGACTGGCGCGATAACTGAGCCAGTCATTCCTGTGGTAAATTTTCAAAAATACTCTTCTCTTGGTCTGCAAATGGACATTTTCTATGAGAATTTTCTTGAACAGATTTAATGGTTAAATGGTTAAGTAACTAGTATTACATATATTGTCCAATTACTTAATTCAGTGCCATAATGTTACGCTAAGAATGTGTCAAATATTATTATAGTCATATTAGAGCCTGGCCACCTGAATTTCAGATACAGAGCTGTTGGTGCTGGTGCTGTCCCGCCTATGATGGTCACTTTCATGGATTACATGAGCTTGTCCTGCTGAATCAATGATCTGCACATCTATCTCACCATGACTGGTCAATGGAGGAAGGCTTTCTCTAATCTCTACTTCCATTGTCTGGCCGGTGGAGAAATGTCCAGCATCCGCATGGTCACTTCGGGTACTAGGGCTGCTGCTACGACTGCCATGCTCTCTAAGATCCTGATCCTGATAATTATAGCTGGAATGGTGCTCCTCAAAAGTCATCGTTCTTGTAATAACCTCTGTCTCATCCGGTCTCTGAACGGTCGCATACACATCATGAGCATCAATTCTCTGTTCTACATCCATCTCATGCATTTCTTCAGCAGCAGTACGTGTCTCGTGACCGCTTTCTTCAAACGAGGTCATCAGGGCCCTGTTATCATAAGCATGAGCTGCATGAAAGTCTTCAGCATCCAAGTGCTCTTCTTGAAAGCCCCCATTGTCATAACTTGAAACCAGGTGTTGGTGGTTATCATAGATCCTTTCTTCTCCAAGCTCTGATACCTAGCAAGAGAGAAAACATAACTCAATTCCCGGACAATAGAGGGATCCAGTTTTAGCTAAGCTCCACCCATATCTAGCTAAGCACCACCCATATCTAACTAAGCCCCAACCATATCTAGCTAAGCACCACCCATATCTAGCTAAGCACCACCAACATCTAGCTACACTCCGCCCACAACTAGCTAAGCACCACCCATATCTAGCTAAGCTCCACCCACATCTAGCTAAGCACCACCCATATCTAGCTAAGCTCCACCCACATCTGGCTAAGCTCCGGCCACATCTAGCTAAGCACTGCCCATATCTAGCTAAGCTCCACCCACATCTAGCTAAGCACCACCATTGCTTTGGGTGCTGGGATTGATTTATATACTTTAAATCTTGACTTCCCAGAATCACAATTTCAAGGTTACTATACAATGAAGCTGTTGAATATTTTGAAACTAATCTGACTTGGTGCTGTTGCTGCCATTGGCAGCAACAATGGCAGCAACACCGCCCAGTCAAAATTAGTTTCAAAATATTCAACAGAATGTTTATCAAATAGTAAAAACATATACAATGTGTACACTTGACTGCCAATTCAATGTTTATAACGAACCTTGATATGTCATTCATTATGAATTTTGATTGCAACATCAGCCTAAATGTGATGTAATAGCTTATGATGTCACATACATGAATGATTGGAGCTATCCATTTAAGATATGTTATACGGATTGTTTTTTCATATGTACATGTACATATGCAAAAAAATCCAATACATCAGGTGTTGTTTGTAGATTATTCTACATCACAAAATGTAACTAGTTTAAACGAAATCACAGATTTCTTTCGTCATGAGAGAGTTGATACTTACCTCCTAAACACTCTATGACATTCCCAAAATATTCACTTACACTCAATAATCCACAATATTTAAAAAAGTAAGGTGCCCCTTCTGAGCAGGGAGAAAGATGACAGTCGGGCGAATGGCGGCCCCACCTCTGAGCGTGCGCCGAGTGACACTTCCTTCCCATAATTTATTGGCTGACATAAAGCAACTATAACATGCCTGAAGATCGAGCCTCTGTGGGGTGGAGAGGCCAGGTCAGTGTTTAGGAGGTAAGTATCAACACTTGTGAAAAAAGAAATCCATGATTTCGTTTATTTCACTTCAAGAGATATTTACCTCCTAAACACTATGATATTGCCAGAATTCGTCAGTGAATTTGGCAGGAGGGAGGCGAGGTCCAAAAAACACTGCTCTTCCCTAGGAGAGCCAAGCTCCTTATGCGTAAAAGCACTCACATCTGAATTTGTGCATAAAAACACAACCAGGAAAGATAAGACCATCGGCTCAAAACCGATGCGTGAGAGTAATGACCGTCAAGTCATATGTGCTCCCCCATCTCCTTTCGGGACAGCAGAAGCTATGACTTCAATGTCCTAAACGCTCTCTAAGTACTAGTGCCAAAGTACTAAGGACATCAAATGAAATGCTTCATTTCTTAAACTCTCATGAGGGAACCATAAAATTACACGAGGCATCACCATTATAGAATGGGTAACATGACATAATTATGTAAACAATACAAGACACAAGACTTACTTAGTAAATCTTTGACTTGAACATCATCATCATCATCCCCTCGGGGAAGAATAAAAATAATACACAAGTGGTTGTTCTCATAATTAAATGAACTGTTTAAAAACAGTGAGAAAACCTTATTTAGAAAAAGAACACCTGATTATCCTTTTTAGAATCGATAAGGATTGGTGGTTTCACGGAGATAATGGTCGGTAAAGCTCGACTCACAGTGCCACTGGGCTACCGACAATGTCATCCACCAGAACCCCATTAAACATGGCGGTGGAAGCCACTATGCCTCGGACACTGTGAGCCTTGGCCATGGCAACATGCTTACCAGTGGCAGATTTGTGGCAAAACTGGATACATTCCACAATCCACCGAGAAAAGGTGTCTTTTTACGCCCGGACGTGGGGCTCAATATAAGACAACCATAACGAACTAGGGTCTGTCTGCCTCTCCTGGGTACGATGCTTGTACCGGCTAAGTGTGCAGACTGAACACCATGCCTTTGAACTAGAATCAACTCTAGTTAAAGATGGTAAAACAATAGGATGACCTGGGTATTTAAATGACTGAATCTTTGCCATGAAATTAACCCTAGGTAGAAGCCTGAGGCCTTCCCCTGTAACGACAAACGGTCTGGCTCTGCAGAAAAGACGTGAATTTCACTTCTACGCCTTGCAGAGGCTGCAGCAATAAAAAATACAGATTAAGTGTCAACATTTTCGTTGAAAATGCAACTTAGTGGTTCAAAGGGTTTATCAGCTAGAACTTGAAGCACTAGAGATAAACTCCAAGATGGAATCCCAGGAGGATTTCTCGGTCTTAGATTACCCAAGGCTTTAATTAAAGTATTTAATGAACATACTTCGTCACTTCCCCTAACAGCCAAGCAAGGGATAGCTGACTAGAAGCCAGCAATAGAGTTAGGCTTGAGGCTATAGGCATCATACAGGAGACAGAGGAAACGGCTATTGCCTGAATAGATGTATCCATTGGATTAATATATCTTTCTGAGCACCATTTCACAAATCTGACGATTTTATAATTATATGCTCTGGAGGTTGACCCGCTTCTGACTTTTCACATAAATATGGCTGCTTGCTCAAAAAAGCCCTCCTTAATTGCGGATTCCTTGACAACATCCACACAGTCAATTTGAACATTGACGGATGTTGTGAAGGGCCTTACCCTGGAAGATAATATTGTCCATCAGAGGCAGAGGAATCGGATTGCAGACCAGAAGGTCCAGCAGATCCGTGTACCATGATCGGCTCATGCTTGATTTCCTGAAACTTTTTTGGGAAAACAGGATTGCTGGCGGGTATGTAAATGAAAATAATTCCACCCAGCTGATAGCTAGCGCATCATTTGTGACAGTGCTCGGATCTAGAATCGGACAGACGTATGTAGTCATCTTCGCTACGAATAAATCTATGTTGGGTTATCCCCAGTGGATGAACAGACGGACTGCCATACATTGATTTAGTTGCCATTCCGTAGGTAAAATGGTCATCCTTCGGCTCAATGAGTCTGCTAACAGATTAAACCCTTGCAGAATATGAACTGCTTTCAAGATCGCATGATCTAGACACCAGTAAAGCAGTTTCCATGTCATCATACAGAGACCGGGTGACTTCGTTCCGCCCTTGCGGTTTATGTAAGTCACTACTGATGACTTGTCTGATCGAACCAGAACTATCTTCCCCTGAGCTCGTATTTCCAGTAGATTGATATGTTCTTGTGACTAATCCAGATTCCAAAGCCCAGGTAATGTGGCTTCTTCCAGGCAAGCTCCACATCCCTCCATAGATGCATCCGTATACATCGTTATTTGAGGGTGGGTAGGGGTGAGTGTCACCCCCGATAGATTTTCGCTTTTCATCCACCACTAAAGGCGGTGAATAAGAGGTTCCAACACTGACACATAGCGACTGCTGCACACTGATTGAATGACTGAGATGAGTGTCTCCACTCTCTCCTGAGATGGGTACCATACCCGATCTCCAGATCGAAGAACATGCCCAGGTAAACAAACTTCTAGGGTGGAGTCAGCTCTGATTTTTGAAAATTTTAACATCCAGTCTACATCTGGTTTTCAAAAATATTTCCAGATTTGCTGATCAAATTTCCTGTGCCTAAAATAGCCAGCCGTTTATGTATGAGTGGACTGCTATGCCTCTCTTGCGAAGGTATGCTGTGATAGCAAGAACCACCCGGGTGAAGACCCAAGGAGCAGTCGAAAATTCAAAGGGAGGAACTCCCATTGACAGCCCTGAAAAGCCAATTTCAGAAACCGGTGTAAAAACGCCTCACAATTGGAATGTGGAAATAGGCATCTTTCAGATCTATTGATGCTGTCCACATTCCCCTCTCTAACCCCGCCAACACCGTTTTGATTATTTCCATCTTGAAAACTCGGTGTGTATGAATTTGTTCAATCAATGGCATGAGGTTGAGAATTGGCCTTCACCCCCAGTGCTTTTTGTCACCAGAGACAAGGTTGAATAAAAGGTAGGACAATTTTGTGGCGGCTAAATTTCTCCTCTTTGTATGAGAGAATTTTCAACACACAACCATTGATCTCTATCTCTTGAATTATGAGTCCAGACTGGTATCAGAGACAGCTGTGATGGCGGACTTGACCAGTCGGGCTGGTACCAGCCTGAAAGCCATCGCAAGACTAAGAGGTTCTGGGTTAACCGTCCCCACTCTTGCTTGTGGAAGGCCAAACGACCTCCAACGGGTCCACCTAGGGATAGAGGTGGATGTTAGTAATGCAAGAGCAGCACTGTCTCTGGATCTGATAGCACTGGAGTGGCTCCCATAGGATACGAACCGTCAGGAACGCTGCCCACGATCCCGATGCGCATCTGCCAGCGTCACGCGGGCTGGCTGCGCTGGATGAGTGAGCGCCGCGGCATGAGCAGGCCAGTGCGCTTCACTAGAGCGACTGTCTACTGTAGAGATCATCTACTGGCGGTGTTTGCAATACACTCCTAGTGACAGCCTGCGTCATACAGTCCAGAGTTGGGTAAAAACCATGACTCTGACCTGAGACAGGTCTCGGCTGATGCGACACAGAAGCCAACACTACACTGTGTTACTACACCATTACAAGGTTGGACACGCGCGAGTGCTACAATAGCGGCCTTCTGAATCGTGAAACGCGGAATTGACGCTCCTCAGAGCTCGCAAGCACAGCGCTCCCGTGTCTGCACGGGAACCTGGTCGCCTATTATCGCCTAGCGCAGCACGGCCATCTGTGCATGGCTTAGGTACAACTATAGAAATGTACTATATTCACTGTACATTTCCTTGGATGGGTACACCGTATTGCTGATACTGGCCAGCGACAGAGCTTGGTTACCTCATCGGGGCCTTTGCCAGTCGGCCATTAATATCCACAAATAGGCCTATCAGCCGCTGAAACATATACGTGGCCACCAATAGATATCCATAGTATCAATATAAATGTGGCCAACGCTTCGGTGCCTAAGCCCAGCGGCCGTTAATATCAACAAAAAGGTCTATCAGCTGCTGAAAACATCCAGAGTACCACTATGGGGTCTATGACTGGCAGCAGTTAATATCGACAAATAGACGTCCCGGCCAAACGTATGCTAGATATGTTCAGCTAACATTAGGCAGACATGCTCATCGCCGATTCCTGCTAACTACGGGCACTGGTGCCATTGGCTAGACGGCGGTTCCACAAGGTCTAGTCTAACGATTACCAGCGTTCACTGGCATAGCGTAAAACCGATCCTTTGTGGACGCTTGCGAGTGCTCGACCAGGCACAGGCCTTCATCGTCATACATATTTAGAGTATCTATATCGGTGTTATCACTTGCAAGCGTACTAGCGACCGGAACAGATGGTTTCCTCCTACACCTGGTAAACCGGCCGCACCATACGAGCCCGTGAGGGTTAGTAATTATAGTCAGATCCATGGCATCGATGGTGTAATAAGTCACCACCATGGTCCAGGCCAAACCCAGCACATCTATCGGTAAGCCTTGGAATGTGGAATGGGCGGCTATCGGCAGCGCCGATCAGGAAAACACAGCAGATAGTCCTCTTTCTCCAGGCCAGCAAGGTTACTCCTGGTTTAGCAGAGCGCTAACCCGGGCTGGCCAGGGAAGGTACCGAAAAATGGTACTGTACTCGAGGGGTGCAGATGCTCCAGGTAACCCGATTAAGCGGGAACCTGGATCCAGCGTGCCCGGCCTATGATCTACCGGCGTGGCAAAGCCTGCTGCCATTATCATTTTGATCTATCGGCGCAGCAAAGCCTGCTGCCAGAATAATTTTGGGCTGCTCCTGGATCCAACAGCAAGACGGCTGGCCTTCCGAGATCTACTGGAGCCACCACTGATTCACGAACGGACAATGGAACTCGACAGAAACCCGAATCAGAGGCGGAGACTATCTGCTTGGGGCAAAAGAATAAGGCAACAAATAACCTGGTCCAGGAAGCATGCGGCAAAGCAACTCTGGCACAAGGACATCAATTGTCCTCTTCCATCTCCCAACTCATTTCAACACGAAAAACCTCCATATCCGTGGACATGACAGCCTTCCTCTTACCCTTTCCACCACTTACACCATCGCGTTCCTTCTTTAGATGCTTCTCAACGCCCTGTCCTTCGCCTGTAATAAGAGATTCAGAGCATAAGTCAGCCCCCCCCCCCCCTCCATGTGTTTACAAACATCACATTTAATGATGGTACCACAGGAACTGCACCTAAAGCAGATATGCGGAGCATATTTGGGCTTGAAAAAACTTCCACAGGAGCAAACCCACTTAAACTCTAAAAAAATTATAATACGAAGACAGAGTTTTAGTCATAGGCTAAAAACTGAATAACAGGGAGCAACAAATTCTTATATTTAATATTTTTTTTAAATAGACCATACCAAGAAAGTTGCTAAGATACAGCCTGATTCATAATGTAAATATTGACAATAAGCATATGGCTGATAATGACATCATATCTTAAATATATCCAAGTAAGATAATCAGTAAGAGAAACCATTCAACCAGGTGTAAATGAATAGTATTCAACACACAAGAGCATGAAACATAAGTAATGATTACAGTAAGCTGTATACTTGTTATTTTATGTTTTGTTAGTAATAACCCATGCAAACCATCAGAGAAACAAAAGAAAAAAATTTGGCAGCAAATTAGAAAATAATTTCAAATATATAACAGTGCCATATTCTTTTATACCTCGAGTACCTGCATCTTTAGCATAGGCATACTACCATGACTTGATCAATCCACCACTTCACATGCCTCTCCACCATATAAATAAAAGGGACTATGGGATAAGAGAGAGAAGCTTAACTCATAGGTAGCTCTCGACTCTCTAGGCATAAACAATAGGAAGGGAGTGAATGGTGGAGAAAAGAACCTCTCCAAAAACTTCTCAGTCCATTACAAGTACCTGTGGACACAAAAAAAGGAGAGATAAGAAATTCAAGGCGCCAACATATAATTTTACCAGTTTGAATGGCGCTAAATACGTCTAAAAAGAATCCCGGAAACACATAACAATGCATTACACCGGCAAAACGTAGACAAAATATTAATTAAAAACACCTGATAGCTTGGTCCCAGCACTGCATCTGGTGTTCTAGCATATCCAGACATGATGAATAACCAAAATTATTCAGATATTGAGTCACACAAACCAAAACTAGCTTGGCAACTAGAAAGGCATGTGTTTATAAAGTCAATAAATTAGGAGAAGAAAGCGTCAGTTGGCGCATGCTCGGAGGTGGGGCCGGCATCCACCTGGCTGTCATCTTTCTCCCTGCCCAGTAGGGGCACCTCACTTTTAAAAATCTGGGGGATCATTGCGTGTAAGTGGATATTTTGGGAATATCAGTGTTTAGGAGGTAAGTATCCCTTGAAGTGAAATCAATGATGCATGAAAGGACAAAAGATAGCCACGCCCCCCCCCCCCGCCCACCCCACCCCCCAAAAAACCAACACAATTTTCTTTTATTATTAATCAAATTTATGAAAACATGACTTATTTATGCCTTTGTTTGAATATTCTCTTTGTGTTCACTGAAACATGAAAAGCCGGTCATACTCACCTACCTTTGATATAATACACAGCACATTAGCCTATTTTGAACTCATACTCCATAGTTTGGTGAATATTGGTGGAAAGATTTAAATGAGAGCTCAGACAGCGTTTTCTTTTGCTATTATGTTAACAGTTAACAAGAGTTGACCCTGACCTTGTTTTAATAGTGACCTGCCCTAAATGTATTGAGATTACAGCCCAGACAAAAACATATCCTTTGATGGTCAGAGAACATGACGGTAAATGGATTAATCTTTTATTAATAACACCTTTAGCAGTTGTTGGTGACCATATGTGAACATATATTGAGATTACAGGCTGTTGACCTGCATATTAATTTCCTCTTATGTTCAATGAACCATGATGGAAAGTTATATTTAACTACCTCACTGATGCAAGCCACCAAACAATTATTTCAATGAGGCAAAACTCTTGACATGAATTCAAATTGTTTTAAAAAGATTTATGAGGTACAGAGATATAACTCCTAAAATATGTCACCTGCAAAAGCTCAGCAATCACCTGTTAACACACAATGCATCAAGAGCTCAAGATGCACCAACACACCAAATCTGGAAAGTGTTGGAATTGCAACCTATGAACTTTTCTTGATGTTTATTAAATTTCCTTGATGTTTATTAAATTTTCTTGATGTTTATTAAATTTCCTTGATGTTGAATGAGTAATGAAAAGGAGGTGGAATTAAGGTCTTGTTGCCAATGTATTACAATCCTTTTTCACTGTATCAAGTTGAATTATTGAAAATTAGAATTTGATATTTGCATAGAATGTATTGCTTTGCAAATTAAAAATTGCATATTTACCAGCAAAAATGAAAAACACTTAACACTAAAGTAAACAAGATCAATGATTAATCGTGATCACGTAATGATTTTGCATAGCAGATAGAGCTTTGCATGTTGCAGAATAGATAGCAACTGTCAAAATGTGTATCAAAATGAGATGTGATACCAGATAAACCATGGCCTGACAAGTGATATTTGTTTCACCAGCAGCCTTATTAGAAGTGAAACGAGCTTACCTGTTTGTCATCAACATCTGGATAGGCCAGCCTAAAACACAAACACAAACAGACATCACTAAAACAAATATTCCCGAAAATGGTAAGTCTCTCACACCCTTTTGATTGTTCTTGATCGATGATCCTTTGACCCCCAACATAAAGAGAATTCGTCAGGATCTCAAGGACAATATCCCACCCAAGTTAGGTTAAGATTTCGTCAGTAGAACCTGGTGATAATTTGATTGGTCAGCCAGGTGATGGAATGGTCAGCCAGGCTACAGATTCGTTATTCAGGTGATGGATTGGTCAGCGGGGTGGATTGGTCAGTTCAGTGATGGACTGGTCAGCCTGGTGAGGGATTGGTTAGCTGGGTGATGGATTGGTCAGCTGGTGATGGATTGGTCAGCCAGGCGATGGATTGATCAGCCAGGTGGGTTGGTCAGCTCAGTGATGGATTGGTCAGCTCAGTGATGGATTGGTCAGTCAAATGATGGATTGGTCAGCCAGGTGATTGATTGGTCAGCCATGTGATGGACTGGTCATTCTGATGATGGATTGGTCAGTCAGATGATGGATTGGCCAGCTCAGCGATGGATTGGTCAGTCAGATGATGGATTGGTCGCTCAGATGATAGATTGGTCAGTTCAGCGAGGATTGATCTGTCTGTGTCTTCGGAGCTGTCTCTTAAAAACTACTAATCCAACAACAAAGGACTTAATGTGAAAAAGAATGCCAATACTTTGGCTCAAAAACTACTGATCCCAATCGGCTCAAACTTTAACACTAGAAATGGTGTCACTGTACTCTTGATTTATACTTAGAAATGGTGTCACTGTACCCTTGATTCCACAACTTTGATCATCACAAAAAAAAAGAAAATCCAAAACAAAAACCTTTTAGACTGTGAGAAAACAAGAGGGCTATGGTTTGCAATCTCTGATGGCTCTATTTACTGCTATTCAAACACACGATATACACAGCACAATGTTGCTGTCACTAATGCAAATTAACATAACTTGAATCACTTAGTGGTTAGGAAAATGGAACTTTCTGCTTAGTGAGCATCCATTTGTAAGACAAGAAGTCCTTAAAGTGATAAATTATCAAAAATAGACTTTTCAACTGCAGACGTCATCTCTGGCTGGCCTGGCCATGAATGGGTTAACCATTTTCACGCCCCATATTGGTAGATAACTGCTATACACATTTAACATTGGCATGGTGTGACATAACATTTGAAAGGCTGACTTAAGTGTACTTTATCATCATAAATCATTTAATCTCAAACAGCTTAATACATGCACAATATGGCTTTCATACTTCACAGGACAATGTGCACATATGTTCATGACAGGGTGACTACATGATAAGACAGTTATCTATTTATACTCACATTCCTCTGCTATGGCCACCTGAGAATGCAATAACATTATTATTATTATTATTATTATTATTATTATTATTATTATTATTATTAAAGCAATGCAAATCAACAATATCATGTACTAAAGTTGAATGTACACCAATATTAGCCGATACCAATGCATGCTCGTTTTCAATACTCAGCCTTTAGCAGTCTGCACATTAATGAACTGAACATTCCTCACTAGGGATAAAACTATATATGACATACTTGAGCAACAAATCTTAGGCAGGTAAAAAGTAGATTGTGAGCTTTGTCACACAGAGAGCCGATACCATGGATTTTGTAATTAACTCGCATTCTTGCTGTAAGCACTAGGCAGGTAAAGATAAATGCCCGAATGTTACCTTGGATTGTTTATTTAGCAAGCAAATCTTGCTGTGAGGAATTCACCTTTCCACTTTATCAATCCATCGTATGACATCAATATCAACTACATGACGTGTAGAATGACATCATAATGAATTACATCATGAATGACGTCGATAAGTACGTCACGAACGCATATTTGAAGACAGACTATGCATTGTTGTACGAATTGTATGTCTACTATTTAATAAATATTCTGTTGAATATTTTGAAACAACACCAAGTCAAATTATTTACAAAATATTCAAGAGCTTACTTGTATAGTTTTCTGGAAATTGATTGTCAGGAAGTTCAGAGATCGATCGATCCCAACACGAGCGAGATGTGGGTGGAGCTTAGAGAGAGATGGGCAGGGAATAGCTAAAACTGGAAAGGTCCATTATCATGTAATCTCTATATTGGGGCATGCACAGCTGCTACAGTGGATTGGTTCCCTGTTAATAAAACACTAACATCAGGATCTGCTTGCAAATTGAGATGCTTGAGTTATTGGTTTGATTGGCCTGCCCTATATCGAGTCACTGATTTCATACAGGCTATACATAGGCTGCATTTTATATCAGTCTATTATTGGTAAGTTCCACAGATTTTACACCAATACCAATTTATGATCATCAGTGGAGAGGCAACGAGGAGTGAAGGAGATTGTCTATGTTTCCACCGATAGCAAGATATGCACCGAGATATAAACCAGGTTCACTGGCTAAGAATACATTCCGTGAGTCTAGACCCTAGCATTGGGAACTAGCATATAAACGCCTTAAATATTACAACACACACTAAGAATACATGTATGGTAAACACTAAGCCACTGTGTCCATGATATGCTCGCCTACATAGTGTACCTTTACATACAGTGTTAATGAATGTTTGTCAAGTCTTGTCCAGTGTATACATATTCAGAGTCCTAATAACCAGGAGGGATCCATTTCTAGCTATGCCACACCCATTTCTAGCTTTGTCCCACCAATCCCCCGCTATGCCCCACCCATTTCTAGCTATGCCACACCCATTTCTAGCTATGACATACCCATTTCTAGCTATGCTCTGCCCATTTCTCGCTATGCCCCACCCATTTCTAGCTATGCCTCACCAATTTCTAGCTATATCCTTCCCATTTCCAGCTATGCCACACCCATTTCTAGCTATGCCGCACCCATTTCTAGCTATGCCCTGCCCATTTTTAGCTATGCCCCACCCATTTCTAGCTATGGCCCACCAATTTCTAGCTATGTCACACCCATTGCTAGCTATGCAACGCCCATTGCTAACTATGCTCTGCCCATTTCTAGCTATGCCCCACTCATTTCTAGCTTTGCCCACCCATTTCTAGCTATGCCACACCCATTTCTAGCTATGTCACGACAATTTCCAGGTATGCCACACCCATTTCTACCTATGGTACACCCATTTCTAGCAATGCCATGCCCATTTCTAGCTATGCCACACCCATTTCTAGCTATGCCACAACCATTTCCAGCTATGCCACACCCATTTCCAGCTACTCTGCCCACTCTTTACATGTGTTGTAATCAATTTATATATGTCGATCCCTGAACTACCAGAATCCCAATAATAATAATAATACTAATAATATTTATTTAACGAGGGTACAATCATCAATAAAAAAATGATCTTTCTGAGGCCCTCCCACAGTAGCGTATGTACATAGAAAAGAGAGCAGACACACACACACCGGCACACAGAAGTACACGCATGCACCCACGCACGCAACACACACATGCTATATTACACTTTATACATATTTATATATATATATACCACTATGTACAGAACTATATATTCACCCTTTCATCGATGACTATCCCATATTTCAATTTACCAATGTCAAGGTAACCATACAGGTAAACTGTTGAATACTTTGAAACTAATTTTAGCAGGGCACAATTTGTATACTAGTGACAGATTTTCCGATTTTCGTTATGGAGGAGTGTTAGGGAATGTTTGCCAAGTCCCTAGTTTCATCATTATGATTGTGACATCAGGTAACTAGTGGCTTAATGGACCTTTCTGGTTTTAACTTTGCCCCGCCCATCTCTAGCTAAGCTCCACCCACACCTCGCTCGTGTTGGGATCGATCGATCTCTGAACACTCTGACTATCAATTTCCAAAAAACTACATATTTAAGCTGTTGAATATTTTGAAACCAATTTGACTGGGTGCTGTTGCTGCCTAAGTCAGCAACAGCACCCAATCAAATTAGTTTCAAAATATTCAACAGCATGTTTATTAAATAGCAAAGAATTACAAAGACATACAATTCATAAAATGTATCGGAGTATTTGAGATTTGTTGATGGTCGATATGGAACCCTTTGTGACGTAATGATTATGACGTCATCATACATGCGCTGAGCTGATTATGATGTCATACGAACTCAGATGATAGACGAATACGCTGAAAAGGTGAATTGATTATGATGTCAGATCCTTGAGTGAGAGATTGGATCCCTCCATTACAGAAAACAGACACGTATTGGTACCATTATACTATTTTAACCAGCTAATAATTAAATTCTGAACATGCCTACTAAGCATTAACACTACAACAGAATATTAGCAAGAGCTTACCATTTGCATATTCCTTCATTCTCCTTGATTTCCTGAAAGTACACAGCATAGAGATTGTCAACAATATTTATTTGCATTAATTGTTGACAATTATAAGTATTAAACTTGCTAATAATAAATCTCTCATGTTAGCTGTGAGATACGACACCATCAGCCTCACGCTGATCTCACTGCCCATTCTGTATCTTTAGTGCTATGTGAACATGGGTTGCTCAAGCATGAACAAATACAACAGCTCAAGCATCAAGTGAACACAATGAAAACGTAATTAACCTTTTCATTGATGAACGCCATATATCTCATTTTCAAGGCAAACATATAGGAAAGCTGTTGAGTATTTTGTAATAAAGTTGACTGGAAGCTACTAAGAAATGGTTTCCTGTCAAATGAATTTGAAACTATTCAACAGAATAAATTATATATCATAAAGAATTGACTTTTTCAGGGATTTGTCGGTGAAAGAGTTAAGACGGATTAGGAAAATAGTTAGGACAATTGGCTAAATATTACAAACTTAGAAGGATGTAAGGATAAACCATTTTGGATAATATGTAATTTTGTGGTATTAAA
This sequence comes from Chaetoderma sp. LZ-2023a, assembly GCA_034401795.1. Classification (NCBI taxonomy): domain Eukaryota; kingdom Metazoa; phylum Mollusca; class Caudofoveata; order Chaetodermatida; family Chaetodermatidae; genus Chaetoderma; species Chaetoderma sp. LZ-2023a. Next base: position 137,900,004 of record CM067372.1, read on the forward strand.
GAATTATGATTACTGAATCATTCACACACCATGAGACTCATCCACTCCATGACCGGCTTCTCACTGTCGGTGTTCACCACATAGAAGCAGGATCGATGAGAGTCCAGCTTTAGCTATGCTATGCCCATCTCTAGCTAAGCTCTACCCACGCTTTGCTGTGATGGGAGCGATCCATCCCTGTACTCTCTGAATATCAATTTCCGGAAAACTATACAGGTAAGCTGTTACATATTTTGAAACTAATTTGACTGGGTGCTGTTGCTGCCTATAGTATGTATATTAAATAATAGACATACAATTCGTACAACGCTGCTTAGTCGTTTATCAATTAAGGGTTCATGACGAACTTATCTTTATGATGTCATACTACATGTCATGTAACTGATTATGACCTCATATGATTGACTTAGAAACTGGAACCCTCCTCGACTCGATAATATGAAAACATTACATCATGACATGAGTTATGTGCCTTAGCTTTGGGGACAAAAGATCATGGTTCTGTAAGATAAGTGGTCATAAGCTCACCTGTCTTAATGAACCACCATCTTGTTCTCAAATAGCTTGATGCTATGATGCTATGATGAGTGACTTGTATTAAAAGACCACCTGTCTTGCAGGCACTTCTTGGTGCTCCATAAGCTGGCTACCTATAGTATGATATCACAAGAAGATGCAGCATATTCTTACCTGCCACTATTACACCAGAAACAGCAACAAAGCACAATAAGCAGAAGGATGACGAGGATGGCAATGAGAATCAGGATGACAAGCACAGGTAAGGACCATAGATCATCAGCCGTCTCCTCAACCTAAAACATGATAACAGCACTAGTGTATAAATTGAGGATTCTGTATATATCTAATGTCCGTGTCTAATGATTTGCATATCTAATAGAATTCATATCTAATCTTTCTAATAACTTATTAGCTTTCTTTCTATTATATTCTGTTAAATAAGATCTTACACTTTTTGAAAATCACATCTGGAATGCAACAGCTGTAAGAAAGACCAATTACTATTATAATCTTTAAATCAATCATCTGAATATTTGGTAATTTTAAAAGATAAAGATGGTGACGTGACCAATTTCTATTCAAATCATGTGAAATTCCTAGTTAATCTCAATGGCACACAAGATTTTCAATGAAGCAATAACAACTTTCACCCAGTTGTTTTCAAAATAACTACCAATGTGTTCTCTGCAGTAGCGTCGCACGATTTTTTGATTATTTGATTAATCGCGATTATATAATTCAAAATGATCGTGGATGATTATAAAATGAAATAATCGTGTAATCGCCATGTTGAAATTTTTGTCAAGACACTTACGCTTGTGAAACTCTGCTCCCGTTACTAATCATGGAATCAAACATCCAGCTATCAGCCGAATGTGTGAATGATTAAATAAACTAAATAAATAAATAACTGATTTGTTTGTATTGACTCAGGATTAGTTTTAGATGAATAAAGATTGTTCACTTGGTCGCTATTTGTCATTGTTGTTGTAATCACACACGCTTACCCCGCGTTCCCCATTCTCTGAATAGTTATGCGCTAACGGTTTTCCAAAAAAAGTTCTAAAACTGATACCACGGAAATTCAACGCATTTTCTCCCGTAAAAATTCTCACCGCCTACGCCTATGTTTAATGTATACCTCAAAACATCACCAGGGAAGTGAAATTATTTGATTTGAGCGCCTAAATATTGCGTATCCTTTAATAAAGGTCATTTAGTAAATCAAAATTAATTGACAATTTGATATAAAATGGCGTCACGAAAAAATACAAATCACATGATTTTCCTCCAATTGAAGAGTTTATTTTAGAGCGAGTACTCGGATATAAATATTCTGGAATCGGGGACTCGGAACTCGGGAATTTCTATATATTATCATTGCGCGATAGGAAGTGAGTATTATACTGATCTGAATAACGGGTACCCGTTTGATAAACTCCCGTTAGCGTATAAGATCTCGCGAGAACACGGCGCCTCCCATCGCAAAAGAGCCGCTGGCTCGCCAACTTAAGAAGCCAGCTATATTGTCGTTCGTAATAATTCAATTTGGATCATTTAATGTTGATCGGCGTTACAAAATTGATGCGCATCTTCTCCCGTACTTGTTTAGTACATAAATTTGGTCTTAAAATATATTTATAACGAAGGTATTTAATCATGCCAAAACTGTTTTAAGCACATTTTGACGACAAAAGTGTGGAATAAACTTTATTATATCTTGAACATATGTGGCCAACTATTAGTATTAATCTAATAGGTGGTCAAGATTTACAAATCCGAGGCCTGTATTGACTTCTAGAGGGGCCGGAAATGTAGCAGGGCACAGATCGGTCTGAAGTAGACACACCCTGTGACACGATTGTTATTATTATACACGCTATTTTTACAAACTTGCTCTTAAAAAAATTTTTCCTATACAATCTGCTGAGTTAGGGGGTGGGCTTCTAATACAGAGTTTTGCCGTTTTGAAACTGCTAAGAAATCATTGGAGCTCATATGTAAAAGTTAGGGGGTGGGCTTCTATTAGAGCATAGGCTACAATTAAGCGAAATACGGTAACTTCCGGTTTCCGTCTAGAAAAATCTTGATACATTCCTTTGTTTGCAATCAGCAACTGCTGTATTCTGTCCATGTATGTATACCCAAGTGCCTAACCCATAATCTTACAATCTGCAGTAGCTCTAAGCAGCATTGACGTAGTTAATATAGTTCATGATTAATCGTATGATCGCGATTATTATTTTAAAATGATCACGATTATGAAAAGTGAATAATCGTGCAACCCTACTCTGCAGTGATCTTTATTCGCAGCTACAGAGAATATGTTACAAAACTTAGCACAGGAATGACTTGTTATCCAAGCCAGGGATTCCAATAGTACATTCTTAACCCCCTCCAATGGTCAAGCCAGCCAAAACTGTGGTCTTGAGGAAAGTCCATTTACAGACCAAGAGAAGACTATTTTTGAAAATTTATCACTATAATGCCTGGATCGATAACCGAGCCAGTCATTCCCGTGGTAAATTTTCAAAAATAGTCCTCTCTTGGCCTGCAAATGGACAAGGTTCAATAAGCAGATATTTAAATTTTCTTGACCAAATCTGACCATTAAAGGGTTAAAATACTCTTCTCTTTGTCAGGAAATCTTCACATTCTATGATAAAGCCTCTGTTTTCATGATAGAATTATAAGGGTTATAAAGACATCCATACCTTAATTTCTCTCACAAAGTATCCAGTAAGCACATCATGTAGACGCGTGGTGCTCCAGATCTTGATTAGCAAAGCATTTAGCCTGTCACTGTCATAGAGTGTATAAACACCAACTCCAGTACCTCCACCACCGGCTCCACCAGCACCATCTCCGGAGATATAGAATACATTGAAGTATAGGTCAGACCTGCAAATAAAAAATACAATCTTGTGAACCATGATCGACAACAGACAAAATTTCAGGTTAAAACTCATGGATTCGATAAGACAATCATCTGAATGCACCCGCTACAGCAAATAATTTATGATAAAATAATTCTCAACCCATCTAATACTAGCTATTCAGGTTACAGACTATACCAAACACTGTATAGCATTTCAGACTTTGGTCACGAAAAGATATTCAGGTCATCAAAAAAACATTGCCTACATGCCTCAGTACATTTGTGACGTCATACAAGCTAATTTATGCTTGGCATTGCAGCATTGAAGGAAGCAAGCAGCTAAGCCGTAGAATATTTTGAAACTAATTTAATCGGAAGGTGTTTTCTGATCTTGAAAGTTAGCCGACTATATTACTATTTTAATACATTGGTCTTTATTAAATGAGAATTCCAGAAAGGTACATATTATATATTAGTGGCACACACAATTGTACAGATGAAAGTAGACATTCTCCAAATACATGTAAATGGTTAACAACACACCATATACAATAACTGACTAACAACAGTAGGCCTCTGCTTGACACTGTTGACTAAGTCAATAAATGACGGGATCTGATCTGTCACTCAAGGATCTGATGTCATAATCAATGTCACTTGTTAGATAAAGGTCACAAGCAAAATGATGTAACTCCATTAGGAGGCGAAAGGTCCATTGCGAAAATGTACGAATTGTATGTCTTTGATGAATAAACATTATGTTGAATATTTTGAAAATAATTTGACTGGGAGCTATGGCAGCAACATCATCATCACCACTCCCACCCCACCACCACCACCCATCCATGGTCAGTCAAATGATTTTAAAATATTGAACAGCTTCCATGTATAGTTACCTTGGAATTTTGATTCTGGGAATTCAGAATTCAGTTTTCAAATCGATTCCAACACGCATACAAAGCGGGTGGAGCTTAGCTAGAAATGGAGCGCTCTATTATATCATAATCATATATTTTACAAATGATTGAACATAGCTTTCTGGTAAGTATCAACTGTTTGTGGGCAAATTAATGTTTAAATTCTCAGTATGTCTTCTATATTATCTTTGCTGAAAAGCTAATCACTAGTGTTCAGAAATTTAATAGTCTTAATCAGACCAGTCACTGACAAGTAGCTACCATATTTCTGCTAGTTCTCTCTGACCACCCACTACTCACCATGCCATGTTGGTAGACCCATCACTGTTCACATGTGTCCTCACATCAAACAGACACACAATATACGATCCAGGAGAGTCTGCTTCCAACTGCTCTTTCAATATTCTGAAATAATATAACAATAAATTTAAAGTAATTTTTTTCTTCAAAACATAGAACAAGTTTGATAATTAGCTGTCTATGTTAGAATACTTACTATAATGAAAACTTGAAGTAGCCTGTAATTCTTGAAAACAGAATTTAAAGGCAATACCATTTGAGAATAACTTGATTAATTTTGACATGCTAATCTAAAACTGTATTACCTTTGAATTCTGTTATCATTATTATCAGACTAACACAGCAAGCATATAGTTGGAACTGTCGAATGTAGCAGAGATTCTCAGTGTAACATGGCTAGTGTTTCTTGCTGCATGTGTGTATGGAATGATTCTCAGCGTAACATGAGTAGGGCGGTTCCTGCCGCATGGAATGATTCTCAGTGTAGCATGAGTACAGTGTTTCCTGCTGCATGGAATGATTCTCAGTGTAACATGGCTAGTGTTTCCTGCTGCATGGAATGATTCTCAGTGTAACATGACTAGTGTTTCCTGCTGCATGGAATGATTCTCAGTGTAACATGGCTAGTGTTTCCTGCTGCATGGAATGATTCTCAGTGTAACATGACTAGTGTTTCCTGCTGCATGGAATGATTCTCAGTGTAACATGGCTAGTGTTTCCTGCTGCATGGAATGATTCTCAGTGTAACATGACTAGTGTTTCCTGCTGCATGGAATGATTCTCAGTGTAACATGGCTAGTGTTTCCTGCTGCATGGAATGATTCTCAGTGTAACATGACTAGTGTTTCCTGCTGCATGGAATGATTCTCAGTGTAACATGACTAGTGTTTCCTGCTGCATGGAATGATTCTCAGTGTAACATGGCTAGTGTTTCCTGCTGCATGGAATGATTCTCAGTGTAACATGGCTAGTGTTTCCTGCTGCATGGAATGATTCTCAGTGTAACATGGCTAGTGTTTCTTGCTGCATGGAATGATTCTCAGTGTAACATGGCTATTGTTTCCTGCTGCATGGAATGATTCTCAGTGTAACATGACTAGTGTTTGCTGCTGCATGGAATGATTCTCAGTGTAACATGACTAGTGTTTCCTGCTGCATGGAATGATTCTCAGTGTAACATGACTAGTGTTTCCTGCTGCATGGAATGATTCTCAGTGTAACATGGCTACAGTGTTTCCTGCTGCATGGAATAATTCTCAGTGTAACATGAGTACAGTGTTTCCTGCTGCATGGAATGATTCTCAGTGTAATATGAGTACAGTATTTCCTGCTGCATGGAATGATTCTCAGTGTAACATGACTAGTGTTTCCTGCTGCATGGAATGATTCTCAGTGTAACATGACTAGTGTTTCCTGCTGCATGGAATGATTCTCAGTGTAACATGGCTAGTGTTTCCTGCTGCATGGAATGATTCTCAGTGTAACATGACTAGTGTTTCCTGCTGCATGGAATGATTCTCAGTGTAACATGGCTAGTGTTTCCTGCTGCATGGAATGATTCTCAGTGTAACATGACTAGTGTTTCCTGCTGCATGGAATGATTCTCAGTGTAACATGGCTAGTGTTTCCTGCTGCATGGAATGATTCTCAGTGTAACATGGCTATTGTTTCCTGCTGCATGGAATGATTCTCAGTGTAACATGACTAGTGTTTGCTGCTGCATGGAATGATTCTCAGTGTAACATGACTAGTGTTTCCTGCTGCATGGAATGATTCTCAGTGTAACATGACTAGTGTTTCCTGCTGCATGGAATGATTCTCAGTGTAACATGACTAGTGTTTCCTGCTGCATGGAATGATTCTCAGTGTAACATGGCTACAGTGTTTCCTGCTGCATGGAATAATTCTCAGTGTAACATGAGTACAGTGTTTCCTGCTGCATGGAATGATTCTCAGTGTAATATGAGTACAGTATTTCCTGCTGCATGGAATGATTCTCAGTGTAACATGACCATAAAGTTTCTTGCTGCATGGAATGATTCTCAGTGTAACATGGCTAGTATTTCCTGCTGCATGGAATGATTCTCAGTGTAACATGGCTACAGTGTTTCCTGCTGCATGGAATAATTCTCAGTGTAACATGAGTACAGTGTTTCCTGCTGCATGGAATGATTCTCAGTGTAATATGAGTACAGTATTTCCTGCTGCATGGAATGATTCTCAGTGTAACATGACCATAAAGTTTCTTGCTGCATGGAATGATTCTCAGTGTAACATGGCCAGTGTTTCCTGCTGCATGGAATGATTCTCAGTGTAACATGGCTAGTGTTTCTTGCTGCATGTGTGTATGGAATGATTCTCAGTGTAACACGAGTACAGTGTCTCCTGCTGCATGTAATGATTCTCAGTGTAACATGAGTACAGTGTTTCCTGCTGCATGGAACGGTTCTCAGTGTAACATGGCTATTGTTTCCTGCTGCATGGAATGATTCTCAGTGTAACATGACTAGTGTTTGCTGCTGCATGGAATGATTCTCAGTGTAACATGACTAGTGTTTCCTGCTGCATGGAATGATTCTCAGTGTAACATGACTAGTGTTTCCTGCTGCATGGAATGATTCTCAGTGTAACATGACTAGTGTTTCCTGCTGCATGGAATGATTCTCAGTGTAACATGGCTACAGTGTTTCCTGCTGCATGGAATAATTCTCAGTGTAACATGAGTACAGTGTTTCCTGCTGCATGGAATGATTCTCAGTGTAATATGAGTACAGTATTTCCTGCTGCATGGAATGATTCTCAGTGTAACATGACCATAAAGTTTCTTGCTGCATGGAATGATTCTCAGTGTAACATGGCTAGTATTTCCTGCTGCATGGAATGATTCTCAGTGTAACATGGCTACAGTGTTTCCTGCTGCATGGAATAATTCTCAGTGTAACATGAGTACAGTGTTTCCTGCTGCATGGAATGATTCTCAGTGTAATATGAGTACAGTATTTCCTGCTGCATGGAATGATTCTCAGTGTAACATGACCATAAAGTTTCTTGCTGCATGGAATGATTCTCAGTGTAACATGGCCAGTGTTTCCTGCTGCATGGAATGATTCTCAGTGTAACATGGCTAGTGTTTCTTGCTGCATGTGTGTATGGAATGATTCTCAGTGTAACACGAGTACAGTGTCTCCTGCTGCATGTAATGATTCTCAGTGTAACATGAGTACAGTGTTTCCTGCTGCATGGAACGGTTCTCAGTGTAACATGGCTATTGTTTCCTGCTGCATGGAATGATTCTCAGTGTAACATGACTAGTGTTTGCTGCTGCATGGAATGATTCTCAGTGTAACATGACTAGTGTTTCCTGCTGCATGGAATGATTCTCAGTGTAACATGACTAGTGTTTCCTGCTGCATGGAATGATTCTCAGTGTAACATGACTAGTGTTTCCTGCTGCATGGAATGATTCTCAGTGTAACATGACTAGTGTTTCCTGCTGCATGGAATGATTCTCAGTGTAACATGACTAGTGTTTCCTGCTGCATGGAATGATTCTCAGTGTAACATGGCTACAGTGTTTCCTGCTGCATGGAATAATTCTCAGTGTAACATGAGTACAGTGTTTCCTGCTGCATGGAATGATTCTCAGTGTAATATGAGTACAGTATTTCCTGCTGCATGGAATGATTCTCAGTGTAACATGACTAGTGTTTCCTGCTGCATGGAATGATTCTCAGTGTAACATGACTAGTGTTTCCTGCTGCATGGAATGATTCTCAGTGTAACATGGCTAGTGTTTCCTGCTGCATGGAATGATTCTCAGTGTAACATGACTAGTGTTTCCTGCTGCATGGAATGATTCTCAGTGTAACATGGCTAGTGTTTCCTGCTGCATGGAATGATTCTCAGTGTAACATGACTAGTGTTTCCTGCTGCATGGAATGATTCTCAGTGTAACATGGCTAGTGTTTCCTGCTGCATGGAATGATTCTCAGTGTAACATGGCTATTGTTTCCTGCTGCATGGAATGATTCTCAGTGTAACATGACTAGTGTTTGCTGCTGCATGGAATGATTCTCAGTGTAACATGACTAGTGTTTCCTGCTGCATGGAATGATTCTCAGTGTAATATGAGTACAGTATTTCCTGCTGCATGGAATGATTCTCAGTGTAACATGACCATAAAGTTTCTTGCTGCATGGAATGATTCTCAGTGTAACATGGCCAGTGTTTCCTGCTGCATGGAATGATTCTCAGTGTAACATGGCTAGTGTTTCTTGCTGCATGTGTGTATGGAATGATTCTCAGTGTAACACGAGTACAGTGTCTCCTGCTGCATGTAATGATTCTCAGTGTAACATGAGTACAGTGTTTCCTGCTGCATGGAACGGTTCTCAGTGTAACATGGCTATTGTTTCCTGCTGCATGGAATGATTCTCAGTGTAACATGACTAGTGTTTGCTGCTGCATGGAATGATTCTCAGTGTAACATGACTAGTGTTTCCTGCTGCATGGAATGATTCTCAGTGTAACATGACTAGTGTTTCCTGCTGCATGGAATGATTCTCAGTGTAACATGACTAGTGTTTCCTGCTGCATGGAATGATTCTCAGTGTAACATGGCTACAGTGTTTCCTGCTGCATGGAATAATTCTCAGTGTAACATGAGTACAGTGTTTCCTGCTGCATGGAATGATTCTCAGTGTAATATGAGTACAGTATTTCCTGCTGCATGGAATGATTCTCAGTGTAACATGACCATAAAGTTTCTTGCTGCATGGAATGATTCTCAGTGTAACATGGCTAGTATTTCCTGCTGCATGGAATGATTCTCAGTGTAACATGGCTACAGTGTTTCCTGCTGCATGGAATAATTCTCAGTGTAACATGAGTACAGTGTTTCCTGCTGCATGGAATGATTCTCAGTGTAATATGAGTACAGTATTTCCTGCTGCATGGAATGATTCTCAGTGTAACATGACCATAAAGTTTCTTGCTGCATGGAATGATTCTCAGTGTAACATGGCCAGTGTTTCCTGCTGCATGGAATGATTCTCAGTGTAACATGGCTAGTGTTTCTTGCTGCATGTGTGTATGGAATGATTCTCAGTGTAACACGAGTACAGTGTCTCCTGCTGCATGTAATGATTCTCAGTGTAACATGAGTACAGTGTTTCCTGCTGCATGGAACGGTTCTCAGTGTAACATGGCTATTGTTTCCTGCTGCATGGAATGATTCTCAGTGTAACATGACTAGTGTTTGCTGCTGCATGGAATGATTCTCAGTGTAACATGACTAGTGTTTCCTGCTGCATGGAATGATTCTCAGTGTAACATGACTAGTGTTTCCTGCTGCATGGAATGATTCTCAGTGTAACATGACTAGTGTTTCCTGCTGCATGGAATGATTCTCAGTGTAACATGACTAGTGTTTCCTGCTGCATGGAATGATTCTCAGTGTAACATGACTAGTGTTTCCTGCTGCATGGAATGATTCTCAGTGTAACATGGCTACAGTGTTTCCTGCTGCATGGAATAATTCTCAGTGTAACATGAGTACAGTGTTTCCTGCTGCATGGAATGATTCTCAGTGTAATATGAGTACAGTATTTCCTGCTGCATGGAATGATTCTCAGTGTAACATGACTAGTGTTTCCTGCTGCATGGAATGATTCTCAGTGTAACATGACTAGTGTTTCCTGCTGCATGGAATGATTCTCAGTGTAACATGGCTAGTGTTTCCTGCTGCATGGAATGATTCTCAGTGTAACATGACTAGTGTTTCCTGCTGCATGGAATGATTCTCAGTGTAACATGGCTAGTGTTTCCTGCTGCATGGAATGATTCTCAGTGTAACATGACTAGTGTTTCCTGCTGCATGGAATGATTCTCAGTGTAACATGGCTAGTGTTTCCTGCTGCATGGAATGATTCTCAGTGTAACATGGCTATTGTTTCCTGCTGCATGGAATGATTCTCAGTGTAACATGACTAGTGTTTGCTGCTGCATGGAATGATTCTCAGTGTAACATGACTAGTGTTTCCTGCTGCATGGAATGATTCTCAGTGTAACATGACTAGTGTTTCCTGCTGCATGGAATGATTCTCAGTGTAACATGACTAGTGTTTCCTGCTGCATGGAATGATTCTCAGTGTAACATGGCTACAGTGTTTCCTGCTGCATGGAATAATTCTCAGTGTAACATGAGTACAGTGTTTCCTGCTGCATGGAATGATTCTCAGTGTAATATGAGTACAGTATTTCCTGCTGCATGGAATGATTCTCAGTGTAACATGACCATAAAGTTTCTTGCTGCATGGAATGATTCTCAGTGTAACATGGCTAGTATTTCCTGCTGCATGGAATGATTCTCAGTGTAACATGGCTACAGTGTTTCCTGCTGCATGGAATAATTCTCAGTGTAACATGAGTACAGTGTTTCCTGCTGCATGGAATGATTCTCAGTGTAATATGAGTACAGTATTTCCTGCTGCATGGAATGATTCTCAGTGTAACATGACCATAAAGTTTCTTGCTGCATGGAATGATTCTCAGTGTAACATGGCCAGTGTTTCCTGCTGCATGGAATGATTCTCAGTGTAACATGGCTAGTGTTTCTTGCTCCATGTGTGTATGGAATGATTCTCAGTGTAACACGAGTACAGTGTCTCCTGCTGCATGTAATGATTCTCAGTGTAACATGAGTACAGTGTTTCCTGCTGCATGGAACGGTTCTCAGTGTAACATGGCTACAGTGTTTCCTGCTGCATGGAATGATTCTCAGTGTAACATGACTATAGCGTTTCCTGCTGCATGGAATGATTCTCAGTGTAACATGACTAGTGTTTCCTGCTGCATGGAATGATTCTCAGTGTAACATGGCTAGTGTTTCTTGCTGCATGTGTGCATGGAATGATTCTCAGTGTAACATGGCTACAGTGTTTCCTGTTGCATGGAATGATTCTCAGTGTAACATGACTATAGTGTATCCTGCTGCATGGAATGATTCTCAGTGTAACATGGCTAGTGTTTCCTGCCGCATGTGTGCATGTAATGATTCTCAGTGTAACATGGCTACAGCGTTTCCTGTTGCAGCGAATGATTCTCAGTGTAACATGACTATAGTGTTTCCTGCTGCATGGAATGATTCTCAGTGTAACATGACTAGTGTTTCCTGCTGCATGGAATGATTCTCAGTGTAACATGGCTAGTGTTTCTTGCTGCATGTGTGCATGGAATTGTTCTCAGTGTAACATGGCTACAGTGTTTCCTGTTGCGTGGAATGATTCTCAGTGTAACATGAAGATAGTGTTTCCTGCTACATGGAATGATTCTCAGTGTAACATGGCTAGTGTTTCCTGCTGCATGTGTGCATGTAATGATTCTCAGTGTAACATGGCCACAGTGTTTCCTGTTGCATGGAATGATTCTCAGTGTAACATGACTATAGTGTTTCCTGTTGCATGGAATGATTCTCAGTGTAATATGGCTAGTGTTTCCTGTTGCATGGAATGATTCTGTGTAACATGGCTAGTATTTCCTGCTGCATGGAATGATTCTCAGTGTAACATGGCTAGTGTTTCCTGCTGCATCAAAAAAGCATCCGCTTTTGTTTCTACGAGAATTCTTAATACTTACCAGATGTACTATTATGATAATGTCTATTATCTAGTCTAGCTCAAAATAAACAATTAAAACTCCGCACTCTCCTGGTCCTGCCCATACTGTGTCCGGGAATACCATAGCCGCAGGTACCGAGTCAATTCCCAATCACAGTCAGATTCGTCTTATATTTGCCTTGGCAAACTGCGAAAGCAGCTCAGCCTCACCTCAGCGGGGCGGCTGAGGGAGGGCCATAGTACATCTGGTAAGTATTAAGAATTCTCGTAGAAACAAAAGCGGATGCTTTTTTGATTCTACTTCGAATAATACTTACCAGATGTACTATTATGATAAAAATGATAAGCCAGGAAATGCCGGTGGGAGGAGGTGAGGCTCGAACCAGCACTCATCAACCATCCAACAGAGAAGGTTGTGAAGAGACTAAAACCCTGGCATACGCTTGGGTTCTGCTATCTGACTCATAGAGTGCTAAACTTCTATGGTCTAGACCGCGCTCCCCCCCCCTCTTTTGTCCGCACAAAACCAGAGGGATGTCCATGGGGATGCAAAACCCACCAGACCCGTGTCAGCCCCAAGTCTCAGCTAGGGCAGTCCAGTAGAGTGCAAAGAAGCTACTACAACTTCAATTTTTGAAAAAAACTATCAGTATATCGATTAGATTTTCAAATTGGAATGAGTCTCATGTCTGTATGAGAGGATAAATATACTCTTGTACCAGACTATTCACTTACTCAGTCTGGTATTTCGACTGGAAGTAAACATATTTATAGTCACTTAATTAATGTAAACACTCACCATTTTTGAGTGGTCGATCTGTTCTTGATCATCACAGGAGCTAGGCCCAATCCACGGTCGTACTCAGTCATGTGCATAGCGCTTGGTTAGTGTAGGCGGAAGACTTTTGTGATGTGTGCGAAGTAGTGGTCGGACGTGGCTTAGTTTAGGTTTGACAGATTGGCGACGGCTACTGGATTAAGTGTGCTGGAGATGTCGCGAAGGTAGAAATCAGTGAATGACGACTCGGCATGCCATTGTGCTACAGACATCACCTGCTCTAATGAGACACCCTTATAAAGGGCCGATGATGCTGCTAGTGCTCGGACCTCATGGGCATTTGCACGATCAATCTGCTTTCCTGTAGCGATCTTGTGCGACATCTGAATAGCGTCAACTATCCAACGAGAAATAGTATCTTTCGAAGCACGTAAATGGGGAGCTTTGAGACATAACCACAGAGATTTCGGGTCGTCTCTCCACTCAGAAGTACGTTTCTTATACATCTTCAGACATCTGACAGGACACCAAGCACAAGAATTTGGGTCATGTCTAGTTAAACTTGGCAAATTGATCGGCTGTCCTGGATATTTAAGTGACTGATTCTTTGCCAGGAAACAAAGATGCGGAAGTAATCTTAAACCTTCACCCGCGACGACAAAACGGTCTTGTTCGGCAGAAAGCGCATGAATCTCGCTTCTCCTTCTCGCCGACGCTGCTGCAACCAAGAAAACTGATTTAATAGTTAACAGTTTAATGTCAATAGATCTAATCGGTTCAAAGGGAGCATGCCCTAAAACCTGTAGAACAAGAGATAGATTCCATGATGGGATAGGAACTGGCTGTCTGGGTCGCAGATTGCTCATTCCTTTGATAACTTCATTCAAGGTGTCATTCTCCACTCCCTCAATGGTGAGACTAGGAATGACTGAAGCTAATGCAGACTTATATGCTGCTAGGGTAGAAGGTACAAGTTTGTCAACTTCGTATAAATGACAGATAAAATCTGCTACGTGTTGAACAGATGCAGAAAAGGGATCAATATCTCTTCTCTCACAGCACTGTGCAAATTTGTTGATTCTATAATTATATGTCTTTGTGGTTGAAAGTCTTCTGGCTGAAGCAACAAACTTCGCTGCTTGCTCAGAAAAGCCATCCTCAATTGCACGCTGCTTGACAACATCCATGCAGTCAATTTGAACATTTCTGGTCTGTCGTGAAGGTACAGACCCTTGTTCTGAGAGATTACATCTCTTGTGTCTGGAAGAGGGACTGGACTGCAGACCAGAAGGTCCAGCAGATCCGTAAACCATGATCGGCCTGGCCAATAAGGGGCGATCAGTAGTACTTGGCACATCCCCTCTCTTATCTTTGCCAGAACTTTCGGGATGAGAATTGTTGGAGGATACGCATACGCGTACATTCCCTTCCAACTTACCGCCAGTGCGTCTACTGCTAGAGCTAACGGGTCCGGGATCGGTGACATGTAAGTGACCATCTTTGCGTTCTGATTCATCGCAAATAGGTCGACATTTGGCTTGCCCCATTGTTTGAATAGAACCTCCTTGGTTGAGCTGCCATTCCGTCGGACGACAAACCGTCCTTCGACTGAGAGCATCCGCTAAGATGTTCAATCTTCCTGGAATGTGTGCTGCCCGAAGAATAATATTCCTCTCTTGGCACCACAGCAGAAGGTTCCAAACCATCATACACAACTCTGGTGATCTCGTCCCGCCTTGGCGGTTCAAATAAGACACCACTGTTGAGTTGTCTCTCCTTACTAGGACAATCTTGTCTCGAATTAGACTCTCGAACTTCTGCAGTGCAAATACCACCGCTAATAGCTCGAGCACATTGATATGTTTCTGCGCATTGGTCCGATCCCATTCCCCTGACACTGACTGATTGTCCAATACCGCTCCCCAACCTGTCAATGATGCATCCGTGAATATGGACATCTGAGGTTGAGGAGGTTGTAGAGGAACACCTCGCAGGAGATTCTGTTCCGATAACCACCACTGAAGGTGGAATATCAATGGTTCTTTTACTGGTATTCTCAGAGATAACGGATCTGTTCTCTGTGACCAGAACGACATCAAATACATCTGAATCGGCCTGCGCCTGAGTGCCGCATATGGCACCACCTTCTCCAGAGATACTAGCAAACCCAGTATTCTGAGAAATTGACGCGCCGTCAGATAGGCTCCTAGAGAAACCGACTCCAACACTGCAATCAGGCTTCTGACTCTGCTCTCCGCCGGAAAAGCTACGCCGTCCCTGAGATTGAAAAAGATTCCCAGATAAACAAACTCCTGGGATGGAGTCAGTTCTGATTTCTCTAGATTCACAATCCATCCTAGCTTCTTTAACAAGTCTAGGACTACTATCAGATTGCTGCGCAGAGTGACTGGATTCCCCGCCTTTAGCAGCCAGTCGTCTATGTAAGTGTGAACAGCTATGTTTCTCCTGCGAAGTAAAGAAGTCATGGCGATAACCACCTTGGTGAAGACCCTCGGAGCCGTGGTCAGGCCGAAGGGAAGAGCATTGAATTCCCAAACATTGTCTTGGAATGCAAATCGCAGGTACTTCTGAAAAGGAATTGACATTGGAATATGAAAATAAGCATCCTTCAGATCTATCGATACCGCCCACATGCCTTTCCTCAGCCCTGTCATTACCGCTGCTACCGTCTCCATCTGAAATCTGGGAGAAAGAATAAATTTGTTCAACGGTTTGAGATTGAGAATAGGTCTCCACCCTCCGGTATGCTTCGGAACTAGGAACATGATCGAATAGAAGCCCAGCGATGACTGATCGGTGACTAGGTGAATCGCATTCTTCTGACGAAGCGATTCTATCTCTGACTGAATGGCGACTAGACGGTCTAATTCCCTTGGAATAGGAGTCCATATTGGAGTCGAGGTTAACGGAACTAACGATTGATGGATGAGCCAGTCCGGATCGTAGCCGTTTCTTATCCACTGACAGACTAAACAGTCGCGCATGACCTGTTCCCATTGGCTTAGGAATAGCCGAAGTCTGCCTCCGACGGAAAGAATCTGCACACAGTTGTCGGTCGAGATTAGCCGACAAGACGCTAAATCGTTTGGGTGAAGATTCTCGACTCCATTTGTTTCCAAAGCCGCCGGTATTGGTTCCGCCGGAAACCCATCAGGAACGAGCCCCACGGCCGCCCCGCGGCTTCTTGTGGTATGACGGTCCGGAACCGCCGCCACGGCTATCCTTACGGTAGCCGCCTCGGCCCGAACCGCCACCCTTCCTGTCGTCCTCATACGGCCTCTTACTAGAGGGCTTGTATGCGGATGAACGGCCAGGCCCTTGTGCTCCGGATGGCCTATGGGCATCACGGGCAGAAGGACGGAAGGGCGATCTAGGACGCTGTCTCTGCTGCTCCTGCCTGTGCTGACGGTAGGACTGTTGCGGCGGAGTCCTCTTGGTCGACTTCCACGACTTGCCGACCACTTCTTGCTCCGCCACCATTGACGCAACCTTAGAGAGCGCTTGTCGTGCCGAGCCGCCGAACAAGCCTGGACCTATGAAAGGCGCAGAAGATAACGCAGCCCTCATCTCTGGTCCTGGTTCCACACAATCGAGAACCATTCTCCGTCGCTCTGCCAAAGTTCTCGTGATTACCCTGGCCAGGCAATCCTGAGACAGGCGCATGGTGTCCCGAACAACTCCGGGAGCAGCCTCTGGCACCTGTCCGCCTTCCGCCGTGCAGTCCAGCATACCCTGCAAGACGGTACACCCATGCGTCAGCGCAGCCATGGCTGCCCTAGCCGCATCCTCAATGAGCGTAAGCTCATTGAACGGGTCTTTGTTGGTCTGAGAAACCAAAGGACGTGACCGCCCCTTGGCCTTCCCAGCCAACGGCCTATTCAGCGCCTCACGTTCCGGAACGGAAAGCCGCGGAACCCTGGCGTACTGATGATAAGCCTGCTCCGGAAACCGGACCCTACTCCTTATCCCCTTCGGGGCCTTGGGCAACGCATAGTCTGGCTGAACCAGACGGTATGCCGCAACTTCCAACATGTCAGAAGTTTGCGTGTCCAGCGGGAGTGTAGGCATGGCAGAAGAGCCACTGGACAGAGCGCTAGCCGCACGCTCTGACATCCGTTCCATCGCCGGATCGCACTGAGATCCTAGATCAGATGCCAACCCGAGACGATTGGTCATCCATCCAAGAACCTGCACCCATTCAGCTTCGGTGCAGAATAAACGAAATCTAGGATTTCTTTTTTCACGAGAGAGTTGATACTTACCTCCCTAATACTTTTGATATTGCTAAATATCGGCTTTCACTCAATAAAACACTCAGATTAAAAACAGTTAGGTGCCCCTACTGGGCAGGGAGTCAGAGGTAGTCCGGCGGATGCTCGCCCCACCACCGCGCATGCGCCGACTACTACTTCCTCTGGCTCATTTATTGGCTAACACATGCAACTACCAAGAGCCTGAAGACCGAGCCTCTGTGGGGCGGAGAGGCCGGGTCAGTATCTAGGGAGGTAAGTATCAACTCTCTCGTGAAAAAAGAAATCCTAGATTTCGTTTATTTCACATCAAGAGTATACTTACCTCCCTAATACTTTTGATATTGCCAGAATTCGAAAGTGAATCTGGCGGGAGGGAGGCGAGGTCAAAAGACCAGCTCTTCCCTATACGCTTTCAAGCGTTTAAGGCACTTATGACGTCTGAAACTGTGTGAAAACACAGTCAGGATTTGATAAACCATCGGATAACACAACCGATGCCTGAGAGATGACCGATTTGTCATATGCGCTCCCCCCCCTCCCTTGGGAGGAAGATTAAATGACCTCAATGTCCTACACGCTCTCTTCGTACTAGTGCTAAGTACTATAGGACAGAGACGAAAAGGCTCCATTTTCGTATACTCTCTCTAAAGAACCACAACCCACATAAACCATCACCATATTAATAACACTGGGTAACGTGACAATACAAACAATGAACAACACATGAACTAAACGAAATCTAGGATTTCTTTTTTCACGAGAGAGTTGATACTTACCTCCCTAGATACTTTTGATATTGCTAAATATTGGCTTTCACTCAATAAACACTCAGATTTAAAACAGTTAGGTGCCCCTACTGGGCAGGGAGTCAGAGCGTAGTCTGGCGGATGCCAGCCCCACCACCGCGCATGCGCAGACTAGCACTTCCTCTGACTAGATTATTGGCTGACACACATGCAACTATTAAGAGCCTGAAGACCGAGCCTCTGTGGGGTGGAGAGGCCGGGTCCGTATCTAGGGAGGTAAGTATCAACTCTCTCGTGAAAAAAGAAATCCTAGATTTCGTTTATTTCACTTCAAGAGTATACTTACCTCCCTAATACTTTTGATATTGCCAGAATTCGAAAGTGAATCTGGCGGGAGGGAGGCGAGGTCAAAAGACCAGCTCATCCCAATACGCTTTTCTGCGTTTAAGGCACTTAAACTTCTGAAACTGTAAGAAAAAACAGTCAGGATTTGACTAACCATCGGATAACACCACCGATGTATGAGAGATGACCGAATGTCATATGCGCTCCCCCCCCCCCCCTCCTTCCTGGGAGGAAGAGTCGACTGACCTCAATGTCCTATACGCTCTCTACGTACAAGTGCCATGTACTACAGGACAGAGACGAAAAAGCTCCATTTTCGTAACTCTCAACAATGAACCACACAAATACACAAACCATCACCATATTAATAACGGGTAATCGTGACAATACAATCAACAACGGACAACACATGAACAAGACTGACCTTGTTGAAAATGGCTGCTGACATCATCTTCCCATCGGTAAAGACTGATGCAGGCCCAAAAAAGTGGGTGTTTCCATAAATTAATTGTGATATATATAAGTAATGAGGAAATCACCTCAAAAAATATAAACCGATTTATTTTTTCAAAACCGACAAGGCGAGAGGATTAGAGGTGTCACGGAGATAATGGTCTGTAAAACTTGACTCACAGTGCCACTGAGCCACCGACATAATATCATCCACAGGGACCCCATTAAATAGGGCCGTGGATGTCACTACGCCGCGGACACTGTGAGCCTTGGCCACGTCAACCTGCTTCCCGGTGGCGGATTTATGGCAAAACTGAATGCATTCCACAATCCACCTGGAAATGGTGTCCTTAGAAGCCCTCCCATGGGGTTCAATATATGACAACCATAACGCTGACTGGTCGGTGCGCCATGCCGCCGTACGTTGTTTGTACCGGCGCAGCGCCCGGACGGGACACCATGCTTTAGAATTAGGATCATATCTAGTTAAAGCAGGCAAAATAATAGGTTGACCTGGATATTTCAACGACTGATTTTTAGCCAAGAAATTAATCCTAGGTAGCAGCTTAAGGCCTTCCCCTGAAACCACAAAACGGTCATCCTCGGCTGATAAGGCATGAATCTCACTCCTACGCCTAGCCGAGGCCGCAGCAATTAAAAACACAGTCTTCAGTGTTAATAGTTTCATAGAAATGGAACTAAGTGGTTCAAAAGGCTTATCACCTAGTACTTGAAGCACTAGTGATAAACTCCAAGACGGAATCACAGGAGGATTCCTTGGTCTTAGATTGCCCATGCCTTTAATTAATACATTCAATGTATTTACTTCATCACTTCCCCTCTTAGCCAAGCAAGGAATAACAGACATTAATGCTGACTTATAACCAGCAATAGAGTTAGGCTTGAGGCTATAGGCATCATAGAGGTGACAGAGGAAATCAGCTACTACTTGAATAGATGAATCCATTGGATCAATACATCTTTTTGAGCACCATTCTGCAAATCTGTTGATTTTATAATTATATGCTCTGGAGGTTGACCCCCTCCTGGCTTTGGCCATAAACATGGCTGCTTGCTCAGAAAAGCCCTCCTTAATTCTAGATTCCTTGACAACATCCACGCAGTCAATCTGAACATTGACGGATTGTTGTGAAGGGCCTTGCCCTGGAAGATAATATCGTCCATCAGAGGCAGAGGAACCGGATTGCAGACCAGAAGGTCCAGCAGATCCGTATACCAAGATCGGCTTGGCCAATCCGGGGCGATCAGAAGCACTTGGCATTCCTCCTGTCTGATTTTCTGAAGAATTTTTGGAATCAGGATTGCTGGAGGGAATGCGTATGCATACATTCTCCCCCAGCTGATAGCTAACGCATCTGTTGCGAAAGCGCTTGGATCCGGAATCGGAGAGACGTACGTCGTCATCTTCGCATTCTTCTTCGTTGCGAACAAATCGATGTTGGGTTTCCCCCAATGGTCGAACAGACGATCCGCCACACATTGATTTAGTTGCCATTCCGTGGGTAAAACACTCATCCTTCGGCTCAATGAGTCTGCTAGCAGGTTTAACCTTCCCGGAATATGAACTGCTTTCAAGGTAATCTGGTGATCCAGACACCAACAAAGCAGTTTCCATGTCATCATACAGAGACTGGGCGACTTCGTTCCGCCCTGGCGGTTTATGTAAGTCACAACTGTTGAGTTGTCTGAACGAATAAGAACAATCTTGCCCTGAACTTTCTGTAAGAAATGTTCCAGGCCCAGGACTACTGCTCTTAGCTCCAGTAGATTTATATGTTCCTGTGACTGTTCCAGATTCCAAAGCCCTGATATCGTGGATTCTTCCAGGCAAGCTCCCCAGCCCTCCATCGATGCATCTGTATACACAGTCACCTGAGGGTGGGGAGGGGTTAGCAAAACCCCCGGTAAGAGATTCTCTGTATTCAACCACCATTGCAGGTGGTGAATCAGAGGCGCCAACACTGACACATTCGAGTCCAGCGAACCTGTACTCTGGGTCCATTGTGTCATGAGAAACAACTGTATCGGCCGCCTGCGTAAGGCGGCCTGAGGAATGACTGGTTCCAACGAAACCATCAACCCCAGCATTCTCAAGTAAACCCGTGCCAGGACATGACGACTGTCGCACACTGACTGAATCAACGAGATGAGTATTTGAACTCTCTCCTGAGTAGGATAAACATATCCTGTCTCCAGATCGAAGAACATCCCCAGGTAAACAAACTTCTGGGATGGAGTCAGCTCTGATTTTGGGAAATTGATCATCCAGCCCAAGTCTGTGAGAATTTTCAAAACAATCTCCAGATTGGCGGACAAACTTTCCCGGGTGTGCGCTTTCAACAGCCAGTCGTCTATGTACGTGTGGACTGCTATGCTTCTCCTGCGGAGGTATGCTGTGATCGCAAGAACCACACGGGTGAAAACCCGAGGAGCCGTGGAAATTCCGAAGGGCAACACCCTGAATTCCCACTGTCTGCCCTGGAATGCAAATCTCAGGAAACGACAGAAACTCCTGTGGATGGGGATGTGGAAATAAGCGTCCTTCAAATCTATCGACGCCGTCCACATCCCCCTCTCCAACCCCGCCAACACCGAGCGCACCGTTTCCATCTTGAAACTGGGCGTCTCGATGAACTTGTTCAATGGCTTGAGGTTGAGAATCGGTCTCCACCCACCGGTGCGTTTTGTTACCAAGAACAGGGTTGAATAGAAGCCCGGACACCTTTGTGCCGGCTGAATAGCTCCTTTTTGTACGAGGGAATTTATCTCCTCCTCGATACACAACCTTTGATCTGGATCTCTCGGAATGGGAGTCCAGACTGGCACCAGAGACAGTCGCGACGGCGGGCCTGTCATCCACTCTGGATGATACCCCACGGAAAGCCATCGCAAGACTAAACGGTCCTGAGTTAACCGTTCCCACTCTTGCATGTGGTCGGCTAGCCGGCCTCCCACCGGTCCACCTAGGGACCGCGGTGGACACAAGGCATGCAAGAGCGGCACTGTCTCCGTCGCCATACACACCGGCGTGGTCCTTACCGCGGTAAGCGCCCTGTCAGGAACGATAACCACGCCCAGATCCTCGCGCGACCCGCCCCGCCCCGCGCGCACCTCGGTGCACGGGCGGCTGCCTGGCTGACGGCGGCTGAGGAGCCTGCGCCCCCCTCACTGCTGGCCGAATCGCACGCGGCCGAGGCCGGCGCTGCGACGGCGGCTGGCCTCTGACTTGGCCAACACCACCTCGAGCCTGCAGGGGACGATACGCAGGGGCCGCGGCGCGAACGTTAGCACGACGCAGTACCTCAAACTGTTCGCGCAGCGCCCTCTGGTTATTCACCAGGGTGACCGTCTCCTGGAGGTGGCGACATCCCTCACCTCCAAAAAGACCAGGACCCGTCATAGGCGTACGGAGTAGCCTATTATACAGGTCCTGAGACGGGCACAGATTGTCCAGGGCAAATGTGCGTCTTGCCCTGACACTCCTGGTCACCGCCCGCGTCATACAGTCCAGCGCCAGGTTAATACCATCCTGGATGGTTCGCTGGACCGCGAGCGGGCCTGGCTGGCGCGATGCGGATGCCGTTACTACCCCCTGTAACAGCTGGGAGACGTGGGACAGAGCGGCAATCGAAGCCCTCCCACTCTCCTCCGCATCACGCAACGCGGTATTCGCCGAACGCAACGCGTTCGCGCACAAGACCCCCGCGTCAGAACGGGAGCCTGGCCGCGTATCCTCACCCAAAGCCGCGCGGTCATCCACGCTGGGCTCGGGTACCACACCGTACCGCTGGTAGTCCAGGGGCACGATGCGACAACGCCTGGCCACCTCGCGAGGGGCCTTCGCGAGACGTCCACTCGTGTTAATGGACGCCTCCGCCGCCTTGAACATGTCAACGACATGCTCCGCCAGCGGCAGAAAAGGCATAGCGTTAGCAGTTGGTTTCCCAGCTAACCACGGCGTGTGAACACGGTGGCTAGCCGACTGCTCCACGGGCAGATCAGGCCTAACGCTCACCAACCACTGGCAAGCGTCATACCAATCCTCCTCCGTGGCTAACTGCGAGCGCTCTACAAGACGGGGTCCTTCGTCTTCCTCCTGAGCGCAAGCAGTAGAGCTTGACGGCGGGTACGCTGATACACCTGGCAAGCCAGGGAAAACATGCGGGCCTGACAGCACCGGCATGAGAATATCACTGGTTTGACCAGGAGCAGGCACCGCGGTAGAGCGCGGGGTATATATAGCCCTACCACGGGCCCGGCCAGCACCAGCTACACTCTCGGCAAGCCGAGGTATGCGGTACCGCTGGCCATCAGCAGCGCCCTGGGCCACCACCTGAACCGCGGACCTTACTCCAGGGTGAGTAATACCGTGGAAAAAAGCGCCTGTATACCCCGCGAGGGGTGCACAAACGTCTTCAACCATGTCCACGTCGTCAGACGGCGACCCTAGCAGGTAATCCTCATCACCCTGGTCAGAAAGATTAGACCCCGGGTCAGCAAAGAGAGCTAACCCGGGCTGACCAGGAACGGTGCCATAGGAGGTACTGGCCACCGCGGCGTGCGGATACCCCTGGACTGATAAGCAGCCAGCGGGTTCCAGCGACAACCGTCCACGGTCCCCTATCGGCGCGGCAATAAGCCTGCTGCCAGGGCCGTGGAACGCCCCCTCTAATGGGGCCACCTCTGAATCGTCGGACAACGGAAGCGGACTAAGGAAAATCGATCCAGAGGCGGGGATTACCTGCTCCGAAGCCGATGATGAGGACAATAAAGGATCCGGTCCAGGAAGCATGCCACGAAGCAACCCTGGAACCAAATCTTTTATTGTCCTCTTCATCTCTCCCAACATCTCGGTCCGGAAGGTCTCCATATCCACCGCGGACGAGACCTTCCCCTTACCCTTCCTACTTACAACCTCTCGTTTCCGCTTCTTCTTCCTCTCCTCCACTACCACCTTGTCCGTCGCCTGTAAGCAGCACAAGAATTCGGACATTAACTCGCCCCCCCAGTGCTTACATATGTCACAATTAATCAATGGACCACAAGGGCTACATCGATAACACAGATGCGGCCAGAACTTGACATGCATAAAACGTCCACAGGACGCGCAACCCGGTCCCTGAAACAGGGCAAAGGACAAGGAGTATGAGCAACTAGTTAAGCTTAGAAACTCAATCCAACTCAAGGAGAAGGAAAACGATCATAAAGATCAATATACATCAAAAACCAGCATAGCGCTTGAATTGCTAATAAATACATAGCCAGCTGATTATGACGTCATTAATCCCGTGACAGGAAAAATTCGATCCCAACAAAACATCCAAGTGCAAAGACGAATTGTATGCTGAATGGATAAGTTGACTACACAACCATCAGATACATATAGATAACTCTTGACTGGCAAAAATGTTAATTATCTCCCTTTGATTGTTTACAATAATTAACATCACCACATTATCAATAACTAGATACCTGACACTTTGTATAGACAAACCATCCAACGTGACGAACCGGAAACTCCACCATCTGCACGCCTCTTAACTCTCTCCACCTCAAGGGGAAGGAATTGGATCAAGAGGGCAAAGTGAGAAGACCTTTATACCAGGCCTCCAACTCACTGGACATAATTTTTCATTTGGTTAGATAACCTAACAGTGTTAGTAGGAAATGGAACCATGGTGGAGAGAATACTAATTCTCTGGTACTGTGACGTCACAACCTAGCGTCATACAGACCTGTGGACAGAAACAGAAAGAGAAATTAGTCCTAGGTAGCACCGAGTTGACCTAAACCAACTAACTAAGGCGCTTATCACGGTAAACGCGAGTCCCGGAAACACAATACACCGGGAAGAAAACTCGCTAATTTTACTAGAAGTCACCTGATTTAAAGGTCCAACGTCCTCCGGTGGCGAAGTGTATCCTCCCGCCATCCAAATCAGGTCTTATCACTTCCAAAATAACACCAATAAAAACGTTAATGAGCAAGAAAAGCTTATGACTGAAAAACATGTGTGTTCTCTTTGCCAATAATCTAGCAAAGAGGAAGTGCTAGTCTGCGCATGCGCGGTGGTGGGGCTGGCATCCGCCAGACTACGCTCTGACTCCCTGCCCAGTAGGGGCACCTAACTGTTTTAAATCTGAGTGTTTATTGAGTGAAAGCCAATATTTAGCAATATCAAAAGTATTAGGGAGGTAAGTATACTCTTGAAGTGAAAAAGACTGACCTTGTTGTCCTAGGAAGCTGTCATCATGAATCCAGTAGAGAAGGATGATACAGTCCCGACAAGTGGTTGTCACCGTCGCTGAATGGCGAAGTATATAAGCAATGCGGAGGCACTCTTCACAAACATAAAGCGGTTATTGTTTCAAAATCGACAAGGCGAGAGGGTTAGAGGTGTCACGGAGGTAATGGTCTGTAAAACTAGACTCACAGTGCCACTGAGCCACTGACATAATATCATCCACAGGGACCCCATTAAAAAGGGCAGTGGATGTCACGACACCGCGGACACTGTGAGCCTTGGCCACGTCAACCTGTCGCCCGGTGGCGGATTTGTGACAAAATTGAATACATTCCACAATCCACCTAGAAATGGTGTCCTTAGACGCCCTACCATGGGGTTCAATATATGACAACCATAACGCTGACTGGTCGGTACGCCACTCCGAAGTACGCTGTTTGTACCGGAGCAGCGCCCGTACGGGGCACCATACTTTAGAATTAGGATCATATCTAGTTAAAGATGGCAAAAAAATAGGTTGACCTGGATATTTCAATGACTGATTTTTAGACAAGAAATTAATCCTAGGTAGAAGCTTAAGGCCTTCCCCTGTAACCACAAAACGGTCAACCTCGGCTGATAAGGCGTGAATTTCACTCCTACGCCTTGCCGAGGCCGCAGCAATTAAAAATACAGTTTTAAGAGTTAACATTTTCATAGAAATGGAACTAAGTGGTTCAAAAGGCTTATCACCTAGTACCTGGAGCACCAGTGATAAACTCCAAGACGGAATCAGTGGAGGATTCCTTGGTCTTAGATTGCCCATGCCTTTAATTAATACATTTAATGTACTTACTTCATCACTCCCCCTATTAGCCAAGCAAGGAATAACAGTCATTAAAGCTGACTTATAACCAGCAATAGAGTTAGGCTTGAGGCTATAGGCATCATATAGGTGACAGAGGAAATCAGCCACTACCTGAATAGATGATTCCATTGGATCAATACATCTTTTTGAGCACCATTCTGCAAATCTGTTGATTTTATAATTATATGCTCTGGAGGTTGACCCCCTCCTGGCTTTGGCCATAAACATGGCCGCTTGCTCAGAAAAGCCCTCCTTAATTCTAGATTCCTTGACAACATCCACGCAGTCAATCGGAACATTGACGGATTGTCGTGAAGGGCCTTGCCCTGGAAGATAAGGTTGTCCATCAGAGGCAGCGGAACCGGATTGCAGACCAGAAGGTCCAGCAGATCCGTATACCACGATCGGCTTGGCCAATCCGGGGCGATCAGAAGCACTTGGCACTCCTGCTGCCTGATTTTCTGAAGCACCTTTGGAATCAGGATTGCTGGGGGGAATGCGTATGCATACATTCCCTCCCAGCTGATAGCTAACGCATCTGTTGCGAAAGCGCTTGGGTCTGGAATCGGAGAGACGTACGTCGTCATCTTCGCATTCTTCTTCATCGCGAACAAATCTATGTTGGGTTTCCCCCAATGGTCGAACAGACGATCCGCCACACATTGATTTAGTTGCCATTCCGTGGGTAAAACACTCATCCTTCGGCTCAATGAGTCTGCTAGCAGATTTAACCTCCCCGGAATATGAACTGCTTTCAAGGTGATCCCATGATCCAGGCACCAACAAAGCAGTCCCCATGTCATCATACAGAGACTGGGCGACTTCGTTCCGCCCTGGCGGTTTATGTAAGTCACTACTGTTGAGTTGTCTGAACGAATTAGAACAATCTTGCCCTGAACTTTCTGTAAGAAATGTTCCAGGCCCAGGACTACTGCTCTTAGCTCTAGTAGATTGATATGTTCCTTGGACTGATCCAGATCCCAAAGCCCTGATACTGTGGACTCTTCCAGACAAGCTCCCCACCCCTCCATCGATGCATCTGTATACACAGTCACCTGAGGGTGGGGAGGGGTTAGCAAAACCCCCAGCAAGAGATTCTCTGTATTCAACCACCATTGCAGGTGGTGAATCAGAGGCGCCAACACCGACACGTTCGAGTCCAGCGAACCTGAACTCTGGGTCCACTGTGTCATGAGAAACAACTGGATCGGACGCCTGCGCAAGGCGGCCTGTGGAATGACTGGTTCCAAAGAAACCATCAAGCCCAGCATTCTCAAGTAAACCCGTGCCAGGACATGACGACTGTCGCACACCGACTGAATTACCGAGATGAGTACTTGAACCCTCTCCTGAGTGGGGTACACATACCCCGTCTCCAGATCGAAGAACATGCCCAGGTAAACAAACTTCTGGGATGGAGTTAGCTCTGATTTCGGGAAATTGATCATCCAGCCCAAGTCCGAGAGAGTTTTCAAAACAATCTCCAGATTGGCTGACAACGATTCCCGGGTGTGTGCTTTCAATAGCCAGTCGTCTATGTACGTGTGGACTGCTATGCTTCTCCTGCGGAGGTATGCAGTGATCGCGAGAACCACACGGGTGAAGACCCGAGGAGCCGTGGAAATTCCGAAGGGTAACACCCTGAATTCCCACCGCCGGCCCTGAAATGCAAATCTCAGGAAGCGACGGAAACTCCTCTCTATGGGAATGTGGAAATAAGCATCCTTCAAATCTATCGACGCTGTCCACATCCCTCGCTCTAACCCCGCCAACACCGAGCGCACAGTCTCCATCTTGAAACTGGGTGTCTCGATGAACTTGTTCAACGGCTTGAGGTTGAGAATCGGCCTCCACCCTCCGGTGTTTTTTGTTACTAAGAACAGGGTTGAATAGAAGCCCGGGCACCTCTGTGCCGGCTGAATGGCTTCTTTTAGTATGAGGGAATTTATTTCCTCCTCTATACACAACCTCTGATCCGGATCCCGTGGAATGGGAGTCCAGATCGGCGCGAGAGACAGTCGCGATGGCGGGCCTGTCACCCAGTCGGGACGATACCCGACCGAAAGCCATCGCAAGACTAAACGGTCCTGAGTCAACCGCTTCCACTCTGGCAAGCGGGCGGCCAAACGGCCGCCCACCGGTCCACCTAGGGATAGAGGTGGACATAAGGAGGGCCAGAGTGGCACTGTTCTCTCGGCCTGAAACACCGGAGTGGTTCCCACCGCGGTAACCAGGCCATCAGGCCCGATTACCGCGACCAGATCCCCGCGCGCCCCGCCCAGCGCCGCGCGCACCACGGTGCGCGGGCGGCTGTCTGGCTGGGTGCGGCTGGGGAGCCTGCGCCCCCCTCACTGCTGGCCGAATCGCCCGTGGCCTAGGCCTACGTTGCGACGGTGGCTGGCCCCTGACCTGGCCAGCACCACCTCGAGCCTGCAGAGGACGATACGCAGGGGGTGCCGCGCGAACACGCTCCCGCCGGAGCACCTCAAATTGTTCCCGCAGCGCCCTCTGGTTATTAACCAGAGTGACCGTCTCCTGGAGGTGCCTGCATCCCTCACCTCCAAAGAGACCAGGACCTGTCATAGGCGTCCGCAGCAGCCTATTATACAGGTCCTGGGACGGGCACAGATTGTCAAGCGCAAACGTGCGCCTCGCCCGGACACTTCTGGTTACCGCCCGCGTCAAACAGTCCAAAGCCAGGTTGATACCATCCTGAATGGCTCTCTGGACTGTCACCGGGCTTGGTTGGCGTGATGCGGAAGCCGCTACCACCCCTTGTAGCAGCTGGGAAACGTGGGACAGAGCGGCAATCGACGCTCTCCCACTCTCCTCCGCATCCCGCAGCGCGGCATTTGCCGAACGCAACGCGTTCGAGCACAAGACTCCCGTGTCAGAACGGGAGCCCGGCCGCGCATCTTCGCCCAAAGCCGCGCGATCATCAACGCTCGGCTTCGGCACCACACCGTACCGCTGGTAATCCAGGGGCACGATGCGGCACCGCTTCGCCACCTCGCGAGGGGCCTTCGCGAGACGTCCATTCACCTTAATGGACGCCTCTGCCGCTTCGAACATGTCCACGACATGCTCAGCAAGCGGCAGAGATGGCATAGCGGTAGCCGCCGGCCTACCAGCTAACCACG
This sequence comes from Chaetoderma sp. LZ-2023a, assembly GCA_034401795.1. NCBI lineage: Eukaryota > Metazoa > Mollusca > Caudofoveata > Chaetodermatida > Chaetodermatidae > Chaetoderma > Chaetoderma sp. LZ-2023a. The sequence goes on from CM067372.1 coordinate 137,929,082, forward strand.
GCCGATGGTCACGCTGGCTAGCCGGCAGCTCCACGGGTAGATCTGGCCGAACACTTACCAGCCACTGGCAAGCGTCCGACCAATCCTCCTCCGTGGCTAACTGCGAGCGCTCTACTAGACGAGGGCCTTCGTCTTCCTCCAGAGCACTCGCAGTTGATGTCGACGGCGGGTAAGCTGATACCCCTGGCAAGCCTGGAAAAGCATGCGGGCCCGAGAGAGCAGGCATGCTAAAATCCGCGGCTTGACCAGGAGCAGGCGCCGTGGCAGAGCGCGGGGTAAACACCGCTCTACCACGGGTCTGACCAGCACCAGCCATACCATCGGCAAGCCGAGGTATGCGGTATCCGTGGTCAACAGCACCGCCCGGGGACACCCTCTGGACCGTGAAATCTACTCCTGCGTGAGTAGAACCATGGAACACGTCGCCTGCATTCCCCGCGAGGGGTGCACAGACGTCGTATTCCATGGCCACGTCCTCAGAAGGCGACCCCAGCAGGAGATCCTCTTCTTCCTGGCCAGAAAGATTAGACTCCGGGTCAGCAAAGAGAGCTAACCCGGACTGGCCAGGAAAGGTGCCATAGGAGGGTTTGGCACCTTCGGCGCGCGGATACCCGGGGTCTGATGAGCAGACCGCGGGTCCCAGCAACAACCGTTGTCCACGGCCCCTCGGCGCGGCGCCATGCCTGCTGCCAGGGCCTTGGACTGCCCCCAACAAAGGGGCCACCTCTGAATCCACAACCGGACCGGACCTAAAGAGACCGGATTCAGAGGCGGGGATCACCTGCTCGTAAGCAGATGCCGAGGACAACAAAGGAGCTGGCCCAGGGAGCATGCCACGAAGCAACTCTGGGACCAGATCCTTTATTGTCCTCTGCATCTCTTGCAACATTTCGGACCTGAAGGCCTCCATATCCACCGCGGATGAGGCCTTCTTCTTACCCTTCTTACACACTTTCTCCTTCTTCTTCCTCTCTTCCTCCATTACCTTCTCCCTTGCCTGCAATGCGAGAAAATCAGACATTAATTCGCCCCCCCACAGCTTACATACGTCGCACTTCAGCAACGGTCCACAGGGACTGCAGCTGAAGCACAAGTGCGGGAAGAAGCGGCTTTTAAGAAACCTCCCGCAGGACGGGCAACCAGGTCTCTGAAACAGGACAAAGGACAGGGACAATGAGCAAGATAGTTAAGGTTAGCGAACTCAAAACCAACTAAAAAGAGAGGACAGGATCATCAAGATCAGAAATCAAGAAGAACCAGCCATGGACAAAACGTTAATTGTTAATAAAAAGGCCAAGGCCGATTATGACGTCATCACTCTCGTGACCAAATTAATCGATCCGCAACAAGCACCAAGAGCAAGAACGAATTGTATAAGTAAACGGAACATTTCCGTTGAATTGGCATTTCGAGTACACAACAATCAGATATACAGAGATAACTCCTTCCAATTCTAGCATTGGCAAAAAGGGAAATTATCTCCCCTTTTGTTTACATTATAATTAGATACCTGATCCTTGTATAGACAAACCATCCAACGTGATGAACCGGAGAACTCCACCATAGTACGCCTCTACATTCTCTCCACCTCAGGGGAAGGAATTGGAGCAAGAGGGCAAAGTGAGAAGACCTTTATAACAGGCCTCCAACTCACTGAACATAGATCTTTTGGTTAGATAACCTAACAGTATTAGTAGGAAATGGAACCGTGGTGGAGAGAAAACATATCCTCTTGTGCCGAGAAGTCCATCAAAGCGTCTATGCGATACCTGTGGACAAAACACAAAGAGAAATGAGACATATGAAGCACCATGTTGTAAAAAACCAACATAATCAGGCGCTAATCACGGTAAGCGCGAGTCCCGGAAATACATTAAACCGGGACAAAACACGCTAGCATATCAAAGAATTCACCTGATAAAGCGATCCCGCTCCTTCTAAAGGCGAATCCTCCCTTTCCGACATGCTTCCACCAAAAAATAATCGTCAAACGTGAGCAAAAAACAAGGCAACGCGCAGAAAAGTATGAAGAACACAAAACCGCATGTAACCCTTTGCCAATAAATGAGCAAAGAGGAAGTAGTAGTCGGCGCATGCGCGGTGGTGGGGCGAGCATCCGCCGGACTACCTCTGACTCCCTGCCCAGTAGGGGCACCTAACTGTTTTTAATCTGAGTGTTTTATTGAGTGAAAGCCGATATTTAGCAATATCAAAAGTATTAGGGAGGTAAGTATACTCTTGATGTGAAAAGCGGAATCGTCCATCAAAGAACTCCCGTTTTCATCCTCCCTCTCTCCCTTAGATGAGAGGGCCACCGACGATCCTTGCTGAACGCTACGATACACGTCTCTGCCAGGACAGAGCGCATCCATAGCGCGACTACCAGCGGCACCAGTATCCAACGAATCGCCAGATACGGATTCGCCGCAGTCCATCGGCTCCAACACGGGATCCGGGACTCCGACGGCCTCAATTACGGCTGGCACTGTCACTCCGATAGGAGCCGCACCTACCGCCGCCGGGATAGCCGCAGGAACCGCAAACCACGGCTCCGCCGGCATATCCGGTTGCACAAATCGCGGATGAAAAATGCCCGACGGAACGTCGACATCACCATCCGCCTGGCAAACCCGTACAAATCCCGAGGGCGACCCCTGGGACGTACTAGGCATTGCCGTCATTGAAAGATCCGGCATGCCGGAATCTTCCCTCAGCAGCAAATCTTCCTCCTCTATCGTCGGCGCTTGAGCCAAGGACAGAGAAGGGGCAGGTGCATGACCCTCAGCAGAACTAGCCGGACCACCTAATGGTTGTCCTGCACCAGCTTGCCTCACCGGGACCGTGGACTGCAACGAGTCAAACATAGCCTTGAACTGGGCCGCCCATACGCCCAGTGCTGAATCCATCCTCTCATTCAGCCGACCTTCCAGACCCAGCAACGAAACCTGCTGCAGCTTCACTGCCTTATCCTTCTCGATACGCTCCAGCCTCGCCCGTCGATCCTTGTCAAACTCCGCCACCAATTCCGACGACCACTTGACGCACACATCACAAGGGCTCCCGACCTTACACTTAGCGCACGCCACACAGTGATGACCCAGGTACTTCCGTTTCATGAACCTGTTGCACTTGCGGCACAACGAGTCCGAGTTCTTCGGTTTCTGCGAGCACAGAGAAGAATTAAAACGCTGCACATGACAACCAATGACGAGCAATACGCACAATAGACTTGCTAGTTAAGATTTCTTAAACACATTAACTTTCTCTCAATTTAATGATAACAAGTCTTAGGCAGGAAATATTTGAAACTTTTTTGAGTGAAAATTAAAAAAAAACCACAACTCAGCCTTTAACTAACGTTAAATAACCAAGAAAAAGTCGCCGATCACTACAAACATCCTCGACAACTAAGCGAGAGCTAAAATCGGCGACAACAGAGTGCCTGGATACACCAAGCCAAGAACGACATAATTCATGGGCGCCGCCATCTTGGCCAAGGACGCATCCATCTTAGAGGAACCGAGTCGCAAGAGAAAATTAACCGAGTACCCGAATTAAAACTAAAAGTTAACGGGTACAGAAGCGACTCCAACAATGGCTATCATTATAAAAAATGTGCCAATTTAAGGAAATTTCAAACAGTCATTATGGCACGAATGTATAAATTTTAGATTGATACAACCTGCCCCTGTGATGATTTCCCAAGTTCCTCCATGAAGCCAGCGATGGTTTATGGAAAAAAACACGCTAAACTAGCTTAATTCCAATTAATATAGAGAGCACAAAACACGCGACTTTCAATAAGCGCAAAATAGACGAATCTGACTGTGATTGGGAATTGACTCGGTACCTGCGGCTATGGTATTCCCGGACACAGTATGGGCAGGACCAGGAGAGTGCGGAGTTTTAATTGTTTATTTTGAGCTAGACTAGATAATAGACATTATCATAATAGTACATCTGGTAAGTATTATTCGAAGTAGAATGGAATGATTCTCAGTGTAACATGGCTAGTGTTTCCTGCTGTATGGAATGATTCTCAGTGTAACATGGCTAGTATTTCCTGCTACATGGAATGATTATCAGTGTAACATGGCTAGTGTTTTCTGCTGCATGGAATGATTCTCAGTGTAACATGGCTAGTATTTCCTGCTACATGGAATGATTCTCAGTGTAACATGGCTAGTGTTTCCTGCTGCATGTGTGCATGTAATGATTCTCAGTGTAACATGGCTACAGTGTTTCCTGTTGCATGGAATGATTCTCAGTGTAACATGACTATAGGGTTTCCTGTTGCATGGAATGATTCTCAGTGTAACATGGCTAGTGTTTCCTGTTGCATGGAATGATTCTCAGTGTAACATGGCTAGTGTTTCCTGTTGCATGGAATGATTCTCAGTGTAACATGGCTAGTGTTTCCTGTTGCATGGAATGATTCTCAGTGTAACATGGCTAGTGTTTGCTGCTGCATGGAATGATTCTCTGTGTAACATGGCTAGTGTTTCCTGCTGCATGGAATGATTCTCGGTGTAACATGGCTAGTGTTTCCTGCTGCATGGAATGATTCTCAGTGTAACATGACTATAGTGTTTCCTGCTGCACATGCACCGGGAATGATTCTCAGTGTAACATAGCTACAGTGTTTCCTGTGGCGTGTGTGCATGGAATGATGCTCAGTGTAATATGGCTACAGCGTCTCCTGTGGCGCGTGTGCATGTAATTAGAGACTAATAAGAGAGGTAATGAGTATTTACACACGATAAACCTAGACATGCATTCTTGGTCATCCTAGACATGCATTCTTGGTCATTAACTTTTAATCTTAATCCTTTAAACCGGAGTGATTGCTCCAAAACAATAAATGTTTGCTTAGTGAAGGTCCATTTGCAGGTCAAGAGAACTTTTCTGAAATTGTATACCTGGCTCAATCATTAGGCCAGACAATCAATTCACCTTTCCAGAGTACCCAGCCATTATATGACGTCATAATGAACTGCGTGGCATGTACAATGACATCATCGTTGATAAGTACGTCACGAACGCATATTTGATGACGGTCTATGGGCTGTTGTACAAATTGTTTGCTTTTACTATTTAATAAATATTCTGTTGAATATTTTGAAACTAATTTGACTGGGCGCTGTTGCTGCCTATGGCAGCAACAGCGCCCAGTCTAATTAGTTACAAAATATTCAACAGCTTCCCTGTATAGTTTTCAGGAAATTGATAGCTAGGGCATTCGGGGATCGATCAATCCAAACACGGCGAGGTGTGGGTGGAGCTTAGCTAATGATGGGCGGGGCATAGCTAAAAATGGAAAGGTCCACTGATACATTTTCAACAGTGAAACTCAACATACGCCCGCAAACTCAACATACGCCCGCTAACATACTTGTTTGAGGAATGATAAATGTGAATAATTAGTCTGTTTGAATCTTAAGCTTTGTAAAGGAGATAACACCAGTTGGTGTATGCAAATATATCTCACTGAAACACCAATACAACTGATCACATCTTGAAACATGTTTATCTTTTCCAGCGGAAACAATAATTCTAATGAATTTTATTTTTTTCTAAGGCGATATTATTAGAAAACCAGAAATGGTCAGATGGGGAGTGCAATTAGGGGGGGGGGGGGGATTTTTGCAGAAAGGAAACAATGACACTTCGTCTAACACATCTGCCGGAAACAATTTTGTAAATGTATAGGTTCAAAAGTCTTCAAGATCTGGCCCGGACAAGAATATTTTGATGAATTTTAATCTTTCAAGGGAGATAACTCTCAGGAATATGCGAGGATTTTGTCGAAAGGAAATCAAGAGAGTTTCGTCTATACCTAACACATCTGCTGGAAAAAAATTGCGAGTGTAGGTTCAAAACTCTTCGAGATCTGGCCAAGAAAAGAAAATTTGGACAAATTTTAGTCATTCAAGGGAGATAACTCCTGCGAATATACGAGGATTTTGCCGAAATGAAATCATGACTCCCGCGAATATGGGCGGAGCATGCCAAAACAAAATTATGACACTTCGGCTATACGTACATGTACCACATCTTTAGAAAAAAAATTTGTGAGTGTGGGTTCAAAACTCTTCGAGCTTTGAATCATGACTCCCACGAATATGGGCGAATCATGCCAAAACAAAATCATGACACTTCGGCTATATGTGCATCTTTTGAAAAAAAAATTTGTGAGCGTGGGTTCAAAACTCTTCGAGATCTGTCCCGGACAAGAAAATTTTGACAAATTTTAAGCTTTCAAGGGAGATAACTCTAGCGAATATGGGAGGATTTTGACGAATCGAAATCGTGACACTTCGTCTATAGGTAATATATCTGCTGATAAAAATTTGTGAGTGTAGGTTCAAAACTCTTCGAGATCTGCCCCGGACAAGAGTCAGACGGATGGATGGACGCATGGATGGCGAGCACCATCACATAATACGACCCGCTTTGCGCGGGCGTATAAAGTCTTTTCTTGGTCTGCAAATGGATATTGCTCAAGATGAATGTAGAAAACATGTTTGGGCGCTTCACTAATCAAGGATTAATGAAGGAGCAGAGTTCCAGAGTTTGAAATTATCTCTGGCTTACCATGGGCTGGGACTATGCCTACCTCTCTGTGAATGCCAAGCCCACCACTCACCAGCACTGTTTGTTAATGAGCATGACAAGAACAATGGTATATTATATATAAAGAGCATACAGCTGACCCTACCTTTCATAAACCTGTTTGATCTGTTTAACTTGAGATACTTCCTGCATGACTACTAGCGCCACCTGTTTCTCTGGATTACTAACAACAATCTAAAAGACAAAGAGCAGACAATTATATTGATCAAAGCAAAGACACATGTATGCTGAGTCAAGTGTATTATGTACAGACATCAATATAAACAAGAGGCTCAATGTAGGGATCCAGTCTGTCACACAAGTATTTGATATCATAATTAACTAGAATGTGCAGTCAATGGCATGCCATTCACCACTTCAAGCTTTACCCTCACTTTGACCCAAAACACAATAAATTCTTTGAAATGTAGTTTCAATGGGTAATGGGTTTCAAAATGAAATGCAATGATCCCCATTTGAAGTTTCAAGTTTCTATCTGAGATGGTGTGTGCGTAGTTCCACTACAATTGGCTGATGCCCAATTTGCCCATTGGACCCCTGGCCACTGCCCTCAGATTGACCCAAGAACAAAATAATTTGTTGTACTGTAGTCTACTAACTACAAGGTTCAAAATGATGTGACATGACCACATTTGATAAAATTTATTTTTTGCCCACCATTTCCCCCACCCCTGCCCTGTGTCATGCACATCCTTGCCCATAGATGCAATTATCCCCAAAACTTTAAATTTCCATCTGAAATGTGTGGGAAGAGTTGCATTACAATGGATTGGTGCACAATTTTGAACTTTTGGCCCCGCCCCTACACTCAGTTTGACCGAAGATAATAATAATTCCTTGTACTGTAGTCTACTACTCATGGGCTTCAAAATGATATGTGACATGACCACCTTTGGATAAATTAAATTTTTTACCCACAGTCCCCACCCACTGAGCCCCACCCCTGGTGGGTCATAACAAAATTTCAAAAGTGCCCTGCACATCCCTGGCCATATGTGTAATCATACCCAAAGTTTCAAGTTTCTATGTGAAATGGTCTAGGAGTTGCGTTACAATCGATTGGTGCCCACTTTTGACCCCGCCCGCTACCCTAAGTTTGACCCAAGATCAAAATAATTCCTTGTACTGTAGTCTACTCATCATTGGCTTTTTTTGACCCCACATTCCCCACCCCAGGGGTTATGCCTATTGACTCCATGGTGTGGAGCTGAAGAATCCAATGACTTTCTTTACGTCTCCTCCAAATGGTGGAGTTACTGTTGCCTGGGTCTGATGTTAAAACCTGGATGACTCTGAAACGCATGTCGCTCCAGTAGAGGTAAGTTATGGAACGAAGGTGTTCTTGAATGCGTGATTTGAACATGCGTAGCGTCTCACCCACGTATTGTTTGTGGCAGACGTCACAGGTTATGAGATAGATGATGTTTCTGGTTTGACAGTTACCGATAATTTTGGCAGTGTAGGATAGTTTTGTATGGGTGCTGGCAAAGAACTGTCTTTTGTCCATGTGGCTGCAGATGTTGCAATATTTTGTTGGGCATCAAGCGAACGGGTTTCTGTGTGATTCCATTGGCGGTGCTATGAGAGGTGGTAGTTTGGCTCTAACTATTGTGTCTTTGACAGACTTATTTTTCCTGAATCCAAATAGTTGTTTCTCAGGGAAAGCTATCCTGCACCTATTGCTAGCTTCCAAAACTGGCCAGTACTTGTTGATGGTTTTTTTAGAAAAATGCCTGTGCAGGTGAATTCAGACAAAGATAGGCCTTTGCGCTTTACTGAACTGTGTTGGTAGGTGCGTTGGGTGGAGTAATGTTTGCCTGGATTTTTGCCTGGCTTTCGCTCTCAATGTCATGAATATACCGAATACAGGTATCATAGCCATACCGGTAGTCATACCGGTATGATTTTGCTGATACCGAAATATTGAAATATAACATAAAACCGGTATAACCTTCTGTTAGGCAGATCATCCGCTTTCCATTAGTTACATTCCAATATTATATCTGGCTAATGCGATAAGTTACCGCACTTTGTACGGGAAAATGATATTTAACGATCACTCTTGATAATTTTCTCAGTTATCCGTATCTGTCAAATTGTTATTAGAGGCTAGGGTTAAAGTAATTGATAAATTACTACTTATAAGAATGTACTTTACGCAAAAAATAAAATAAAAATTATTTTAATTAAACTCATCGGACAGGGACAAAACCTATCTTTTCTTGACCTAATATTTTATAATTTCGGGCCATTGTTTTCTAGAAAATCATAATATTAAATGAATATTTTGATCAATTACTACAGCCTGGTTAGTATAGCAATTTCCCGGAATTTTACAACTTTGCAGTGACCGGCAATGGCCCAAGTAAAGAGAAACCGACAATATGAGAAAAACTTCTCAGTCCCCGCAATCTATATTCACTTCTTATGTTGTCGGGTAGAGTTAGATATCGATCGATACAAGCTACTGTAACGAGAACGAGGCTCGGCAAGCGTAGGTATATGTATTCTGAGCATATTATAGTCTATTTAGTATGTGTTATAATGGCTTGGTTGTACCACCGCATGGAGATTTGCACGATTCCTGGCGGTTTCGTCCCATTGCAATTTTGTCGTATAAGGCACACATTTTCGTGGACAGTTTATTATTCTGGCACATACATCAATACAAGTACAGAAGTAGCCAGGAAAATGAGTAAAACATAGATTTACATTCAGCATATCCAACGTCTTTGACTCATAGCAATGACATTTGTCAGTCAAATATCAAGTCTTGGTTGTTCACAGTTTAACTGGGCGAGTTTATTTGGGACGAGATTGTCACTGGTTACCGGTATCTCATGATCTCGACATGGGAGTAGTTGTAATTTTGTGGCAAATTCAACTCATTTGTATGGACAATTTGGTTGAATTTCAGCCGTTTTGGGATATGATTTAACTGAAGACATTTAATATTTAGCGTTCAATATTGGGATCGTATAATTTATTGGTTTTATCCACGGACATAAATACCAAAGCACATGTCCACAATTTCACAGCTCAAAGAAAAGTTTTGAGACTAAAAAACAATGTGCCTGCACCACCAAAAAAGTAGTGTACTGGCAAGAATATTTTGCACCGGCCCAAAAAATGGTTGCACCGCCAAAAAATATGAGCACCGCCAAAAAATAAAAAATAAACATTGTTTCAGCACTACCAAAAAACATTGCACTGCCAAAAAATTTGGCATGCACCACCAAAATGTGCACCTCCGAAAACCAATGCATCGCCAAAAGACAATGCACCGCTAAAAAATAGCACTGCCAAACTGCCAAAAAGGTAACAAGCACCGCCAAAAAAGGCAGCACTGCCAAAACCTGGTACAAGTATGCCCATATTTGGGCATGCCAAACCCCATTTCCGGTCCACCGGGGGGGGGGAGAGTATAAAGAGAGAGGACTTGCAGAGCTCAGATCATTGAGACTTTTGGTCTCAACAAGAGAACACGCGTCAGGCAATACAAAGTCATTTCAACTGCAAGACTACGTTGTTATTATGCGTCCGTCAATACTGTACAAATTGAACGTCGCTCATGAAATTACAAATTATTAAACATTCTGTTGAATATTTCGAATCTAATTTACCTCGGCGTTGTTGCTGGAGCACCCAGTAAACTTAGAATGTTTCAAAATATTTAACAGCTCACCTGAATAGTTGCGCTGGAATTGAGATTCTTAGAATTAAGGTTTCAGAATTTCAAATTGATTTCAGGACGCATAAAATATCGAGAAAGGGGCCGCTCTATATAGGTGTTTCGCACACATGACATTATCTGTTAAATGATTAGGGTTAGGGTTAGACTATTTTTGAAATGTTATCACTGAAATGACAGGTTCAGTTATCATGCCAGACGTCTCAGTGATAAATTTTCATCACTGCCCTAAGTCTTTTCGGAGCAATACAGCCTCCTCAACGATCGATAACTGAGAGCCGACAAAATATGAATAATATTGGTAAAATGTATTCAGTTGGAAACAACTAGGCTGAATGCCGCTGCAACTGTAGATTGCTTGATATTCAAAATAAACAAGAGGCCCAAGGGGCATATATTGCTAACCTGTAACATTTGCATTTCAAGCAGAAAGGTCATGTTCGACATGTAGAGCTCAACAGATTTATTGTCAGAAATTCATCAGTTCTGGCCAGAAATATCAATTTCAGTTTTAAAAGTACAAATTGTGACCAGGCATATTAGGAGGCATGTTTTTAATGATTTCCTGGACATCTTTGGAAATCCAGTCACCAAAAATATCGATCAATTATAATTTTTCGTCATATGATTAAGGGTTCCAGAACTTTTTTTTGCAAAATCCAAGATGGCTGCCAAAAAAGGCGACCAGTCAAAATTCTAGAGCCTACAACCATAGGATTCTTCCAGCAAAATTTTATTAAAATCTGCCAAATAGATGGAGGGACAACGGGCAGACGACACCTCGCCATGGCATAAGTTCACTTGCCATGTGAGCATATAAATAATTCTCACCTGTACTGTACTGGAAGCAGTGTGTCTTCCATCCGATGCTTGAATGTATAATGTAAATGTTTCACCACCATACCGCCCAAGCAATGTCCTTGTCCTTAAGCTACTGCCAACCACTTCAAAAGGTATGTTAACAGAACTGGTTATGTCACCAGTTCCTTGTTGATACTGGGAGATAGTGTATGTAATAGCGCTATCAGCATCAAGATCTGTGGCCAGGAATCGCATGATTCCTTGATTCAATGGGGCATTCATTGATACACCTTTAACATAAAGAAAGAAAAGAAATATGACACACACATATTGCTTAATCTTTTAACCCATTAACGGCTCAATTTTGACAAGAACGTCAAAGTATTTTTGAAAATTTACTACTGGAATGACTGTTGTGGTGACTGAGCCAGTCATTCCAGTGATACATTTTTCAAAAATAGTCTTCTCTTGGCCTACAAATGGACATTCCTCCAGACCACTGCAGCAGAGGTTGGTTATTGGCTGGCTTCGTTATGAAATGGTATATGGTTAAGAAAATCTAAATTTCTCATTATGAAATGTCCATTTGCAAGCTAAGTTTTTTTTTTAAAGTTGGTTATCGAGCCACTCATTCCAATTGTAAATTCTCCAAAGTTACCTCTTGGCCTGCAAATGGAGATTTCAAAAGGCCACTGCAGTAGCACTTTTTGGAGAGCTTGGCCATTAAAGGGTTAAACTCATCTATGAAATCAGTACATGTATCGAAATGATACCATTCAGGACAGAATTTTTAATATTTAATAAAAAAAAATAATCTGCCTCTAGCCAGGAACAGCTTGCAGTTTCAAAATATCCAAACAATATTCGTTACATCACAGGTTTATTGCATCTGGTTAATAGAGTCAAAATAATTTAAGTCAGACGCAAGTCTCTAACCATTACCATTTAAACCTGAAATTTATGAGCAAATCTCAGCAATGTGACTAAGAACTCTTGCAGATGATCACAGTAAAGTGGCTAAATCAGTCAGCAATTGACCTTTCCGGTTTTATCTATGCTCCACTCATCTATAGCTAAGCTCCACCTACACCTCGCTTGTGTTGGAATCGATCGATCTCTGAACACCCTGACTATCAATTTCCAAAAACCTACACAAGTAAGCTGCTGCAACAGCATGTTTATTAAATAGCAAAGAATTACAAAGACATACAATTCATACAACGCATTGGACAGTTTGAGACTTCATGACTGTCTATATGGAACCCTTTGTGATGTAATGATTGTGATGTCATCATACACGCGCTGAGCTGATTATGACATCATACGAGGTCAGATGATGGATGGATACTCTGGAAAGGTGAATTGACTTCAAAGCAGGAACAAGGTTGACATTCTATCAACCATATAACCATAATTTTTAATATTTTGTTAGAGCAGGACTGAATAATTTGAAAAGCAACTGGAAACTATTGTTTCGTACACACGGTCGAAATAAAGTCAGATGTGTAATAAATCAGGATTTTAACCCTTTCAACATAACAGACCAGACATAACACACTCAATACGATGTAAGAAATATCATGTTTTTATTTGGAAATAAGGCAGCAACGGCTTCCATTTAAACATAGGCTTTGGGGTAATCATCAGTGAGATTCAAGATTACATTCCAGATACAATTTCTTCATGCTAGGTTAATTGAACATTTACATTGAGATATGGCACTACATTAGCCTAAGATCCACCTAAACCCAAAGGCTGAAGAGTATTGAGATAACAGCCCAGACAATATATTGCTTTAATGCTATGTAACAGTAAAAAGTAAGTTATATTGCTCTTCATTGATTTCTTTGTAAGTATAATGTTTTACCATCCAAAGGGGTAATTTTTTTTTTTCCATAAACCAAGTTTCCATTAATGCTCAGTAAATGACTTCATTTTCTTTAGAGATGGCATACCTTAACAGTAAGATACATCCAGACACCAGTGTGGCCAATAGATGAAGAAAATGTGCACAGATGGATTGACCAAGTGATATTCACGGTCAATCCGACTAGATGGATCCATTTGTAACTATGTCCACTACCATTTCTAGCAGTTGGAATCGATTTGAAACTTTAAAATCTGATGTCCCATAATGTCAATTTCACCGTAGCTCTACAGGTTGAATAAACGAAATCCCAAATTTCTTTTTTCACGAGAGAGTTGATACTTACCTCCCTAACACTCTTTGATATTTCCTAAATATTGACTATCACTCAATAAAACCTCAGATTAAAAAAGTAAGATGCCCTTACTGGGCAGGTAGTCAGTTGACAGTCTGGCGGATGCCAGCCCCGCCTCTGGGACGGAGAGGCCGGGTCCATGTTAGGGAGGTAATTACCAAGTCTCTCGCGAAAAAAAGAAATCTGTGATTTCGTTTATTTCACTTCAAGAGTACTTACCTCCCTCACACTCTTTGATATTGCCAGAATTCGTCAGTGAATTCGGAGGTGGGGGTGGGGTGGGGGGGGGGGGGAAGCGAGGCGAGGTCAACAGACCAGCTCTCCCTATGCGCTTTTTGCGCTTGAAGCACATATGATATTTGTGTGAGAACACAACCAGGAAATGATTTGAACATCGGATAACACAAACGATGGCTGAGAGAAAACCATGTCATATGCGCACCCTCCTCCCCCCCCTACTCTTGGAAAAGAAGACAGTATAACCTCAATGTCCCATATGCTCTCAATGTACTAGTGTGCCAAAGTACTATAGGACGTCTGATGAAAAGTTTCATTTTTGTATACTCTCAAGACATATAACATGTACCATCACCATATTAGCATAAAGGGTCACGTTCAAACAACACATTGACAAGACTAACATTGAAATCCTTGCCGCTGTCATCAACTTCCCATTGGTGAAGATTGATAGAGCACTGACAAGTGGTTGTTTCCAATGATTAATTGTGCTGTTTACAAACAGTGAGAAAACCTCATCAAAATAAACACCAAAATTATTTTTTCAAAATCGATAAGGTGAGAGGATTTGAGGTGTCACAGAGATAATGGTCGGTAAAACTTACAGTGCCACTGGGCTACGGACATGTTATCTACCGGCACTCCGTTAAACAGGGCGGTGGATACCACTACACCAGAGACACTGAGCCTTGGCCATGTCAACGTGTTTACCAGTGGTAGATTTATGGCAAAATTGGATACACTCCACCATCCACCTGGAAATGGTGTCCTTGGGCGCACTTCCATGGGATTCAATATATGACAACAATAACAATGCTGGGTCCATCCACTATTCCTGGGTATGCTGTTTCTACCTGTTTAATGCATGGACTCAACACCATAGTTTTGAATTAGGATCATATCTAGTCAAAGCTGGTAAAAATATGGGTTGACCTGGATATTTCAATGACTGTTTTTAGCCATGAAATTAATCCTAGGTAGAAGCCTAAGGCCTTCCCCTGTAACCACATATTGGTCTGCTTCGGCAGATAAGGCATGAATTTCGCTTCTCCGCCATGCTGAGGCTGCAGCAATTAAAAATAGTTTTACGTGTCAACAATTTCATTGAAATGGAACTTAATGGTTCAAAGGGATTATCAACTAGAACTTGAAGCACTAGAGATAAACTCCAAGACGGAATCGCTGGTGGATTTCTCGGTCTTTGATTACGCATGCCTTTAATTAAAGTATTTAATGTACTTACTTCGTCACTTCCCCTATTAGTCAAGCAAGGGATAACTGACATTAAAGCTGACTTGTAGCCAGCAATAGAGTTAGGCTCGAGGCAATAGGCATCATACAGGTGACAGGAAATCGGCTACTACCTGAATAGATGAATCCATTGGATTAATACATCTTTTTGAGCACCATTCTGCAAATCTGTTGATTTATAATTATATGCTCTGGAGGTTGAGCCCTGCCATGAACATGGCTGCTTGCTCAGAAAAGCCCTCCTTAATTCTAGATTCCTTGACAAAACCCATGCAGTCAATTGGAACATTGACGGATTGTTGTGAAGGGTCTTGCCCTGGAAGATAATATTGGCCATCAGTGGCAGAGGAACTGTATTGCAGACCAGAAGGTCCACCAAAGCCGTATACCATGATCGGCTTGCCCAATTTGGGGCGATCAGAAGCATTTGGCATTCCTCCTGCCTGATTTTCTGAAGAATTTTTTGAATTGGGATTGCTGATGGGAATGCGTATGCATACATTCCCCACCCCAACCCTGATAGCTAGCGCATCTGTTGCGATAGCGCTAAGATCTGGAATTGGAGTGACGTACGTCATCATCTTCACATTGTTCTTCGTTGCGAATAAATCTATGTTGGGTTTCCCCCAGTGGTTGAACAGACAATCTGCCACACAATGATTTACTTGCCATTCCATAGGTAAAACCCTCACCCTTCGGCTCAATGAGTCTGCTAGCAGATTTAGCCTTCCCGGAATATGAACTGCTTTCACGGTGAGCTTGTGATCGAGGCACCAGCAAAGCAATTTCCAAGTCATCATACAGACACTTGGTGACTTCATTCCACCCTGGCAGTTTATGTACGTCACTACTGTAGAATTGTCTGATCGAACTAGAACCATCTTGCCCTGAACTTTCTTCAAGAAATGTTCCAGGCCTAGAACTACTGATCATAATCTCGGTAGATTGATATGTTCTGTGACTGATCCAGATTCCAAAGCCCTGATATTCTGGCTTCTTCCAGGCAAGCTCCCCATCCCTCCATTGATGCATCTGTATACATCGTTAATTGAGGGTGGGGATGGGTGAGCGCCACCCACCGCCAGATTTTCTTTTTTTCCTCTACCACTGAAGGTGGTGAAGAAGAGGTTCCAATACTGACACATTCGAGTCCAGTGAACCTGTACTCTGGGTCCACTGTGTCATGAGAAATAACTGGATAGGCCGCCTGCGTAAGGCCACCTGTGGAATGACTGGTTCCAAAGAAACTTTGAAAGTTGATTATCCTGCCTAAGTCTGTGAGAGTTTTCAAAACTATCTCCAGATTTGCTGATAGACTTTCCTGATAGTGTGCTTTTAACAGCCAATCGTCTTTTTACGTGTGGACTGCTATGCTTCTCCTGTGGAGGTATGCTGTTATTGCAAGGACCACCCTGGTGAATACCCGAGGAGCAGTTGAAACTCCAAAAGGTAAAACCTTGAATTCCCACTGACGGTGGAATGCAAATCTCAGAAACCGACAAAAACTCCTTGCCATTGGAATGTGAAAATATGCATCCTTCACATCTATTGATGCTGTCCACGTTCCTTTCTCCAACACTGTCAACACCGATTTTACTGTTTCCATTTAGAAACTTGATGTGTCTATGAACATGTTCAATGGCTTGAGGTTGAGAATTGGTCTCCACCCTCCAGTTCTCTTTGTCACTCGGAACACGATTGAATAGAAGCCCGGACAATTTTGTACCGGTTGAATTGCTCCTTTTAGTATGAAGGAATTTATTTCCCCCTCGATACACAACTCTTGATCTGGATCTCTTGGATTTTGAGTCCAGATCGGTACCAGAGACAACTGCGATGGCGGCCCTATTATCCAGTCAGGATGGTATCCAACTGAAAGTCAGCACAAGACTCACTGGTCCACCTAGGGAGAGAGGTGGACATGAGCAATGCAAGAGTGGCACTGTCTCTGGTTCTAGAAACACTGGAGTCGTCCTTTCTGTCGTCACCAGCCCATCAGGCATGGTTCCCATGACAACACCCTCGCGCGCCACGGTACGCGGGCGGCTGCCTGGCTGGCTGTGCTGGAGGAGCCTGCTCTTTCTCGCTGCAGGCCTGTTCATGCGCAGCCGCTGACTGTGCTGCGCTGGGGGCTGGCCTCTGACCTGGCCACAGCCACCACTGGTTGGTTACCAGGGTCCCCGTCTCCTGGAGGCATCTACATCCCTCACATCCAAAGAGTCCAGGAGCTGACATAGTCATCCGCAGCAGCCTATTTGCATAGATCCTGGGACGAGCACAAATTGTTAAAGGCAAAAGTGTGCCGCACCCGGACACTCCTGGTAACCGACAGCATCAAACAATCCAGAGCCAGATTAATACCATCCTGGATGACTCTCTGGACTGAGACCTGACTTGGCTGACTCGATGCAGAAGCTGTTACAACCCCCCTGTAACAGCTGGGAGACATGCGAGAGCGTCGCAATAGATGCTCTCGAGCTCGCATCTGTATCACGCAACGCAGCATTAGTCGAGCGCAGAGCACTCGTACACAGAGCTCCCGTGTCAGAATGGGAGTCTGGCCGCGTGTTTTAACCTAATGCAGCGGGTTCATCTGCACTTGGCTTAGGTACTACACCGTACTTCTGGTATTCGCCCAGTACGATGCGGCATCGCCTTGCCACCTGGCCGGGGGGGGGCTTTCGCGAGCCGTCCATTAGCCTTAATAGACATCTCTGCCGCTGTGAACCATTCCATATGCTCAGCTAGCGGCAGAGATGACGCTGATCCGGCTGGCTAGCTGACTGATTCACATTGAGTTCTGGTCTGACGCTTACCAGCCATTGGCACGGAGCAGACCAGTCCTCCTCCGTGGCTGCCTACGAATGTTCGAGAAGGCGTGGGCCTTCATCGTCCTCAACAACATTCACAGGCGAGTACGTGGCTGGAGCCATAGATACCCCTGGAAAGCTGGTGAAAACATGCAGGCCCGAAAGAGCAGGCATGTTTTGCGCCATGGCTAAACCAGTAGCCGGAGCCATGGCATCGTGTGGGGTCAAATTCACCATGCCATGGCCCGGACCGGCCGCCGCCATACCATCAGCAAGCTGTGTTGCGCAACATGGCCGGCCATCAGTTCCAACCCGGACCACCTTCTGCGCCGTGAATGCTATTCCTGCGGGAGTATGTATGATTACTGTATTCTGCGGCTGTAGTAGTAGAAACATCCTACACCTGCAATCAGTCCTTCGTCGTTTTTTCCCACTGTGTCTTGTCCTCAGCCAAAATCCTTAGCTTCTGCTTTCTTGAGGTCACCTCGTAGCACGCTTAGCAGATTTATGCACTGACGTCCTCTCCTGGCTTTGTATTTTCTGGCTCCGAGTAGGCCGAATTCCAAGGCGCTCTGTGCTTGTCTCTTCTGGCATCCTTAGCACATGGCCAAACAGACAATTTTTTCTGGGCGACTTTTACAGACAGCGGGAGTAGACCCATAGAAAGTCGCCTGTGCTCTCCGTGAGGGGTGCACGTTCATCTAGTTCCATGGTCAGCGTTATCGGGTGACCCTAACAGAAAATACTCCTCTTCCTGACCAGAAAGATTAGACTCTGGGTTAGCAAAGAACGTTGACTTAGACTGGCCAGGAAAGATGCCAAAAGAGGATATGGTACCCACAGGATGTGGACGCTCCAGAGAACCTGTAAAGCAGGAACCTGGGTCCAACGCCCCTGGCCCAAGATCTACCGGCGAGGTATACCTCCAGTCGGGATCATTAAGAGCCGACCCTGGATCTACTGGCGATGCAAGCCTCAAGCCAGGCTCTACCGGGGCCACCTCTGAATCACTGGCAAAAAATGGTAAACCCCTAAGGAAAGCGGATACAGAGGTGGGGATTTTCTGCTCGGGAGCAGATAAAGAAGGCAATGAAAGACCAGGCCCCGAGAGAATGCCGCGAAGCAACCCTGGTACCAGATCTTTTATTGTCTTCATCATCTTCACCCTCATTTCACGACAGAAAGCCTCCATGTCCATGGATACGGAGGCCTTCCTTTTTTCCTTAGAACTCACACTCTCCCGGTCCTTCTTGGACCGCTTCTCCACACTCGCCTTATCTTTGGCCTGTAAAACAAGAAACTCAGACATTAGCTCCCCCCCCACAATGTTTGCAAACATCACAGTTTATCAGTGGACCACAAGTGCTACATTTAAAGTAAAGACGAGGCACAAAGCAAGGCTTAAGGAATCGTCCACCAAACAAATAACCAGATATCTGAAAGGCCATAACACAAAGACAATGAGTATTTTACTTAATAATTTAGTAAACTCAAAACCAAAATAAAAGGGAGCAAGGACTACTGGTCCAAAGGCCCAATTAAAACTAAGATAAATCAGCATGGACAAAACCATGTTGTTAATAACAAGTGCAAGGCTGATTATGATGTCATATCTTCAAAGATAAGAAGACAATCTGACAAGAAAACAACAGCCAGGTGTAAGGACGAATTGTATTCTAAATTCAAGAGCATAAAGAATGGATTGATAAAGCAAAAAGCTATGCAAACCAAACAGTGAAAAACCTGGCATCAGAAATCCCTAAAATATTTCAAATATAATAGACTGCCTATTTTTCATAATACTAGAATACCTTCATCTTTAGCACAGACATACTACCCGATTCAAAGCTATTGAAGACTCCACCATCATGATCATGTCTCTCCACCATAAGAGGGGGAAGGGACCAAAAGAGCAGAGTGAAAAGCTCTTCTTACGAGAACTCCAACTCACTCTGGCCATAGACTTTTCCAAATATGGAAAAAGGGAGAAATGGTGGGGAGAAAACGATCTCTCTTCTTCCGTTAGTGACCACCAATCAAAGACATGCACCTGTGGGCACAAAAACAAAGAGAGATTAGTATATCATAGCGCCAAATATGATTTAACCAGTTTATATGGCGCCTATCACGTCCAAGCGCGAATCCTGATAACACATAACAAAGTGTATCATGACACGAATTAGACAAAACTGTAATAGAACTCACCTGATGACTTTATCCTGGCATGGCCTCTGGCATCTTAGCGCAGTCAGACATGATCAGGGAGTTCACACAATTTGAGAGGAGTGAGGACAAAGGCAAGAAAGACTTAGAAAAACTTTAAAAAGCATGTGTCTATTTTACCAATAAATTGGAAAAGAGGAAGTGTCAGTCTGCGCATGCGCGAGGTTGGGACTAGCATCCGCCGGACTGTCAACTGACTATCTGCCCAGTAGGGGTACCTTACTATTTAATCAGGTTTTATTGAGTGATAGTTGATATTTAGGAAATATCAGTGTTAGAGCAGTAAGTATACTCTTGAAGTAAAATCCCTCCATTACATTTCACCTGTTATAGAGAACCAGCTCTTGTATAACAAAGAGGTGGTTTTCGAGCTAACTGATGAACCTGATCTGTCGATACAGTATATAAAGTCATAATCAATTACGAAAGTCATAATCAATTATGTCACATGTAGGCTGACATCACAACGCCCAGTCAGTTCACTTTCAAAATATTCAACAACTTACCTGTATAGTTACATTGATATTTGACATTGAGATTCATAAGATGTGCGTGGATTTCTATGGTGCTAGACCAGTTACTCTATACTTACAGGCCTTGTGATTGTTTTCTGTGAACACCGGAGGATTGTCATTCACGTCCGTAACTTCAACACGAACAGAGATAATACTTAAAGGACCAGCACGTTTCCGTCGACTCGTAATCACATGGTCATCACGGACCTCATTGTACGCCTCCATTTCAAACTCATAGACACGTATTTCTTCCAAACCCACACTCTTAGCTAGAGATATCTGACCAGTCACATCATCTACTGAGAATGTATTTGTATTTTCTCCAACTAATGTCAAAGTTCAATACAAAAGTGAAGAATTAGAAAATACAAAGGTTTAAATTAAACACATCGCAGAAAGGTACAAAGTTACATTACCGGTCTAATAGAAACCTATCCTGTAACTGTGAAATATGTGCTCCAATGATTTTTTAACTTTCAAAATGGCAAAATTCTGTATTAGTACCCCACCACCCTAACTGAGCAGTTTGCCTCGGGAAAAGATTATTTAAGAACAAATTTCTGTACCAACCAAGCAGTCTAGCATATTGTGCATCCGTTTTGACAGTAATGTAAGCAAGCAACATAAAATGAAAACGGAATCAGAAGCATGAGAGAAATTGCTTGAATGATTTAGGCAGCAACAGCTTCTATTCAAATAAATGTCAGAATATCCAGCAGTGTGACACTGGTTTTCTTTGAGACTATTAACCCTTTAATGGTCAAGATTTGTACGAAGAACTGAAAATTTTGCTTAGTAAATGTCCATTTGCAGGCCAAGAGAAGACTATTTTGAGTGGCTGGGTTATCGAACCAGTAATTCCAGTGGAAAATGTCCAAAAATAGTCTTCTCTTGGCCTCTAAATGGACATTCCTTAAGACCACTGCAGAGGCTGCTTTTGGCTGGCTTGACCATTAAAAGGTTAAAGATGTGTGCATGTGTGATGACACACACTACCCCACCCAACAAGAATTCTGTTAGTCGGCCATACAATAGATTGATAAATCATGATTTTTATCAATTATATATTACCATATTGTCTAGAGAGTAATATCGTGCACGCTTAAAGTGTGATAAATGGACATACCTAGTCGATATGAAACTGTATCATTCACATCTAGATCTACAGCTGTGGCACCACAGCTGGTGATAGGTGCAGGCACAAAGTCTTCTGGTATTATGCAAGACAGACGCTAAAACACAGTGAAAATAAGCTATCATGAACACTTCATCCAACAAGTAAACATATTGTCAAAGTGCTACACGACCTAACCAGTAAGAGCGATAACACATGATCAAATGGCAAGGAAAGCCTATTCTTAAAAACTTTCCACTGATATGACTTGGATTGTTCTTTGAGCGAGCGGGTGGGCCGGCGGGTGGGTATTTGAGTGGGTGCAGGGTGATTGATGGAGTGAGTGAGTGAGTGAGTGAGTGAGTGAGTGAGTGAATGCGAGTGAGTGGGTGGGTGTGTGGGTGGGCGAGCGAGCGAGCGAGTGCAATGCAGCATAGTTCTCACCCTCTTTTCAAAGACAGGCTCGTGATCATTAACATCCTTGATCTGTACATCCAGGTATGTTGTAGCCACGCCGCGTGTAGCTCCATAGTCATGAGCTGCCAGTTCCAACTGAAAGAATATTAGCAGACAATATAGCAATTCAACTGAGATTGAGGTTGACAACACACTGTCAAACCTTTTTATAATGGACACTGTATGAGCCATCAAAGCGTAGTCACCAGAGACAGCTGGTCACTTAATGCAACTCATTGGCTGTGCTAAATATCAGATTTGGTCAAATGATGGTGGTTCATTAAGACTCGTGGTCTAGTGACCACCTGTACTAGACCACCTGTTTAGCAAGACCAACCGTCTTAAAAATGACCAGCATTTGGTTCCCAAAGCGGGTGTCCATACGCTACATCCTGGTGCTATGCACCTTACAGAACTAAGGACACGCGGATCCACTCTCCATTCCTAATTCCTTGTCCAGCACTCTGATCACGCTACATTTCCCCAGTAATTCCATTGCCCTACAAATTCAAGAAAACTTCCAACTTTCTGCCAAATTCAATCCATAGTGGTCAACAAGCTGTTGAATCAGATTTAGTAATCCTCTAACAATTACCACTCTGATGTCAATATTCTATCTTTTACTGTGTGAATAGCAAAGAAATCGGCGTACAATTTTCAACAATTTTGGTGGACGATCTTGCTGTCTACGACAGCAGCATCGTCCACCAAATTTGTTGAAAAAAGCACACCAGTTCGTCTTTAAATTTGATTTGAAAATTACAGATTTTGACATCAGAGTGGTAAGGGTTGATAGTCAAGAAAACTTAAAATATTTCCTTACCATATTCTATTCATTCAATTTTGCAAACCAGAAGATTATTCATTTAAATTTACTAATCATTTTATTACTTGCTCTAATATTTGGTGTAAAATTTCAAAAATAGTTCTCTTCTATTGCAAATCAACAGTTGCAAAGACGTCAATACAAGCCATTTGTTGACAAACTTGGCCCTTAAACGGATATTTTTAAAGAATGCCATGCTCATATAATTATGAAACTAGACATTTTAATTGCACGCAAGCAAAACTTATAGCCTCGAAAATTTGAAAACTAGAGCTCTTCATTTTGTAAAATAAGTGTATGCTCATTATCTGAATGAGAGTATGAGAGTATGTCCTGCTTTCTCAAACATGAATCGTTTACCCTAACAGACCAACAAATTCTGTATGACAAATATTCTGGTGAATATTTTGAAACTAATTTGACTGGGAGCTGTTGCTGCAAATGGCTACAGATTTCAATCAAATTAGTTTCAAAATATTCAACAGCTTTTCATCTATAGATGCATAAGAAATCCTATTGTTTACCCGCATCACTAGACGCAAGGGTAAATGTGAGCATGAAGTGTAGTCAAAATCTAAAATGCAACAGCTTTCAGCAACAGTTTTCAAAATAGGCATTTTTACATATTCTTCAATAACTCTGGTTCTATTGACTAAACTTGGGTGGAATCTTGCCCATGAGTCCCGAACATGTATAGCAAATCTGTGGGTAAAGGTTAAAGCGCAACAGCAACATTGTTTTCTAAATATACATTTTTTAACCATTTTTCAATCAGTAACGTTGTTTTCAAAATAGCCATTTTTGAAACATTTTTCAATAACTCTAATGGAGCAATTTTTTCAACACTTGGGTTGATGTTTGTCTGTGGGGTCCCGAAAGTGTACGGTAAAAAAATAAAACGCATCAACAACAGTTTCCAGCAACGTTGTAAAAAATAGACACTTTTGGCCTTACGGCGGGCCGACAGGGAAAACATACCAATGATGCGGGTATTGGACATATTTGACATTGTTGATAACAAAATTCATAGGAAATCCTATAAAATTGTTCAGATTTTCAATAAGAATCATACGAATCTATTAAAGATGATAAATGAACATTTCAGAAAACATTTAATATCAAATTATGTAAAACTTTATAACCCAACAAGTAATTTCAGTGGTAATTTTTCAAAAATTGTCTTTTCTTGGCTTGCAAAGGGATATTTCTTGCATAGGCCAGTTATCACGGACTTGATCATTAAAGGGTTAATTGGTTTAGGAAATCATGGCAATCCAAGAAGGATCGTCCGTTTTTCTATTTTTAGTTGCGACTGGCAACAAGTATAAGTTGGTCTGTCTGTCATCTCGACTAAGTGCAGTTCATATATACACCTGTGCAAAAGTTAAGCACCACCCTATTTTTACGCACATGCGAGGGTATATTCATGTGCTATGAAGAAAGCAATAGCATAAACATTTATGTACCCATCCATCTTAGTGCAAGAGGTAATAATGCAACTAGAGGAATGCTGATTATGATGGTGGGGAAACACTGTATGTTTTTGTTTGAACTTGAAAACGAGGCCTGAATATGGTTACGTTGACACAACTGACAACTATTGCCCTACAGTTGACACACGTGGCTAGATTGTCATTAATGGTGTCTGAAAACGAAGTTTAACATCTGTGCACGAGTTTGAGACTGTCATTATTAATACCGGGTATATCCACCTTGTGCCTGGATGACGGCCTGGACACGACGTCTCATGCTGGTCACCAACCGACTGATACGCCATTGTGGTATTCGTTGCCATTCAAGATGGAGTGCGTCTGTTAATTCCTGTAGGTTCTGCACAGGAGGATCCCTCCTTCTCACCATGTTTCCCAGAATGTCCCAGATATGCTCAATAGGGTTCATGTCAGGGCTCCTTGCTGGCCATGGTAGGGTTTCGATGGCATTCTGGCGGAGGTATTCATGCACAGCTCTAGCACGATGTGGTCAGGCGTTGTCATCCATGAATATAGGGTGGGTTCCAGGTGCATGATTTACAAAATGAGGGACCACAACTCTATCCAGTATGGAATCTTGATATCTTTGTCCATTTAGTGTTCCAGGTACAGTCAACAGATCCAGCTTACAATCAAATGAGATGCACCCCCATATCATAACGGAATCTCCACCAAATGGAACTTCTTCCATGATGTTACGTTGGTCGTACGCCGTGCGTCTGGACCTCCATACACGAGTTCGACCATCTGTGGCATGAAGCAGGAACCGACTTTCATCGGACCAGTGTACCCGTCTCCAGGATCTCATGTTCCAGTGTCTTCTTTCGTTGCACCACCTCAGACGCTCCTCTTTGTGGTGTGCAGTGAGGAGAGGACGTCTGACAGGTCTCCTAGCTTTCATGCCAGCAGCATAGTCTCCTTTTGACGGTAGACATTGACACTCTATTGCGCGTTTCCCATTGCTGGCTGAGCACTCTGCTGTTGGTGAATGGAGATCTCCTAACAAGGCGTACTAGGGCTCGATCATCACGGGCAGTAGTCTTCTTCGGTCTTCCAGATCTAGGCCTGTCCTTCACCTCGTTAGTTTGCCCATGTTTTGCAATCAAACGACTAATTACAGTATGGTTAATGTTCAGCTGTCTGCCAATCTCTCTGCATGACATACCAGTGGTATGCATGCCTATGATTTGCCATTTCACACGATCACTTAACCTTCGTCTTGCCATAGCGGTTCACAATCAAGAGCTAATTCTCTCTGTACAAATAAACCACGGTCATGAACACAAAATTCCTAATCTTGTCGCCTAAATCTGTATGTAATGTTCTACACCTCAAACTGGAATTTTACATAACTGAACACGTGTGCTGTTTCCCGCCACGCACGGACATCAAGCGGCGTGAAGTCATGCATGCATGTGCATTTCGTACTTGGAATTATGTCAGCTAACGCGGGGACAAAAAGTATGGCAGCCTAGTTGTACAATCATGTTTCTACGTTCTATTGTTTTTGCTGGTGCTTAACTTTTGCACAGGTGTATATAACTTTATGTGTTTCCAAAACAAATTACAGAGACATGTTTGCTGATAAAAAATGTTCAATTGAATATCGAATATTTTGAACATAATTGAATTGAAAGACATTGCTGCCTTAGGCAGCAATGTCCTCCAATTCATTTATGTTTAAAATATTCAACAATGTGTTTTATTTTGTTTTAGAAATGTTATAAACTATTTATGAGCTGAACAGTATAGCATTTTCCTCAAGATAAACCACATCTGTGAATGTGATAAAACAGCATATTATAGAAGATTATCAGAATGAAAATTATTTATCTAACACAACGGCACGGATGAAAGACAAAAAGATGAATAACTTACAATATAGCTATCTTTTGTTTCCCGATCAAACACTTGCTCCGCACTAATCACGCCGGTGATTGGATTAATCTGAAAGTCACCAGTACTGCTGATGAACCTTGCTTCATTCCTTTTTGAACTGTCGATGAACGAATACTCCAATTTACCATTTAATCCAGCATCATTGTCAACTGCTGATACTTGGATCACATACATGCCAAGATATTGCTCCTGAAAAAGCAGGGAAGATTAACAAGGTACAGATCATTAGGCGTGACGGTCAAAGAAAACAACATCCGAGCCTCGTCTATATATGAACACCCATATCACATAAGTATGGCCAACATAAAATATAACCATAAGGCTAGCAATGCGGTATGAGGCGATACAAATCAAGCAGCGCAAGTCAACGACGAAGCGAGACCATGGACTGGAACTTGCATTGTGAAAGCACATTTATGGCAATCACCAGGTCCCGCATAGTTTTGAGACCTACAACATCCAGCAGATTAGTGTGGTTTATTAAGTTCAGGTGATTTGAGCAAAAATATTCCAACTAAGTTAATAAATTGAATTATGAGTCTGGAGGTGGGCAATAATATCTGTAAAAGAGTGCTACAGTAATTGTAAATTTTCATTAATGCAGCAACAGCTTCCAGTCAAATTAGATTCAAATTAACCAACACGATTTTCTTTAAAAAAAACAATTTTCTTTTCACTTCTGGGTCAATTGATGAATCCACTCTAAAGATCAATCATATGACATCATAATCAACTACGTCACATGTAGGCTGACGCAACGCCACAATCCATTACATCATGAATGGCATATCTAATTGCGCCAAGTTGTACGACTTGTATGTCTTTAATATTTAATAAAGATTCTGTTGCATATTTTGAAACTAATTTGACTGGGTACTGTTGCTGCCTATTCAAGGAGTGCAAGGATTGGTCGATTTCAACACAGGCAAAGCATGGGTGGAGCTTAGCTAGAGATGGGCGGGGCATAGATAAAACTGGATTCCTCCATTACATGTGTATGATACCATCCTTAACCATTTAATGGTCATACCGGCCAAAACTGGCCTCTGTTATGGTCCTGTGGAATGTCAATTTACGGGCCGAACGATAAATTTTTAAAAATTTACCACTGGAATGACTGGCTCAATAACTGAGCCAGTCATTCCAGTGATAAATTAAAAAAAAATTGTATTCTCTTGGCCTGTAAATGGGCATTCAATAAAAAATATTTAAATTCTTTGGACCAAATTTGACCATTAAAGAGTTAACAACCCTAGATACAGTCTGTTATTCTGGTACACAATCTCGACAGTCAATTACTTTTTACCAGAAATGGTTGTAGTTAGTTTCAGTAAGGTAACAGAAAACATAGAAACTGTTCTAAAGTTACTCACCTCCAGTACTTCAATTCTAGAGTTGCTGGATGCCGGAATAACCCATACTGGATCAGTGTTATTATACTCTCGTACATTAATAATGACACGAGCTGTATCAGCATGAAGCCCATCAGTCACTGTCACATCGAATGAGTGCGTTCCCACGTGACCGTTCAAGTTTCTCGCTATTCGGATGGCACCGCTACCAGCACTAACATCAAATAGATCTGAATCTGAAAATGAAACTTTGTGTGACTATGCCATGAACAATATGGCTGAACACTTAAATAAGTGGCACACGGAGCCTGTATCCTTCACTAGGCAGCTCCTTATTTGAATGAAACATTGACGATTATGTGTCAAATACAATTTTGTCTGGAAACATACAAATTTGCTATGAAAATGCAAACAATTTTGGGTTGAAAAAGCATGAATCTAGGGTGAAAATGGCAACATTTGGCTCTGAAATAGGTGAAATTTCAAAATATAGTGCTGTCTTAGACCATTCTCAAGACCACATGGATGGTCAATTTTGCCTGGCTTGACCATTAAAGGCCCCATCCCTTCAATCTGCACATAGATACAAATTATTTATAGCCATGTTACCGAGAGATATCACTATCCAAAGGCATGTACCCATTCTGAGAATCCAGTTTTATTTCTTGATCAACCTCAAGATATGATGCCATACGTCGAATTAGCCAACAGAAATTTATAGACACATATTGGTTTTCAAAAGTTTTAACCAAATTTTAAAGTATCACAGAACATTCTTAACGTTTTCGTGGCTGAAGTTGGCCAATACCGGCCTGTGCAGTGGTCTTGAGGAATGTCCTTTGGCAGGCCAAGAGACCATGTTTAAAAATTTACCACTGGAATAACTTCTATGATAATCGAGCCCATCATTACAGTGGTAAATTCTTTTAAATGGTCAACTCTTGGCCTGCAAATTGACATGCAGTACGAAAATATTTTGATTTTCTTAATGAAATTTAGCCATTTACCCATTACTGTACAAATTCGGTCAAGAAAATCTAAATAATTGCTTATTGAATGTCCATTTGCAGGATAAGAGATGATTTAAAAAAATTTACAACTGGAATGACTGGCTCGGTTATCAAGCCAGGCATTCCAGTAGTAAATTTTCAAAAATAGTCTTCTCTTGGCCTACAAATTGCCTTTCCTCAAGACCACTACACAGGCCAGTATTGGACAGCTTGACCATTAAGGAGTTAGTGTTAAACTTAAAATGTTTACCCATCTTGAGTTATTCTTTAACAAAGCTTAATTTACTATGAGTACATGTGCCGGTTCTTGACCGCTCACTAAAGGGCTAATTTATATGCACACCTGTTGGATCACCAGAACCGATTATTTTATGGAAAGTTAGCGTGTCTTCGAAGTTGCGAGTCGTATGTGATATATCAGCATCTGTGGCACTGAGTCTCTGTATTACATGACCGGCGGGGAACAACGTGGATATAGTGATCTCATACAGATCCGGATCAAACCGCGGTGCATTATCATTTTCACTCAATAAAATAACTGTCACCTGAAAACACAAGGAGCGTAATAAGCATTTTAGCAGCTTAAACCTTACAACTCTGATGTCAGAATTTAAAATTTTCAAATTTAATTTAAAGATGAACTGGTGTTAATTGTTCAACAAATTTGGTGGAGACAGCAACATCATCCACCGAAATTGTTTAAAAATGTACAGCAGTTTCTTTGCTATTGACACAGAAAATTGACCTCAGAGTAACAAGGATCAATGCTAGAAATAGTATTACATTTTACTGGTAGGATAAAAATGTATTTCTTTTACCTTTCTACTAATTTCATTATGGCTCTATACTTTTACTCGATGTATTTATTAAGAGATTTACCCTTTAATACTCAAGTCAGGAAAAAAGTCATTTGCAGAACAAGAAGACAATTTTTGACAATTTACCACTGGAATGACCTCGTGGTCTGCAGATCCACATATTCTGAGAAAATTAAAATTTTGTTGAACAAATTTGAAGATTAAATCGTTAAACAAAATCTCGGCTTCCTTTTTCCATCAGTCTGTTCTATACTTAATGGAAATCCAGTAGTGGATATACATAATTATAGGACATATTTGTAAAATTATTGCCGCTAATGCCAGGATATCCAGCTCATCATAAATGTCAAATTTTCAACAATGAATTTTTCTATTCCTATAAAGGGATAGTTTTTAAGTGAATTGAAATTCAGAAACAGTTCTGGGCGCATGTGCTTTAAATTAAACAGGTAAAAACTAATTGTTTTAATTGTGCCAGGAGATAACTCTGATGAATATGAGATGCTGTCTAGTTACACGCAATTCATGTACCAAATATGACATGAAAACATGCATGATGTTAACGTCTATGCTTGTTGAATATAATTCTAAAGTTGTTTCGGGAGCTAAATCTGGTTAATATTGATGTTTTGCGCTGAAATGCAAATCTTAACAAACGTGGTGTCACAAAATGTACCAAATAGAGAGATCTGAGGTGTCAGTCAGGTATATTAATCACAATCAATTTTGTCGCAATCATAATGACTTATAGCGTCATTTCAAATTTTTTAAATGCCATCACATGGTTATGAGTTGTGTCTGTGATGAAATTAGAATTTAATTAACATTGTGTTGAATATTTTGACCCCTGAATTCCTAGATCCCAATTTCAATGTAATTATACAACTAAGCTGTTGAATATTTTGAAACTAATTTGACTGGGAGCTGTTCCATTGAAATTGGGATCTGGGAATTCAGGGGTTAAAGTCTATAAATCGATTGCAATACTCGTAAACGTTAGGCCGACTTTAAATAGAAATAGGCGGGGCATAGCTCGAAATAGATCCATCCATTTGATGAGACATCATAGACTTCATAGTAGATGTTCTGACATTATGCCCTGGAAGAAAATCTCTATGGACCCGAAAGAACCTGATGATTATCTGCATCTCGGGTGACTACAATGGGAAAATCTTACTGATTGAGTGGGTGTGCATGTGTGAATAAGATTCAAGATGGCCACATGTTTGTTGAGGAGGGTTTATATATGTATGTGCATGGGTATTAGGGCTGTAAAGAACATTCATTGGTTCATAAATTTGCAAAGCAAGGGAAGACGAACCACGGTTCGGTTCGGTTCGGTTGCATGGGATTCGTGTGGTTCGTGAAACATACATAAGCTAACCCTTTCACTGATCAATTCCCATATCTAATTTTAGGAAAACCATACAGGAAAGCTGCTGAATATTTTGAAATTAATTTGACAAGAAGCGGTTGCTGCCATAGGCAGCAACAGCTTCCAGTCAAATTAATTCCAAAATAATCAACAGAGTAAGTTTTATATCATAAAGAATTTACTTTTTCAGGGATTTGTCGTTGAAAGGGCTAATAGACAAGCAATCTCTGAATGTCCTCTAAGCGTGATTTACGAATATGGCCATGAATGGATCTTAGCTGGCTATGAATCTTATATTATTTTCTAACATTTGTTGTCAGAACATGTCATTTGTGTTTTTCTACCATTTAGCTAGTAAAGCTCCCTGCCTTTAAACGTTGTTTTCTGTTAGGCATAATTTCTCACATACAATAGCATATTAAAAAGGTTCGTGAACCAGTTCGTGGTTTGGACATATGTATCGTGAACCACTTCGGTTTGTGAAAATCCTCACGAACCTCAGCCCTAATGGATATAGTGGTTATGGATCATTATATTGAGTGTAACTTACTTGTACAGCATTCCTATTAATTCTACTGAGTGGGCCGCATGCTTTATCTGTAACAGTTACTTGGAATGTCTTTGAAACTTCGCTCTCTAGATCTAAATCTCCCGCTGCGCTCACGGTCACCACACCCTGAAATAAAAACGTTACATTTTCGTAACCCTTCTTGTGTCAACAGCACCTGAAAATGCTCAGCATGCTAATTTTGGTTAAGCGAATGTCCATTCTCAGGCCAAAATAAGACTATTTTTTGCAAAGTTACCAAAAAAATTGATATTTTGCAAGACTTCCGAGAGGCTGTTTTGGCCTGTTTTAACATCAAAAGGACAAGAAAATCAAAATCTGTGCTTAATCAGCATCCATTTGCAAGCCAAGCGAATATTTTTGAAATTGGAATTGGCGTTTCCGAGCCAGTCATTCCAGTGGTAAATTTTCAAAAATATCATTCTCTTGGCCTGCAAATGGGCATTCCGCAAGACCACTGCAGATTCACTTTTTGGCCGGCTTCATCGTCAAAGTGCTAAGTTGGCACAAGCAGGGCTAATACAGAATTTCTCTAAACCCGCTTTATTCCTTTGAACAGTGTATTCACAAAATCTCAATAACAATGAAACATACATGTAAATTGTTGAGTATTTCTAAACCAATTTGATATAGGCTGGGAATCTTCACTCTACTGATATCATAATATAAGTATACATCCAGATGTATACAAAACTAAGGGAGATCGCCTCTTATTAAAATCATACTTATTAATTACTTATTAAACTTCTAACTTTCGATGAACTCGTCTGATTTTACTACTGTAAATGATATACGATATCAGCTCTGTTCCCGGAATCAGATGCATACAACAGCATAGATGGCTAGCATATACATTACAGCTCAGAAATAACTTATGATACTAGCAAAATAAAACATACTTTTGAATATTTTGAACATAAATGGATGGACGACATTGCTGCCTTAATGTCTTCCAATCTAATGGAGGAATCCAGTTTTAGCTATGCCCTAGGATTGCGCAATTATTCGATTAATCACGATTATTCTTTTAAATATGATCGTGGACGATTACAAAACTAAATAATCGAATAATCGAAGATTTTCAAGCTCCATGATAGTTGTTTTTCAAAATGCAAAATAATGTACATCGTCTATTAGTAGCTTAGGATTCTATTAGGACAAGAGGTGTTCAATTTCCAAACAAAATTCTAATTCTCAGGCGGTCAAGCAAATTGTCTCGGATGTTTGATTCCATTTTAAGTTGGTCGCTTACATTGGGTCAGTCTTGCCAGATTGTATCGATATTGTGTTCAGAATTAGTACTCTAATTGTTTATAATAGAATCAAAAAAGCATCCGCTTTTGTTTCTAAATTCGTAATACTTACCAGATGTACTATTATGATAATGTCTATTATCTAGTCTAGCTCAAAATAAACAATTAAAACTCCGCACTCGCCTGGTCCTGCCCATACTGTGTCTGGGAATACCATAGCCGCAGGTACCGAGTCAATTCCCAATCACAGTCAGATTCGTCTTATATTTGTCTTGACAAACAGCGAAAGCAGCTCAGCCTCACCTCAGCGGGGTGGCTGAGGCAGGGCCATAGTACATCTGGTAAGTATTACGAATTCTCGTAGAAACAAAAGTGGATGCTTTTTTGATTCTACTTCGAATAATACTTACCAGATGTACTATTATGATAAACTCCGGATTTCAAAAGCCAAGAAATACCGATGGGAGGTGAGGCTCGAACCAGCACCCATCTACCATCCAACAGAGAAGGTTGTGAAGAGACTAGAACCCTGGCATATGCTTGGGTTCTGCCATCTGACTCATAGAGTGCTAAACTTCCATGGTCTAGACCGCGCTCTCCCCCCTATTTTGTCCGCACAAAATCCAGAGGGCTGTCGAAAAGGGGATGCAACACCCACCAGACCCGTGTCAGCCCCAAGTCTCAGCTAGGGCAGTCCAGTAGAGTGCAAAGAAGCTACTACAACTTCTAATTTTGAAAAAATATCAGTATATCGATTAAGTTTTCAAATTGGAATGGGTCTAATGTCTGTTTGAGAGGATAAGTATACTCTTACACCAGACCTAAGCAGTCTGGTATTTCAACTGTAAGTAAATTATTTATAGTCACTTAATTAATGTAAACACTCACCATTTTGAGTGCTTGGTCTTTTAGTTCATCCCAGAAGCTCGGCCCAATCCACGGTCGTTCTCAGGTCATGTGCATGGCCATTGTTCAGTGCAAGTGGAAGAACTTGTGATGTGGCTTAGTTCAGATTCGATAAATTCGCGACAGCTACCGGATTAAGTGTGCTGCAGATGTCGCGAAGGTAGAAATCAGTAAATGACGACTCGGCATTCCATTGTGCTACAGACATCACCACCTCTAATGAGACACCCTTATAAAGGGCCGATGATGCTGCCAGTGCTCGGACCTGATGGGCATTCGCACGATCAATCTGCTTTCCTGTAGCGATTTTGTGCGACATCTGAATAGCATCGACTATCCAACGAGAAATAGTATTTTTCGAGGCGCGCAAATGAGGAGCTTTGAGACATAACCACAGAGATTTCGGGTCATCTCTCCACTCCTCAGTACGTTTTTTTATACATTTTCAGACATCTGACCGGACACAAAGCAGAAGAGTTTAGGTCATGTCTAGTTAAACTTGGCACATTGATCGGCTGTCCTGGATATTTAAGTGACTGATTCTTTGCCAGGAAACAAAGACGTGGAAGTAGTCTTAAACCTTCACCCGTGACGACAAAACGGTCTTGTTCGGCAGAAAGCGCATGAATTTCGCTTCTCCTTCTCGCCGACGCTGCTGCAACCAAGAAAACTGATTTAATAGTTAACAGTTTAATATCTATAGATCTAATTGGTTCAAAGGGAGCATGCCCTAAAACCTGTAGAACAAGAGATAGATTCCATGCTGGGATAGGAATTGGCTGTCTAGGTCGCAGATTGCTCATTCCTTTAATAACTTCATTTAGTGTCATTTTCCACTCCTTCAATGGCCAGACTGGGAATGACTGAAGCTAATGCAGACTTATATGCCGCTAGGGTTGAAGGTACAAGTTTGTCAACTTCGTATAAATGACCGATAAAATCTTCTATGTGTTGAACAGATGCAGAAAAGGGATCGATATCGCTTCCCTTACACCACTGCAAATTTGTTGATTCTATAATTATACGTTTTATTGGTTGATCCTCTTCTGGCTGAAGCGACAAACTTCGCTGCTTGCTCAGAAAAGCCACCCTTAATTGCATGCTGCTTGATAACATCCATGCAGTCAATTTGAACATTTCTGGTCTGTCTTTAAGAGGGATTGGATTGCAGACCAGAAGGTCCAGCAGATCCGTAAACCATGATCGGCCTGGCCAATAAGGGGTGATCAGTAGCACTTGGCACATACCCTCTCTTGTCTTTTCCAGAACTTTTGGGATGAGAATCGTTGGAGGATATGCATACGCGTACATTCCCTTCCAACTTATCACCAGTGCGTCTACCGCTAGCGTTAGCGGGTCCGGGATCGGTGACACGTATGAGACCATCTTTACGTTTTGTTTCATCGCAAACAAGTCCACATTTGGCTTGGCCCAATGTTTGAATAGAACCTCCGCTACCGATTGGTTGAGCTGCCATTCCGTCGGACGACAAACCGTCCTTCGACTGAGAGCTTCCGCTAAGATGTTCAGTCTTCCTGGAATGTGTGCTGCCCGAAGAATAACATTCCCCTCTTGGCTCCACAGCAGAAGACCCTCAGCGCTGTGGTCAGGCCGAATGGAAGCGCGTTGAATTCCCAAACATTGTCTTGGAATGCAAAGCAAAGGTATTTCTGAAAAGGAATTGACATTGGAATATGAAAATATGCATCATTCAGATCTATCGACACTACCCACATGCCTTTTCTCAGCCCTGTCATCACCGCTGCTACAGTCTCCATCTGAAATTTGGGAGAAAGAATAAATTTGTTCAACGGTTTGAGATTGAGAATTGGTCTCCATCCGGTACGTTTCGGAATGAGGAACATCATCGAATAGAAGCCTAGGGAGGACTGATTGCGGACTAGATGAATCGCTTTCTTCTGCTGAAGCGATTCTATTTCTGAGCAAATGGCATCTAGACGATCGGATTCCCTTGGAACGGGAGTCCACACTGGAGTCGATGTTAATGGAACTAACGATTGACGGATGAGCCAGTCCGGTTCGTAGCCATTTCTTAACCACTGACAGACTAAACAATCTCGCACGACCTGTTCCCATTGCCTTGAGAACTGTTGAAGTCTGCCTCCGACGGTAGGAATCTGCACACAGCTGGCGGTCAAGTTTGCATGATAAGATGCTAAATCGCTTGGGTGAAGATTCTCGACTCCCTTCGTTCCTGACGTCACCGGAACTGATTCCGCCAGAAGCCCGTCAGGACCGGCCTCCACGGCCACCCCGCGACTTCTTGGAATATGACGGCCTGGAACCGCCGCCACAGCTATCCTTACGGTAATCGCTACGGCCCGAACCGCCAACCTTCCTGTCGTCCTCATACAGCCTCTTATTAGAGGACTTGTATGAGGACGAACGGCCAGGTCCCTGTGATCCGGATGCCCGATGGGCATCACGGCCAGAAGGACGGAAGGGTGATCTTTGGCGCTGCCTCTGCTGCTCATGCCGATGCTGTTTGTAGGACTGCTGCGGCTGTGTCCTCTTAGTCGACTTCCACGACTTGCCGACTACTTCCTGCTCAGCAACCATTAACGCGATCTTGGATAAGGCTTGTCGTGCCGAGCCGCTGAACAAGCCTGGACCAATGAAAGGCGCGGAAGATAACGCAGCCCTCGTCTCAGGTCCTGGTTCTACACAATCGAGAACCATTCTCCGTCGCTCCGCCAACGATCTGGTGATCACCCTGGCCAGGCAATCCTGGGACAAGCGCATGGTGTCCCGAACAACTCCGGGAGCAGCCTCTGGCACTTATCCACCTTCCGCCGCGCAGGCCAGCATACCCTGCATGACGGTACATCCGTGCGAGAGAGCAGCCATGGCTGCCCTCACTGCATCTTCAATGAGCGTCAGCTCATTAAACGGATCTTTATTGGCTTGGGAAACTAAGGGACGAGAATGTCCCTTAGATTTTCCAGTCAACGGCCTATTCAGCGCCTCTCGCTCCCCGACGGAAAACCGTGGAACCCGGGCATACTGATAATAGGCCAGCTCCGGAAAACGGACCCTACTCCTTATCTCATTTGGGGCTTTGGGCAACGCATACTCTGGCTGAACCAGATGGTATGCCGCAACCTCCAACATGTCGGAAGTCTGTGTGTCCAAAGGGAGCGTCGGCATGGCATAAGAGCCACTTGACAGAGCACTAGCCGCCCACTCTGACATCCGTTCCATCGCCGGATCGCGCTGAGATCCTTGATCCGATGCCAACCTGAGACGGTCGGACATCCAGCCAAGGACCTGCACCCATTCAGCTTCGGTGCAGAAAGCGGACTCGTCCATCAATGGACTACCGTTTTCATTCTCCTTCTCACCCTTGGATGAGTAGGCTACCGACGATCCATGCTGAGAGCTATGGCCCGCACTTCTGCCAACATGAGGCGCGTCCATAGCCCGACTACTAGCGGCACCGGTATCCAGTGAATCGCCGGACACGGATTCATCGCAGTCCATCGGCTCCAGCATGGGAGGCGGGACTACAGCCGCTTTTACCATGGTAGATGCCGGCACTCCGAGAGGAGCCGCACCTAACGCCACCGGGATGCCGCTAGGAACCGCAAAACACAGCTCGAATGACAATGCGGGTTGAACAAAGTCATGGTGGAAAATGCCCGACGGAATGTCGACATCACCACCCACTTGGCAAACCCGTACAAATCCCGAGGGAGATCCCTGGGATGTACTAGGCATAGTCCGGCATGCCGGAATCTTCCATTAGAAGATCTTCCTCCTCCGCCGTCAGCTCTTGAACCAAGGTCAGAGAAGGGACAGGTGCTTGTCCATCCGCAGAACTAGCCGGACCACCTAAAGGTTGCCCTGCACCAGCCTGCATCGTCGGGATCGTGGACTGCAATGACTCAAACATTGCCTTGAACTGGGCTGCCCATACGCCCAATGCTGAATCCATACGCTCGTTCAGACGACCTTCCAGTCCTCGCATCGACGCCTGATCCAGCTTAGCCGCCTTGTCCCCCGCGATTCTCTCCAAGCGCGCATGACGATCACGATCGAATTCAGCCACCATTTCCGACGACCACTTGGCACACACATCACACGGACTTCCCACCTTGCACTTCGCGCAAGCGACACAATGATTGCCCGAGTACTTGCGCTTCATGAACCTGTTCCACTTGTGGCACAATGTGTCCTGGTTCTTGGCTTTCTGCGAACACAGAGAAGAATTAAAACGCTGCACATGACAAACGATGACGAGCAATACACACAATTGACTTGATAGTAAAATAGAATTACTTAGAAACATTAACTTTCTCTTAAATTAATGATAATCAAGCCTTTAGGCAGGAAATATTTGAAACTTTTTTGAGTGAAAATTAATAAACACAACTTGGAAGTTAACTAACGTTAATACAGCCAAGAAATAAATGCTGATCGCTACAAACACCCTCGACAATGAAGCGAGAGCTAAAAATCTGCATAAACCAGTGTGCATAGATACGCCAAGCCAAAGCGAAACATTAATCATGGGCGCCGCCATCTTGGCTAACGGCGCATCCATCTTGGAAGGAACCGGGTCGCAAGAGAAATTAACCGAGTACCCGGATTAAGACTAAAGACTTAACGGGTACCGGGCGACTCCAACAATGGCTACCATTTTAAAACAATGTGCCAATTTAAGGAAATTTCAAACAGTCATTACGGCACGAATGTATAAATTCTAGATTGATACAACCTTCCCCTTTGATGATTTCCCTTTCTCTTCCATGATGCCAGCAATAGAACACTGCAACAACGCTGAATTACGTTTAAAATTGAGAATTTTAACGAGCTTAGAAAACGCGACTTTCACATGTAAGCAAAATAGACGAATCTGACTGTGATTGGGAATTGACTCGGTACCTGCGGCTATGGTATTCCCGGACACAGTGTGGGCAGGACCAGGAGAGTGCGGAGTTTTAATTGTTTATTTTGAGCTAGACTAGATAATAGACATTATCATAATAGTACATCTGGTAAGTTTTATTCGAAGTAGAATTTCTGAACACCTATCTGGCAATTAGACTGGAGACAGTTTTAGTGGTCAGCGATACCAATTTTCATTCTTTTAGCGTTATGTTAGTAATTTTTCAAAAAATTTGAAGTAAAATTTGTAGGATCTTTTCAAATATTATCAATACTAGCGGTTGAACTAGTCGAAATATTCCTGGTTACATGGTTATTTATGTTGAATAAAACTTTGTTCAAGTTCCCCCACCCTAATGCAGAATGACATGTACGATATAATAAAAAATCACGATTATTTTTTCAAAATGATCATGATTATGAAAACTTAATAATTATGTAACCCTACTATGCCCGCCTATCTCCACCCACACCTCACCGTGTTGGGATCGATCGATCCGTGACCTGCCAGAATAACAATTTCCAGAAAACTACACAAGTAAGCTGTTGAATATTTTGAAACTAATCTGACTTGGTGCTGTTGCTGCCTATGACAGCAACAGCGCACAGTCAAATTAGTTTCAAAATATTCAACAGCATTTTTATTAAACAGTAAAGAAATACAATTCGAATAACAACACTTAGCCTGTCACCAATTAAGCGTTCATGATGAATTTACCTACATCAGTCATGATGTCATTGTCATGTTGTTGATTATGATGTCATATGATTGATGGATAAACTGGAAAGATCCATAGTGTGCCATATATCCAAGAAAACATTTCTTAAAGTAAAGGTTGTCTTAGACGATCTGACTATCACCCTATGGAGAAACAAAGGATTTATCACTAAAGACAAGTGATCACAAAAGACAGGTATATAAATTTGGAATTAGGAAATTTATACACATTGAGGGGCCCAAGACCTACTCCTAGGCTCTGTTGTCCAGATTCCGAGCACCTGTCTAAGATATAATTACACTTTTTACCCTTAACAAGGCAGTTTGACTATGACAATACTGGTTTTCAAATTTATACATACCGTGATATTATCGATGTTAAACTCATTTTGTGGATCAGTAGCACTGAGAGGAGCGATAATACCAAACGTGAACTCGCCACACTCTCCTGCATCCAGATCAGTGGCATTGACGGTGAGAACACTCGTTCCAGGAGCGAGATTTTCCGTCCGTGATACTCGATAGTCACTCTGTGATTAAAAAACATCTGGATATAGAATGTAATCAGAATACAGAATGAAGAATTATATTCATTATAATTGATATACTGCATGTGTTTATAATGGTGCCTATAATGAACACATTAGTGACCAAACAGAATGTTGACACAAAAACACAAGTGTTCCTTTAACACAAGTCAAATACTATGAGCAAATGAGCTTTGTCATTAGAAAGTGATGGGTGACATTTTGTGGGTCCTCCAGCAGTATATATATAATTACAATATATATATAATACCTGGGACATAGCCAGAAATGGCCGGGACATAGCTAGAGATGGCTGGGACATGGCTAGAAATGGCTGGGACATAGCTAGAAATGGTCAGGACACAGCTAGAAATGGCCGGGATATAGCAAAAAATGGCCGGAACATAGCTATAAATAGCCGGGACAAAGCTAGAAATAGTCTGGAAATAGCTAGAAATAATCGGGACATAGCTAGAAATGAGTCCATCTATGGTGTGTAAAGGTGTAAATATATAAACATGAAACTTTAATATCTCTGAAATGCTGCAAGAAATTACATGTGCATCTGAAAGACTCCTGAGAAAAAAACTATATGGAGACGTGGTAGACTTGGAGAGAACAGACGTTATTAATGTCCCTGTCTGAAGATAATGATCAATGAAAAAGAAGGGAATGAGACCTTAAATACCAGCTTACCTGAAGAAACTCTGGGGTGTTGTCGTTAACGTTGATGATGTCCACATAAACAGTAGCTGTACTTGTTAATGGGTTAAACGGGTGTGAATCAACGGCCTCCACGACGAAGGATGTCCTGTCAAAGATGTCACCTCCACGCTCATAGTCAATTAATCTTTGAATTTTCACTTCACCTAGTATCAAAAACAAAAAAATAGATTTTAATGCATTCACTTACTAACGTGGAACTAGTCTTCCGAATGAAACGGTCAATAACTAATTTTAGTTGCGATTCACAAATAAAGACATGATACATGACAAAATCTTTAACACATCAGCACACTTTAGTCTATGGTAATCCGTTTCAATGTATGAACCCTTTAATGGCTGAATTCGGTCAAGAATATCCAAATATTTGCTTATTGAGTGTCCCTTTGCAGGATCAGAGAAAACTATTTTTGAAAATTAACCACTGGAATGACTGGCTCGGTTATCGAGCCAGTCATTCCAGTGGTAAATTTTAAAAAATAGTTTTCTCTGATCCTGCAAAAAGTCACTCATCAAGATCACTGCAGACTGCGGAGGCCAATTTTGGAAGGCTTTACCACGAAAGGGATCGATGAATTCCCCATATCTCAGTTCCAACACTACCATACAGAACTGTTTGAATATTTTGTAATTATCATCTTTCAGTCAAATTAATTTCAAAATATTCAACAGAATAAGATTTATATCGTAAAGAAGGTATTTTTCCAGGGATTTGTCGGTGAAATGGTTAAATGGATCCTAATCTCATCTCATATATTGTATTGTACTAATATATTATGATGCATAGACTCCACATCATTCACTTCGTGGCGCATCCCTCAATATCTGTACCACAATTATATGCTCTTTATAATCCCATTAATGCTGAATAGTGGTTAGCACCATTTTGTCTTCTCAGATGAGCGAGCGTGCGTGCGTGCGTGCGTGCGTGCGTGCGTGCGTGCGTGCGTGCGTGCGTGCGTGCGTGCGTGTGTGATGTCATGTGGGGCACACTAACCAACTTTTGAGTGAGTGAGTGTGAATATGAGCATGCGCCTGCATGCATGAGTGAGTGAGTGAGTGAGTGAGTGAGTGAGTGAGTGAGTGAGTGTGTGTGTGTGTGTGTGTGTGTGTGTGTGTGAGTGAGTGAGTGAGTGAGTGAGGAGTGATTGAGCGAGCGAGTCATAAGCACTGAGTGAGTGATTTTGGGAGTGAGCGAGTGATTTGGTGAGTGAGCGAATGATTTGGTGAGTGATTGGGTTAGTGTGTGAGTGAGTGACTGACTGAGGAGTGAGTGAGTGAGTGAGTGAGTGAGTGAGTGAGTGAGTGAGTGAGTGAGTGAGTGGATGGGTGGGTGGGTGGGTGGGTGGGTGAGTGAGTGTGATTTGTTGAGTGAGTGAGTGGTTGAGTGAGTGAGGGATTGGGTTAGTGAGTGATTGGGGTAGTGAGTGATTGGGTTAGTGAGTGATTGGGTTAGTGAGTGACTGACTGACTGCCTGAGCAATGGACATTGTGGTGTATTGAGCTGTTACCCACTGCTAACAAGAGGCCCAAGGGGACTGCATCGCTCACCTGGACCATAGGCATCTCAACTAGAATGGTCATTACAATAAGTAGAACTCTAATGAGTTGAGCAGACTTGTAACAAGAAAACAGAAGCCGTGTTTCTTTATGTATCAACTTCTCTTGAACAAACTTTAATGGCCCTTAGTCATCAATATCATATCTTTAAAATTTTGGCCCAATCCGTTCAGTGGCTCTGGAGATGAAGTTGCTTTCCTGAAAACCAGGCCATCCAAGATGGCCGCCCAACCATTTGGCAAATCAAGTTCCTTTGAACAAACTTGGTTCAGCTCATGCCCTAAATGATATTTTATGATTTTGAAAAAAATCGCTCAAACAGTTTGGCCAAAATCCAAGGTGGCCGCCGGCCAAATTGGCCAACTGACTTCGTTTGAACAAACTTGAATCTCTATGCTTTAAGGATGCTTCCTGCCAAATATAATTGAAATCGGCCCAGTAGTTCAAGAGAAGACATTTTAAATTTCCCATTGCTTTAGTATGGGGCTTTTGGCAGGAAAATTATCCAAGATGGCGGCCAAACCGTTTATCCGACAGTTTCGAAAATTACAAATTTGAGATCAGAATACCGAAAAACATATATAAAATGAATTTCAGCCTCAAAATCCATCGAATAAAAAAACCCAATATGGATACGAAACACACTATATTTTGATTGGCCCACGGCGGCCATGTTTTTTGACAGATCAACTTCCCTTGAACAAACGTTAATGGCCCTTAGTCCCTAATCATATCTGCGAAATTTCGTCCGGATCCCTTTAACGGGTCTGGGGTCATTTTCGCTAAAACTAGGTCAACCAAGATGGCCACCAACCCATGGGAGCAATCAAGTTCCCTTGAACAAACTTGGTTCAGCTCTTGCCCTAGATCATATTTCATGGGGTTTGCTTCAATCCACCAAGCGGTTTCGGAGAAGATTTTTAAAGACATTTCTAAAAAATTCAAGATGGGCCAATCGGCTTCGTTTGAACAAACTTGAATCTCTACCCCCTAAGGATGCTTTCTGCCAAATATAATTGAAATTGGCCCAGTAGTTCTCGAGAAGACATTTAAAATTTCCTACTGCTTTAGTATGGGAGCCTTTGGCGGGAAAATGATCCAAGATGGCCGCCAAACCGTTTATCTGAGTTTTGAAAATTGCAAATTTGAGATCAGAATACCCATAAACATACATAAAACCAATTTCAGCCTCAGAATCCATCAAATGAAAAAAATCCAATATGGCCGCCAAACACGTTATATTCTGATTGGCCTACTGCGTGTTTTTTGACGGATCAAGTTCCCTTGAACAAACATAATGGCCCTTAGTCCCTAATCATATCTGCACAATTTTGGCCCGATCCCGTCAGCAGTTCTGGAGAAGTCGTTTTCGCCAAAACTAGGTCAATGAAAATGGCCACCAAACCATTTGACCAAACACGCGGTTTCAGAGATTTTTAAAGAAGTTTCTAAAAATCAGCCAAAATCCAAGATGGCCACGGGCCAAATTAGCCAATCAGCTTCTTTTGAACAAACTTTGATCCCTATGACCTAAGGAGGCTTCCTGCCAGATATAATTGAAATGGGGCCAGTGGTTCTTGAGAATAGTGTGTTTAAAGGAAAAGTTGATGGATGACGGATGGACGGCATAAGCTCACTTGGCCTTCCAGGCCAGGTGAGCTAAAAATGGAGATATTTCACAGCTATGTGTCTGGAACTGAATGATTTAACTAGAGTTTTAGTGACACAGTGCATCACAAAGGTTACTCCCGCCTTCCATTGAACCCAGACATTCGCTGAATTAATTCTGAAGTTTGGTGAACGATGAAGTAGGCCACATTGACTTGCTTTTGATACTACAAATACAATGCAGCCATACACCAAGATTGTTCAATGTATACCAGGGCTGGTGTCAAATACTTTCGAAAGTATTTAAATACAAATACATTGGAATTCTTAAAATACAAACTTGTTTTTCGCAATGTATTTAAATACAAATACTTAAGGTATACTTCTCAAGCACATATAGAGTATGTCATGCAAAGAGTCACAAACGATATGAGAAATCTGTATAAAATTTTAATTTGCATTGTGCACGTATATTTGAATGTAAGAATTTATCAGAAACAGACACAGAAGTATTTTGAAAAGTATTTGAAAATACTCAAATACATTGACAATGTATTTAAATACAAATACAAACACTTTTGCCGTAAATACTTTTCAAATATAAATATTTTCAAA
The DNA here is from genome assembly GCA_034401795.1 of Chaetoderma sp. LZ-2023a. Lineage (NCBI taxonomy): Eukaryota > Metazoa > Mollusca > Caudofoveata > Chaetodermatida > Chaetodermatidae > Chaetoderma > Chaetoderma sp. LZ-2023a. The sequence continues at coordinate 137,973,191 of CM067372.1, forward strand.
TAGCTGGAAAATGTATTTAAATTACTTCAAATACAAATACTTTTGTATTTGATCCCAGCCCTGGTGCATACATACAAGAGGCCCAAGGGCCTGTGATGCTCACCTGGACCATTAGCATTTGAACAATTTTCATTTAACTCAATTTTTCCTGGAAGAGCTCTCCCTTTAGCTGCAGCCATCAATGTTATGCCCACCCACCAGATGCAGTAATATCGCAAAACATTTGTCACAGGGCAAAGATCTAATTTATAATCGCATTTATTGTCAGATATACCATTGGTAAAGTATGGGGAGGCCTGGGACATTACAGTCTGGAGTGAGTAGACATAATTTCAGTTATTTCAATTAAAAAAAATTTCTGATTTTGAGAAAAATGTCAAATTTACAGAAAATTTTGAAAATTAATTTAGTCTACACAGAACAGTTTGTAAATATATTAAGTCATGAAAGTGTTAAAAAGACAAAATGGATAATTTTTGTAAAATCCAAGATGACCACCTCACCACCACCCCAAAACAAACTGACCAAGCAAAATTCTCATCTGAAATATTGACGCATACCACTACTCATGGTTTTTTTAAATCATGCTATTGATTAAGGAGTAGTAGCATTTTAAATGATTCTGGAAAGTGTTCAGTAAACTCAAGATGGGCACCAAGCAAAATTTGGAATAACAGTTTTAGAACATTCCACTGTAAGATCCACCAAGCGGTTAAGGAGATGCGCATTGACAATTTTTCATAAAATCTATGATTTTCAACCAAAAAAAATGACCAGGCAAAATTCTGAAGAGAAGTTCTAGAGTCTACCTAGATAGGATGCTTCTAGACAATTTCGGTTGAATCTGTCAAGCAGCTAAGCCTCGCTTTGACAATTTCCAGTAAATTTTTCATAAAATCTCAGATTTTCACACAAAAAATTGAACAAGCTTAATTCTGCATATAAGTGCTAGTGAAGCCTACCACCATAGAAACCTTCCAGATAAATTTGGTTGAAATCCACCAAGCGGTTAAGGAGAAAATACAATTTCCGGCAAATCTTCCATAGAATCCAAGATATTCAACCAAAAAATTGACCAATCACAATTCTGAATAGATGTTCTGGAGCCTGGATGGAGATGGGTCCTTCTAGCCAAATATGCTTGAAATTCACCCGGCAGTTAAGCAGCAAATGCGTTTTTGTCACTTTCCGATTTTCAACAAAAACATTTTACCAATAAAAAAACTAAAGAGAAATTCTAGTCTTCATCCATAGGGTCCTCAAAGACAAATTTGGTGTAAATATGTAAATGAGAAGATGCATTTTGACAATTGCTGGTACATTTCTTTACAAAATCTAAGATTTTCCCCCAAAAAAATTGATCAATCAAAAATATGAATAAAAAGTTATAGAGTTTACCTCCATAGAATCGTTAAAGGCCAATTTGACTGAAATCTGTCATGAAGCTAAGGAGATGCGTTTTGACACTTTCCAGTAGATTTTTATAAAAATCAAAGATATTCAGACAAAAATTGACCAATCAAAAATCTGAAGAGAAGTTCTAGACTCTACCACCACAGGATCCTTCTACCCAAATTTGGTTGAAATCTGTCAAGAAGCTAATTAGGAGATATGTTTTGATGCTTTCTTGTAAATATTTTGCAAAATCTAAGATTTTCATCGAAAAAATTTACCAATCAAAATTCTGAATAAAGTTCTAGAGCCTACCACTATAGGATCCTTCAAGGCAAATTTAGTTGAAAGTTCTCAAGAAGCTAAGGAAGAGATGCATTTTGACACTTTCCAGTAAATTTGTATAAAGTCTAAGATTTTTCACCAAAAAAATGGACGAATTAAAAATCTGAATAGAAGTTCTAGAGCTTACCTCAATAGGAACCTTCCAGGCAAATTGTTTTTAATTTGGCAAGCCAGTTAGGAGGACGTGTGTTTTAAAGGAAACGTTGAGAGGCGGACGCCGTACCTGTCGCCAGGGCATAAGCTCACTTGGCCATTCTTGCCAGGTGAATTAAAAACTCTTAAAACTAAAGCTAGGACAGGAATTTTTTATAATGCTCAGTGAAATGTGAAAAGTAGGTCACATTGATCTACTATGGATACATGATGTCCTTCAGCCTGCAATGCATACATAAACCAAGTGTGGTTACTGTAACCAAAAAACATTTTGAAGCTATAGACCAAACAAGAATTTTCTATGATGCTCAGTGAACCATGAAAATTAGGTCAGGCTGGCCTACATTCAAGACATGACAAACCATTAGTCAACAGTGCATCCATTATCCATGTTTGGTTACTGTATACAAAACCTCTTACAGTCTAGAGAATAATTTTCTATGGTGTTCAGTGAACCATCAAAATATGTCACACTGACCTACTTCTGATACATAGTACACCTTTAGGCTATGATACATTCATATACCAAGTTTGGTGACCTACATGTGAGTCTTAAAAACATGATCTGATCCAAAAATCAGAAATGGACAAATACAATTTTCTATGTTGTTCAGTGAGCCATGAAAAGTAGGTCATAGTGACTTTTTTATATGGGACACAACATTGGCATACACCAACTTTAGTTACTGTATACAAAAACGTCTTGAAACTACATCACCGACAAGGGTGAGTCATGATGTTCAGTGAACCGTGAAAAGTATGGCATGCTCACTTTTGATACATGACACACTTTTAGGCTTTGATGCATTCGTATACCAAGTTTGGTTACGACATGTGAAAAATTCTTGAGAATATGGCAAAATACCATTTCCATGATGTGCAGTGAACCATGAAAAGTACGTCACAGTGACCTACATTTGATATACGACACTAACTTAACCTAAATGCATCCATAAACCAAGCTTAATTACTGCATACAAAAAAACACTTGAAACTATAGCCCAGACAAGAATAATCTATGATGTTCAGTGAACCATGAAAAGTAGGTCACGCTGACCTGCCCTTTGATGCATGACACACCTCTATGCTATAATGCATCCATATACCAAGCTTGTGACTAAATGTAAAAAGCTCTTGAAAATAGTTGACTAACAAAATGAGGGACGGATGCATGCATGGTCGCGCGCAGACGGACAGATGCAGGCAAGCACACACAAAGCTATTACTATATACCCCTACAAGTGTGGGTATAATAAGTATTTTGGTGACAACTTCCCATCAAATGGAGAGATCTAAAGTCACTTGCGAGCTGATATCAAAAATAAATGATGAGGGTCCGTCATGAAATGGACAACGTTCTGACTTTAACCAACTAAGACGTATGTCTTCGGTGAATTTATAATTTAACAAACAATAGGCCCAAGGGCCTTAACGGTAACCTGGACCATTAGGATTTGAACCATTAGCATTTGATGAATGCTGACCACACAATTAGATTGCAACTTAGGTTCCATCCAGCCAAGACAAAAATCCAATACGGCTATCTAACTCAAAATTTTGATTGGTCCATGACAACCCAGCTTTATCAACGATCACACTCTCTTGAACAAACGTTAATCACTCTTAGTTATCGATGAAATTAAATCTAATGAGTTTCAGCCTGATCCTTACAGCAATTTTGCATTTTGGAAAACAAGATGGCCACTGGAACAAGCGGTTCATGAGTATTATTTAAAACATTTTCCAGCCATTTCTTTTAAGATTCAATATGGCTGCCCAAAAAATTGATCAATCAAAATTCTGAATACAAGTTCTGAATCATACCACTCTAGGGTTCTTCCGACCGAGGTTAATGAGTAGATTTTAAATGATTTCCAGAAATATTCAGAAAATCTAAGATGGCCACCAGGAAAATTAACCAATCAAAATTATGTATACATGGTCTGAAACCTACCGGTCTAGTATCCTTCAGTCAAGTCTTGCTGAAAGTTCCCAAGTAGTTAATGAGGAGTAGCAGATTAAACAATTTCCCAACATTTTTCGGAAAATTCAAGATGGCCACCAAAAAACTGATCAATCAAAATTCTGCATACAAGTTCTGAAGCATCCTTTCAGCCAAGTCTGGTTGAATTGCCCAAGTAGTTAACGAGGAGTATCGTTTTAAATGATTTATGCCCCATTTTATTCAATATTCAAGATGGGCGCCGAAAGAATAGACCAATAAAAAAACAATAAACGTTCTGAAGTGTACCATGCTATGGTCCTCCCAACCGAATTTGCTTCAAGTCGGCCATGTGGTTAATGAGAACTAGGCTTTTAACTGATTTCTGAAATTTTCACAAAGTCCAAGATGGCCGCCAAATATATTGACCAATCAGAATTCTCATTAGAAGTGTTGAAGCCTACCAGAATAGAATTAGTCCATTCAAGTTTCGTTGAAGTCGAGCCATTTATATTGGAGGAGTAGCATTTTAAATGATTTCTGGAAAATATTTGGATAATTCAAGATAGTGCTGGGCGATATTGGCTTTTAAAAGATGATAACGATATCTAGGAAAATATCGTGACATCACAATATATCGTCTAGGCAATTGGGCTTGAGGATAAGGTGTATTTTAATTGCCACAAAAACCCAACCCTTACCGTGGTCATGGCTCATACCACAAACAGATCATCTACAACAATACTGATGGGCAGTAGCATGGATTAAATTGATCTCTTGATCCCCGGGGGCGTGAATATTAACCAAGCACAAACTTTGTATTTTATGCCGTTCTCACCATTTTACTCAACTAGTTAACAAATTTGTTGTAAAACTGACATTTCCCATTTGCAAAAGGGAAATCCTAAAGCTTAAATCTGATTGGCTAAAATGGAATTAGGTCTACAGTCACGTTCGACTAGCCAAATATAGTTAACTAGAGGTGGTAATTTTACAGCCAAACACATCATTCTTGGCTGGCAAATAATCAGCTAGTTATTTACAGTTCGCCAGTTGAACATGCCCTAGATGTGCGTTTCCAGTAAATCTGTCTGTCTTATTGGTTAAGATTCAATTTAACAGCTGTGTACTGCAGGATACAGCCAGTTATAGAACAGGCTAGTAATTGTGTTCGTAATTTTCTAGCTTTTACAAGGAATTTACCTTTTATTCCATTCCCACCCCTACCAAGGCCAATTAAAACCTTCCATGCTTTGACATCGGTGTGATCGTAACGGTCTAGCGTGAATATAACACATTGTCACATTTCACCATAAAAGCTGAAATGTGTCCTGTCGAAATAATTTGTCAATAATAATGTGAAAGTAATTTGATGGAAAGTTGGTGTCACAGATATTTAAAAAATAATTAGCTGGTTTTAAATTGGGCAGTTACATTTAACGCATTCAGCATAGCAGTGCCTGTGGGTGTCGATGCTTGGCCAACTAATGCTCCCAAGCACTGTGTATTATAGGGGCACGCGTGTTGTGATTATAGTTTTGAACAGATGTTAAAATTGAAAGGTCATATTTGTGGCTTCCTAAATTCCGATATATCTACATTGTAGGGCTATTCATCATGAATGATTTTTGTCATCAAACCATGTTCAAGCCAGTTTATTATTACCTTGTAATTACATCATTAGATTGGAATGTGAACATGGTATTCCAATTTATTTATCCGGACCTGTCAATTCGTTGTTGGAAGGCCAGAGAAATTGATAAATTAATGATTTCTGATAAGAATGCACTTCGCACAAAAAAGTGAAAACATTCTTTTACTTAGTCTCATACGCCTGGGGGGGGGGGGGTGGTTAAAAATTTATCACATATATCTTTTCCTGCAGTAAAATTTTACAATTTCGGCCCGTTATTCGTTAGAAAATCACAATTTCAAATGAATATTTTGAGTCGTAATATTTTATCTCATCTATTACGAGAGCTGTTAGTTAGTGCAGTTTTGTAATAACCGCCCACCCAAGTAAAGAGGAGCCGATGAAATGAGAAGAAATACTCACACCCCCCTGTGAGCTGTAATCACTTCCTACGGTGGCAGGTCACTATGGCGAATTAATATTCTCAGCAGACGGTGGTCTATTTAGTACTGTTATAATGGTGAAGTTGTACCAATGCGTGGAGAACTCACAGTTAGTGGTTTAGTAATGACATCATGAGAATGAAGGGATTTTCCGATTTGAAAAATGAAAGTGAGGCTAAATGTAGTCTATCTATCAAAATGGCTGACATTTTATATTTCGCAGAAATAGAAATAATCTGCGGATTATTACCATAAAACATGGAATAAAAATGTGGAATAATCAAGATAGCATGAAAAATATATGCATTGATGTGGCACACGGCCCATTATAGAACAAGATTAAGTAAATAATTATAAACTCTGGTTACCGTAGTACTGTATAGAAATAAATACGACTGACTACGTCAGATCTGTTTTATATTGATTTAATTCATAAATATAACGTAGACATCAGAAGATATTGCCAATATTCGGAAATCAGACAATAACGATAACGATAATATCGCGATATTCTTGATATTATCGTGAAATCGACCAGCCCTAATCCAAGATGGCTGCAAGAAAAATTGACCAATCAAAATCCTGTATAGAAGTTCTGGAGCCTACCACCATAGGATAATTCCAACCAAATTTTCATTAAATCTGTCAAAGCATAAATGAGGATATGCAAATTGATGGACGACAGACGGACGATGGACAGCCGCCATGGCATAAGCTTACTTGGCCCTTCGTGCAAGCTGAGATAAAAACTAGGTTAACTATTTTGACACTAATTTGCTGATAGGCAGCAAGAGCTCACAGTCAAATTCATTTCAAACCACTCAACAGCTTACCTGTATAGTTAACTTAAAATTGGAATTCTGGGAATTCACGGTTCACAATGTTAAAATCATAAACTTGATTCAAACATGCATATGACTGGGCATAGCTTAGGCGAAACTAATTTAGTTTTTGTTTTACAAATCCTCCCAACTTTTTACATATCTAAAAAGAAAATAATGATGAAATTTTAAGGCATTATTTTCCACATTCTTTCCATCTAGCAATCTTTCACATCCAAATCCTTATCATTCGGAATTCCTCAGACTTGTCTGTAAATCATTTTGTTCTCTGTAGCTTTGTTAACCCTTTAATGGTCCAGCCGCTCAAAATGCTTAAAACTTCTGAGTTTTTATTATTTTTCCCATCTCTGGCCATATGTTTTGGGTGTGAATTTTCGTAAAACAAAACATTAACTTGGTCTGGCCTTAGCTACAAATGTGCGGAGAAACTACACCACAGGAGGACAACGCAGGATGAGTATTGGTTATTGCATTAGCTTTTGTAACTTTACTCATATCAGCTAATAAATACATATCTTACTAACCAGACAGGGGATCGATTTCGAAGTACTCGTGGCGCCGCATCCTGTATTCACTGATGCCCTGACTATCAGGGTCATAGGCAAGCACACGACGTACTACTGTACCAAGCGGCTGATTCTCATTCATAGTCAAGTTGTTTATACCAGAAGTCCACACTGGGGGATATGTGTTGAAATCTAAAATCGTAATCAGCAGCCTTCCTGTAATTACACAATAAAACCAACAGCACCATGTACAGTATCTTCAAGGAAATGAGTTGTCTTCGCCCATTGTTATTAAACTAAATTGTAATTACGATAATGACTAGAAAAAATAAAATTAATATGCTTAACTTCAGAAGAAACATGCACCAAATCGAAAGCAATCATGTATTATTACAAGAACATTTATAGATCTATACAAATATGCTTCACATGTGTACTCGAAGAGAACTGCTATTTTAGAATCATGAGATCTGTTTGAGAACATATATGCATATTGCATACACCTGTAATAGCCTTTTGTATCCAGAAAACAGATATAACAAGAGCCATCAGAGATTGCAGCCACTCGCCATCCCATTTTTGTCACACTGTAAAGCGTTTAGGATTTTCAGGGTTTTTTAATTTCCTAGATCACGCTCGAAGATGCAGAATCCTAGTGTATGGTCACACCCTTTTCTGTGTGTAAAATTTGCGCCAAATCAGACCAGTTGTTTACGAGAATGAATGAACTCGCCGTGCGAGAGGATTTCAAAACTGGCTGTGATTTGGATACGAGAACCTAGATTCGGATCAGATCAAATTCTGGATCTGTGAAGATCTCGGTCCAAGATATTCACAGATCCAGAAAACCTTTTACCCTTTAATGGTTAAATTCGGTCAGGAAAATTGTACAATCTGCCTATTGAACGTCCATTTACAGGCCAAGAAAATACAATTTTTGAAAATTTATCACTGGAATGACTGGCTCGGTTATGGTTAGTGGCAAAATTTCAAAAATTTTATTCTCTTGGCCTGTAAATGGACATTCCACAAGACCATGACAGAGGCCGGTTTTGGCCGGTATGGCCATTAAAGGGTTGAGGCTAAAAAAAGCACAAACGTGGATGCCATGGCCTACAACAGATTGGAGGTTTGGAAATCAGAACTCAGCAATGATACCAAACTGGCCTTCATCAAATCACATGTTGAGAGCATCCTATTATATGCCTCAGAAGGATGGACAGTCCATCCCATATTTGAGGCCCAAACAGACTGTCGTACTCAATTTCTGTGATGAATACCTGATGTTAGTTGGTGTGACCATATGTCCAACAATGTATTATGAGTGATCACCACTATCAACTGATTGGGACCAATTTGCTGGACATTTGCACAAGGGCTGTCGAACAATAGTGATGTGTTACCCTCTCTGCGGCACAGCAAATCATGGCAGAAAAGCCTTCACATACCCAGATCTGCTTAGCACAGATGATGGACTCAACTAAGTGGAAGTCCACACACTGATGAACAACAGGAAAGTGTGTACGAACACACACACAATTTACAATTTTCACTCCATCCAAGGACGGTCGATGATGAACAAAAGCTTAATCTGGACTGGTCAATCATGTCCATGTTTTGTCAGATATCCACTTATAGTGAAGACACTGGAATGGCCCTTACAGTAGTCATATTTCTAACATTTTTGTCAGATGACCCACTCCTCCAGAATTTTTTTGTTGGGACTTGAAACTACTATATATAAGTCTGTCTGTCAAATTTTTTACTAGTTTGGCAAAGCTGCCTATGTCACAACTGTAGCGTGTTCACATCTGTTTTGTAACAAGAGGTCCAAGGGGCCTGTATCATGCACCTGGAACATAGAACTAGAATGGCCATCAACTATAAGTAGAACCCTAAGGAGTTGATCAGAATTGTACGATGAAGACAGCGGCCATGTTTATTTATGTATCAACTTCCCCTGATGGCCCTTATTCCCTAATCATATCTCCCAAATTTGGGCCCGATCCATTCTGGAGAAGTTGTTTTCATGAAAACTAGGTCATGAATCCAAGATGGCCACCCAATAAAGTTCCTTTGAACAAACTTGGTTCAGCTGGTGCCCTAGGCGATGCTGTATGAATCGATCCCCGCAGAAGATTTTAAAGACATTTCTAAACAGTGGATAAGGATCAAAGATGGCCACCGGCCAAATTGACATCGTTTGAACAAGCCTGTATCTTTATGCCATAAGGATGCTTTAGGCCAAATATACTCCAAAATCCAAGATGGCCACAGGCTAAATTGGCCGATCGGTTTTCTTTGAACAAACTTGGATCCCTATGGGCTAAGGATACTTCCAGTCAGATATACTTGAAATTGGCCCCGTGTTTCTTGAGAAGTCGTTTAAAGGAAAAGTTGACGGATAATGGACGGATGATAAACACACCACGGATGGTCGCCATGGCATAGGCAGGCCAGGTGAGCTAAAAATAGCTCAAAATCCAAGATGGACACCAACCAAATATAGCAATCACCTTCGTTTGGATAATCAGGGATCTCAATGACCTATGGAAGCTTACTGAGAAATTTAACCAAAATCATATCGTTGGTGCTTGAGAACAGTTCGAGAAAAGGAGAAATTAAATGGCAAACTATGTATGTACACAGCAGTACCTAGTTCATCTGGCCTCATTTACTGATAAAACTAAAAACTTTGAATTTGTGCGACTCACAAGTCTTCATGAGAATATGTCACTCGAAATATTTGAAGCAGTGTCTATAAATAACAAGAGATATTGTTCAGAAGGAAGCAAATAACTTGTTGCTAAATATTGTCACAGGATACCATATGCTACTGCTACTATACCATAACCATTTAACATTCAAATCGGCAAAAAATGGCTTCAGCAGTGGTCGTGGGAAGTGTCCATTTGCAGGCCAAGAGAAGACTATTTTTTTTATTTGCCACTGGAATGCATGGCTCGATAAACGAGCCAGTCATTTAAGTGGTATATTTTTAAAAACCATCTCTTGGTCTGCAAATGGACAATTTTTTTAGAAAAAGTTTTAATTTATTTAACAAAATTAAGGATTAAAGGGTTAAATTAAACGTTCACTAAAGGTGGAAACACCAGGATTTGCACAAATTAATTTCATTATGGTACAAACTGTATATAATAGTATGGCATATACAAACTTTGTGAAGTTTTCTTAAGGCCCTATAAACCATTAGTAGAGTAAATGACAGCTGACAAAGTTTAACAAGCTGTACAACAGATTCAAGAATGGTTCAAGGAACAGTTCAATGACCACGACGATAAGCCCTTGCACCCATTCTCAGGAGACCCCAAACCATTACTAACACCAATTAATACATCAGAAGTTGAGATGGCACTTAAAGCCCTAATAAATGGACATGCGCCTGGACCTGATGGCATGAGCAATGAACTATTCAAATATGCAAGTGACATTATCTCAAAACCGATCACACGCCTAATCAATTCAGCTTTCATGCACCACCTTCCCATCGATGCTGTAGCCCAAGGCACCCTTATCGCGCTATCCAAGCCCAAATAGCCACCTGCCCCCCCCCCCCACCCCCAGCCAATCTGCGGCCCATTGCGCTCCTTAACAGCATATGGAAAATCCTATCCAATGTTACTCTACGCCGCATCCGAGATAAGATCGATGACTTCACCGGATCATGTCAAAGTGGCTTCAAACGTGGATGCAGCTGCGTAGACATTGTATGGGCTCAATGCATGCTTGTGTTGGTAGTCATGTCCAAACACTGGGGTTTCTACATAATGGCCATTGACATGTCACGAGCCTTCGACACAATTAAGCGCTCAAAGATCCTAGATGTATTACGCCAGGCCAGTTGCAATGATGATGAGCTACGACTAGTGAGACTACTCCTTGCAGACACCAAATTGAGAGTACAAGTCAAGACAGTGAGGTCTGTAGAGTATGAGACATCAATCAGCTCCCCACTGGGAGATGGTATATCCCTGTGCTTTTCACCTGTTACCTTGCTGCTGCATTGAAATCCGTGTGGGAAAATTCCACAAGACCAAACCACCCAGTGTCCATACTGGGTATGCCACTAGAGATGGAATATGCCGACAATGTGGACTTTATAGAGGAGGAAAAGAAACCCCTTGACAAACTTCTCCCAATAGCTGCAAGCAAACTAAAAATTGAGAATCTCTTTATGAATGAATCCAAAACAGAGTTCATCCACATATACCTATCTACAAAGCATGAAACTAAGGAAAATGACGATCCACTCCGTGGCGGCGAGCCATGGAGGAAAAGTAAAATCCTGGGCTCACTGCTTTGCAGTACTGCTGACATTGCTGCACGCTGCATCATGGGGAACATAGCTTTCCAATCCTTCTGGAACCTATGGATTTATAGATCAAAGATGCCCTTGGTAAAAAGACTACGTTTATACAATGCAACCTACATATCCTTGATGATGTATAACTGGGCAGCTCCAAAGGCAGCTCTAGACAAACTTGATGCCCGCCACCGCAAACACCTATGCACCATCAAGATGTGTAATACGTCGCCGGTCTGTAAAAGTCGCCCAGTAAAGATGGTTTATGTTTGGCCATGTGCTAAGGATGCCAGAAGACACACCAGCACAGAGAGCCTTGGAAATCGCCCTTTTCGGAGCCAGCAAATACAGAGCCAGGAGAGGAATTTATTGCAAAAATCTGCTAAGCGTGCTACAAGGTTACCTCAAGAAAGCAGGATTAAGTACACTCAAGTCAAGAATGGACCTGAGGAAGCTAAGGATTTTGGCTGAGGACAAGACACAGTGGGCAAAAGCGAAGGACTGAACCATGTCAGACTATTAAGCGCACAAGACGGACTATATCGAGTCACACACGTTACTTAGTTGATTATGATGTCATATGCCATCATATGATGGATGGATAAACTTGGAAAGGCCCATTATTGCAAAATAGAGCATGTAGACAATTTAAAGTGATTTTCATTATGATGCATCCATCATCTTTAGAATAAAGCTATGGACTTTTTATTGGAACTATACTATATGCCTTGATGAGTCAATGGATACATCCGATCTCACACTCAAGCATATGATGTCATTATCAATTACATCACATGTAGACTGACTTTATAATCAATATGCGTAATGAATGACGTATATAGGACCATCATAAACATTGATTAATCCATCCATTGCTGCCATATACAGTAACCGCACCCAGTCAAATAAGTTTCAAAATATTTAACAGGTTACCTGTATAGTTACTGTTAAATTGGGATTATGGAAATTCAGGAATCGAAGTATATAAAATTATAAATAGAACACAACACGCACAAAGCATGGACAGTGCTTAGCTAGAAATGTGCGGGCACTAGCTAGAAATGACCGGGATATAGCTAGAAATGGATCCCTCAATTAGCCATTGAGAATGCTTAACTAGATGCTGACATGGACTAAGACATAGATCTGATAATACCTAGCGTTACCTCGCAAAGGCGATCTAAAACAATTATTTTTACTCAATTCTATGTTTCTAATTTTAATAGAAATCACAGTGACCTTATGAAATATGTTTTTGATATGACATCCCGATCGCAAAATTTTGCTAAAGATATGAATTCAAATGCCTCACCTGTGCCTATTTGTTCTGAAGTGCTATTTTTATCTTCTACTTTAATATTATAAGTAATCTGTGACAGTATTGTGTAACTTAGATTCCGGTTGACCGTTACTTCACCGGTAATGTCGTCCACTGCAAACCAGTCCTACAACATTCAAGAATGAATAAAGTATTATGACAACCAAAAACCACAATCAGACATTACAGAAATTAATGTTCCCACTTCTTTAATTGAGTCATCATGGCCTTGAATTTTTATTTAAAAAAAATATGGTTCTTCCGATTTATAGGCGGAATATAAAAGCCAGCTTTAATGAAGAATTATAATCTGGAAATAAATAAACATATATATAATATATATATATATATTAATTATATATATATATATATATATATATATATATATATATATATATATATATATATATATATATATATATATATATATATCGCCGGACATAGGTTGGAGAAGGGGAGGGGGGGAGAGATAATTACCGACAATCACATATTTGCGATCTCAGATTCTAATAGAATAAGGCTGTAAATTGTAAATCTTTACTACTTTTATTACGTATATTTCTATATTTAGCTTTAAAAAATCGGATTCTCTAAAATGGCTAAGTCGGTAAGCGGTAACAGACAAATAAAACGAAAATAAAACACATTTTCATGTTATAAATCTTGCGGTCTTACAACTATGAATAATGTATACTTCATATCCATCGTCGTGTTAGTGAAATTATTAAAATATTGCGCACGCGTGAATAAACACCATTTATTACATCAAAATTAATCCACAATTTGACATAAAATGGCGCCGTGAATGGCGTCGTGAAAATATAACCAGCTAAGGACGAGTTTAGGTCATTACCCGAGTAGCGCTAAAACTCATATATTTATACCGGAGTATGGTTTTTACATTTGTAGCCGTATGAATTAAACAAGAGGCCCAAGGGCCTGCGGCGCTCACCTGGACCATTAGCATTTGAACCATTTGCATTTAAATAAATATGATGGATCATTTCCAGAAAATCCAAGATGGCCACCCAAAAAAATGACCAATTAAAATTCTGAATAGATGTTCTAGTCTACCATGATAGGGTCATTCTAGCCAAATTTGGTTGAAATATGTCAAGTGACTAAGGAGAAGCAACGAATTGACAATTTCTGGTAAATTTTCATAAAATCTCAGATTTTCACACAAAAATTTCTCAGTCAAAATTCTGAATAGAATTTCTAGAGCCTACCACCATCGAATCCATCTAGTGAAATTTGTTTGAAATATGTCAAGCAGCTAAGAAAGAGTAGCATTTTGACCATTTCCGGTAGATTTTTCATAAAATCTCAGATTTTCACCCAAAAAATTGATCAATCAAAATTCTGAAAAGAAGTTCTAGAGCCTACCACCATAGAATGCATCTCGCCAAATTTGGTTGAAATATGTCAAGCAGCTAAGGAGTAGCATTTTGACCATTTCCATTTTCACTCAAAATATTTACGCAACAAAATTCTGAATGGAAGTTCTAGAGCCTATAAGCATAGGATTCTTTCAGCCCAATTTTGTTGAAATCGGTCAAAATTCCATGGAGAAGAAGCACCGTGACAATTTCCGGTAAATTCTTAATAAAATCTAAGTTCTTCACCCAAAATATTTAGGAATCAAAATTCTAAATGGATGTTCTATAACCTATGACCATAGGATCCTTTCAGCCAAATCTGATTGAAATCTGTAAAAAAGGTAAGGAGAAGAAGCAATTTAACAATTTTCGGTAAATTTTGAATAAAATCTAAGATTTTGACCCAAAAAATTTATGAATCAAAATCCCAAATGGACATTCCAGATCCGAGCACAATAGCATCCTTTGACCAAAATTTAGCTAAGATTCGGCTATTGGTTAAGGAGGAGTAGTTCTTTAAAGCAAAAGTTAACGGATAACTGACTGACGGATGGACGGACAGACGACGGGCGGTCGCCACGGCATAAGCTCACTTGGCCTTTCATGCCAGGTGAGCTAAAAAATCATACATAAGCGCTTTGGTGCTACCAATGACAGGATACATTAGGCTAAGGACATTTATCACACCTTTCGCCATTCTTCTATATAGGAGGTGAAAACTTATACAAGTTATAAATTAGGTACTTTTGCAACCTACATAAATAACGTGGTGGCCTAGAGTAGATACTCTATTAGCTACTATAGAATCATGACCTAAACTTAACAAATTAAAAAGTATCAATATTTAGAGCAAGTACTCGGTAGTCGCCTATTATTTACAGACCTAATATACTGGACACGGGAAGTAAAAAATTACTCTTTATATGATCATTACACGATGGTGATCGTGTACTATGCATCCGACCCAATCCATTTGATAAACATTTTTTATTGATAGGAGTACAAGAAAGTATCGTGATTTAAGGGCTATCTGGACAATATGGCCATATCTGGAGACCTGATATATACATGAATCTGATTGACAAAATGTGATAAGTTATCTCCAAAATAAGAAATATTATGTTGAATATCTCAACTTATAATACATTAGATAGAATATGAGCTATCAACCAGAAATGTGGCACAAATTTGTTAATTGGTCACGATCACATTGACCTTTGAACCCAAAATCAATAGGGTTCATCAAATCCCAATGCAGTACCCGGATATTAGGCTTGGTAAATATTTTTTCAGTAGAAGTGTGGCCACCATGACCTTGATCTTTGACCCAAACATGATTAGGATTCTTTAGAGACCCAAGAAAAAGATCATCTAGAAATGCAATGAAATATTTGTAATTCTGACAGCATGATCATGACTTTTGGACTGCAAATCAATAGTTTTCTAAAGACCACCAAAGCAAATTTCCTATTCTAAGTTGGGGGAAAAATCCCTCTTGTACACATTAAGATGAGAACCATGATGGACATATACGCATGCATACATGTACACGATCACTTGCGCACACATACATACACATGCATGCATGCACGCATACACACACACACACACACACACACACACACACACACACACACACACACACACACACACACACACACACACACACACACACACACACACACACACACACACACACACACGAATGCATGCTCAGACGCATGCACGTATGCATACACGCACGCGCGCGTGCACGCACGCACGCACACACACACACAAAAGAGTTGATACTTACCTTCCAAACACTTAAAATTCTAAAATATCAACCTACACTCAATAAAAGCTCAAATTAAAAAGGTTAGGTGGCCTCATTGGGCAGGGAGTCAGTTGACAACCCAAAAGATGTCGGCCCCACTGCACATGCGCAGCCTGTGACTTCCTCAACATAATTATTGGCTGACATAATGCAACTATAACATGCCTCAAGGGAAGAACTTTGAATTCCCACTGGTGGCCCTGAAATGCGAACCTTAGGAACCGACGAAAACTACTCGCAATTGGAATGTGGAAATAAGCATCTTTCATATCAATCGATGCTGTCCACATTCCCTTCTCTAACCCTGACAACACGGTTTTGATCGTTTCCATCTTGAAACTTGGTGTGTCTATGAACTTGTTCAATGGCTTGAGGTTGAGAATGGGTCTCCACCCTGAAGTGCTTTTTGTCACCAGAAACACGGTCGAGTAGAAGTCCGGGCAATTTTGTGCTGGTTGAATTTCTCCTTTTTGTAAGAGGGAATTTATTTCCCCCTCGATACACAAACGTTGATCTGAATCTCTTGGATTTTGAGTCAAGATCGGGACAAGAGACAGTTGCGATGGTGGAGGGTGTGTGGCAATGGAGGCCAAAAATTTGAGAAGAGAAAGTGACAGCTCCGCGAATGCACAAGTTTGGGTCAGTTGCCTAACCGTTTTTATTTAAATTCCAAGTCTTATTAAAGCTAGGTCAATATTTGGGAAATATCATAGAGTATCAGGGTGGTAAGTATATTCTTGATGTGAAATATTTTTTTCCCCCCCCATTGTGTCTAAAATAAACTCTTTTCGACTAGCATGTGAATTTAACAGGCTAATAGTAACAGCTGGGTCACGCGATCGATCTATTTAGAAAATAATTCTGATATATGTTTTCAAATAATTTGTTGAACTATTCATGGAAGAGTTTGCTTGAAGACACACATTCATACTCTCACGAGATTTCATACGCCAGCGCGAGATAACTGAGCGATCCAAACTTCCGTGGATCAAAAAAAAAGTACAGTACTCAGTCTATATTGCATATATAGTAATTTCCGAGTCCAAACCATGGCCTATGAGTAACAGACGAGTACTCACTCTGAATACCGGAAATAAATCTTTCTAATATCACATGATTTGTATTTTTTCATGACGACATGGAATGTCACATTGAATACTAATTTTGATGTAATAAACTATGGTTATTAGAGTATATCCCAGATAATAAGTTCACTCCTGCAACGAAGGGCATGGAATATATTAAGCATATATTTAAGATGGCAAAAATTTGCCGCGGGAAATACTGTTCTATTTTTGTGTTTTTGACGATCGTTTGTTAAGCATTTTAGATAATGGATTTCAACTTATATCAAAACTGATATGGATGTAAGCCAAACCATGCATCACTAAAGGAGACATTTCATTGGTTTAGAAAAGATAGAACATACTTGAACTGTGCTGAAACGAACAAGCTGGCCACTCGGACTTCTCGCATCTGTGACATCACCAAGAGAAAAGCGCAAGTTGCTGTGGAGATCGTTATCACTAGCTCTTAATTGCTGAACTAACGTACCAATAGCTACATCTACAAAGAAAGCAATGATTGTCAAGAAACATCAAGGATGATGTGAAAACTACTGTCCATTCCATTAGAAATCATTGCAAATAGCATCCATTTTTACATTCTGATCAGTGTGAAGGTTCTGATCATTTCCTATACAAAATATATTACAATAAAAACAAGAGGCCCATGGGCCTGTGATGCTCACCTGGATAATTAGCATTTGAACCATTTGCATTTAAATAGACATGACAGATAATTTCATGAAAATCAAAGATGACTGCCAAAGAAATTGACCAATCAAAATTCTCATTTGATTTCCTGAAGCTTATCATCATAGGATCATTCCACTAAGGTTTGGTTGAAATCTAGCTATTGATTAAGTAGTAGTAGCGATTTAAAGTAAACTCTGCTGGAAAATGTTTGGAAAATCCCAGATCCCTGCCGAAACAAGACGCCCAAGGGCCTGTGGCACTCACCTGGACAATTATAGCATTTGAACCATTTGCATTTAAATAGATATAATGGATAATTTTTGGAACATCCAAGATGGCCACCCAAAAAATTGACCAATCAAAATTCTGAATAGAAATTCTAGTCTATCTTGATAGGGTCGCTCTAGCCAAATTTGGTTGAAATACATCAAGCAACTAAGAAGCAGCGTTTTGACAATTTCTGATAAATCTTTCATAAAATCTAAGATTTTCAGCCAAAAGATGTATCAATCAAAATTCTGAGTAGAATTGCTAGAGCCTACCATTAGTGAAATCTGGTTGAAATACCTCAAGCAGCTACGGAGGAGCAGTAATTTGACAATTTACTGTAGATTTTTCAGAAAATCTCAGATTTTCACGCAAAAAATTGATGAATCAAAATTCGGAAACAAGGTTCATGGAAGTTCTGGAGCCTATGACCGTTGGGTCGTTCCAGCCAAATTTGGTTGAAATCGCTCAGAATGGTAAGGAGATGAAGCAATTTGACAATTTCCGGTAAATTTTTCATAAAATCTCAGATTTTCACCCAAAAAATTGATGAAGCAAAATTCTGAATGGAAGTTCTGGAGCCTATGACAATAGAGTCCTTTCAGCCAAATTTGGTTGAAATAGTTCTGAATGGTAAGGAGAAGCGTTTTTACAATTTCCGGTACATTTTTCATAAAATCTAAGATTTTCACCCAAAAAATTGATGAATCATAATTCCGAATGGAATTACTGGAGCCTACGACGATTGGGTCATTTCAGACAAATTTGGTTGCAATCAGTCAAAATGGTAAGGAGAAGTATTTTGACAATTTCCAGTAAATTTTTAATAAAATCTAAGATTTGGACCAAAAAAATTGAGGAATCAAAATTCTGAATGGAAGTTCTGGAGCCTATGACGATAAGGTCATTCCAGCCTAATTTGATTGAAATTGGCCTAGTGGTTATTGAGTAGTGCTTTAAAGCAGAAGTTGAAGGACGACGGATGACAGATGGACGGACGATGGAGTCGTCATGGCATAACCTGACTTGGCCCTTCGAGCCAGGTGAGCTAAAAACAGATCAATCAAAATTCTCATTAGAACACTTGAAGTTCATCACGAATAGGAGCATTCGACCCAAGTTTCATTGAAATTGGGCTATTGATTAAGGAAGAGTAGCGTTTTAAAGGATTTCTGGAAAATTCAAGATGGCCACTAGAAAATTGACCAATAAAAATGCTGCATACAAATTCTGAAGCCTAGTCACATAGGGTCCTTCCAAGTTGAAATTCACTAAGCCATTAATGAGTAGCGTTTTGACAATTTCCGGCAAACTTTTCATAAAATCTAAGGTTTTCACCCAAAAAATTGACACATTAGAATTCTGTATATGGGTTTTGAAACCTACCCACATAGGGTCTTTCCTGCCACATTAAGCTGAAATCTGACACGCAGTTAATGAAGAATAGTGTTCTGAACATTTTTTTCTAAATTTTTCATAATAATCTCAGATTTTCACCCAAAAAATCGATCAAGCAAAATTCTGAAAAAAACAGGATCCATCTAGACAAATTTGGTTGAAATGTGTCAAGCTGCTGAGGAGGAGTAGCATTTTGACCATTTCCGGTAGATTTTTAATAAAATCTAAGATTTTCACCAAAAGAATTGATCAATTAAAATTCTGAATATAACTTCTAGAACCTACCACCATAGAACGCATCTATTCAAATTTGGTTGAAATATGTCAAACAGATAAGAAGGAGTAGCATTTTGACCATTTCTAGTAGATTTCTAATAAAATATAAGATTTTCACCCAAAAAATTGATCAATCTAAATTTTGAAAAGAAGATCTAGAGCGTACCACCACAGTATCGTTCTAGCCAAATTTGGTTGAAATATGTCCAGCAGCTATGGAAGAGTAGCAGGTTGACCATTTCTAGTAAATTTTTCATAAGATCTAAGATTTTCACCCAAAAATTGATCAATCAAAATTCGGAATAGAAGTTCTAGAACCTACAGCCATAGAATCGGTCTAGCCACATTTGGTTGAAATATGTTAAGTATCTAAGGAGGAATGGCATTTTGACAATTTCTGGTAAATTTTTCATAAAATCTTAGATTTTCAACCCAAAAAAATTGAACAATCAAAATTCTGAAAAAAATTCCGGAAGGTATCAGCATAGGATCCTTCCAGCCAAATTTTGTTGAAATCGGCCAAACCGCTAAGGAGAAGAAGCGATTTGATGGACGGATGGACGCCGGATGGCCATGGCATAAGCTCACTTGGCCTTTCAGGCCAGGTGAGCTAAAAAACTGTTTTCAAGATTTATTCCGATAATAGAACAGAGGAATGCAAATCTGGCGACATCATAGATTTCACCCCATTCCATGACTTATGTGCGTGCAGAGAAACACTCATATGATTACATTATTGTAATGAGTCATAAGAACAGAATACAGACACAAGTTATAATTCTTCCGATTACATCCGAAGTTGAGGCATCTTTGTGTACAATCACACACTTTCTTGTGTTAGAATTTGAGCCTAATCGAACCAGGAGTTTCCAAGATATAAGTAGATGCAAAATTTGATCAGATCCAGAGCCGGATGTTTTTTATCCTCTTACATGTTAAGTTTGTGTTGTGTTAAAACTTGCCTACAACCATGATGTAATACTACATGGTGAAACAAGACACACTTAAAGGATAACTAACCTCATCTCTTGATAGCTATTCAGGTCATCTAATGTGCCACTCATAAACAATGCAGGTAATTATAAGCTTTTTATCATGCCGCTATAAAATGATATTCAGGTTTTCGTAGCTAAATGTTGCTACATTTCTACAGGCTATGCTGGCTGTCATGATTTACTTTTCAACCAATCAGAAAAAATCTAGCTTGTCTACCTCGGTATATACGCTCAGTCATCGATGCGCCAGCTATAGCTAGGCAATGTGTTATAAAAGCAATCATACTGGTAATCTGTTGAATATTTTGAAACTAATTTGACTGGAAGTTAAATTAGTTTCAAAATATTCAACGAGATGAGTATTACATAATAAAGAATGTAATGCATTGGCACTTACATGACATCATACACTATCGCTTGAGGAGACAAAATGGTGGCGGTCACTCTTCAACATTTACGCGATATTACAAAGCAGATAATTGTGATAGAGTGAGGGAACATGACAAAATATGAATGATATGGAATCTATAAACCATAATCCATCTGTGCAGTATAATATTTGAGATGAGATTAGCATCCCTTTAAATTAAATGAAAGAAAGATGGTACCGATTCCTTAACTGTCTCGCTGCTACAAGCCACCAGACAATAATTTCAATGAGTAAAAGCTCCTGACCTGCTGAATATTTTTAAAACAACTTGAATGAAAGTTGTTGGTGGCTAATCCACCAACAACTTTCATTCAAATTGTTTTAAAAATATTTAGCAGGCCCACAGATATGATCCCTAGAATATGTCGTCTGCAAAACTCAGCAGTCAGGCAGTTAAAAATATCAATATGCCAAATCCCTGTAAATGAGGAAGACTAAAGACCTAACCTGAAACAGCAATGGGTCTACGCTCAAATTCTATGGTGGAATAACAGACATCATTGTCATAATGCGATAGATAGAGGAATAAAGCTTTACACTTGTATACAACATTTGATGACCATGGCCATGATAGTTTAGCCATAGCAGAGCCAAATGCAAAACTTAGCCAAAATGGCCGCCATTGTCGCTGCCGGATGAAGCTCCCATTGCTTATTCTGTTCTCTGAATAGGTGAGCAAAAAATCAGTAAAATTTATTAAAATCACCGCCTCTCCCTCCGCTATAAATGCTGTTAGTTACCAAAATTAAAAAACTTTGTGAAATTTGGAGGCAGAAATATTAATATATTTGATGTCAACGACAGCATTCAAAATCATGAAAAATGGAGATATAGTTAGTGAAAGTTTTAATGTAAGCATTCAAGTCAGTCATTACTCGTTCTGATGGAGAATGTTGTTTACTTAAAATCTGAGCATATTATCTGGAAGTGCATCAAATTCTAAGCATTTCATACACAACCTTGTCAGATAGACATAAAAAGTATAATTTGCAGAGAAAAATGTGATCAACATTCTTTGAGACTTTTTTGGCACTTTATTAATTAAGCAACTAAAAGAAATATTACACACACATACATTTTATATTGGTTAATTTAATTTTCATTTCTCGACCATTGATCTTCTAGTGTCAGTATTTTGAAGCAACTGAAGACGTGAACGACGCCGAGGGTATTACATACGCTCTTTAAACTCATTAACACTGAAGCTGACGAAAAACGATTTCTGCGTTGGTGTTGAGAAACGGCCATTTGGAGAACATGAGAAGACTATTTTTGAAAATTAACCACTGGAATGACTGGCTCCCTAAGCGAGCCAGTCATTCCAATGGTGAATTTTCAAAAATTGTCTTCACTTCTTCCGCAAATGAATATTTTCAATGAGGAAATTTTATTGAAAATATTTGAGGAATAAACGGTTGCAGTAAAAAGGTGAACTAATAAAAAATGGAGTTTGAAAATAATATTTAAATGAAAATCTTTATGACTTTCCATAACACCGTCTTCTAAATTAACAGCTTCTATATTGATAACTCACCTTCTCGGACTTCGCCTCTAAACAATGATGGTGTGAAGAATGGATTCTGGTTGTTCTGATCAATGATGTGTATAACCACAATGACATCTGACTGCAAAGGTGGAGAGCCCCGATCGCGAGCATTCACCTACAAACATAGCACAATATGGATGAAACATGCATTCACATACAAACATAGCACACTACGACTAAGACATGCATTAACCTAAAAACATAGGACAGCACGGCTAAGACATGCATTCACATACAAACATAGCACAGTACGGATAAGACATGCATTCATCTACCAACATAGCACAGTATGGATAAGACATGCATTCACATACAAACATAGCACAGTACGGATAAGACATGCATTCATCTACAAACATAGCACAGTATGGATGATAAGACATGCATTCATCTACAAACATAGCACAGCACGGATAAGACATGCATTCATCTACAAACATACCACAGTATGGATAAGATATGCATTCATCTACAAACATGGCACAGTATGGATAAGATATGCATTCACATACAAACATAGCACAGCACGGATAAGACATGCATTCATCTACAAACATACCACAGTATGGATAAGATATGCATTCATCTACAAACATGGCACAGTATGGATAAGATATGCATTCATCTACAAACATGGCACAGTATGGATAAGACATGCATTCACATACAAACATAGCACAGAATGGATAAGACATGGATTCATCTACAAACATGGCACAGTATGGATAAGATATGCATTCACATACAAACATAGCACAGAATGGATAAGACATGCATTCATCTACAAACATGGCACAGTATGGATAAGATATGCATTCACATACAAACATAGCACAGAATGGATAAGACATGTATTCACATACAAACATAGCACAGTATGGATAAGACATGCATTCACATACAAACATAGCACAGAATGAATAAGACATGCATTCATCTACAAATATACCACAGTATGGAAAAGATATGCATTCACATACAAACATAGCACAGAATGGATAAGACATGCATTCACATACAAACACACCACAGAATGGATAAGCTATGCATTCACATACAAACATAGCACACAATGGATAAGACATGCATACACATACAAACATAGCACAATATGGATAAGATATGCATTCACATACAAACATAGCACATAATGAATAATATATGCATTCATCTACAAACATGGCACAGTATGGATAAGACATGCATTCACATACAAACATAGCACACAATGGATGACATGCATTCACATACAAACATACCACAGAATGGATAAGACATGCATTCACATACAAACACAGCACAGAATGGATAAGCTATGCATTCACATACAAACATAGCACACAATGGATAAGACATGCATACACATACAAACATAGCACAATATGGATAAGATATGCATTCACATACAAACATAGCACATAATGAATAATATATGCATTCATCTACAAACATGGCACAGTATGGATAAGACATGCATTCACATACAAACATAGCACACAATGGATAAGACATGCATTCACATACAAACATAGCACAGTATGGATAAGATATGCATTCATCTACAAACATAGCACATAATGAATAAGATATGCATTCATCTACAAACATGCCACAGTATGGATAAGAGATGCATTCACATACAAACATAGTACAGAATGGATAAGATATGCATTCATCTACAAACATGGCACAGTATGGATAAGATATGCATTCACATACAAACATAGCACAGAATGGATAAGACATGTATTCACATACAAACATAGCACAGTATGGATAAGACATGCATTCACATACAAACATAGCACAGAATGGATAAGCTATGCATTCATCTACAAACATGGCATAGTATGGATAAGACATGCATTCACATACATACATAGCACACAATGGATAAGACATGCATACACATACAAACATAGCACAGTATGGATAAGACATGCATTCACATACAAACATAGCACAGAATGAATAAAATATGCATTCATCTACAAACATGGCATAGTATGGATAAGACATGCATTCACATACAAACATAGCACACAATGGATAAGACATGCATACACATACAAACATAGCACAGTATGGATAAGATATGCATTCACATACAAACATAGCACAGAATGAATAAGATATGCATTCATCTACACACATGCCACAGTATGGATAAGACATGCATTCACATACAAACATAGCACAGAATGAATAATATATGCATTCATCTACAAACATGGCACAGTATGGATAAGACATGCATTCATCTACAAACATAGCACATAATGAATAAGACATGCATACACATACAAACATAGCACAGTATGGATAAGACATGCATTCATCTACAAACATAGCACATAATGAATAAGATATGCATTCATCTACAAACATGCCACAGTATGGATAAGACATGCATTCACATACAAACATAGCACAGAATGGATAAGACATGCATTCACATACAAACATAGCACAGAATGAATAATATATGCATTCATCTACAAACATAGCACAGTATGGATAAGACATGGATTCACATACAAACATAGCACAGAATGAATAATATATGCATTCATCTACAAACATAGCACAGTATGGATAAGACATGCATTCACATACAAACATAGCACAGAATGAATAATATATGCATTCATCTACAAACATAGCACAGTATGGATAAGATATGGATTCACATACAAACATAGCACAGTATGGGTAAGATATGCATCCATCTACAAACATGGCATAGTATGGATAGGCTATGCATTCACATACAAACATAGCACAGAATGGATAAGACATGCATTCACATACAAACATAGCACAGTATGGATAAGATATGCATTCACATACAAACATAGCACACTGAATAAGATATGCATTCACATACAAACATAGCACAGTATGGATAAGACATGCATTCACATGCAAACATAGCACAGAATGGATAAGACATGCATTCACATACAAACATAGCACAGAATGAATAAGATATGCATTCATCTACAAACATGCCACAGACTGGATAAGACATGCATTCACATACAAACATAGCACAGAATGAATAAGATATGCATTCATTTACAAACATGCCACAGTATGGATAAGCTATGCATTCACATACAAACATAGAACAGTATGGATAAGACATGCATTCATGTACAAATATAGAACAGTATGGATAAGACATGCATTCATGTACAAACATAGGACAGCATAGATCATTAATGCACCATCACAAACTGGACAAAAAAACCTTTGCAGTGATCTTGAGAAATGGCCACGTGCAGATCAAGAGAACATCGTTCTTAAACATTTATCACTGGAATGACTGGCCAGTCATTTCAGTGATAAGTTAAAAAGAATAATCTCTTGTTCTGCAAATAAAATATTCTTGAACAAATTTGAGGATTGTATGCATAGAATAGGCTGTTTGGAGACAAACAACAGCAGCTCATTAACTCTTTAAACCTCAAATTCGTTGAAGAAAATATCAATTTTTTCAGAGAAAATGTCCATTGGCTAACCCAGAGAAGACTATTTTTGAAAATTTACCACTGGAATGACTGGCTCGGTTATCGAACCAGTCATTCGTGGTAAATTTTCAAAAATAGCCTTCTCTTGGTCTGCAAATGGACATTTCTCAAGACCACTGCAAAAGCTGTTTTTGGCTGATATGAGTGTTAAAGGGTTAAGACAGCTGATCAAATTACCTGTCTTAAAGAACCAGTAATATTGTTACTCTGGACTACAATTCACCTTTCTAGAGTATCCATCCATCATCTGACCTCGTATGACATCATAATCAGCTCAGCATGAGTATGATGATGTCACAATCATTACGTCACAAAGGGTTCCATATAGACCATCATTAAATCTCAAATACTCAGACAAATCGTATATCTTTGTAATTCTTTGCTATTTAATAAACATGCTGTTGAATATTTTGAAACTACTTTGACTGGCTGCTGTTGCTGCCTTAGGCAGCAACAGCACCAAGACAAATTAGTTTCAAAATATTCAACAGCTTACCTGTGGGTTTTTGGAAATTGATAGTCAGTGTGTTCATAGATCGATCGATCCCAATACGAGCGAGGTGTGGGAGGAGCTTAGCTAGAGATGGGCGGGGCACAGCTAAAACCGGAAAGGTCCATTGGACACTTCCTAAGACCATTGCAGAGGCTGATTTTGGCCATTAAAGGGTTAAAATGACAATGTATATTACATGAAGACATCGGCAGTGAGTTCAGGAAAGAAAATGTTCGGCGAACGTTCACCTATTTATGTTCGTTGTTCGTCGCGAACTATATTCGCCTTCCTGAACGAGTTGTCATGCGTAACTTCGACAAGCATACTTTTACGACGTCACGTGATAGTTATGAGAGTTAACTTTTTGTCAGATCCGATGCATTATGATGTCATATTTATTACGTCATAATGAATATCAGGGTCTCGGAAACAATCTACAAGCATACACATATTTGTTGAAGACTAACATAACACTACGCTAAGAACGCATTGGTATGCGTTATTTATGGCTACATAGACAATCAATATGTCTCAATTGACGATGCTGTATATTTTGCCGCCATCTTTGTTTTCATGGCAAATCATGGCGCGTCACCTATAAAGTTGTTCGCCTAGCCACAAAACGTTCGCCACGAACGTTCGGCGAACAGCCCGTTCAGGAGGGCGACCGTACCATGTAACCTAACAATTGTTCGGCGAACGGAAAATATTCGCTCTCCTGAACGGACCCCAGGATTTAGGTATTATTAAATTCTAGGCATGAGATTAAATGCATAACCAATGCGTTCCCAGTGTTGGGATCAATTGATCTCTAAACTCCTTGACTATCAATTTCCAGAAAACTATACAGGTAAGCTGTTGAATATTTTGAAAGTAATTTGACTGGATGTACATGCTTATCAAATAGTAGACATACAATTTGCACAACGTGAATGACTATTAAGTGCTTAACCCGTAGCACACTGATGTCAATATTCTATCTTGTACTGTGTCAGGATCAAAGAAACTGGTGTACATTTTTCAACAATTCTGCTGGAAGATGTTGCTGTCTATGATAGAACCATCCCCCAACAAATTTGTTGAAAAATGAACACCAGTTCATCTTTTAATCTAATTTAAAAATTTAAAATTTTGACACCAGAGTAGTAAGGGTTAAGCTGGATTACATCGAGTTACACATAATGTAATTGTTTATGACATCATCCTACATATCACGTAGTTGATTATGACATCATATGATTGATGGATAAACTGGAATCCTTTATTGTAAAGGGGTAGTATTGCTTGAAGTGGATGTGGCTGTATGAACCCTTAAACCATTAAAAGCCAGAAATTCTTTATGTAGGGAAAATTCTGTTGGATATTAATTTGCCTTGGAGATGTTGCTGCCTATCTCACCAACAGGTTCCAGTCAAATTAATTTCAAAATATTTCCTTAATAGCTGTCTTGAAATTAATACAGGTATCTAAATGGTTAAAAGGATAAACCTATACAACATTTAGAACATAATGTGTTTTATATACCTGTAAATCATACTGATTTATCACATCATAGTCGAATGTCGCACCGGCGGTGGTCGTAATTATACCATGCTCTGCATCAATTGTAAATTTGTCTTTTGACCCTGACTGTATAGCATATCTGAAAATTCCAGCATTTGATGTAGCTGAATCAGGATCATCAGCTGAGACAGTTCCAACTGTAACATCTACAAGATAACATAGATAAATACCTTTCATTCCGAATCAAAAAACCATCCGCTTTTGTTTCTACGAGAATTATTAATACTTACCAGACGTACTATTATGATAATGTCTATTATCTAGCCTAGTTCAAAATAAACAATTAAAACTCTGCATTCTAAAGTAAAGAACTGAGTATTGTACTTTAGGTCTGATCTGAATAACGGGTACCCATTTGCTAACAAACACCTGTTAGCGTATTAGATCTCGCGAGAACACCGTGCCTCCAATCACAAAAGAGCCGGCGGCAAGTCAACATAAGAAGTGGTCCATCTCATCTTAATTCTCGACTTTCAAGCAATCTTCGTCAAACGTCTTGATTCCGTTTTGGATAATTTTATATTGGTTGGACATAATAAATATAATGCGCAAAATGGACCGCTTTGTAGGTACATAAATTTGGTCTTAAAATAATTTTTATACAGAATCAATTTATCACACCAAGAGTGTTTTACATGTCTTTTGAGCACAAAAGTGTGGAATAAACAAATTTGGCCTTAAAATGGGTTTTTTAACGGCGCAAACCATTGAGTTAGGGGGTAGGCTTCTAATAGAGCTTTGCCATTTTGAAACTGCTAAGAAATCGATGGAGCTCATATGTCAAAGTTAGGGGATAAGCTTCTATTAAAGCATAGGCTACTATTACGCCGAATACGGTAGTATCTGTGAGACAATGGAATATGGAGCATAGATAGGAAACAGGTATGGAGGAAAGATGGGCGACTTACCACCTAGAGTGCTTTCAGCAATAGAGAATTCGTAGCTACCATTTAAGTCAAATCTCGGTGGACCATCGTTTAAATCCTGAAAAGAATATATACCATAAATTACAAGAATCATTTAAAACAAAATTCTAAATTCAACATTATATATTAACTGGAAAACGCTGTTTGACTCAGAGGGCCCAGCAATCACTGGAAATACCTTTCGCTATGTAGTACGTAGCAATTTTATTCAAAAAACAAAGAAACTGACAAAAATTGTAAGTTTTTGCATTAAAAAGCCCATTTTCACACAAAATTTTGGACCAATAAAGGTGACTCCTCCAAAAGGCATGTCTACCCATCATAAAGCAGCGACCTACTGAGTTTTATTATATTATTTTAAGCGATTCTGTATGCTATGGTGTTTACAAGGAAATTGACAAAAATCATGAGCTTTAGCATGAAAAAACCCATTTTGCCACAAAATCTTGACCTATAAACGTGAATTCTTAAAAAGGCACATCTGCGTATCATAACTGAGGCATACACCCAGTTTCATTAAAATATCTGAAGCAGTTCTGTATGATATGCTGTTTATGAGGAAATTGACAAAAATTGTGTTTTTGCATTAAAAAGCCCATTTTCACCCAAAATATTGGACCTATAATGGTGAATCCTTCAAAAGGCAGATCTAGCCATCATAAAGAAGTCACCTGCCAAGTTTCATTAAATTATTTTAAGCGATCATGTATAATATGTGTTTACGAGGAAATTGACAAAAATAATGAGTTTTTGCATTAAAAAGTCCATCTTTACCCAAAATCCTGGACCTATAAAGGTGAATTCTTCAAAAGACACATCTGCGTATCATAACTGAGGCATTCACCAAGTTTCATAAAAAATCTGAAGTGGTTCTGTATGATATGATGTTTACAAGGGAATTGCCACAAATTGTGAGTTTTTGCATTAAAAAGCCAATTTTCACCCAAAATATTCAATTTCTAAAGGTTAATCCTTCAAAAAGGCACATCTAGCCATCATAAAGATGCCACCTGCCAAGTTTCATTAAATTATTTTAAGTGATTCTGTATGATATAGGGTTTATGAGGAAATGGACAAAAATTTTGAGTTTTTGCATTAAAAAGCCCATTTTCACCCAAAATATTGAACCTATACGGGTCAATTCTTCAAAAGGCACATCTGCGTATCACAACTGAGGCATACACCAAGTTCTGTATGATATGATGTTTAGGAGATATTGTGGATGGACAGATGCAGTGATTCTTATAGGGCTTCCACACCTTCTGGTGCGGGCTGTATACATGTCCCCTACCTGGTGATATAAATTTTCACAGATTTCAGAAAAGTCTTGAAAGCTGATATGTTTGTATTTTATAAGTCGAAAGGGGGCATAACTCCATTGAAAATTGACCGAAATGCCTTAAACTCGAACTTGATCTGTAGCTTCTGATAACAAAGCAAGAAACCAATATTCAGTTGAATATTTTGAAGGAGAATGAAAAAACTGGGAAGCTGATATTTTTTATATTTCATTAATTAACTCCATCAAAAATTTACTGAAACTTGAACTTGATCTGTGGCTTCTCATACCAAAGCGATGTACCAATTTTCAGTTGAATATCTTGAAGCAATGCGAAAATCTGACTGGCAGATAGACAGACAGATGGACAGCAAACCTATAAACACTATCTGTCACCCTAAACCCCCCCCCCCCCCGACCCCGGTAAGAGACTTATAATATCTTCAAAAAGTGGGTTAAACAATTACTCGTCATATGCAGGAAATAAATAAAAATAATGAACATTTATATGACCACCCGTCATAAAGAACCACACCCATCATAAAGAACCACAAACTGTTAGCCCACAAAGGTTGTTAACTCTTTCACAGATGAATTCCCCATATCTCGTTGTTGAACATTTTGAAATTAATTTGATTGGAAGCTGTTACTGTTCTAGGTAGCAACTGCTCCCAGTCAAATTAATTACAGAATATTCCACACAAGAGGCCTGTATCGCTCACCTGGACCATATGCATCACAACTAGAATGGTCATTAACAATAGGTCAAACTCTAATGAGTTGAGCAGACTTGTAACAAGAAAACAGAGGCTATGTTTCTTTATATATTAACTTCTCTTGAACAAACCTTAATGGCCCTTAGTCATCAATACCATATCTCCAAAATTTTGGCCCAATCCGTTTAGTGGCTCTGGAGACGAAGTTGAATTCATGAAAACCAGGCCATCCAAGATGGCCACCCATCCATTTGACAAATCAAGTTCCCTTGAACAAACTTGCCTTAAATAATGATATTTTATGACTTTTGAATCAATCGCTCAGTTTGGGCAAAGATTTTTAAAGACATTTCTAAAAATCAGCCAAAATCCAAGATGGCCATCGGACAAATTGGCTGATTGGCTTCGTTTGAACAAACTTCAATCTCTACAACCTAAGGCTGCGTCCTGCCAAATATAATTGAAAGCGGCCCCATAGTTCTAGAAGACATTTTAAATTTCCCATTGCTTTAGTATGGGAGCTTTTGGCGGGAAAATGATCCAAGATAGCCGCCAAACCGTTTATCCGACAGTTTCGAAAATTGCAAATTTGAGATCAAGATACCCAAAAACACATACAAAACCAATTTCAGCCTAAAAATCCATCAAATAAAAAACCCAATATGGTCGCCAAACACATTATATTTAGATTGGCCAACGGCGGCCATGTTCTTCGACAGAACAACTTCCCTTGAACAAAGTTTAATGCCCCTTACTCCCTAACTATATCTGCCAAATTTCGGCCCGATCCCTTCAGCGGTTCTGGAGAAGTCGTTTTTGCTAAAACTAGGTCAACCACGATGGCCGCTAAACCATGGGACCAATCAAGTTCCCTTGAACAAACTTTGTTCAGCTCTTGTCCTAGATCATAGTTCATGGAGTTTGTTTCAATCCACTAAGCGGTTTCGGAGAAGATTTTTAAAGACGTTTCTAAAAATCGGCCAAAATCCAAGATGGCCACCAGCCAAATTGGCCCATCGGCTTCGTTTGAACAAAGTTGAATCTCTACACCATAAGGATGCTTCCTGCCCAATATAATTGAAATCAACCCAACAGTTCCGGAGAAAACATTTTAAATGTCCCATTGCTTTAGTATGGGAGCTTTTGGCGGGAAAATGATCCACGATGGCCACCAAACTGTTTGTCCGACAGTTCTGAAAATTACAAATTTGTGATCAGAATACCCCAAAACATATATATAACCAATTTCAGCCTCAAAATCCATCAAATAAAAACAAAACAATATGGCCGCCAAACACACTATATTTTGATTGGCCCACGGCGGCCATGTTTTTTTATGGATCAACTTCCCTTGAACAAAGTTTAATGGCCCTTACTCCCTAAGCATATCTGCCACATTTCAGCTGAATCCCTTCAGGGGTTCTGGAGGTCATTTTCGCTAAAACTAGGTCAACCAAGATGGGCACCAAACCATGAGACTAATCAAGTTCCCTTGAACAAACTTTGTTCAGCTCTTGCTATCATATTTGATCATATTTCATGGAGTTTGTTTCAATCCACCAAGCGGTTTCGGAGATTTTTAAAGACGTTTCCAAAAATTGGCCAAAATCCAAGATGGCCACCGGACAAATTGGCCGATCGGCTTTGTTTGAAGAAACTTGAATCTCTACACCCTAAGAATGCTTCCTGCTAAATATAATTGAAATCAGCCAGCAGTTCTCGAGAAGACATTTTAAATTTCCCATTGCTTTAGTATGGGAGCTTTTGGCGGGAAAATGATCCAAGATGGCCACCAAACCATTTATCCGCCAGTTTTGAAAATTGCAAATTTGTGATCAGAATACCCAAAAACAAATATAAAACCAATTTCAGCCTCAAAATCCATCCAATAAAAAAATCCAATATGGCCACCAAACATGTTGTATTTTGATTGGCCCACTGCGACCATGTTTTTTGACGGATCAACTTCCCTTGAATAAACTTTAATGGCCCTTAGTCCCTAATCATATCTGCCAAATTTTGGCCTGATCCCTTCAACGGTTCTGGAGGTCGTTTTCGCTAAAACTAGGTCAACCAAAATGGCTGCCGAACCATTTGACCAATCAAGTTCCCTTGAACATACTTGGTTCAGCTCTTGCCCTAGATCATATTTCAAGGGGGTTGCTTCAATACACCAAGCGATTTCGGAGAAGATTTTTAAAGACATTTCCTAACATCAGCCAAAATCCAAGATGGCCACCGGCCAAATTGGCTGAGCGACTTCGTTTGATCAAACTTGGATCCCTATGCCGTAAGGATACTTCCTGCCATACATAATTGAAATCGGCCCAGTGGTTCTTGAGAAGTCATTTAATGAAAAAAGTTGACAGACAGATGGACCGATGGATGGACACCAGACAAACGACGGACGGTCGCCATGACATAAGCTCAGTTGGCCATTCTAGCCAGGTGAGCTAAAAATAAGTTTTCTATCATAAAGCATATACCTTTTCCGAGATTTGTCAGTGAAAGGTTTACCTGCTGACACTAAAAAGTAAAATAATGTCTACACAACGTATTCAAAGATACCCATTTCATTGCATGAATGTCACTTTTATTCTGCCTCTACTAGTGTCCCATAAAGTGCTAAATATTGAGTGTATTCCTGGCAAAATACCTTGATTTAATGATTCTAGCATAATAATAGAGGAATCCAGTCTCTATCAAGTATTGACGTCTTAATCAATTATGTCCCATATACGTTGACATCACAATCCAGTGTCACAATCCACAATCATAAATGACAGAAATCGTCCGTTTTAATTCATAAACGTGGAATAGTCTGTCAAGTTGTATTGAATTGTATGTCCTTACTACTTAATAACCATTATCTTGAACATTTTGAAACCAATTTTACTGGGCGCTGTTGCTGCCATAGGCAGCAACAGCACCCAGTCAAATTAATTAAAAATATTCAACAGCTTACCTGTATATATTTCTGGAAATTGAGATTCAAGGAGTTCAATCGATCCCAACACGAGCAAAGCGTGGACAGATCTTAATCAGACAGGCGGGGCATAGCTAAAACTGGATTTATCCACAGATGTAACACTCTATACAAGAATAAACAAAATCACGCATTTCTTTTTTCACGAGTGTAGTTATACTTACCTCCCTAACACTCTATGATATTTCCTAAATATCAACATAGACTCAATAACCTCAGATTAAAAAGGAAAGGTGCCCCTACTGGGCAGGTAGCCCGCTGTCAGTCTGCCGGATGTCGGCCCCAACCTCGTGCATGCACAGACTAATACCGGCTCAGCTTGCTTATTGGCCGACACATGCAACTAAGAAGCCTGAAGACCAAGCCTCAGTGGGGCGGAGAAGCAGGGCCCGTGTTAGTGAGGTAAGTAAAACTACTAAGTCGTGAAAAAAGAAATATGTGATTTCGTTTATTTCACTTCAAGAGATATACTTACCTCCCTAACATTCTATGGTATTACCAGAATTCGCAGTGAATTCGGCAGGAGGGAGACGAGATCAAAAGACCAGCTCATCCCTTGCACATTTTTGCGCATGAAGCACAAACATCTGAAATTATGTCAAAACAGAATCAGGAAATGTCTAGAACATCGGGCAACACCACCGGTGGTTGAGAGTTACCTTAATGACCGTATGTCAAATGCGCTCCCTGCCCGCTACTTTTTGGAAAGGAGAAGCTATGATTTCTCTGTCCTAAATGCTCTCTAAGTACTGGTGCAAAGTACTATAG
Source organism: Chaetoderma sp. LZ-2023a (assembly GCA_034401795.1). Lineage (NCBI taxonomy): Eukaryota > Metazoa > Mollusca > Caudofoveata > Chaetodermatida > Chaetodermatidae > Chaetoderma > Chaetoderma sp. LZ-2023a. The sequence continues at coordinate 138,008,217 of CM067372.1, forward strand.
GACATGAGACGAAATGCTTCATTTTGTATACTCTTAGTGAATGAACTACAAAAAATAAATATGTACCATCGCCATTTTAGTTTAAAAACGGGTAAAAACATGACAATACTATTATGTAACAACAAAATGCAAGACTAACCTTAAGCATATAAGATGTGTTCATCAAATGATACACGTTTATGTGGTTGTTACTATAATTAAGATGTGCTGTCTGAAGACAGTGAGCACAACTTATCTACACTATGTACACCTGCTCATCTTTTGAGAATCGATATGTCAAGAGGATTAGTGGTGTCACGGAGGCAATGGTCGGTAAAACTTGACTCACAGTGCCACTGGGCTACCGACATAATGTCATCCACTGGCAACCCGTTAAACAGGGCGGTGGACTCCACTACACCACAGACACGGGGAGCCTTGGCTAAGTCTAAGTCAACTTGTTTACCGGTAGCGGATTTGTGGCAAAATTGGATTCATTCCACAATCCACCTAGATATAGTGACTTTTGAAGCCCTGCCATGGGGTTCAATATATGTCAACCATAACGAGGATGAGTCCGTCCGCCATTCTTGTGTACGTTGTTTGTACATATTTAATGAGCTGACTGGACACCAAGCATTTGAATTAGGATCAAACCTAGTCAAAGCTAGTAAAAGAAGCATTCTGTAAGTATTGCTTTGCAATACATGTCCCCTGCCTGGTGATATAAATCTTTAGATTTTGACAGTCAAAAATTTCATTAAAAATTATCAAAAGCAGCTGAAACTCAAACTTGATCTGTAATGTCTCATAACATAGCAATAAACCAAGTCTCAGTTATATATGGTGAAGCAGGAAAAGGTCTTGAAAGCTGATATGTTTGTATTTCATAAGTCGAAAGGGGACATAACTCCATGAAAGAATGATGCAAATGCCTGAAACGCCAACTTGGTCTGTAATTTCTCATAATAAAGTAATGTACCAATTCTCAGTTGAATATCTTGAAAGACTGCGAGAAAAGGGCGGAAGACCAAATATTTTTCGTATTTCTTAGGTCAAAAGGGGGCATAACTCCATCAAAGGTTTACACATACGCCTGAAACTTGAACTTGGTCTGTAACTTCTCATAGCAAAGCAATGCAGCAATTCTAGGTATAATATCTTTAAAGACTGCGGAAAAAAGTGCGAAAAGCTAATATTTTTCGTATTTCATAAGTCGAAAGGGGGCATAACTCCATGAAAAATTGACGAAAATGTCGGAAACTCAGACTTGCTTAGTAACTCCTTATACTAAAGCGATGCACTGATTTTTGCTTAAATATCTTGAAGGAGTGCGAAAAAAGTGCGGAAAGCTGATATTTTTCGTATTTCTTAAGTCAAAAGGGGTCATAACTCCATAAAAAATTGACACATATGCCTGAAACTCGAACTTAGTCTGTAACTTCTCATAACAAAGCAATATACCAATTCTCAGTTGAATACCTTGAAAGAATGCGAAAAAAAGTGCGGGAAACCAACTGCGACAGATGGACAGACGAAGTGCAACCCTATAGTCCCCCTGGTTTTACTGGTAGGGGACTAATAATTGGTCGACCTGGGTATTTCAATGACTGGTTTTTAGCCATGAAATTAATCTTAGATAGAAGCCTAAGGCTTTGCCCTGTAACCACATAACGGTCTGCCTCGGCGGACAAAGCATGAATTTCGCTTCTCCATCTTGCAGAGGCCGCAGCAATCAAAAATACAGTTTTAAGTGTCAACTTGAACTTGAAGCACTAGACATAAACTCCAAGACGAATCCCTGATGGATTTCTCGGTCCTCGATTACCCATGCCTTTTATTAGTGTTCAATGAACATACAACAACATGTACTTCGTCACTTCCCCTATCAGCCAAGCAAGGGATAACTGACATTAAAACTGACTTGTAGCCAGCAATAGGGTTAGGCTTGAGGCTATAGGCATCATACAGGTGACAGAGGAAATCGGCTACTATCTAAATAGATGCATCCATTGGATTAACATCTCTCTTTGAGCACCATTCCAAAAATTTATTGATTTTATAGTTATATGCTCTGGAGGTTGACCCCCTTCTGGCTTTTGCCATAAACATGGCTGCTTGCTCAGAAAAGCCCTCCTTAATTCTAGATTCCTTAAACATCCACGCAGTCAATTGGAACATTGACGGGTTCTTGTGAAGGGACTTGCCCTGGAAAATAATATTGTCCATCAGAGGCAGAGGAACTGGATTGCAGACCAGAAGGTCCATCAAATCTGTATACCATGATCGGTTTGGCCAATTTGTGGTGATCAGAAGCACTTGGCACTCCTCCTGCCTGATTTTCTGAAGAACTTTTGAAATTAGGATTGCTGAATGGAATGCGTATGCATACATTCCCTCCCAACTGATAGCTAGCGCATCTGTTGCGATAGCGCTCAGATCTGGAATCGGAGAGACGTATTTCGTCATCTTCGCAATCTTCTTCATTGTGAATAAATCTACATGTATGTTGGGTTTCCCTTAGTGGTCGAACAGATGACCGGCCACACATTGATTTAGTTGACATTCCGTGGACAAAACACTCATCCTTCGGCTCAATGAGTCTGCTAACAGATTTAACCTTCCCAGAATGTGAACTGCTTTCAAGGTGATCATATGATCTAGGCACCAGCAAAGCAGTTTCCAAGTCATCATACAGAGACTTGGCGACTTCGTTCCGCCATGGCAGTTTAAGTAAGCCACTACTGTTGAGTTGTCTGATCTAACTAGGACTACCTTGCCACGGACTTCCTCTAGGAAATGTTCCAGGCACAGAACTACTGCTCGTAATTCCAGTAGATTGATATGTTCTTGTGACTGATCCAGATTCCAAAGCCCTGATACTGTCGCTTATTCCAGGCAAGCTCCCCATCCCTCCATTGATGCATCCGTGTACTGGAGGGTGTAGAGGGGTGAGCATCACCCCTGCCAGGAGATTCTCTTCATCCACTCTTGAAGGTGGTGACTAAGAGGTTCCAATACTGACACCTCCGAGTCCAGGGAACCTGTCCTCTGGGTCCACTATGTCATGAGAAATAACTGGATAGGCTGCCTGCGCAAGGCCTCCTGTGAAATGACTGGGTCCAGAGAAACCATTAACCCAGCATTCTCAAGTAAACCCGTGTCAGTACATGACAACTGTTGCACACTGATTGTATTACTGAGACGAGTATTTCTACTCTCTCCTGAGTGGGATAAACATATCCTATTGCTAGATCGAAGAACATGCCTAGGTAAACAATCTTCTGGGATGGAGTCAGCTAAGATTTCTGAAAGTTGATTATCCAGCCTAAGTCTGTAAGAATTTTCAAAACTATCTCTAGATTTGCTGATAAGACTTTCCTGAATGTGTGCTTTTAACAGCCAGCCACCTATGTAAGTGTGGACTGCTATGCTGCTCCTGCGTAGGTATATTGTTATTGCAAGAACCACCCTGATGAAAACCTGAGGGCCCGTTGAAATTCCAAAAGGTAAAACCCTGAATTCCCAGTGTCGGCCCTGGAATGCGAATCTTAGGTACCGGCGAAAGCTCCTCGCAATTGGAATGTGGAAATAAGCATCCATCAGATCTATTGATGCTGTCCACATTCCCTTCTCCAACCCTGCCAACACCATCTTGACCGTTTCAAAATTCGCTATGTCTATGAATGTGGTCAATGGCTTGAGGTTGAGAATTGGTCTTCCAGTCCTCTTTGTTACTAGAAACATGGTTGAATAGAAGCCCGGGCAATTGCTCCTTTTTGTATGAGGGGATTTATTTCTTCCTCTAGACACAACCGTTGATCTGGATCTCTTGGAATTTTAGTCCAGATTGGGACCAGACAGGTGCGATGGCGGGCCTATTGCCCAGTCGGGGTACCTGAAAGTCATCGCAAGACTAAGCCGTCCTGAGTTAACCGCTCACACGCCTGCTTGTGGAGGGTTAATCGACCTCCCACTGGTCCACCTAGGGAGAGAGGTGGACATAAATAGTGCAAGAGTGGGACTGTCTCTGGTTCTAGAAGCCCTAAAGTGGTTCCTGAGGCAATCTGCCCATCAGGCATGATTCCCATGACCAGATCCTCACTCACCACGGCCCGCACACCAAGGTGCGTGGGCAGCTGTCTTGCTGGCTATGCTTGAGGAGACTGCGACCACCCCATCCCACTGCAGGCTGGTGCTGGCATGGCTGGCCTCTGACTTGACCAGTACCACCGCGGGGCCTGCTGTGGATGGTACACAGCGCATAATGCCCTCTGATTACATTGACTAGAGTGACTGTCTCTTGGAGGTGTCTACATCCCTCACCTCCAAAGAGACCAGGACATGACATAGGCATCTGGAGCAGCTTATTGAATAAATCCTGTGACGGGCACAAATTTTCTACGGCAAATGTGCGCCTCGCCCTGACACTTCTAGTCACCGCTTGCATCATGCTGTCCAGAGCCAGGTTAATACCATCCTGGATGGATCTCCGAACTGAGACAGGGCTTGCTTGGCGTAAGGCAGATGCTGTTACTACAACCTGTAACAGCTGGGAGACATGCGAGGGCGCCGTTATAGATGCTCTAGAGCTCTCCTCTGCATCGCGCAATGCGGTGTTTGCTGAGCGCAGCGTGCTCAAGCATAGCGCTCCCGTGTCAGAATGGGAGCCTGGCCCCGTGTCTTCGGCAAGTGCTGCACGATCATCAGCGCTCAGCTTTGGCACTATACCGTACTTCTGGTATTGACCAGCAACGATACGTTACTGCTTAGCAACCTCGCAGGGGGAGGGGGCTTTCACAAACCGTCCATTAGGTTTAAGAACTGTCTCCATGATATGCTCTGCTAATGGCAGAGATAGCAGAGCGGTAACTGTCGGCTTTCCAGCCAGCCATGGGTGCTGGTCCCACTGGCTAACCAACTGATCCACGTCGAACTCTGGCCTGACGTTCAGCAGGCATTGGCACGCGTCAGATAAGTCTTCCTCCATGGCCACCTGTGAGTGCTCGACCAGGTGCGGGCCTTCGTCGTCCTCTACAGCACTCGCAGGTGTGAACGTGGCTGGAGCCATGGATGCACGAGGCAAGCCAGAGAAAACATGCGGGCCCGAGAGCAGGCATGCGCTGCGCTGTGGCTAGGCCAGACGCCAGTGCCATGGAAGCGTGTGGGCTGTAATTCACCACATCATGGCCTGGACCAGCTTCCGTCATTTCCTCGGCAAGCAGTACATGCAGTTATCCACTCCAACCTGGGCCACCCTTTTAGCCATGGGGCCTACCCCTGCAGGAGTTGTCCCATCGAAAGGTTTGTCCATGCTCCCCGTATTCATTTCCATGTCCACGGCATCAACCATGATAGATAGCCTGTGTCAGCAATGAGCGCTAACCCGGCCTGGCCAGGGAATGTACCATAAGAGGATATGGTACTTATGGGGCGCAGATGCTCCAGGGAACCGATAAGCGGGAACCTGAGTCCAGCGTGCCCGGTCCATGATGTAACAGCGAGGCAAGCCTGCTGCCAGCATCATATTGGACTGCTCCTGGATCCATCAGCAAGGCGGCGGGCCTTCTGAGATCTACTGGAGCCACCACTGATTCACATACATTTTCGGACCACGGACTACGACGAACAACAGAATCAGTGGTGGTGATTTTCTGCTCGGGGGCAGATGAAGAGGACAATAAAGCAGCTGGCCCAGGGAGCATGCTGCGAAGCAACTCTGAAACCAGATCTTTTATTGTTATTTTCATCTCCCCCATCATTTCCAACCTGAGAGTCCACATTTCTGAAGAAACAGAGGCCTTTCTCTTACCCATACCACTTACACTCTTTTTCACACGCTTCTCCTCCGACGCCTTATCCTTTGCCTTTCAATACAAAAATTCAGAGAATAAGTCGCCAAACCCCCACTGTTTACAGACGGCACATTTTAATAATGGACCACAAGGTGAACATTTAACACACAGATGGGTCGCAAACCTCAACTTTATAGAGCGGTTACAGACCACACAGGAAGATTTCTGAAAAAAAGGGCATAAATGAAGACAATGAGTTTATAGTCATTATTTAAATAAACTAACCCATTCAGAGGTGAAAACACCAACAGGCCATAAAGGGATGGTTGAAAGAAAGATGAACAGCCTACACTCAAGGTGGGTTCATATAACGTCGGGGGGATGGATGAGAGGGATGGGGCATGTTATGAGCCTTTATCCAATATGGTTGATGCCAGTAAGCTCCAATATGTGGAGTGTGGATCCAGTATGCCTTCTTTCTCCATTTCTGGGGTGTTAGCATCCGCATTGGGGTCACCTCTCAAGACCTGTGTAATGCGGTAAGACATGTGTATGATTAGGAAAGTTGAAGTGGCAGGCTACTGGTGAGTCTTTCCATTGACCTATATCCCTGAAGTGTTCCTGTGTTCTAATTAAGAATTCACGGTTGTGTTTACCTATATACTGCTTATGGCAGTGGACGCTCACATGCCCACGTCTGCACACTTACGCAAGATGCACTCCGGTATGCTTATGGTTATGCGTAGACGTGCATGTGTGTGCACGCCCACACATCCGTGTACCATTATGCCAGTGCGCAGGTGGACATGGTTTCAACACCTGTTTTGGTTTAGGCTTGTGAGAAGGTAGACAATGCTTCGTGTTTTGCAGTTGCCAATCAATGGCGGTGGAGGTATAAGCGTCCAGGCCCACACAAGATGCACTTAGGCGTGCTTATGGTTACGCGTAGGTGTGCACGCCCACACGGCCACATGCCATTATGCCCGTGAACAGGTGGGCACAGTTTCAGATCCTGTCATGGTTTAGGCAGCAGATGAGGAACACAATGCTTTGTGTCTAGCAGTTGCCAGTGATTAAGAAAATTTACCAAGTTTCTTTTTCACGCGTGAGATGACATAGTTACCTCCCTAACACTCTTGATATACTAGTATATCGGCTCTAAGTTCAATAATATTCAGAATTATAAAAGGTTAGGTGCCCCTAATGGGCAGGGGATGCACACAGACATGCACATGACAGACACCCACCTACTGCATATGCGCATACTGGTACTTCCATTACCAAATATTGGCTGACATAGAAGCAACTATTCAAATAACCAAAGGACCAGGCCTCCGTGGGGTGGAGGCCGGGATCCTGTTAGGGAGGTAAGTAAGTCATCTAACTCGTGAAAAAGAAATTTGGCAAATTTTCTTATTTCACATCATGAGAACATACTTACCTCCCTAAAACTCTTGATGAAAACCAGAATTTGAAACTACATTTGGTGGGAGGGAGGCAAGGTCCTGAAAACCAGCACACCCTCGAAGAGAATAGGCTCTTTGAATTTTCAAGAGATTTAAAAACATCTGAAATTGTGTCTGAAAACACAACCAGGAATAGAAGTTTGCATCGGATAATCGACTGATGAAGGGAGATTGATAGAAAGGCAAATGCGCTAACCCCAACCCCCTCTTTCTGAGGAAGGTTAGGAAAAAAACGCTGCTCTAAATGACTAGCATGTTCTCGAGAGAATTGCTTCAATTAAAAAAAATTACACTATCATAAAATAATATCGTATATCGTAAAATAATAGGTTTACCACGGACACTATGAGCCTTGGCTCTATCTACTTGAATTCCAGTGGCTGTCTTATGACAGAATTGAATACATTCTACTATCCATCTGGAAATAGTGTCTCTTGATGCCCTACCATGGGGTTCAATATATGACAACCATAGGGAACATGGGTCCGTCCACCAAACTTGAGTTCTTTTCATGTACTTATTTAAAGCACGGACAGGACACCATGCTTTAGCACCAGGATCATATCTGGTTAAGGCAGGTAAAATAATAGGTTGACCCAGATATTTTAAAGATTGATTCTTAGCCAAGAAATTCAATCTTGGTAGAAGCTTAAGGCCTTTACCACCTGTAACTATATAACGGTCAGGCTCAGCAGACAAGGCATGAATTTCACTCCAGCGTCTGGCTGAAGCTGCCGCAACTAAAAATACAGTTTTAAGTGTCAATAATTTTACAGATATAGCACTAGGTGGTTCAAAAGGTTTATCACTCAAAACTTGAAGAACCAGAGAAAGACTCCATACCGGTGTCATTGGAGGATTTCTCGGTCTAAGATTGCCCATACCTTTAATAAGAGTATTTAAAACACTTATTTCATCACTTCCCCTCTTTGCCAAGTAAGGGATAAGTCATTAATGCTGATTTGTATCCAGCAATAGAATTAGGCTTAAGACTATAGGCATCATACAGGTGACAGAGAAAATCAGCTACTACCTGAATAGATGCTTCCATCGGATTGATACATCTCTTTGAGCACCATTCTGCAAATCTGTTGATTTTATAATTATAAGCTCTGGAGGTTGACCCCCTTCTGGGCCCATGAAATTGTCTGCTTGCTCAGAAAAGACCTCCTTAATTGCAGATTTTTTGACAACATCCATGCAGTCAATTGAAACATTGATGGATTGTTGTGAAGGGTCATCAGAGGCAGAGGAACCGGATTGCAAACCAGAAGGTCCAGCAGATCCGTAAACCATGATCGGCGTGGCCAATTCGGGGTGATCAGAAGCACTTGGCATTCCTCTTGTTTGATCTTCTGAAGAATCCTTGGAATCAGGATTGTTGGAGGGTATGCGTATGCATACATTCCCTTCCAACTGATAGCTTGCGCATCAATTGCGATAGCGCTTGGATCTGGAATCGGAGAAACGTACGTCGTCATCTTCTCATTCTTCTTCATTGCGAACAAATCTATGTTGGGCTTTCCCCAATGATTGAACAGGTGATCCGCCACACATTGATTTAGTTGCCATTCCATAGGCAGAATGCTCATCCTTCAGCTCAATGAGTCTGCTAACAGATTCAGCCTTCCCGGAATACGAACTGCTTTCAAGGTGATCATATGATCTATGCACCAGCAAAGCAGCTTCCATGTCATGATAGAGAGAGAGTGAGCGACTTCGTTCCGCCATGGCGGTTTATGTAACTCACTACTGTAGAGTTGTCTGAACGTATCATCACAAATTTTCTCTCCACTTCTTTTAAGAAGTGTTCCAGGCCTAGAATTACAGCCCGTAATTCTAGCATGTTGATATGTTCCTTTGACTGTTCCAGATTCCAAAGTCCTGATATAGTGGCTTCTTCCAGGCAAGCTCCCCATCCCTCCATCGATGCATCCATAAACATCATTACTTGAGGGTGGGGAGGGGTCAGCATGACCCCCACCAGGAGATTTCCTCTCTCCATCCACCAATGAAGGTGATGAATGAGAGGGTCCAACACTTGAATGCGCGAGTCCAGTGATCCTGAACTCTGCGTCCACTGAGCCATGAGAAACAGTTGAATCGGCCGCCTGCATAAAGCCGCCTGAGGAATGATTGGTTCCATTGAAACCATCATACCTAACATTCTCAGCTAGACTCGTGCTAGAATATAACGACTGTTGCAAACCAACTGAATGCACGAGAGGAGATTTTCCACTCTCTCCTGGGATGGATAAACATATGCTATCTCAAAATCGAAGAACATACCCAGGTAAACAAACTTCTGGGATGGAGTCAGCTCTGATTTCTGAGTTGACTATCCAGCCTAAATCTGTGAGAGTTTTCAAAACTATCTCCAGATTTACTGTCAAACTTTCTGGGTTGTGTGCTTTCAGCAACCAGTCGTCTATGTAAGCGTGGACAGCTATATTTCTCCTGCGGAGGTATGCCGTGATAGCAAGTACCACTCGAGTGAAGACCCTTGGAGCCGCCGAGATGCCGAATGAAAGAACCTTGAATTCCCATTGGCGTCCCTGAAACGCAAATCTCAGGAACCGACAAAAACTCCTTGCAATTGGAATGTGGAAATAAGCATGCTTGAGATCTATTGATGCTGTCCACATCCCCTTCTCTAACCCCAACAACACCGATCTTACTGTTTCCATTTTGAAACTCGGTGTATCCATAAATTTGCTTAGAGGTTTGAGGTTGAGAATTGGTCTCCACCCCCCGGTGTTCTTTGTCACAAGAAACACGGTTGAATAGAAGCCTGGGCAATCTTGCGCCGGCTGAATTGCTTCTTTTAGAATTAGAGATTGTATCTCTTCTTCTATGCACACCCGCTTGTCTGGATCTCTTGGAATTTGAGTCCAGACCGGTACCAGAGACAGATGCAATGGCGGACCTCATCCATTCTGGACTGTATCCGCGCAAAAGCCATTGCAAGACTAAGCGGTCCTGAATTAACCGCTCCCACTCCTGAATGTGGCAAGTCAAACGACCTCCCACTGGTGCACCTAGGGTTGACGGGGTGCCCATACATTTTAGAAGTGGGAGTGTCTCTGGTACAAGTGACAACACCCGAGTGGTACCTGTAGTAACAGAAAATTTTTTTAGCCCATCAGGCCCGGTTACCACGCGCCATTCCTCGCGCGCCACGCCCAGCGCCACGTGCACCTCGGTGCGTGGGCTGCTGTCTGGCTGCACTTGAGGCGCTGGCTGACGTACAGCAGCACGCTGCTGCTGGCACGGCCGACGCGGTATTCTCTGAATCCGGCCGGCCTGCTGGCCTCTGACAATGCCAGCACCGCAACGAGCGTACTGCTGTCGAGCAGCCGAGGGCTGAACACGCACGTGTTCTCTGCGCAGCACTTCAGACAGTGCGCGCAGCGCCCTCTGGTTGTTCACTAAAGTCACTGTCTCTTGGAGGTGCCGACAACCTTCACCTCCAAAAAGACCAGGGCCCGCCATCGGCACTTGCATCAAGCGCGACTTGAGCTCCAGAGATGGGCACAAATTGTCCAACGCAAAAGTGCGCCTCGTTCTCAGTGACTTTGTGACTGACCTAGTCAGACAGTCCAGCGCCAGGTTGATGCCATCCTGGATGGCTTGCTGGACTGTCACAGGACTAGGTTGTTTCTGCACCGAGGCTGCTACTACCTCAGATAGCAGCTGAGAGACATGAGACAACGCACTAATCGCCGCTCGTGAGCTCTCCTCGATGTCACGCAAAGCGGCATTAGCCGAGCGCATAGCGCCCGTGCACAACGCTCCCGTGTCAGCACAGGAACCTGGCCGTGTATCTTCCCCCAGAGCGGCGCTCGCTCTGAGTGCTAAGCAATATCGAGCATACTGAGTAGCAGTAACCCGACATCGTCTAGCAACCTTGCGGGGGGGGGGGGGGGGGGGGGCTTTGCGAGGCGACCTTTTGGTCTGATCGATTCCTCTGCCGCCGAGACCATATCTAAGATATGTTCAGCATACGGCAGAGACAGAGTCGTGCTGGCCAACGGCTTTGCCTGTAACCATGCACGAGGGTTACCGGCGGCCGTCTCGTCCACGGAGAGCTCTGGTCTGACAGCGAGGAGCCACGCACACACTTCTGACCAGTCTTCATCAGTGGCTACCTGCGAATTGCCGATGAGCAGCGGGCCCTCGTCATCTTCAATGGCATTCGCAGGTAAGGCCGAGGAGGAGGCTATAGACGAACCTGGCTTCCCAGGGAATGTATACGGGCCCGCGAGGGCTGGCATAACATTCTCCATAGGCTGACCAGGCACCAAGGCCGCGCTTGTGTGTGGGGGGTTCATGCACACCAGCACGGCCCGGAACATCCATATGAGATTCCACGTCTAAGCGTGGAATCTCATACGGGCGGCCGTGCGCTCCAAACCGGCCCACAGGCTGAATCATGAAACCTGCTCCCGAGGGAACAGTGCCATAGGTGCGAGCGGTCGCGCTCCCCATGAGAGGAGTGTAGATGCTCACATCCATGTCTTCATGCTCATCCTGTGGACCGAGCAGGTAGTCTTCATCATCTTCCTGGTCAGGAAAGTTAGACCGCTGGTCGGGTACTGCCTGATGCTGCTTGCGCCGCTGGAACACCAGGCGATGCGAACATCAAGCCTGGGTCCAAGACGGCCGCCCCTGAATCACTAAACACTTAGTTTACACTTAGTTTCACCGAGCTAGTAGGGCATGATCCAGGGACGGGGGCTACCTGCACTGAGGTTGATGCGCAGGAAGTTGAAACACCTGTGCCAGGCAACAAGCCACAAAGCATGTCAGGCATCAGGTCTTTCAAAGTCCTGCGCATCTCACTCACTAACTCAACCTTGAAGGCCTCGAGCTCACCCTTCTCAGAGGCCTTCTTCTTACCCTCCTTCTTAGTCTTCTTGCCTTCCTCAGCCATCAGCTTAGCCTGAAAAGAGAAGAATTCAGGGGTTAGATCCCAACCCCCCCCCCCCACACTCTTTACAAATGACACATTTGTTAGTTAGCCTACAAGCTGAACACAGATGGCAAGGGTGGGGGAAGAATCTAGCCTTCATAAGCTTCAGACAAGATGGACATGACTTCTGAAAGGGAAGGGATACGAAGACAATGAGTATTATAGTTTGCAAAACCTTGTTAATTGACTATTAGTACAAAACAAGAACAAACTCGAGAGAAGACATCCACTTTTATTACAGACAACCCTGACGGGACAGCTGACTTCTCTAGTTAATAATAACCAATCACAACCAGAATCCCAAATTAAGAAAGAGAGAGAGAAAGATTATGACTATCTAGATTTCTCTCCACCATCATAATAAAGGGTGATAAACACATCACAGACTTCTCTAAACTAAGATTATGACATCAAGGAAAGAGAAAAAACTCTGGTTGATTATGACATCAAACCTCAATGCAAAAGCTCCTTCAAGGAGAGGGGACGTAAAAAATGAATGCAAGAAATATCTAGAGATTAAAGACATTCATACCTCCTGAATAATATAATATCAAATTATATATACATTCGAGAACCCATGCACACACAAGAGAGAATACAGTGCAATAACAAAAGGCAGCAGAAAATTATGATTATTTTCAAATAATTATGTGCCATAACTAATAAACTCCCTTAGCCTGAGCACAGGCAAAACCATCCTCTTGTGCAGGAGAGCACGTCCATCCATCCGCCGAGACTCCTCTTCCAGAAGAACTGATGAGGGGGATGGGACAAAAGGAAGGAGATATTTCCTTTATTAATTTAATATATCTCCAACCCTTAGACATATCACGATGATAAGTAAAAAAAGAGACGTGAACAACCTTCGAGAGAAGAACAGGAATCCTTATTCATACATAAGTCGAACCTGTAAACACAAAGCACAAGAGATTAATAGCCCTAGGCGCTGGGAAAAAATTTAACAAGGATTCCCAGCGCCTGAAAACGCGGTACCGCCGAAATGGCCGCGACGAAAACCGGTAATAAATAAAAGTTACACGTCTTAGATAAATATATGGAACAATATCACCTTAGCAGATGAAGAGGAGGACTCCTCCAACACTTTTGCATCAGCCATGATGGAATAGGATGATATAATATAGTGAAAATTCTCAATAGAGAGCCTGTGAAGATTTTCCACAAGTTGCTTTCAGCCAATATATTAGAAAACGGAAGTACCGGTATGCACATGCGCAGTGGGTGGGGTCTGTCGTGTGCATGACTGTGTACTTCCACCTGCCCATTAGGGGCACCTAACTTTTTATAATTTTGAATATTATCGAATTTAGAGCAGATATACTAGTATATCAAGTGTTAGGAAGTAAGTATGTTCTCATGATGTGAAAACAAGCAAGAACTCTTAGTAAACAAGTATGTGATTCAGGCCAATATTCAAGAATGAGGCAGTGTCAGTCTGCGCATACGCGAGGTTGGGGCCGGCATCTGGCAGACTGACAGCTGGCTACCTGCACAGTAGGGGCACCTTTCTATTTTAATCTGGGGTTATTGAGTCTAGGTTGATATTTAGGAAATATCATAGTGTTAGGGAGCTAAGTATATCTCTTGAAGTGAAATCTCCATTTCAAAGGAATTAAAACCTGTTGAATGGAACTTACAAACACGTTAATAATGACTCTTGTTGAAACGGTATTAATCCCATCAGTGGCTGCAACACTCAAAAGAATCCTGGGGAAAAAAAAAAAAAAATCAAGTAGCAATGAAGAGATCCATGTGCTGTGCCTCTGTAATTTAACACGTTTTCCCCCATGATCTTCATGGAAGTGGAATTAAATGGCCCGAAGCCCTACATATATATATATTTCTCATATTTGAGATTTATCCATGCAGCGATTTCAAAGAAAGATGGCTGCCTGGACATGTGCTTTAGCTAGTATTTTTTGTCTTTATAACACCTCGTTAGCCATACTCTCCTATCCATATTTCCGAAATATGAGCTCAATCCATTCAGCAACTTCTGAAGCTTTTGTGAAAACTAGATCGCCGCCAAACAAATTAACCAATCAACTCTCTTGAACATATTGTAATCAAACAGCAGCCGGATCGAATTTTGAGATTGTTTCATTTGAACTGTGAGTTTGAACAAATTTTCATTATTCGATTGCGGTGCTCCTTACATAGAAGGGATATTCCTCTACAGTTTGTTTACGTCATTTTTATGAAATGACATTATTTGCTGTTCGACAGACTTACTATAGATGGAGTTTATTTGAGTGCTTATCGGATGCACGCAATTACTTGGATAGACTTATATTGGAATGTGTTCACTTGAGGAATAGTTATCAAAGACTATTCACAGGAGGCGAACATGAATTTCAGACAGTGTGGCTTTTGTTAGGTTCCAGATTTGCATATCAAGTAATAGCTAGCCCGAGATGTTAACCACTCGATTCTGATAGCCTGTTTTTTAGATTCTCATCATACGGTTGGTGTCTTGGAATTTGTTTGATTTTCTTTGAATGATGATGCTAGAAGTTGTTGCAGATGCGCAGTGCAACAGTTTCTGGTAGTTATTCAATGAATTTCTCGCAGATCCTCAGATCGATGCTTTCTGATGTGTGTGTCGAAAGAGAATTCATGGTGGAATGGTTACATGTCAATTGTGGAGTAACGCTCTGACTAGATCGTGAACTTTACATTAGCATGATTTCAAATCCGAATATAAACTGCTACTTTGGCAATTGCAGTTTGTCTGACGTTGAAGATTCCAAAAATATTAGCGTTCTTTCTCGCCGGCTGATGTGCAGTATGGCAGAGTGTTGTTGTCCGAGTTTTATTTACATAAAATGTTAGTGGGCTCAGATTCTGTATGGCCAGCTGATTAATTGGTAAACGTGGCTGTATTTTGTACGGCAGAAAGTTGCTGTATTGCCACTTAATTTGAGTGCTTTTGCTGGCTAGAACCGAGTGCCAAATGTGTGCGCACAAGACCTATTTTCTGGTCCCAAATTTGATTTTAACTTATTTGTGATAGTTATAGTTTGCATACTGCAGTCGGAGAAAGGGAAAGCTCAACGCCATGGCCCATGGAGGCAGGTTTTATTGCTGTAATAGCAGGTAACATTAGTTTTGGACATTTCCGCCTTCTTGTACTAAATTGTTATCAGGTCTTAAACCTGTATCTTTAAGCAGCTTTTTCTAAACCATTATTTGATTCCATGTTCATACATGCTCGCATAATTAGTCCTTGTAGCTATGGGCTACATTCATGGAACCAGATTCGTCTCATTTTCTGCTGTCAGCCACATTGTCACGTGATCCGCTCAATTTCAAAGGTAACTAAGCTTTTATGGCCGGCCGTCATCTTGGTTATTTAATCATTATTGCATAAAATCCAGTAAGAGTAGAACTTTCAGTAGACTGTATTGGATAGTCATGTATTTCGCCAGTAACATCTGATTAAGAGATGCGTTATGTTAAAATTGTCCAGTAGTAAATGAATGGAAATGCATTGTGTTAAAATCAGCATTTGGAGCTAAAAATACAAGTCACGCTTCTAGATTTAGAAATTAAAGAGAAACCAAAACTTGTTCTTGTTGCGGATATTCCACCACTTCAAGGCGCAATCAATTATTGTCCAGTTCATGAAGATTACATTCATGTAGGCACACTTCAACAGTACACGGACTGAACCGATCATTGTTATTACCTAATATACGAGACTAGGAGTTTATCTGATTGTCAATTACAAGATGCCATTTATTGAATATTTCAAATCTGTTTGTTAAAGTGCTAGGTCATTGTCAAAGGGGCGTTCCTCCCTCTTGACGATGGCTTCAGTACTAAAATGTCATAGTCTAGAGATTTCTATTAAAGTAAGTCGGCCGCACACTTTTTAGGCTAAAGCTAGGATAGGTGAACCGGATTTATGAGATAGCAGCCTAGGGTGCTTATCAGTTCTCTCTTGGCTGTTTATGATTAATTTAGTAAAACTTTGACTGGGTACTTTAAAATTAGTTCCAAATTGCCACAAATTTGGCTCTAGGTATCAGCACAGTTTGGATGCTAAAAAATTAGTCTGGTATCACATTAACCCAGGCCCCCAAGGGAAAGTTTGTCCATCTTAGCAGGGAGTGCGAAAGTAAAGCAGCAGGGTATAAACTCTTTCTTGTAATGAATGTTGGTTAAATGTGTTTTCAAGAACACATTTGAACAATATTCTTTGCCATAAAGGGTTTACAATTAAGTTATAAGTCTGCTTTATTAGTTATATCAAAGCCGGATAGAATTTAAATTGGCGTGTTGTTGCCAGATAGTGTACTCATTCGCTATCACGACAGTATTTAATCTGTGCACCATTTACTTGCCAGAGTGTTATCATTAGTCTCTACCTTACCTATTGTTTATAATAAGTGACATTTATTTATAACATTCAGCTTTGATGCCAATCACTTAGTAAGTTTTTAATTGACATTTTTAAGTAATTTTCGAGATAACCATTACACTTTTCTGGGACACAGTAGGTTAATTCGACCTTTAGGCCATTAGCTAGCTATTAGATTTTTCCATTTGTTGCTATTTGAACTGTTGTTCTGTCCGATTGCAAATTAAGTTGCAAGGCAGGCCAATAACTTTTCAACTAACAACATTTTGGCGTAAGATCTATTTTTCTTAGCAAGCTCAGTCTTTCCTTGTAGAACCTTTATATTGCATTACACTTCCCCTAAAAACTTGATTCTTCTTTACAATTAGCAGATCAGGCACAGCCGTAGCTAACCAATCAGGATTTTAGTGCCAACCCTTTCTATTGCATTTATAACACCCTCTACATCGCACTGTCTTTGCACTAACTAAACGAAATCTAGGATTTCTTTTTTCACGAGAGAGTTGATACTTACCTCCCTAATACTTTTGATATTGCTAAATATTGGCTTTCACTCAATAAACACTCAGATTTAAAACAGTTAGGTGCCCCTACTGGGCAGGGAGTCAGAGCGTAGTCCGGCGGATGCCAGCCCCACCACCGCGCATGCGCAGACTAGCACTTCCTCTGACTAGATTATTGGCTGACACACATGCAACTATTAAGAGCCTGAAGACCGAGCCTCTGTGGGGTGGAGAGGCCGGGTCCGTATCTAGGGAGGTAAGTATCAACTCTCTCGTGAAAAAAGAAATCCTAGATTTCGTTTATTTCACTTCAAGAGTATACTTACCTCCCTAATACTTTTGATATTGCCAGAATACGAAAGTGAATCTGGCGGGAGGGAGGCGAGGTCAAAAGACCAGCTCATCCCTATACGCTTTTCTGCGTTTAAGGCACTTAAACTTCTGAAACTGTAAGAAAAAACAGTCAGGATTTGACTAATCATCGGATAACACCACCGATGTATGAGAGATGACCGAATGTCATATGCGCTCCCCCCCCCCCCCCCCTCCTTCCTGGGAGGAAGAGTCGACTGACCTCAATGTCCTATACGCTCTCTACGTACAAGTGCCATGTACTACAGGACAGAGACGAAAAAGCTCCATTTTCGTAACTCTCAACAATGAACCACACAAATACACAAACCATCACCATATTAATAACGGGTAATCGTGACAATACAATCAACAATGGACAACACATGAACAAGACTGACCTTGTTGAAAATGGCTGCCGACATCATCTTCCCGTTGGTAAAGACTGATGCAAGCCCAAAAAAGTGGGTGTTTCCATAAATTAATTGTGAAATATATAAGTAATGAGGAAAACCCTCCTCAAAAAATATAAGCCGAGTTATTTTTTTCAAAATCGACAAGGCGAGAGGATTAGAGGTGTCACGGAGATAATGGTCTGTAAAACTTGACTCACAGTGCCACTGAGCCACCGACATAATATCATCCACAGGGACCCCATTAAATAGGGCCGTGGATGTCACTACGCCGCGGACACTGTGAGCCTTGGCCACGTCAACCTGCTTCCCGGTGGCGGATTTATGGCAAAACTGAATGCATTCCACAATCCACCTGGAAATGGTGTCCTTAGAAGCCCTGCCATGGGGTTCAATATATGACAACCATAACGCTGACTGGTCGGTGCGCCACTCCGCCGTACGATGTTTGTACCGGCGCAGCGCCCGGACGGGACACCATGCTTTAGAATTAGGATCATATCTAGTTAAAGCAGGCAAAATAATAGGTTGACCTGGATATTTCAACGACTGATTTTTAGCCAAGAAATTAATCCTAGGTAGCAGCTTAAGGCCTTCCCCTGAAACCACAAAACGGTCATCCTCGGCTGATAAGGCATGAATTTCACTCCTACGCCTAGCCGAGGCCGCAGCAATTAAAAACACAGTCTTCAGTGTTAATAGTTTCATAGAAATGGAACTAAGTGGTTCAAAAGGCTTATCACCTAGTACTTGAAGCACTAGCGATAAACTCCAAGACGGAATCACAGGAGGATTCCTTGGTCTTAGATTGCCCATGCCTTTAATTAATACATTTAATGTATTTACTTCATCACTTCCCCTCTTAGCCAAGCAAGGAATAACAGACATTAATGCTGACTTATAACCAGCAATAGAGTTAGGCTTGAGGCTATAGGCATCATAGAGGTGACAGAGGAAATCAGCTACTACTTGAATAGATGAATCCATTGGATCAATACATCTTTTTGAGCACCATTCTGCAAATCTGTTGATTTTATAATTATATGCTCTGGAGGTTGACCCCCTCCTGGCTTTGGCCATAAACATGGCTGCTTGCTCAGAAAAGCCCTCCTTAATTCTAGATTCCTTGACAACATCCACGCAGTCAATCTGAACATTGACGGATTGTTGTGAAGGGCCTTGCCCTGGAAGATAATATCGTCCATCAGAGGCAGAGGAACCGGATTGCAGACCAGAAGGTCCAGCAGATCCGTATACCATGATCGGCTTGGCCAATCCGGGGCGATCAGAAGCACTTGGCATTCCTCTTGTCTGATTTTCTGAAGAATTTTTGGAATCAGGATTGCTGGAGGGAATGCGTATGCATACATTCTCCCCCAGCTGATAGCTAACGCATCTGTTGCGAAAGCGCTTGGATCCGGAATCGGAGAGACGTACGTCGTCATCTTCGCATTCTTCTTCGTTGCGAACAAATCGATGTTGGGTTTCCCCCAATGGTCGAACAGACGATCCGCCACACATTGATTTAGTTGCCATTCCGTGGGTAAAACACTCATCCTTCGGCTCAATGAGTCTGCTAGCAGGTTTAACCTTCCCGGAATATGAACTGCTTTCAAGGTAATCTGGTGATCCAGACACCAACAAAGCAGTTTCCATGTCATCATACAGAGACTGGGCGACTTCGTTCCGCCCTGGCGGTTTATGTAAGTCACAACTGTTGAGTTGTCTGAACGAATAAGAACAATCTTGCCCTGAACTTTCTGTAAGAAATGTTCCAGGCCCAGGACTACTGCTTTTAGCTCCAGTAGATTTATATGTTCCTTCGACTGTTCCAGATTCCAAAGCCCTGATATCGTGTACTCTTCCAGGCAAGCTCCCCAGCCCTCCATCGATGCATCTGTATACACAGTCACCTGCGGGTGGGGAGGGGTTAGCAAAACCCCCGGCAAGAGATTCTCTGTATTCAACCACCATTGCAGGTGGTGAATGAGAGGCGCCAACACTGACACATTCGAGTCCAGCGAACCTGTACTCTGGGTCCATTGTGTCATGAGAAATAACTGGATCGGCCGCCTGCGTAAGGCGGCCTGAGGAATGACTGGTTCCAATGAAACCATCAACCCCAGCATTCTCAAGTAAACCCGTGCCAGGACATGACGACTGTCGCACACTGACTGAATCAATGAGATGAGTTTCTGAACTCTCTCCTGAGTAGGATAAACATATCCTGTCTCTAGATCGAAGAACATCCCCAGGTAAACAAACTTCTGGGATGGAGTCAGCTCTGATTTTGGGAAATTGATCATCCAGCCTAAGTCTGTGAGAGTTTTCAAAACAATCTCCAGATTGGCCGACAAACTTTCCCGGGTGTGCGCTTTCAACAGCCAGTCGTCTATGTACGTGTGGACTGCTATGCTTCTCCTGCGGAGGTATGCTGTGATCGCAAGAACCACACGGGTGAAAACCCGAGGAGCCGTGGAAATTCCGAAGGGCAACACCCTGAATTCCCACTGTCTGCCCTGGAATGCAAATCTCAGGAAGCGACAGAAACTCCCGTGGATGGGGATGTGGAAATAAGCGTCCTTCAAATCTATCGACGCCGTCCACATCCCCCTCTCCAACCCCGCCAACACCGAGCGCACCGTTTCCATCTTGAAACTGGGCGTCTTGATGAACTTGTTCAGTGGCTTGAGGTTGAGAATCGGTCTCCACCCTCCGGTGCGTTTTGTTACTAAGAACAGGGTTGAATAGAAGCCCGGACACCTTTGTGCCGGCTGAATAGCTCCTTTTTGTACGAGGGAATTTATCTCCTCCTCGATACACAACCTTTGATCTGGATCTCTCGGAATGGGTGTCCAGACTGGCACTAGAGACAGTCGCGACGGCGGGCCTGTCATCCACTCTGGATGATACCCCACGGAAAGCCATCGCAAGACTAAACGGTCCTGAGTTAACCGTTCCCACTCTTGCATGTGGTCGGCTAGCCGGCCTCCCACCGGTCCACCTAGGGACCGCGGTGGACACAAGGCATGCAAGAGCGGCACTGTCTCCGTCGCCATACACACCGGCGTGGTTCTTACCGCGGTAAGCGTCCTGTCAGGACCGATAACCACGCCCAGATCCTCGCGCGCCCCGCCCCGCCCCGCGCACACCTCGGTGCACGGGCGGCTGCCTGGCTGACGGCGGCTGAGGAACCTGCGCCCCCCTCACTGCTGGCCGAATCGCACGCGGCCGAGGCCGACGCTGCGACGGCGGCTGGCCTCTGACTTGGCCAGCAGCACCTCGAGCCTGCAGGGGACGATACGCAGGGGCCGCGGCGCGAACGTTAGCACGACGCAGCACCTCAAACTGTTCGCGCAGCGCCCTCTGGTTATTCACCAGGGTGACCGTCTCCTGGAGGTGGCGACATCCCTCACCTCCAAAAAGACCAGGACCCGTCATAGGCGTACGGAGTAGCCTATTGTACAGGTCCTGAGACGGGCACAGATTGTCCAGGGCAAACGTGCGTCTTGCCCGGACACTCCTGGTCACCGCCCGAGTCATACAGTCCAGCGCCAGGTTAATACCATCCTGGATGGTACGCTGGACCGTGACCGGGCTTGGCTGGCGCGATGCGGATGCCGTTACTACCCCCT
The DNA here is from genome assembly GCA_034401795.1 of Chaetoderma sp. LZ-2023a. NCBI lineage: Eukaryota > Metazoa > Mollusca > Caudofoveata > Chaetodermatida > Chaetodermatidae > Chaetoderma > Chaetoderma sp. LZ-2023a. The sequence continues at coordinate 138,029,712 of CM067372.1, forward strand.
GTAACAGCTGGGAGACGTGGGACAGAGCGGCAATCGAAGCCCTCCCACTCTCCTCCGCATCACGCAACGCGGTATTCGCCGAACGCAACGCGTTCGCGCACAAGACCCCCGTGTCAGAACGGGAGCCTGGCCGCGCATCCTCACCCAAAGCCGCGCGGTCATCCACGCTGGGCTTGGGTACCACACCGTACCGCTGGTAGTCCAGGGGCACGATGCGACAACGCCTGGCCACCTCGCGAGGGGCCTTCGCGAGACGTCCACTCGTGTTAATGGACGACTCCGCCGCCTTGAACATGTCAACGACATGCTCCGCCAGCGGCAGAGAAGGCATAGCATTAGCAGTTGGTTTCCCAGCTAACCACGGCGTGTGAACACGGCGGCTAGCCGACTGCTCCACGGGCAGATCAGGCCTAACGCTCACCAACCACTGGCAAGCGTCATACCAATCCTCCTCCGTGGCTAACTGCGAGCGCTCTACAAGACGGGGTCCTTCGTCTTCCTCCTGAGCGCAAGCAGTAGAGCTTGACGGCGGGTACGCTGATACACCTGGCAAGCCAGGGAAAACATGCGGGCCTGACAGCCCCGGCATGAGAATATCACTGGTTTGACCAGGAGCAGGCACCGTGGCAGAGCGCGGGGTATATATAGCCCCACCACGGGCCCGGCCAGCACCAGCTACACCCTCGGCAAGCCGAGGTATGCGGTACCGCTGGCCATCAGCAGCGCCCTGGGCCACCACCTGAACCGCGGACCTTACTCCAGGGTGAGTAATACCGTGGAAAAAACCGCCTGTATTCCCCGCGAGGGGTGCACAAACGTCTTCATCCATGTCCACGTCGTCAGACGGCGACCCTATCAGGTAATCCTCATCACCCTGGTCAGAAAGATTAGACCCCGGGTCAGCAAAGAGAGCTAACCCGGGCTGACCAGGAACGGTGCCATAGGAGGTACTGGCCACCGCGGCGTGCGGATACCCCTGGACTGATAAGCAGCCCGCGGGTTCCAGCGACAACCGTCCACGGTCCCCTATCGGCGCGGCAATAAGCCTGCTGCCAGGGTCGTGGAACGCCCCCTCTAATGGGGCCACCTCTGAATCGTCGAACAACGGAAGCGGACTAAGGAAAATCGATCCAGAGGCGGGGATTACCTGCTCCGAAGCCGATGATGAGGACAATAAAGGATCTGGTCCAGGAAGCATGCCACGAAGCAACCCTGGAACCAAATCTTTTATTGTCCTCTTCATCTCTCCCAACATCTCGGTCCGGAAGGCCTCCATATCCACCGCGGACGAGACCTTCCCCTTACCCTTCCTACTTACAACCTCTCGTTTCCGCTTCTTCTTCTTCTCCTCCTCTACCACCTTGTCCGTCGCCTGTAAGCAGCACAAGAATTCGGACATTAACTCGCCCCCCCAGTGCTTACATATGTCACAATTAACCAAGGGACCACAAGGGCTACATTGATAGCACAGATGCGGCCAGAACTTTCCATGAATAAAACGTCCACAGGACGCGCAACCCGGTCCCTGAAACAGGGCAAAGGACAAGGAGTATGAGCAACTAGTTAAGCTTAGAAACTCAATCCAACTCAAAGAGAAGGAAACGATCATAAAGATCAAAATACATCAGAAACCAGCATAGCGCTTGAATTGCTGATAAATACATAGCCAGGCTGATTATGACGTCATTAATCCCGTGACAGGAAAAATTCGATCCCAACAAAACATCCAAGTGCAAGGACGAATTGTATGCTGAATGGATAAGTTGACTACACAACCATCAGATACATATAGATAACTCTTTTCTGGCAAAAATGTTAATTATCTCCCTTTGATTGTTTACAATAATTAACATCACCACATTATCAATAACTAGATACCTGACACTTTGTATAGACAAACCATTCAACGTGACGAACCGGAAACTCCACCATCTGCACGCCTCTTAACTATCTCCACCTCATGGGGAAGGAATTGGATCAAGAGGGCAAAGTGAGAAGACCTTTATACCAGGCCTCCAACTCACTGGACATAATTTTTCATTTGGTTAGATAACCTAACAGTGTTAGTAGGAAATGGAACCATGGTGGAGAGAAAACTAACTCTCTGCTACTGTGATGTCACCACCTAGCGTCATACAGACCTGTGGACATAAACAGAAAGAGAAATTAGCCCTAGGTAGCACCGAGTTGATATAACTCAACTAACCAAGGCGCTTATCACGGTAAACGCGAGTCCCGGAAACACAATACACCGGGAAGAAAACTCGCTAATTTTACTAGAAGTCACCTGATTTAAAGGTCCTAAGTCCTCCTGTGGCGAAGTGTATCCTCCAGCCATCCAAATCAGATACTATCACTCCAAAATATACACTAATTAACAGTTTAAGAGTAAGAAAAGCTTAAAAGTCAAAAAGACATGTGTGTTCTCTTTGCCAATAATCTAGCAAAGAGGAAGTGCTAGTCTGCGCATGCGCGGTGGTGGGGCTGGCATCCGCCGGACTACGCTCTGACTCCCTGCCCAGTAGGGGCACCTAACTGTTTTAAATCTGAGTGTTTATTGAGTGAAAGCCAATATTTAGCAATATCAAAAGTATTAGGGAGGTAAGTATACTCTTGAAGTGAAAATCACATTTGCATACTTTACTCCTCAAGATGTCCAACAGAGTCATCTGACCCTATTTAAATTATGAACATTTCATCTTAATGCGCTCAGTGGATCTTTCAAGCGAGTCAATTGTTTGAGAGGGTCATGGACTGCAGGGAGATGGAATCTTCTGTGTATAAAGAAGGGTTTAAACTAGGTCAACGATGCAGAGATCAAGCAGCTATCTGGCGACACCAGTGAACTTCAGCTACAGATCATTAGCAGGGTGGTGAGCAGAAAGGCATGTGGAGAAATTGTTACCCATAGGTCCCATGTAACCCATAATTAGTCACCTTTTTCTGTCCTGTTCCTGGTTTTAGTAGCATCTGTTTCGGCCTGTTAAATCCCTATTTTATTACAATATTCAGCTTTTGCCTCGATGCGGTTTTTAAGGTTTCACAATAGTCAGTCAGATGGTTTTGTAGACCATTTTAAAAAAAGATGAAAGATGTTGAAAATCCAAGATGGCCACGGTCCTAACTTACCAATCAAATTCAATGTGGTCAATGGACCTTTCCATTTTTAGCTATGCCCCGCCCATCACTAGCTAAGCTCCACCCACAACTCGCCGTGTTGGGATTGATCGATCCCCAAATGCCCTAGCTATCAATTTCCTGAAAACTATACAGGGAAGCTGTTGAATAGTTTGTAACTAATTTGATTTGGTGCTGTTGCTGCCTATGGCTGCAACAATGCCCAGTCAAATTAGTTTCAAAATATTCACCAGAATATTTATTAAATAGTAAAAGCAAACAATTTGTACAACAACGCATAGACCGTCTTCAAATATGCGTTCGTGACTTACTTATCGACATCATTCATGGCGTCATTCATTATGATGTCATTGTACACATCACACAGTTCATCATGACGTCATATGATGGGTGGGTACTCTAGCAGGCTGAATTTATATTGCGAAGGCTCGAACATCTATTTTGATCACGAATCTATCCATCCATCCATCCACCCGACAGATGGAAGGATGTACAGGCAAGCAAATGAATGCACCTAATACATGCTCAATATTTATTGGTGGAAATTATCTTCCATTGATCACGCTTGACTGGACCTTAATTCTTTAAGAAAATTTCTCAAATTTGATCTTGATCCATTCACTGGTTTCAGAGATTGTTTTGTGAAAACTAGGTCATCCAAAATGGCTGCCAAAGCAATTTCATGACCAATCAGCTTTTCTTTTCTGTTTAAATTTGGTCAAGAAAATTGTCCATTTGCAGGCCAAGAGAAGACTATTCTTGAGTATTTAACACTGGAATGACTGGCTCAGTTATCGATCTAGTAATTCTAGTGATACATTTATTTAAAGCTTTCTCTTGGTGCTTGGAATGTAAATGGACATTTCGAAAGACCACCGCTGATGCCTGTTTTGGACAGCTTGACAATTAAATGGTTAAAATCTAGTTAAATAGATAACTCATAATCATTAAACGGTCAATATCTAGTTAAATAGATAACTCATAATTTCTAAGACAGAATGACACTTACCTCCCAGATTCGACTCCACCCACTTTAGGCGTGTGTGTGTACAGAACCTCTCGGGTGGGGCTGATGACACCAGTGACTGGATGAACAGTAAACAGGCCTGATACTAGAGCAGTGTCACCTGCCACGCTGTATCGAACAACGGAACTGTCGTCATCATCATTAGCCTGTAACAGCCGAAATAATCAGATGATAACTTGCTAACCCTATAATGGTAAAATTTGGTCAATAAAATTTTAATATCTGGTTACTGAATGTCCATTTACAGGCCAAGAGAATACAATTTTTGAAAAATTACTGGAATGACTGGCTCGGTTATTGAGCCTGTCATTCCAGTGCTAAAATTTGTAAGTGTATTCTCTTGGCCTGCAAATGGACATTCCACAAGGTAATTACAGAGGCCGGTTTTGGCTGATATGACCATTAAAGGGTTAAACAACCCTATGCTAATAACAGATGGAGAAATCTACATGCCTGGCTGGGTTTAAACCCTTTAAATCTCAGGCCAGTTCTAAGTGTGATACCAGCGATCGAAAAGAAGAAGGCCAGTTCTGGTTTTGAGAAATGTCCATGTGCAGGCCATTATTTTTGGCATTTTGTCATTGGAATGACTGGCCCAATAACCGAGCCAGAGACTTGTAAAAAATTTTTTTAATAGTTTTCTACTGACTTGTAAGTAAATGATCATCTAATCAGCAAATATTTACATTTTCCTGGCCAATCCTGATCAGCAAAGGTTTAAAATAGAATTCAACTTTTTAGCGCATCAAGATTTGAATTTTGTTTATTCACGTCACAGCGTGTTTTCCAGTGAACAGACCTCTATATCTAGAGATGTTTTCCAATAGTTGCCACTTTAGGGTCAACCTTTTAGTGGCTATGATTGGTCAAGAAAGCTAAATTTGGGTTAATCCTTTAATGGCGAATATTTTTCCAGAAAATTGGCCTTTTTGCTCAGTGAATGTCCATTTGCAAACCAAAATAAGACTATTTTTGAAAATTTATCACTTGAATGATTGGGACTATTGGACAAGTTATTCGTCGTAAATTTTCAAAAATAATCTTATTTTGGCCTGCAAATGGACATTCATCAAGACCAGTGCAGAGGCCGGTTATGGCCGGTATGACCAGTAAAGGGTTAACGAATATCTATTTGCAGGTCAAGAGACTATTTTGAAATTAAAAAAAAATTGTCTCCTCGTGGACTACAAATTGACATTTTTCAAGACCATTACAGAGGCCAACTTGGCCACTAAAGGGTTAAATAATAATACTCATTAAAACATACCTGCACTGTGACACCAGGTGGTATGAGTGCCGTACTGCGCTCCTCTATATTACCCACATATTCATCCATGGTGAACCGTGGCACATTATCATTCTCGTCTAAAATCTTGACCGTAAGCGGCTGCGTAACAGTAATACCGCGTCCATTATCATCGGCTGCAGTGACTGAGAGGACATATTCTCGATTATGCTCATAGTCTATGCAGTTCCACACTCCTGGATGTGAGCATGCTTTTACTGTCACAATCCCAGTTTGTGCACCAATTACAAACCTTCAAAGCAAAACAATTTTTAAGATGAGAGATTAATTACAGTCAGACCCATCTAAACCCACCGGGAGTAACATGGAAAGAGTTTTCTTAGTGGCTTGGCATTGCTTGTGAATCATGCAATTTTAATGAACACAAGATGATCATTCGTGTCACTTATAAGATGTTCATCTGTGACTATCACAAAACAGTTATGGGTGACTATCACTAGATGTTCATTTGTGACCATAACAAAACAGTTATCTGTGACTATCACAAGATGTTCATTTGTGACTATCACAAAACAGGTATCTGTGACTATCACAAGATGTTCGTCTGTGACTATCACAAAACAGTTATCTGTGACTATCACAAGATGTTCAGTTATGACTATCACAAACTTTATCTGTGACTATCACAAGATGTTCATTTGTGACTATCACAAAACAGTTATCAGTGACTATCACAAGATGCTCATTTGTGACGATCACAAAACAGTTATCTGTGACTATGTTCATTAGTGACTCTAAGAAGGAGATCTTAGAGCAGGAAATCCACAGCTTCCAGAAGTGTTAAATGCAACTTTAATTCATGAATCTATTTCCTCACTCATTCATATGACATCATAATCAACTACGTGACATGTAGGCTGACGTCATAACCATGACATCTTGAGTGATTCGATATAGTCCGTCCTTAACACTTAATAGTCCAACACATTGCACGAATTGTGTGTCTTTACCATTTAATAAACATTCAGTTGAATATTTCGAAACTAATTTGACTGGGTCCTATGGCAGTAACAATGCCCAGTCAAATTAGTTTCAAAATAATTCAACAGAAACTAATTTGACTGGGCAGTTACTGCCATAGGCAGCAACAGGACCCAGTCAAATTAGTTTCAAAATATTCAACAACTTACATGTATAGTTTTCTGGAAATTGATAGTAAGGGGTTCAGAGATCGATCGATCTCAACACAGTGAGGGTGGAGCTTAGATTGATATGGGCGGGGCTAGCTAAAAGTGGAAAGGTCCATTGCAGAGAAGTGAGCCCAAGGTTCTCTCTTCCTCCACTTCTACTTGTCTTCAGTCAGAATGAAAACAGGATTGAAATAAAAAAGAAGAAACCTTGGCGCTCAGCTGCCTAACATTTAGATTTCTTGGACATCCATGCATGACAGGTAATTCACCTTTCCAGAGCACCCACCCATCATATGACGTCATAATGAACTGCGTGCTGTGTAGAATGACATCATAATGAATGACGTCGATAAGTACGTCATGAACGCATACTTGAAGACGGTCTATGCGTTGTTGTACAAATCGTTTGCTTTTGCTATTTAATAAATATTCTGTTGAATATTTTGAAACTAATTTGACTGGGTGCTGTTGCTGCCATAGGCAGCAATAGCACCCAGTCAAATTAGTTACAAAATATTCAACAGCATCCCTGTATAGTTTTCAGAAAATTGATAGCTAGGGCATTCAGGGATCAATCAATCCCAACACGGCGAGGTGTGGGTGGAGCTTAGCTAGTGATGGGCGGGGCATAGCTAAAAATGGAAAGGTCCATTGAATACTAGATGGACTGCCTCCCACGTGTCAAGCCCATTTGTTTTTCCACATTTCACTCATCAGGTGTCGCAAAATAAGGGTCTGCTAAAATAATATAAACCCTTGATAAATCAAATGTCTATTGAGAAACTAACATTTTTCTAATTATTGAAAAGTATACAAATCGCCCAGAAATAACAAAACAACATAAAAGTATGGAAAAGATTTGAAAATCGTTTTTATTATGATGCAAAATGAATGCAATGATATAGAATAAATCTCTAGTTTTATTAAGATCGGATAAGACAATGCCGAGCTAAATGTCCATTAAAAAATAAACCAGTGTATAACAGGCAGAAATATGGACAAAATTTGAAAATCATTTTCATCATGCTGGAGACTGAATCCAATGATGGTATAAGTACAAATTTGTAAAGTTTTATTGTGTTCAGGTAAGATTAAAGTGCTTAATGAATGGCTTAAACTTCTGATTATAAGGGGAGATAATTGGGTTGACATCACTGCACATAGGTGGGGGCATGTCGTAAACTCAATCCTCTATTTACACCCGCGAAGTCAAGATTAATGATGATTTATTTCCATATAGATTGATAAATACTCTAGCAATTCAAAACAGGTATTCATCAACGGCAAAGCCATTGGCATATAACATTTTACATATTATGTTTATAGATATAACATTTATACATATTTTATATTACACACGACATAGAACATGATGCAATACCTGTATGGATTATTTTGATATTTAGCCAAATTATGTATGGAGACTACTTACTTGACAGGACATTTACATAGGGGGAGGGGAATTCTGAATGGATATTCTAGAGCCGATAACCATAGGATCCTTTTGAACAAATTTTGTTGCAATCAGACAAAATGGGATAGAAAAGAAGCAATTTGATATTTTTCGGTTAATTTTTCTTAAAATCTAAAATTTCCACCCAAAAAATAGACCAATCAAAATTCTGAATAGAATTCTTAAGCCTATTAGCATATGATCCTTTCAGCCAAATTTGGTAGAAATCGATCAAATTGTAATGGAGAAGCCATTTGACTCATGGACGGACGGACGGACTGCTGCCATAGCATAAGCTGACTTGGCTCTTGGCCAGGTGAACTAACAAATAAGTGTTTGAGCTAAGGCCCTCCAACACTTGCCACAGTTAGACACACCCGGGAACTGTAATATGATTTGACTGACATATGACTAATGACAGGAGGATTAATGGTTGCTGGTTACCACATATCACATAAACTCACTGGGTCATATGGGCCATGCATGAAAGCAGTCAGGTGACATAAAACAAATTAAATGCAGAATTAAATGGCTCACCTGTCCACTTTGTTGACAAACACCAGACCTCAGATAAGTTTGAATGCAATATGGTAAGGCAATGACCTAATATAAAATAAGATGCTAAGATCTTTCATATGATCAGCATGATTTTAACTTTGACTTTGACACAATAATATGCTCATTATGAGGTTTTAAGAGACCGCGAACACTGAAGCGAACACTGAAGCGAAGCATGGATCAGAATCTAATTCTTGTATCATGTAGATTTGGTCTTTGATTACAATTAAAAAATAACCTGATATCCCTTTCATCTCCAAATAGCAATAATGTCTCCAAATTTATTTCCCTCAAGAATTACCAATGCTGACAGAAGGGACTTATAGATGTGGAACTAACCAGAGATTGATAGATTTGAGCAATGTACCAAGGATATAGCGACCTTGTCCTCTAACTACATGATATCAGTGTCACTGTACTGACTCCTATCAGCAAGGATATTGACGTGTCCATAATCCTGAAAGAGAGGTCAAGATGTGTAGGGAACTGCAAAAAACTTAACCTTGAGAAAAAGACTTGTATCATGGTAACGGAGATCTTGACATTTTGACCATGTCACCTCAATGTCATTGTCCTGATTCTTAGTTGCACAGGCAATCATGTATTCAAGGTTAGTTCACATATAACGGACCTTTTCAGTTTATCCATCCATCATATGACTATGTGATGTGTAGGATGACGTCATAATCAATGATGTGACAAATGACACAGATAAGTTCATCACGAACGCATAGTTGCTGATGGACTAAACAGTTGTACGAATCGCACATCTTTACTATTTTATAAACATGCTGTTGAACATTTTGAAACTAACTTGACTGGGTGATGTTGTTTCCCAAGGCAGCAACAGCACACAGTCAAATTAGTTTCAAATTATTGAACAGCTTTCAGGAGATTGATACTTTAGGGATCGATTGATCCCAACATGGGTGAAGTGTGGATGGAGCTTAGCTAGAGATGGGCGGGAAATAGCCGACAGCACCATCGTCTACAAAAATTGTTGAAAAATGTACACCAGTTTCTTTGCTATTGACATGGTAAAAGATAGACTATTGACATCAGTGGTAAGGGTTAAAAGCAGTTTTGTATTAAAGTCACAATGACCTTGACATTTGGCCATGTGTCCAGAATGCTATTGTGCTGATTCCTAAGTTAACAACATAGGTAATTACCATTCGTATCTCGCGAGATCTCCTTCGATACAAGATCGAGAAAAGTATCTCGTATGTATTGAGCAGCCATTGGCGTAGTGATTTCCACCAAAATATGGTAGTAGAAAGAATTGACACTTAAAAGGACACAAGAGGTACTCTCTTCATACCAGACAACATTAATTCACGTAAAACGAGATGATATAAAGCCTATAGTAGTCTGTATGACAAGTAGTTAACAGAAAAATAGTCCCTCTGATTTCGTCGTAACATTCAAATCTGTCGCACACAAAATGTGGTCAGGAATTTGCTGACGTTGCGTAGATGCTGATATCACATGAACCTCTAGATGGATCAAGTCGAATTTAATATCTGTATCAAGCTAGTGATACAGAGGTTCAGATGATACCAAAATGAACACGATCCACAGGGTTCCTTTTACAGTCTGCTACGGAGATAGACTGGGTCCAGATCTGTCTGGTCCCTGAAGTGGAGTCTGTGTAACAGTTAGGCTTGTACGATATTGTCCTAGGAGGTATCGCGATATATTGTGGTGAAAAAAATCGCGATATTTCGATGTATTGTATAGCCTATTTTAAGGTATATGAATTCACGGGGTAAATTGGTCTTGGGTTGAGTTGGACTGCGTGGTGTGGCTTATGTAACCATATCGGTTTCGCTCTGAGTTTTCATATCAGTTTTAGCCGGATGATTTATAATTGGTAAATTTCAACAAAAACTTGAAATCCAGTCGCCAAGATGCTTAAACTAAAACCGATCGTTAATAACACGAAAATAGGACACAATTAATAATTTCGTGCCGCCTTACCCCTTGGCTTAATGTATACCATATCTACCATTGCGGGAGTGAAATTATTACATTGGACAACCTAAATATACGCAATATTTAGGTTGTCCAATGTAATAATTTTCTCCAACCCTGCCAACACCGACTTCACAGTCTCCATCTTGAAACTGGGTGTCTATGAACTTGTTCAATGGCTTGAGGTTGAGAATTGGTCTCCACCCTCCGGTGTTTTTGTCACTAAGAACACGGTTGAATAGAAGCCCGGACACTTCTGTGCCGGCTGAATTGCTCCTTTTTGTATGAGGGAGTTTATTTCCTCCTCTATACACCTTTGATCTGGATCTCTCGGAATTTGAGTCCAGATTGGCACCAGAGACAGTCGCGATGGTGGGCCTGTCACCCAATCGGGTTGATACCCGACTGAAAGCCATCGCAAGACTAAACGGTCCTGAGTCAACCGTTCCCACTCTTGCATGTGGTTGGCCAGACGGCCTCCCACTGGTCCACCTACAGAGAGAGGTGGACATAAGGAGTGCAAGAGCGGCACTGTCTCCTTTACCAGAAACACCGGAGTGGTTCTCACCGTGGTAACCGGCCCATCAGGCACGATTAGCATGACCAGATCCTCGCGCGCCACGACCAGCACGACGCGCACGAGGTGCGCGGGTGGCTGCCTGGCTGGCTGCGCCTGAGGAGCCTGCGCCCTCCTCACTGCTGGCCGAATCGCACGCGGCCGAGGCCGACGCTGCGATGGTGGCTGGCCTCTGACATGGCCACCTCCACCTCGAGCCTGCAGGGGATGGTACGCAGGGGGTGCAGCGTGAACGCGCTCCCTACGGAGCACCTCAAACTGTTCATGCAGCGCCCTCTGGTTGTTGAGCAGAGTGACTGTCTCCTGGAGGTGCCTACATCCCTCACCTCCAGAGACCAGGACCTGCCATAGACGTACGCAGAAGCCTATTGTACAGGTCCTGGGACGGGCACAGGTTATCTAACGCAAACGTGTGCCTCGCCCAGACACTTCTGGTCACTGCCCGAGTCATACAGTCCAGAGCCAGGTTGATACCATCCTGGATGGCTCTCTGGACTGTGACCGGGCTCGGTTGGCGTGATGCGGATGCTGTTACTACCCCCCTGTAACAGCTGGGAGACGTGAGACAGCGCCGCAATAGACGCTCTCCCACTCTCCTCCACATCACGGAACGTGGCATTGGCCGAACGCAGCGCGTTCGAACACAAGGCTCCCGTGTCAGAACGGGAGCCTGGCCGCGTATCCTCACCTAAAGCCGCGCGGTCATCCACGCTAGGCTTAGGTACCACACCGTACCTCTGGTAGTCCATGGGTACAATGCGGCAGCGCCTTGCGACCTCGCGAGGGGCCTTCGCGAAACGCCCATTCGCCTTGATGGACGTCTCCGCCGCCGAGAACATATCAACGATATGCTCTGCTAGCGGCAGAGATGGCATGGCGCTAACAGTCGACTTTCCAGCTAACCACGGCCTGTGGTCTCGCTGGCTAGCCGACTGCTCCACGGGAAGGTCTGGCCTGACACTTATCAGCCATTGACAATTGCGAAAGCTCTACTAGACGAGGGCCTTTGTCTTCCTCCTGAGCTAACGCAGTCAAGCTTGACGTTGGATATGCTGACACTCCTGGCAAGCCAGAGAAAGCATGCGGGCCCGAAAGAGCAGGCATATTAATCTGACTGGCTTGTCCAGGAGCAGGCGCTGTGGTAGAGAGTGGGGCAGATACCGCCACACCACGGCCCCGGCCAGCACCAGCAACACTCTCGGCAAGCCGAGGTATGCGGAATAACTGACCATCAGATCCAACCAGGGCCACCTTCTGAGCCGTGAATTCTACTCCTGCGTGAGTAGAACCGTGGATCATGTCGCCTGTATTCCCCGCGAGGGGTGCAAAGACGTCAAAATCCATGGCCATGGCTTCAGAAGGGGAACCCTGCAGATAATCCTCTTCTTCCTGGCCAGAAAGATTAGTCTCCGGGTCAGCAAAGAGAGCTAACCTGGACTGGCCAAGAAAGGTGCCATAGGAGGTACTGGCACCTGCGGCGTGTGGATACCCCTGGGATGATAAGCAGCCAGCAGGTTCCAGCGACAACCGTCCACGGACCACCGGCACGGCAAGCCTGCTGCCAATGTCGTGGAACGCCCCCTCTAATGGGGCCACCTCTGAATCGTCGAAAACTGGTAATGGCCTAAGGAAAGTCGATTCAGAGGCGGGGATTATCTGCTCCGAAGCAGATGATGAGGAAAACAAAGGATTTGGTCCAGGAAGCATGCCACGGAGCAACTCTGGTACCAAATCCTTTATTGTCCTCTTCATCTCTCCCAACATCTCACTATGGAAGGCCTCCATGTCCACTGAGGACGAGGCCTTCCTTTTAACCTTTTTACTCACAACCTCTCGTTTCATCTTCCTCTCTTCCTCCGCAACCTTGTCCTTCGCCTGTAAGCATAAAAGCTCCTTCATTAGTTCGCCCCCCCCCTCCCAATGCTTACACACATCACAATTAAGTAATGGGGGCCCCATTGGAAACAAAGATGTGGTATAAACTTCTCCTTCAGGAAGCGACCACAGGACGGGCAACCAGGTCTCTGAAACAGGACAGAAGACGAGGACAATGAGTATTTTAGTTACGGTTAGAGACTCAAAACCAAAAATAAAAGAGAGGGAAACTGATCAAAATGATCACTATTCATATGAGAAAACCAGCATTGGGCAAAACTTTAATTGTTAGTAAAGAGCAAGGCTGATTATGACGTCAGTATTTCAAGACAGAAATTAAATCGATCCGAAAACAAACATCCAGGTGTAAGGACGAATTGTATTCATAAGCAGAACATCTTCAGGATAGATATTCAGACTACACAAACATCAGATACACAATGACAATAGTGGCAATTTATAGTTTACATAATTATCATTACCTCATATCATTAACTAGAATACCTGACACTTTGTATCGACAAACCATCCAATGTGATGAACTGGAGCACTCCACCAAGACTATGACCTCTTAACTCTCTCCACCTTAGGGGGAAGGAATTGGATCAAGAGGGCAAAGTGAGAAAACCTTCTTACGAGGCCTCCGAGTCACTGGACATAGACTTTTTGGTTAGATAACCTAACAGTATTAGTAGGAAATGGAACCTTGGTGGAGAGAAACAAACCCTCTGTTGATGTGATGTCCCATACATATCCAGACAGATACCTGTGGACATAAACACAAAGAGAGATTAGTATTATATAGCACCATGTTGACATAAAACAACTATACTAGGCGCTTATCACGATAAACGCGAGTCCCGGAAACACATTACACCGGAAAAAAACTCGCTAAAATATAATAGAAGTCACCTGATAGATAGATCCTGGGCCCTCCTCTGGCGAAGTAACTCTATCTGCCATCTTTACAGGTGTTCTAAACTTCTAATAAACGCTTAAAAAGACTTGAAAAAGGCTTGGAAAAGCTTTGAGCACAAAAGCATGTGTGTGTACACCCTCTGCCAATAAATTAGCAAAGAGGAAGTGCTAGTCTGCGCATGCGCGGTGGTGGGGCTGGCATCCGCCAGACTGCACTCTGACTCCCTGCCCAGTAGGGGCACCTAACTGTTTTTATTCTGAGTGTTTATTGAGTGAAAGCCGATATTTAGCAATATCAAAGAGTATTAGGGAGGTAAGTATACTCTTGAAGTGAAAATATACAAATCACGTGATATTAGGAATGTACTTTAAAACCATAGACATCTAATGTTTAGATCTGCTCCGCATTTACCGAGTACCCGGTTAATAATAATAGTTAGCCTTCAGAAACATCTCGGATAGTTCACCTTGCTTGCTAAAGCGTGTATACTATCTCATTTAGTTATCACATTTGTGAACGCACCACCTTCGCCTCCAAAACCAGGAGAGCGAGCAATATCACGTGATTTATATATTTTACTAATAAGAGTTAGCCTTCAGAAACATCTAGGATAGTTCGCCATGCTTGCTAAAGCGTGTATATCATCTCATTTAGCTATCACATTTGTGAACGCACCACCTCTTGCCTCCAAAAACAGGAGAGCAAGCAATATCACGTGATTTATATATTCCCGCGACGCCATTTAATGTCAAATTTTGGATTACTTTTGATTTTATAAACCATGCTTATCACAAAACATGCAATATTTATACCTTCCCAGGTAATAATTTCACTCCCGTGATCATGGTTTTGAGGTATACAGTAAGGTGCCAAGAAATTATACCGGTAGATTGCGTTGAATTTTCGTATTAGTGTCCATCTTTTAAAGGAATTTTAGAGAATGAACTTCAACCTTTTTTACCTATTCCTAGTATAATCCCACCCTTTTCTCAGAGATGTTGGTTTGGAAATAAATTGAACAGCTTGACGTAATAGACACCTATGCTACAAATAAACAGAATACGGCATGACAGTAAAATTCTGGCGATATTTCGATTTTTTTCAAAATCACATTGTAAAAAATCGTGGCTGAAAAAAACCCCACACTTTTCGATAATATCGGATAATCGTGCAAGCCTAGTAACAGTGTAGTCGCTAGCCGTTGTGATGATGCAATGAGATGGCCGGTCATTACATTAGAGGTGTATTCTCGAAGAAGCCATGCCTCTATTTTTAGATTGAGGTAATTATGTCTCAAAGCTTAGGTCTAATAAGGCTAACTAATCCTGAAATACAGGACGAGATGGCAAACATAAAGCCATAACATTGATTATGATGATGATCAGTGTAACTACGATGAATTAGGTTTGTGATACTATAGTGTCACTCTGATGTATACAGGATACAAAATAACTTACAGATTGGCTCCATTTCCGATCAGGTTATAGCGAACATCAGAAACACCAACAGTGTCAGGATCAGAAGTCTGTCAACATAATAAAATTAACTATGACATTAGCTTCAATCACATTTTATTATCCAGGTAAATCCGTCTCAGACTATGAACAAGATAGGACCTGAGTACCTGTATGCATGCCCAGACTAACAATGACTTACATGGCTGAGAATTATTTTTAAATGGATTTGGCTCATTGACATTCAAACAAACAGTGTGCATTTAAACATATTAGGCAACTTTTATGCTTAGGATAGATAGACGTGAGATAAATATAATTGTACAAATGATATGGACTTATTGCTACTTATTAATATGTGACATTGGCTCAGTCTGTGCTGTGTGAGGTGTTTTATTATTGTTCCATTATCCACTAACCGTTACCACTCTGATGTCAAAATTCTATTTTTTATTGGTTCGATAGCGAAGAATCCGGTGTACATCGAAGTGTCGCAGACAAATTTATTGAAAGATGAACACCAGTTCATCTTTTAATTTAATTTCAAAATTTAAAGGTTTGACATTAGAGTAGTAAGAGTTAATAGTCAAGAATATTGAGATTTCTGTTTGATAAATGTCCTTGAGCAGGTGAAGAGAAGAGCATTTTTGACAATTAACCACTGGAATGAAAAGTTCGGTTATTGAGCCAGGCATTCCAGTGGCAAAGTTTAAAACATAGCCTTCTCTTGGCCAACAAATGGGTATTCATCAAGATGGCTACAATGGCCGGTTTCAGCCAGCTTGAATGATAATGGCTTAAATGGACCTTTCCATTTTTAGTTATGTCCCGCCATTCTCTAGCTAAGCTTCCCCACACCTCGCTCATGTTGGGATCGATCGATCTCTGAACTCTCTGACTATCGTTGCTGCCTATGGTAGCAACATTGTCTGGTCAAATTACTTTCAAAATATTCAACAGCATGTTTATTAAATAGTAGACACATACAATTCGTACAACGTGTCGGACTATTAAGAGTTAAAGATCGGCCATATAAGAATCATTTATGACGTTATGATTATGACGTCATCCTACATGCCATTTAGCTGATTATGATGTCATATGACATCAGATGATAGATGGATACTCTGGAAAGGTGAACTGTTAACCATCTGCACTATCCATCATGCCATTGAAACCTTAACAGGAGCTGGGCTTCACTGCTGAGGTGTCTAATATCTGACCTTTTATTGTCAGGATTGCCCTGTGGGTGGGACTTAGAATACACCTTCCGTATCCTGCGTGTCGTAAGAGGCGACTAAAGGAGGTATGGGTAAGGTAACCCTGACAGAAACCTCGAGTGCTGAAGACGGAGGTTCCAGGCCGCACCGCGCACTCTAATAAACCATGGATCCACGCACTTAACGCATATGATCATGTCGATAGTCACTTACAGGACTGGTGGTATGATCAGCGAATGAAAAGAAGAAGATTGTCAGGATGAGGCTTGTATAACGGTAACCCTTTAACACTCATATCGGCCAAAAACGGCTTGTGCAGTGGTCTTGTGAAATGCCCATTTGCAGACCAAGATAAGACTATTTTTGAAAATTTACCACTGGAATGACTGGCTCGATAACCGAGCCAGTCATTCCAGTGGTAAATTTTCAAAAATAGTCTTCTCTTGGGTTAATGCACTACAATGCTAAAAATCATTAGGACTAGATCTCCGCAACGTCAGCGGACTGACAATGGAGGAAGCCTGAATGGGACTTGCCATGTGAAGCAGTGGAACAAATAACCATTTAATCCATAGAGACCAGAAACAACAACACTATTGCGGCAACAGTTCTCAGTCAAGGGTTAACAAAAACACAGAGTTGTAATGCACAGATAAAATACTGAAGATACTAAAACGTCTATAAAGGATGTTTATTACATGTACATGTGTACGTTTGCAGAAATAAAAGCAAAAACATCATATATTCAATAGAGTTTGACCTCAAAGTTATGATAAAGATACAATACAAGAAATAAACGAAATATAGGACTTCTTTTTTCATGAGAGAGTTGATACTTACCATCACGAACACCTTTTGATATAGGTTAATATACCTAACTGGCTCAATTCAACACAGAATATAAATTCAACCTGCCCCCTATAATTAGGCAGGTGACCTGGCTGTTAGACTGGCACATGTGCAAGCCACGTCATACATATGTGGCGCATGCACCTCTGATGCGGCCACATGATAATGAAATCATTGGCTACAATTCAGCAACTGTTGAATGAGACCATGTCTCTAGTGGGACTGGAGGCCGGGTCGTATTCGTGATGGTATAAACACTCCCGTGAAAAAAGAAATCCTACATTTAATTTATTTCACTTCAAGAGTATACTTACCATCATGAACACTCTTTGATACAAACCAGAATTCCTAAGTGAATTCAGAGGGAGGAAGGCATGGTCACACACCTGTTCTGAGGCACAAAAGCATCTGTAATCGCTGGAACAGTGACCAGAAACGTAAACAAACAATCAGCTGATGCTGATGATGCATGCGAATGCTGCTTATGCAAAATGTGCTAATTCTATTGGCAGTATGTTCATCCTGTGGCTTAAGGAGTCCGCTAGGAGTTTTAGCCATCCCAGAATATGAGATGCTTTCAGAGTGATCCCACGATCTAGCCACCAACAAAGCAGCTTCCATGTCCTCTGTACGACTTCGTTCCGCCCTGGCGGTTGATGTAAGTCCCTACTGTTGAGTTGTCTGAATGAACATGAACGGTCTTTTGCTGGATTTTCTTCAGAAAATATTCCAATGCAAAGATTACAGCTCATCTCTAGCAGATTGATGTGTTCTTTGGACGGTTCCAGATTTCAAAGCCCTGATGTTTCGGTTTCTCCCAGGCAAGCTCCCCATCCATACATCGAGGCATTGGTGTATACCGTGACCTGAGGATTGGGAGGGGACAACATCCCCAAGATTTTCTCTTTTCATCCACCATTGAAGGTGGTGAATAAGAGGTTCCAACATTTACACTTTCGTGTACAGATCACCTGTACTCTGGGACCACTGTGTCATGAGAAATAACTGGATAGGCTGCCTGCCAATGGCCGTCTGTGGTATGACTGGTCCCACTGAAACCATCAACATCAGCATTCTCAAGTAGCCCTGTGCCAGGACATAACGACTATTGCACACTTGCTGGATTACGGAAATGAGCATTTCCACTCTCTCCAGACTTAGGTAAACATATCCTATCTCGAGATCAAAGAATGTGCCCAGGTAAACACACTTCTGGGATGGAACCAGTTCTGATTTCTGGTACTTTATTGTCCAGCCTAGGCCTGTCAAAATTTTGACAACCACTTGAATATTGGCTGATAGTCTCTGTTTTGACTGTGCTTTTAACAGCCACTCGTTTATGTACTTGTGGACTGCTGTGTTTCTCCAGTGTAGCAAGGACCACTCTGGTGAAGACCTGAGATGTGCCAATTCTGAATGGGAGAACTTTGAATTCACATTCGCAGCCCTGGAAAGCTAATCCCAGGTACTGAATTCCTCAGCTATTTGGATGTTAAAATAAGCATCTTTCAAGTCTATGAATTCCGTCCACTTCCCTTTCTCAATCCCGCCAACACCGTTTTCACTGTTTCCATTTTGAAACTCGGTGTTTGAATGAATTTGTTGAGTGGCTTTAGATTGAGAATGGGTCTCCACCCATGGTGCTTTTTGTTACCAGGAACACGGTTGAATAGAAACCCAGATTTTTTTAGCTGCTGAGTTGGCGGTTTTAGAATAAGGGATTGAATTTCCTCCTCCATGCACTAAACGAAATCACAGATGTCTTTTTTCATGAGAGTTGATACACTCTTGGATATTCCCAAATATCAGCCTACACTCATTAAAAGCTCACATTAAAAAAGTTAGGTGCCCCTACTGGGCACGGAGTCAGTTGACAGGCGATTGCCGGGCCCACTCTGTGCATGCTGTCACTTCCTCGACTTAATTATTGGCCGACATAATGCAACTATAACATGCCTAAAGACTGAGCCTCTGTGGGGTAGAGAGGCCGGGTAAGTATCAACTCTGCTGTGAAAAAGGAAGTCCGTGATTTTGTTTATTTCACATCAATAGTATACTTACCTCCCAAACATTCTTTGATATTGCCAGAATTTGTCAGTGAATTTGGCTGGATGGAGGTGAGGTGAAAAAACCTGCTCTTCCCTAGGGGAGCCAAGCTTCTTTTGCGTTTAAGCACTCACATCTGAAGTTGTGTGTCCAAAACACAACCAGGAAAGATAAGAACAACGGTTTATAACCAATGGGTGAAATAAATGATCACCGAGTCATATGCGCTCCCTCCCCCTCCTTTTTGGGACAGGAGGAGCTATGACCACAATGTCCTAAGCACTCTCTATATACTAGTGCTATATTACTAAAAGACATGGCACGAAATGTTTCATTTCGTAAACTCTCATGTAAGAACCACATAACAACATGAACATATTAGTACGGGTAATGTGACATAATTATGAAAACAACACAAGAAACAAGACTCACTTAGTAAATCTTTGACTTGGACATCATCTTCCCCTCAGTGAAGAATGATGACACAACAATAGTGGTTTGAGAAAGCCTTATATACAATATGTACACCTGATTATCTTTTCAAAATTGACAGGGCGAGAGGATTGATGGTGTCATGCAGGTAATGGTTGGTAAAACTTGACTCAGAATGCCACTGGGCTACTGACATGTCATCCACCAGTACCCCGCTAAACAGGGTGGTGGAAGCCACTATGCCACAGATACTGTGAGCCTTGGTCATGTCAACGTATTTACCAGTGGCGGACTTGTGACAAAACTGTATGCATTCCACAATCCACCGTGAAATAGAGTCTTTTGACGCCTTCCCATGGGGTTCAATATAAGACAACATAACGAATTAGGGTCTGTCCACCATTCCTGTGTACGTTGCTTGTACCGGTTTAATGCACGGACAGGACACAATGCCTTTGAACTATGATCATATCTAGTCAAAGCTGGTAAAACAATAGGCTGATCTGAATATTTCAAAGACCGATTTGTGGCCATGAAATTAACCCTGGGTAGGAGCCTAAGCCCTTCCCCTATAACCGCATAATGGTCTGACTTTCTGAATTTCACTTCTACGCCTTGCCGAGGTCGTAGCTATTAGAAAAACAGTTTCAAGTGTCAACATTTTCATAGAAATGGAACTTGATGGTTCAAAGGGTTTATCAGCTAGTACATGGAGCACTAGAGCTAAACTCCAAGCCGGAATCACTGGAGGATTGCGCCATCGTAGATCACTCATGACTTTGATTAAAGTATTCAAATTATATAATATTTTTGTGAAAAGCTTGTAAGATGCTAGGTTTGTCCTGATTCTAACGGTTAGCATCCGCTGAGTCTGGATGCCGATGCACTGTTTGCGCGCTCCTTTTATAGTAATCCTGTACCCGATTGTACCCAGTTGTACCCGATCCTATGTACCCGGATTTGGTAGATACATCCCATTGTTGTTGTCAGTTTTGTACCCGACTATGTGTATTTGTACCCGATTTGGTAAAAATCTGTGTACTTTTTGTACCCGAGTTTTGGTGTACCCGAGTGTTTGTTTAAATGTTTGTTGGTGTACCCAATTGTGTGTGTACCCATTGTACCCAGTTGGGAATTATTATGTACCCGAGTTGTATGGTTTTATACATTGGGTTGAAGGGATAGATCTCTAATAAAAGGTTATAAAAAGGCATTGGTCCATTTGTTGATGGGCCCTCCATGTTTGATCCAGACTCCTGACATTTCATACCCATGTTTGGATTATACTCATCAGAGAAAATGTGCAGACACTTTTATAGAGTAGTTTTTACTGGGATGTGTATATTCGAAAATCATTGTGTAGTAGCTAAGATGTTTAAGTTTTAACAATCTATATTTTTTTAGAAGGATGTGTGTGGTGTTGAGATGGCTGTGTGCCATTTTCTTACCTTATAACTCATCCAAAATTTGTTGGAGGGCGATCACCACCCAGCTCGTTTTCCCAAATGTCGTCCTCCTCCAGGGGGGGGGGGGGATTCGTTGTCTGCCTGGTAATCCTCCTTTGTGCTGGGACCGGAGACGCCGCTGTCCGGGCTGTTTCTCCATGGGCTGAATACTGGTGTAGCTGTGACCGGTGTGGTTGGTCCTTCAGTTGAGCTGTCTGGCTCTGGGCTGGATAATCGTGCTGAATAATTGATGATCGATGCTGGTGGAGAGTCTAGCTGGTAGTGGTTGCTAGACTCGTCGGTTTGTGGGCTTGCTCTGGGTGTGGTGGGTGGGCAGTTGCAGCATTCTGCAGATTATGCGGGTGTCAGTGATCTCGGTGAAGCTGATCTGTGGTCTGTTGCTGAGGTGGGTGATGGTTGTCTTTCTGGGCTGTATGGTGGATGTGGCTCAGGTGTGAATGTGCGTGCGTGCGGCGGCGTCCTCACGTGTGGCCTGGATGTGTTCAGCACTGATCCTGCGGTGGGGGTTGTGGAGGGAGATGATGTTTGCCTGGGCTGATGTAGACAGAGCATGTAGGGTGCGTAGATGTGCTCTGAAGTCCTTAGTTCTAGTTGAACTTTGGCCGCACTCGAGGCACCACCAGAATCCTTGTTTTAAATGGACCACACAGTTGTGGTGAACAAGACTTGTCCTCCAAGCAAAATTGGCTTCACACTTTGGGCACTGGTGTCGGTCCATGAACTGATGCTGAGCATCATATTCAAACTATATACTTCATCACTTCCCCTATTAGCCAAGCAAGGGATAACAGACATTAAAGCTGACTTCTAGCCAGCTATAGAATTAGGCTTACGGCTGTAAGTATCATACATGTGACAGAGGAAATAGGCTACTACCTGAATACATGAATCCATTGGATTAATACATCTTTCTGAGCAGCATTCTGCAAATCTGTTGATTTTATAATCATATGCTTTGTAGGTTGACCCCCTTCTGGCTTTTGCCATGAACATGGTTGCTTGCTCAGAAAAGCCCTCCTTAATTCTAGATTCCTTGACAACATCCACGCAGTCAATCTGAACATTGACGGATTGTTGTGAAGGGCCTTGCCCTGGAAGATTATATTGTCCATCAGAGGCAGAGGAACCGTATTGCAGACCAGAAGGTCCAGCAGATTCCTGTACCATGATCGGCGTGGCCAATTTTGGGCAATCAGATGCACTTGGCACTCCTCCTGTGTGATTTACTGAAGAACCTTTGGAATCAGGATTGCTGGCAGGCATGAGTATGCATACATTCCCTACCAGCTGATAGCCAGCGCATCTATTGCGATAACACTCGGACCTGGAATCGGAGAGACATATGTCATCATCTTCGCATTCTTCTTCGTTGCAAATAAATCTGTGTTACTTTGGCCCCAGTGGTTGAACAGACAATCCACCAAAAACTTCCTAGACACTGGGCAACTTCGTTCCATCCTGGTGGTTTATGCAAGTCACTACTGTTGAGTTGTCTGATCGATCCTGAACTATCTTGCCCCGGACATTCTCTAAGAAATGTTCTAGGCCCTGGATTACCGCTCGTAATTCTAGTAGGTTGATATGTTCTTGTGACTGATTCTAAAGTCCAGATACTGTGGCTTCTTCCAGCCAAGCTCCCCATCCCTCCATTGATGTATCCATGTATATCGTTATTTGAGGGTGTAGAGGGGTGAGCATCACCATCGCTAGGAGATTCTCTCTCTTCATACACCATTGAAGGTGGTGAATAAGAGGTTCCAACACCGACAATCTTGAGTCCAGTGATCCTGTACTCTGGGTCCACTGTGTCATGAGAAATAACTGGATAGCAAGCTGTGGAATGGCTGGCTCCAGAGAGACGATCAACCCCAGCATTCTCAAGTAAACCCGTGCCAGCACATAGCAACTGGTGCACAGTCTGAATGAGAGATGAGTATTTCTACTCTCCTGAGATGGGTAAGCACACCTGATCTCCAGATCGCAGAACATGCCCGGGTAAACAAACTTCTGGGATGGAGTCAGCTCTGATTTTTGAAAGTTGATTATCCTGCCTAAATCCGTGAGTTTTCAAAACAATCTCCAGATTTGCTGATAAACTTTCGTGATTGTGTGCTTTTAACAGCCAGTCGTCTATGTAAGTGTGGACTGCTATGCTTCTCCTGCGGAGATATACTGTGATGCCAAGAACCACCCGGGTGAAGACCGGAGAACTGTCGAAATTCCAAAGGGAAGACCTTTGATTTCTCATTGGCGGGCCTGAAATGCGAATCTCAGAAACCGTCGAAAACTCCTCGCAATTGGAATGTGGAAGCAAGCATCTTTCAGATCTATCGAAGCTGTCCACATTCCATTCTCTAACCCTGCCAACACCATTTTGATTGGCTCCATCTTGAAACTCAGTGTGTCTATGAACTTATTCAATGGCTTGAGATTGAGAATTCTACCAAGAAATTTTGTGCCGGCTGAATTGCTCCTTTTTGTATAAGGGAATTTATCTCCCCCTCGATACATAACCTTTGATCTGGATCTCTTGGGTTGCAAGACCGAGGGATCCTGAGTTAACCGTTCCAACTCTTGCTTGTGGAAGGGCAAGCGACCTTCCACGGGTCCACCTAGGGATAGAAGTGGACACGAGTAATGCAAGAGCGACACTGTTTCTGGTAGCCCTGGATTGGCTCTTGCGGTAACCAGCCCATCAGGCATGGTTACCACAACCAGATGCTCGCGTGCCTCTGTCGGCGCCACGAAAAAACAGAAGAACAAATTTTGGATGGAAATTTATGAAATAATTTCAAATAAATTAGAGTGCCATTCTTCATAATTCTAGAGTACCTGCATCTTTACCATAGGCATACTACTATATCCAGCGCTCTTGAGTAATCCACCATTTCACATGCCTCCACTATCTAATAAATGGACCATGGGGCAGAGAGAGAGAGAGAGAGAGAGAGAGAGAGAGAGAGAGAGAGAGAGAGAGAGAGAGAGAGAGAGAGAGAGAGAGAGAGAGAGAGAGAGAAGCTACAACTCATAAGGCGAGTTCTCGACTCTCTGGGCATAAACATTCCTAACAGGAAATGAGGGAAAGGTGGAGAGAATTCAATCACACACCAGTTTCATATCCATTACAGGTACCTGTGGACACAAAACCAAGAAGTGATTAGAAATTCAAGGCGCCAAAATACAATTTTACATGGCGCTAAACTCGTCTAAATCGAGTCCCAGAAACACATTCCATTACGTTTTACTGGTGAAATTTAGACAAATTATAAATTAAAGACACATGATTGCTTGGTTCCTGAACTGCCTCTGGCATTTTAGAACAATCATCCATCTCTAATTCTACATCAAACAACAACTGAGACTTAGAAAACACGAAATTAGCTTAGCAAACTAATAAAGCATGTGTAGTAGCAGGCCAATAAAATGAGAAGAGCAAGTTACAGTCTGCGCATGCACGGAGTTGGGCTGGCATCCGCTGGGCTGTCAACTCACTCCCTGCCCAGTAGGGGCATCTAACTTTTTTAATCTGAGCTTTTATTGAGTGTTGGCTGATATTTGGGGATATCAGAGTGTTTGGGAGGTAAGTACATGTATACTCTTGATGTGAAAAAACGCTGATCTAGATCTCTTGGTATAAGAGTCCAGATCGGAACTTGAGACAGCATCAGTGGAGGCTGATTGCCTATCCACTCGGAGTGGTAGCCAGCAGAAATCCACCTTAAGACAATACTTTGCGAGTTTGCCATGTGTATTAAACGCTCTCTCTGCTTTGTGGAACATGTCAACATGCCCAGCGTAGGGGAGAGAAGGCACGGGTGGCAGCTGCCGGCTTGCCTTGAAACCATGGGTAGGAAACCCGTGGGTTAGCCGACGGATCGACCTGGGGTTCTGGTTGATGCCTACTAGCCACTGGCAGGCATCAAACTAATTTTCCTCGGTTGCCACCTGCAACGTTTCGATCAGCCTTGGTCCTGATTCGTCGTACTCCTTAGTGTGGTTGCTAAACTCAGAGGGAGCCAGCATAACAGGTCAATTTACGATGGGTAGCTGGATACCCCAGAAGAGCCAGGCAAAGCATACAGACCCATGAGGGTCAGGCCAATCCGCTGAGCCATAAATGTCACCCCTCCCTGGGTAACTCAATGGAAATGTGTTCCCGACAGCCCTGCTTAAAGCTCCCTCATCGTCCACCATGAGAAAGGTTTCCGAGTCCAAGGAAGGATATGTGGCCTGTGAAGGCATAGCGCCGCTGGAGGAAGCGACATCTAGGGATTTCGGCTCAAGGCCGAACTCCCAGACATTGCTTCCAGGTCACCAGGCTGAAACATCAGTTCAGGACCATCAGGAGCCGCCTCTGATTCTGAGAAAACCGGTTTACCCCCTATACGAACCAGAGGCGGGAAGCTACGCTACAATACAGATGAAAAAGGCTCTGAGGACTGGGTGCCAGGCAACATACTTTTCAACATCTCCAACATCTACTCCCTCAGAGTTCTACATCTCATTCATCTAACTTGAAGGCTTCCATGTCAGGCATGGCTGGCATGGGGGGAACTTCCTCTAACAGGAAAAATACTCTTTCAATCTTAATGAATCTTTTAATTTGTCCTGCTCCTGGACGGAAAGAAACTTTAGGAACAGCTTGTGTGGCCATTGACTCCAGGTATTACACCTAAAATCTGGTGGGTGACGGCCATCTTGGATTTCGGATTTCCTTAGACCTAATCCAATCATCCTATGAAGTTTCAAAGCGATCCAATAAATGATAACAGTTATCATCCAGAAACCAATTTTTCAAGATGCCCACCAGTGGCTGTCAGCTATCTTGGATTTTGGAGCATCGTCAATTTCCATCGGTATCTTCTGCATACTTAGTCCAATCACGCTATCTAGTTTCAAAGCATTCTGATAAACGGTAACAGAGTTATCATCCGGAAACCAATTTTGAATCATTGTCACTTTCGATAGGTTTCTGCCCCCTACCTAGTACAATCACCCTATGAAGTTTCAAAGCGATTTGATAAATGGTAGCCAATTTTCAAGATGGCTGCCGGTGGCTGGTGACCATCTTGGATTCCAGATCGTCGCCGACTTTGATAGGTCTCTTCCTCAGACCTAGTCAAATCATCCTATGAAGTTTAAAAGTGATCCGATAAATGGTAGTTGGATGTATCGTGCGGAAACCAATTTTAAAGATGGCCACCAGTGGCCACCTGCCGGCTCACCCACCCGCCCACTCGTAAACACCATCACATTAATACCCAGACAATTGTTTTTGGCGGGGTATGAACATTTTTTTAAAATAAGGAAACCGACAAAGATTGTAAGTTTTAGCATTAAAAAGCCATTTTCCACCCAAAATTTTGCACCTATGAAGATGAACCCATCATAAAGACCTAAAAGAAGGCACCTGTAAAGTTTCATTAAATTATTTTAAGCGAGTCAGTATGATAGGCCGCTTACGAGAACTGACAAAAATCAAGTTTTTGTATTAAAAAAACATTCTCACCCAAAATCTTGGACCTTTAAAAGTGAATCCTTCAAAATGCACATTTGCTGATCATAACTGAGGCATATGCCAAGTTTCATTAAATTATTTTAAGCGATTCTACATGATATTGTGTTTACGAGAAAATAGACAAGAATTTTGAGTTTTTGCATTAAATAGCCCTTTCTCACCCAAAATCTTGGTCCGATAAAGGTGAATCCTTCAAGAGGCACATCTACACATTATAAAGAAGCCACCTGTCAAGTTTCATGAAATTATCTTAAGCGATTCTGTATGATATGGTGTTTACAAGGAAATTGACAAAATCATGAGTTTTTGCATTAAAAAGCCCATTTTGACGCAAAATATTGGACCTATAAATGGGAATTCTTCAAAAGGCACATCTGCTTATCATAAGTGAGCATACACCAAGTTTAATTAAAATATCTGAACAGTTCTGTATGATGTGGTGTTTACAAAAAAATTTACAAAAATCATGAGGGCATTAAAGTGCCCATTTTCACCAAAAGTTTTGGTCCGATAAAGGTGAATCCTTTAAAAGGCACAATTACCCATCATAAAGAAGGCACCTGCAGTTTCATTAAATTATCTTAAGCGATTCTGTATGATATGGTGCTTTCAAGGAAATTGACAAAAATCGTGAGTTTTTGCATTAAAAAGCCCATTTTCACCCAAAATATTGATCCTACAAACATCAATTCTTCAAAAGGCACAGCAGCATATCATAACTGAGGCATACACCAAGTTTCGTTAAAATATCTGAAGAGGTTCTGTACGATATGCTGTTTACGAGATATTGTGGACGGACAGACGGATTGACAGACACAGTGATTACTATAGGGCTTCCTCACCTGCAAGTGCGGGGCCTAATAACATTCTCGTGGAGGTATATTCAGCTAAGTAATTAAAATTGGTTATCGTTTGAAATACAATTTCCAAAAGGCTGTTGACTAAAATTCTTTGACCCCTTTTGGCATAAAAATTAAAAATGTATATTATAAGTTAAACACACGGAGGAAAAAATAGACAAATTTTTGAAAATTTGTACTTGGAATGATGCTTGTCTACTTGTGCATCAAATGCCCCTGACTGTCAGCGCATTCGCCGCTTCTTCCGGAAAGCTGTTCCCTGCCTCAGCGACTCGGATGCAAAAGACATTCCGCCCGAGAGTACTAGCCGATCTCTTAAACATTTTCAAATGGTAGCCTAGTATTTGTTGTGTCTTCTCTGATAGGTATGTGAGGACAACTTTCACTGTCGTATACCCCGCTCATCATCTTATATGTCTCTATCATATCCCCATGCAGCTTCGATATGTGAGACTTGGCATCTTAAGTTTCTTCAGCCGGTCTTCATAACTTAAGTCCTCCAGTTCTGGTACAAGCTTTGTGGCTCTTTGCACATTTTCGATAGTTATTACATTGTTTTTCCTCAGTAGGTGCCGGACAACATTGACATAATAAAGATATATTAGTTATCTCTCCGGGATGTAGAAATTGTTTGAGTGTAACTTTCGTGACCATCTAGGTCACTTCTTCAGCACTAACTGATGGTCGCTGGCAACGTCACTCTGGTCAGTTCTTGTGGACTCACGTGACAGCATGGACTGGTAGACTGCTGGTATATGATAGTCTTCATCTTGGTTCATGGTTGGTTGATGTTTGTAGATTTCTATGGCTTCTTTAACTTTCCATTTAAATAAGATGATCTCGATGTTGATGACCGAGGCACTGCTGGCGGGGATGACATGGCCAGTGAATTTCCAGGTTAATGTACAGTACACATAAGCAGTGTTTCTCATGGCGTCTACATTTTGGAGGTTCCAGGGATGCCACACCTAGAAATCTGGGGGTCCCAACCTGAAATCTGGGGGTCCCAAGCTGAAATTTAAGATCCTCATGTGGTTTTCATCATCCACTCTAAAATTAGAGTACCATGGGATCACAGCTATGAATATGGAGGGCCAGAGCTAGATTTTGTCCGTATATTTGTACAAAAACCTATAAAACTGATTAGCATTTAGAAATCATACATGATTTTTAGGTGTGGGACCCACTGCCACAACTTTTGGGGGTCCCGAGTTACATTTTGGGGATCTATACCCTCAAAAGGACCCTTATGAGAAATCATACACGTAAGTCAGGTTTATGGATACCAATAACCTAACTATCGCATATGGACTGCATACATCCATGTAAATCTCCCTTTAGCAATCAGTACCCAATAACCCCTCATAGCTACAGGTCAGCCTCTCCATACAAACAGTAGGAATGTGATGCAGCTTACAGCATCATCTATATAGGATAAGCAACACCAGGCATTCATGCTATCGATAACTTAGTTCCTACTCATGAATATGCATGCAGCCAGCCAGCAGCAAGCATTCTTATTAGGAGAGGAATGCGACTTGCCTAAACCTGGGAGTCTTTTGCAGTGAGTCACAGTCTGTCTATAGCCAGTATCAAGTAGTCAAACATACAGTGAATTGTTTCAAAGTTTTAAGAATACATGTCCTAATTAGAGCAAGTAATTAGAGTCAACCAGCAGAAAAATTTACTGCCTCCATCCCCGTCACTCACCTGCTATATTAGTTTTTCAGGTAATGTGTCATTCTGCCATGTATATTCATATGGTGTGGGCCTAGGAATAGGGCAGATTGAGCTTGGCACTAAGGATGGGATATTCATGAATATCTGAGTTCGGCATCTCATCATTAAATTCTGGCAATTTACGTTTCATCATTAAATTCTTGCAATTTAATAACTAATTTCCCAAATTTCACTAGGCATTACGCTTTTCAGTATTAATTCTTGCAAACGAACAAGCAATTTTCTGAATTTCAACAGGCAGTAAGGATAACATGTCCCACCGCTTGGACACATGCACCTAGGTAGGTTAGCAACTTACTGTTCCTTCGCGACTCCACTTGAACAGTCTCAGCTAACAAGCCAAGATTGGTTGGGGATGATGTACAATTGAATGTACTAATTTGGCTTGTGCTCCCACCAAGGCGACTCTCACCTATGGACACGGACAGTCTGCACTTATCGATGCCTATATCTCATCATCTATCCGGCACCTGCGTGACGAGCACAAGCCAAATCTGGGTGGATTATTGAGCTGAGTCTGCTCCACTTGCCAAGTATAGTGTATAGTTTTGAGTTAGTAACATACATTTATATAGATAGTTTATGAACACAAATGAAAGCGCAATCAAATCACACATAGTATCAAAAAAGCAACCGCTTTTGTTTCTACGAGAATTCTTAATACTTACCAGATGTACTATTATAATAATGCCTATTATCTAGTCTTGCTCAAAATAAACAATTAAAACTCTGCACTCTCCTGGTCCTACCCATACTGTGTCCGGGAATTACCATAGCCACAGGTACCGAGTCAATTCCCAATCACAGTCAGATTCGTCTTATATTTGCCTTGACAAACAGCGAAAGCAGTTCAGCCTCACCTCAGCGGGGCGGCTGAGACAGGGTCATAGTACATCTGGTAAGTATTAAGAATTCTTGTAGAAACATAAGCGGATGCTTTTTTGATTCTACTTTGAATAATACTTACCAGATGTACTATTATGATAAACTCCGGATTTCGACAGCCAAGAAATAGCGGTGGGAGGAGGTGAGGCTCGAACCAGCACTCATCTACCATCCAACAGAGAAGGTTGTGAAGAGACTAGAACCCTGGCATACGCTTGGGTTCTGCCATCTGACTCATAGAGTGCTAAACTTCCATGGTCTAGACTGCGCTCCACACCAACCCCCCTCCCCCTCATTTGTCCGCACAAGTTCCAGAGGGCTGTCAAAACGGGGAGCAACACCCACCAGACCCGTGTCAGCCCCAAGTCTCAGCTAGGGCAGTCCAGTAGAGTGCAAAGAAGCTACTACAACTTCTAAATTTTCAAAAAACTATCAGTATATCGATTAGATTTTCAAATTGGAATGAGTCTAATGTCTGCAAAAGAATAAGATGTTCTTATCCAGACTATTTACTTAGATAGTCTGGTATTTCGACTATAAGTAAACTTAAAATTTGTCCCTTAATTAATGTAAACACTCACCATTTTGAGTGCTTGGTCTCTTAGTTCATCACAGGAGCTCGGCCCAATCCACGGTCGTTCTCAGGTCATGTGCATGGCCATTGTTCAGTGCAAGTGGAAGAACTTGAGATGTGTGCGAAATAGTGGTCGGATGTGGCTTAGTTCAGATTCGATAAATTTGCAACGGCTACCGAATTAAGTGCGCTGGAGATATCGCAAAGGTAGAAATCAGTGAATGACGACTCGGCATGCCATTGTGCTACAGACATCACCTCCTCTAATGAGACACCCGTATAAAGGGCCGATGATGCTGCTAGTGCT
The DNA here is from genome assembly GCA_034401795.1 of Chaetoderma sp. LZ-2023a. Taxonomy (NCBI): domain Eukaryota; kingdom Metazoa; phylum Mollusca; class Caudofoveata; order Chaetodermatida; family Chaetodermatidae; genus Chaetoderma; species Chaetoderma sp. LZ-2023a. The sequence continues at coordinate 138,061,020 of CM067372.1, forward strand.
CGGACCTGATGGGCATTCGCATGATCAATCTGCTTTCCTGTAGCGATTTTGCGCGACATCTGAATAGCATTGACTATCCAACGAGAAATAGTATCTTTCGAGGCATGCAAATGAGGAGCTTTGAGATATAACCACAGAGATTTCGGGTCATCTCTACACTCCTCAGTATATTTCTTATACATTTTCAGGCATCTGACAGGACACCAAGCAGAAGAGTTTGGGTCATGTCTAATTAAACTTGGCAAATTGATCGGCTGTCCTGGATATTTAAGTGACAAAGACGTGGAAGTAGTCTTAAACCTTCACCAGTGACGACAAAACGGTGTTTTGTTCGGCAGAAAGCGCATATATTTCGCTTCTCCTTCTCGCCGACGCTACTGCAACCAAGAAAACTGATTTAATAGTTAACATTTTAATATCTATAGCTCTAATCGGTTCAAAGGGAACATGCCCTAAAACCTGTAGAACAAGAGATAGATTCCATGCTGGGATAGGAATTGGCTGTCTAGGTCGCAGATTGCTCATTCCTTTAATAACTTCATTTAAAGTGTCATTCTCCACTCATTCAATGGCCAGACTGGGAATGACTGAAGCTAATGCTGACTTATATGCTGCTATGGTTGAAGGTACAAGTTTGTCAACTTCGTATAAATGACAGATAAAATCTGCTACGTGTTGAACAGATGCAGAAAAGGGATCGATATCTCTTCCCTTACACCACTCTGCAAATTTGTTGATTCTATAATTATATGTTTTAGTGGTTGACCCTCTTCTGGCTGAAGCAACAAACTTCGCTGCTTGTTCAGAAAAGCCACCCTTAATTGCACGCTGCTTGATAACATCCATGCAATCAATCTGAACATTTCTGGTCTGTCATGAAGGTACAGACCCTTGTTCTGAGAGATTAGATCTCTTGCGTCTGGCAGAGAGACTGGATTGCAGACCAGAAGGTCCAGCAGATCCGTAAACCATGATCAGCCTGGCCAATAAGGGACGATCAGTAGTACTTGGCACATACCCTCTCTTATCTTTGCCAGAACTTTTGGGATGAGAATCGTTGGAGGATACGCATACGCGTACATTCCCTTCCAACTTATCGCCAGTGCGTCTACTGCTAAGGCTAGCGGGTCCGGGATCGGTGACACATATGTGACCATCTTTGCGTTCTGTTTCATCGCAAAAAGGTCCACATTTGGCTTGCCCCAATGATTGAATAGAACCGCCGCTACCAATTGGTTGAGCTGCAATTCCGTCAGACGACAAACCGTCCTTCGACTTAGAGCATCTGCTAGGATGTTCAGCCTTCCTGGAATGTGTGCTGCCAGAAGAATAACATTCCTCTCTTGGCACCACAGCAGAAGGTTCCAAATCATCATACACAACTTCGGTGATCTCGTCCCGCCTTGATGGTTCAAATAAGACACCACTGTTGAGTTGTCTGTCCTTACTAGGACAATCTTGTCATGGATTAAGCTCTCAAATTTTCGAGAGCTAATGTCACTGCTAATAATTCGAGCACATTGATATGTTTCTGTGTATTGGTCCGATCCCATTCCTCTGACACTAACTGATCATCCAATACCGCTCCCCAACCTGTCGTTGATGCCTCTGTGAACATCTGTGGTAGAGGAGGTTGTAGAGGAACACCTCGCAGGAGATTGTTCTGATAACCACCACTGAAGGTGGAATATCAATGGTTCTTTTACTGGAATTCTCAGAGATAACGGATCCATTTTCTGAGACCAGAATGACATTAGATACAGCCGAATCGGCCTGCGCCCGTGTGCCGCATAAGGAACACTAGTAAACCCAGTATCCTGAGAAATTTGTGCGCCGTCAGAAAAGCTCCTAGAGAAACTAACTCCAGTACTGCAAACAAACTCTTGACTCTGCTCTCCACCGGAAAAGCTACGCCGTCTCTGAGGTTGAAAAATATTCCCAGATAAACAAAACTCCTGGGATGGAGTCAGTTCTGATTTCTCTAGATTCACAATCCATCCTATATCCTTTAGTAAGGCTAGGACTACCTGAAGATTGTTGCACAGTGTGACTGGATTCCCCGCCTTCAGCAGCCAGTCATCTATGTAAGTATGAACAGCTATGTTTCTCCTGCGAAGATAAGAAGTCATGGCGAAGACCCTCGGTGCTGTGGTCAGCCCGAATGGAAACGTATTGAATTCCCAAACATTGTCTTGGAATGCAAAGCGAAGGTATTTCTGAAAAGGAATTGACATTGGAATATGAAAATATGCATCCTTCAGATCTATCGACACTGCCCACATGCCTTTTCTCAACCCTGTCATCACCGCTGCTAGTCTCCACCTGAAATTTTGGAGAAAGAATACAATTGTTCAAAGGTTTGAGATTGAGAATTTGTCTCCAACTTCCGGTACGTTTCGGAACAAGGAACATCATCGAATAGAAGCCTAGGGAGGACTGATTGCGGACTAGATGAATCGCGTTCTTCCGCTGAAGAGCTTCGATTTCTGAGCAAATGGCATCTAGACGATCGGATTCCCTTGGAACGGGAGTCCACACTGGAGTCGATGTTAACGGAACTAACAATTGACGGATGAGCCAGTCCGGTTCGTAGCCATTTCTTAACCGCTGACAGACTAAACAATCTCGCACGACCCGTTCCCATTGGCTTGAGAACCACTGAAGTCTGCCTCCAACGGTAGGAATCTGCAAACAGCTGGCGGTCGATATTGCACGATAAGACGCTAAATCGCTTGGGTGAAGATTCTCGACTCCCTTCGTTCCTGATGTCACCGGAACTGATTCCGCCAGAAACCCGTCACGACCGACCTCCACGGCCGCCCCGCGGTTTCTTGGAATATGACGGCCCGGGGCCGCCGCCACGACTATCTTTATGATAACCGCCACCCTTCCTGTCCTCCTCATACGGCCTCTTATATAGAGGGCTTGTATGAGGACAAACGGCCAGGTCCCTGTAATCCGGATGCCCGATGGGCATCACGGCCAGACGGACGAAAGGGCGATCTCTGGCGCTGCCTCTGTTGCTCATGCCGTTTGTAGGACTGCTGCGGCTGTGTCCTCTTAGTCGACTTCCACGACTTCGTCTCAGGTTCTGGTTCTACAGTCGAGAACCATTCTCCTTCGCTCCGCCAATGATCTGCCGATCACCCAGGCCAGGCAATCCTGGGACAAGCGCATGGTGTCGCGGACAACTCCGGGAGCAGCCTCTGGCACTTCTCCACCTTCCGCCACGCAGGTCAGCATACCCTGCAGGACGGTACATCTGTGCGAGAGCGCAGCCATGGCTGCCCTCACCGCATCCTCCATGAGCGTTAACTCATTAAACGGATCCTTATTGGCCTGGGAAACTAAGGGACGAGAATGCCCCATTCGATTTGCCAGCCAATGGCCTATTCAGCGCCTCTCCCTCCCTGACGGAAAGCTGTGGAAGCCTGGCATACTGATGGTAGGCCTTCTCCGGAAAACGGACCCTACTCCTTATCCCCTTCGGGGCCTTGGGCAATGCATAGTCTGGCTGAACCAGATGATACGCCGCAACCTCCAACATGTCGGAAGTCTGCGTGTCCAAAGGGAGCGTCGGCATGGCCGAAGAGCCACTTGACAGACATCCCTCCCATCACCGGATTGCGCTGAGATCCCTGATCCGATGCCAACCCGAGACGGCTGGACATCCAGTCAAGGACCTGCACCCATTCAGCTTTGGTGCAAAAAGAAGACTCGTCCATTAATGGACTACCGTTCTCATCTTCCTTCTCACCCATGGATGAGTAGGCCACCGACGATCCATGCAGAGAGCTATTGCCCGCACTTCTTCCAACATAAAGCGCGTCCATAGCCCGACTACTAGCAGCACCAGTGTCCAACGAATCACACGGGAGCCGGGACTACAGCGCTTTCCCCACGGTAGATGACGGAACTCGGAGAGGAGCCGCACCTAACGCTGCTGGGATGCCGCTAGGAACCACAAAACACGGCTCCAACGACAACGCGGGTTGAGCAAAATCTGGGTGTAAAATGCCCGACAGAACGTCGACATCACCACCCGCTTGGCAAACCTGTACAAATCCCGAGGGAGATCCCTGGTTGAGCCATTAACGAAATATCCAGCATGCCGGAATCTTCCATTAGCAGATCTTCCTCCTCCGCCATCGGGTCTTGAGCCAAGATTCGAGAAAGGACAGGTGCTTGTCCCTCCGCAGAACTAGCCGGACCGCCGAAAGGTTGCCCTGCACCAGCCTGCATCGTCGGGATCGTGGACTGCAAGGACTCAAACATTGCCTTAAACTGGGCCACCCATACGCCCAATGCTGAATCCATTCACTCGTTCAGACGATCTTCTAGTCCTCTCACTGACGCCTGATCCAGCGTGGCCGCCTTGTCCCTCGCGATCCTCTCCAAGCGCGCACGTCGATCACGATCGAACTCTGCCACCAACTCCGACGCCCACTTGGCGCACACATCACAAGGACTTCCCACTTTGCACTTCACGAAAGCGACACAGTGATGACCATAGAACGTGCGCTTCATGAACCTGTTGCTTTTCTGATACAAAGTGTTCTGGTTCTTGGTCTTCTGTGAACACAAAGAAGAATTAAAACGCTGCACATGACATCCGTTGACGAGCAATATGCACAATTGACTTGATTGTAAAGTAGAGTTACTTAGAAACATTAACTTTCTCTTAAATTAATGATAATCAAGCCTTTAGGCAGGAAATATTTGAAACTTTTTAAAAACACAACTTGGAAATTAACTGACATTAATACAACCAAGAAATAAATGCCGATCGCTACAAACACCCTCGACAATGAAGCGAGAGCTAAAGATCGGCATAAAACAGAGTGCATAGACACGCCAAGTCAAAACGAAACATTAATCATGGGCGATGCCATCTTGGCTAAGGGCGCATCCATCTTGGAAGGAACCGAGTCACAAGAGAAATTAACCGAGTACCTGGATAAGATTAAATAGTTAGCGAGTACCGGAGCGACTCCAACAATGGCTACCATTTTAGAATAATGTCCCAATTTAAGAAATTTTCAATCAGTCATTATGGCATGAATGTATAAATTCAAGATTGATACAACCTGCCCCTGTGATGACTTTCCTTTTCCCTCCATGATGGCAGCAACGAATAGATGATAGCACACGAAAATTTGGAAATTTGAGCAAAATTTAAACACTAGAAAACATGCGACTTCTCAAGTCTGCAAAATAAGCGAATCTGACTGTGATTGGGAATTGACTTGGTACCTGCGGCTATGGTAATTCCCGGACACAGTATGGGCAGGACCAGGAGAGTGCAGAGTTTTAATTGTTTATTTTGAGCAAGACTAGATAATAGGCATTATCATAATAGTACATCTGGTAAGTATTATTCGAAGTAGAATTGGTTTTTCATAAACGGTGTGTTCTGCCACAGCTCAATCAGAATTGAAGGTGTTCTTTAACTCTGGTGATGAGAGGCCATTTTGTTTCGCCGAAATATGTCCCCTCACACTGGTCGCATTCAATCTTGTAGACGAATCCAGAGAATTCATCTGTGATGTACACATTGACGTACTCTAGATATGGTCTGATCAGTGCCTTGCATAACTATTTAAAATTCTACATGGCTAGATGTATGAAAGTTCGACTGATCATCACCATACACGATGATTTATTTTTTTAATAATTGTGATTATCAATTAAATTGCATACTTGTCCAAGCCCACATCATTGAATAATAATGCCAATGAAAAACCTAACCTAACTACTCATGCCGCCGAAGGCTGGCGTGAGTTTGCAGTTGGTGCTGTTTGTCTGTCTGTCTGTTTGTTTGTCTGTCTGTCTGCTTGTCTGCTTATCTGAGGCATATCTCCAGGATCCTATGGGGTAGAATCACCAAATTTGGAACATACATTCATATGCGTGTGGTCAAAAGGTAAAAAATTTAGGTCAAGGGATTATTTAGTGCATACCAGAGTACACATTTTCGTCCATAACTCCGCAATTCAAGAAGGTAGACTAAACGAAATCTAGGATTTCTTTTTTCACGAGAGAGTTGATACTTACCTCCCTAATACTTTTGATATTGCTAAATATTGGCTTTCACTCAATAAACACTCAGATTTAAAACAGTTAGGTGCCCCTACTGGGCAGGGAGTCAGAGCGTAGTCTGGCGGATGCCAGCCCCACCACCGCGCATGCGCAGACTAGCACTTCCTCTGACTAGATTATTGGCTGACACACATGCAACTATTAAGAGCCTGAAGACCGAGCCTCTGTGGGGTGGAGAGGCCGGGTCCGTATCTAGGGAGGTAAGTATCAACTCTCTCGTGAAAAAAGAAATCCTAGATTTCGTTTATTTCACTTCAAGAGTATACTTACCTCCCTAATACTTTTGATATTGCCAGAATTCGAAAGTGAATCTGGCGGGAGGGAGGCGAGGTCAAAAGACCAGCTCATCCCTATACGCTTTTCTGCGTTTAAGGCACTTAAACTTCTGAAACTGTAAGAAAAAACAGTCAGGATTTGACTAACCATCGGATAACACGACCGATGTATGAGAGATGACCGAATGTCATATGCGCTCCCCCCCCTCCTTCCTGGGAGGAAGAGTCGACTGACCTCAATGTCCTATACGCTCTCTACGTACAAGTGCCATGTACTACAGGACAGAGACGAAAAAGCTCCATTTTCGTAACTCTCAACAATGAACCACACAAATACACAAACCATCACCATATTAATAACGGGTAATCGTGACAATACAATCAACAACGGACAACACATGAACAAGACTGACCTTGTTGAAAATGGCTGCTGACATCATCTTCCCATCGGTAAAGACTGATGCAGGCCCAAAAAAGTGGGTGTTTCCATAAATTAATTGTGATATATATAAGTAATGAGGAAATCACCTCAAAAAATATAAACCGATTTATTTTTTCAAAACCGACAAGGCGAGAGGATTAGAGGTGTCACGGAGATAATGGTCTGTAAAACTTGACTCACAGTGCCACTGAGCCACCGACATAATATCATCCACAGGGACCCCATTAAATAGGGCCGTGGATGTCACTACGCCGCGGACACTGTGAGCCTTGGCCACGTCAACCTGCTTCCCGGTGGCGGATTTATGGCAAAACTGAATGCATTCCACAATCCACCTGGAAATGGTGTCCTTAGAAGCCCTCCCATGGGGATCAATATATGACAACCATAACGCTGACTGGTCGGTGCGCCATGCCGCCGTACGTTGTTTGTACCGGCGCAGCGCCCGGACGGGACACCATGCTTTAGAATTAGGATCATATCTAGTTAAAGCAGGCAAAATAATAGGTTGACCTGGATATTTCAACGACTGATTTTTAGCCAAGAAATTAATCCTAGGTAGCAGCTTAAGGCCTTCCCCTGAAACCACAAAACGGTCATCCTCGGCTGATAAGGCATGAATCTCACTCCTACGCCTAGCCGAGGCCGCAGCAATTAAAAACACAGTCTTCAGTGTTAATAGTTTCATAGAAATGGAACTAAGTGGTTCAAAAGGCTTATCACCTAGTACTTGAAGCACTAGCGATAAACTCCAAGACGGAATCACAGGAGGATTCCTTGGTCTTAGATTGCCCATGCCTTTAATTAATACATTCAATGTATTTACTTCATCACTTCCCCTCTTAGCCAAGCAAGGAATAACAGACATTAATGCTGACTTATAACCAGCAATAGAGTTAGGCTTGAGGCTATAGGCATCATAGAGGTGACAGAGGAAATCAGCTACTACTTGAATAGATGAATCCATTGGATCAATACATCTTTTTGAGCACCATTCTGCAAATCTGTTGATTTTATAATTATATGCTCTGGAGGTTGACCCCCTCCTGGCTTTGGCCATAAACATGGCTGCTTGCTCAGAAAAGCCCTCCTTAATTCTAGATTCCTTGACAACATCCACGCAGTCAATCTGAACATTGACGGATTGTTGTGAAGGGCCTTGCCCTGGAAGATAATATCGTCCATCAGAGGCAGAGGAACCGGATTGCAGACCAGAAGGTCCAGCAGATCCGTATACCATGATCGGCTTGGCCAATCCGGGGCGATCAGAAGCACTTGGCATTCCTCTTGTCTGATTTTCTGAAGAATTTTTGGAATCAGGATTGCTGGAGGGAATGCGTATGCATACATTCTCCCCCAGCTGATAGCTAACGCATCTGTTGCGAAAGCGCTTGGATCCGGAATCGGAGAGACGTATGTCGTCATCTTCGCATTCTTCTTCGTTGCGAACAAATCGATGTTGGGTTTCCCCCAATGGTCGAACAGACGATCCGCCACACATTGATTTAGTTGCCATTCCGTGGGTAAAACACTCATCCTTCGGCTCAATGAGTCTGCTAGCAGGTTTAACCTTCCCGGAATATGAACTGCTTTCAAGGTAATCTGGTGATCCAGACACCAACAAAGCAGTTTCCATGTCATCATACAGAGACTGGGCGACTTCGTTCCGCCCTGGCGGTTTATGTAAGTCACAACTGTTGAGTTGTCTGAACGAATAAGAACAATCTTGCCCTGAACTTTCTGTAAGAAATGTTCCAGGCCCAGGACTACTGCTCTTAGCTCCAGTAGATTTATATGTTCCTGTGACTGTTCCAGATTCCAAAGCCCTGATATCGTGGATTCTTCCAGGCAAGCTCCCCAGCCCTCCATCGATGCATCTGTATACACAGTCACCTGAGGGTGGGGAGGGGTTAGCAAAACCCCCGGTAAGAGATTCTCTGTATTCAACCACCATTGCAGGTGGTGAATCAGAGGCGCCAACACTGACACATTCGAGTCCAGCGAACCTGTACTCTGGGTCCATTGTGTCATGAGAAACAACTGGATCGGCCGCCTGCGTAAGGCGGCCTGAGGAATGACTGGTTCCAACGAAACCATCAACCCCAGCATTCTCAAGTAAACCCGTGCCAGGACATGACGACTGTCGCACACTGACTGAATCAACGAGATGAGTATTTGAACTCTCTCCTGAGTAGGATAAACATATCCTGTCTCCAGATCGAAGAACATCCCCAGGTAAACAAACTTCTGGGATGGAGTCAGCTCTGATTTTGGGAAATTGATCATCCAGCCCAAGCCTGTGAGAATTTTCAAAACAATCTCCAGATTGGCGGACAAACTTTCCCGGGTGTGCGCTTTCAACAGCCAGTCGTCTATGTACGTGTGGACTGCTATGCTTCTCCTGCGGAGGTATGCTGTGATCGCAAGAACCACACGGGTGAAAACCCGAGGAGCCGTGGAAATTCCGAAGGGCAACACCCTGAATTCCCACTGTCTGCCCTGGAATGCAAATCTCAGGAAGCGACAGAAACTCCTGTGGATGGGGATGTGGAAATAAGCGTCCTTCAAATCTATCGACGCCGTCCACATCCCCCTCTCCAACCCCGCCAACACCGAGCGCACCGTTTCCATCTTGAAACTGGGCGTCTCGATGAACTTGTTCAATGGCTTGAGGTTGAGAATCGGTCTCCACCCACCGGTGCGTTTTGTTACCAAGAACAGGGTTGAATAGAAGCCCGGACACCTTTGTGCCGGCTGAATAGCTCCTTTTTGTACGAGGGAATTTATCTCCTCCTCGATACACAACCTTTGATCTGGATCTCTCGGAATGGGAGTCCAGACTGGCACCAGAGACAGTCGCGACGGCGGGCCTGTCATCCACTCTGGATGATACCCCACGGAAAGCCATCGCAAGACTAAACGGTCCTGAGTTAACCGTTCCCACTCTTGCATGTGGTCGGCTAGCCGGCCTCCCACCGGTCCACCTAGGGACCGCGGTGGACACAAGGCATGCAAGAGCGGCACTGTCTCCGTCGCCATACACACCGGCGTGGTCCTTACCGCGGTAAGCGCCCTGTCAGGAACGATAACCACGCCCAGATCCTCGCGCGACCCGCCCCGCCCCGCGCGCACCTCGGTGCACGGGCGGCTGCCTGGCTGACGGCGGCTGAGGAGCCTGCGCCCCCCTCACTGCTGGCCGAATCGCACGCGGCCGAGGCCGGCGCTGCGACGGCGGCTGGCCTCTGACTTGGCCAGCACCACCTCGAGCCTGCAGGGGACGATACGCAGGGGCCGCGGCGCGAACGTTAGCACGACGCAGCACCTCAAACTGTTCGCGCAGCGCCCTCTGGTTATTCACCAGGGTGACCGTCTCCTGGAGGTGGCGACATCCCTCACCTCCAAAAAGACCAGGACCCGTCATAGGCGTACGGAGTAGCCTATTATACAGGTCCTGAGACGGGCACAGATTGTCCAGGGCAAATGTGCGTCTTGCCCTGACACTCCTGGTCACCGCCCGCGTCATACAGTCCAGCGCCAGGTTAATACCATCCTGGATGGTTCGCTGGACCGCGAGCGGGCCTGGCTGGCGCGATGCGGATGCCGTTACTACCCCCTGTAACAGCTGGGAGACGTGGGACAGAGCGGCAATCGAAGCCCTCCCACTCTCCTCCGCATCACGCAACGCGGTATTCGCCGAACGCAACGCGTTCGCGCACAAGACCCCCGCGTCAGAACGGGAGCCTGGCCGCGTATCCTCACCCAAAGCCGTGCGGTCATCCACGCTGGGCTTGGGTACCACACCGTACCGTTGGTAGTCCAGGGGCACGATGCGACAACGCCTGGCCACCTCGCGAGGGGCCTTCGCGAGACGTCCACTCGTGTTAATGGACGACTCCGCCGCCTTGAACATGTCAACGACATGCTCCGCCAGCGGCAGAGAAGGCATAGCGTTAGCAGTTGGTTTCCCAGCTAACCACGGCGTGTGAACACGGTGGCTAGCCGACTGCTCCACGGGCAGATCAGGCCTAACGCTCACCAACCACTGGCAAGCGTCATACCAATCCTCCTCCGTGGCTAACTGCGAGCGCTCTACAAGACGGGGTCCTTCGTCTTCCTCCTGAGCGCAAGCAGTAGAGCTTGACGGCGGGTACGCTGATACACCTGGCAAGCCAGGGAAAACATGCGGGCCTGACAGCACCGGCATGAGAATATCACTGGTTTGACCAGGAGCAGGCACCGCGGTAGAGCGCGGGGTATATATAGCCCTACCACGGGCCCGGCCAGCACCAGCTACACTCTCGGCAAGCCGAGGTATGCGGTACCGCTGGCCATCAGCAGCGCCCTGGGCCACCACCTGAACCGCGGACCTTACTCCAGGGTGAGTAATACCGTGGAAAAAAGCGCCTGTATTCCCCGCGAGGGGTGCACAAACGTCTTCATCCATGTCCACGTCGTCAGACGGCGACCCTAGCAGGTAATCCTCATCACCCTGGTCAGAAAGATTAGACCCCGGGTCAGCAAAGAGAGCTAACCCGGGCTGACCAGGAACGGTGCCATAGGAGGTACTGGCCACCGCGGCGTGCGGATACCCCTGGACTGATAAGCAGCCAGCGGGTTCCAGCGACAACCGTCCACGGTCCCCTATCGGCGCGGCAATAAGCCTGCTGCCAGGGCCGTGGAACGCCCCCTCTAATGGGGCCACCTCTGAATCGTCGGACAACGGAAGCGGACTAAGGAAAATCGATCCAGAGGCGGGGATTACCTGCTCCGAAGCCGATGATGAGGACAATAAAGGATCTGGTCCAGGAAGCATGCCACGAAGCAACCCTGGAACCAAATCTTTTATTGTCCTCTTCATCTCTCCCAACATCTCGGTCCGGAAGGTCTCCATATCCACCGCGGACGAGACCTTCCCCTTACCCTTCCTACTTACAACCTCTCGTTTCCGCTTCTTCTTCTTCTCCTCCTCTACCACCTTGTCCGTCGCCTGTAAGCAGCACAAGAATTCGGACATTAACTCGCCCCCCCAGTGCTTACATATGTCACAATTAATCAATGGACCACAAGGGCTACATCGATAACACAGATGCGGCCAGAACTTTACATGCATAAAACGTCCACAGGACGCGCAACCCGGTCCCTGAAACAGGGCAAAGGACAAGGAGTATGAGCAACTAGTTAAGCTTAGAAACTCAATCCAACTCAAGGAGAAGGAAAACGATCATAAAGATCAATATACATAAAAAACCAGCATAGCGCTTGAATTGCTAATAAATACATAGCCAGCTGATTATGACGTCATTAATCCCGTGACAGGAAAAATTCGATCCCAACAAAACATCCAAGTGCAAAGACGAATTGTATGCTGAATGGATAAGTTGACTACACAACCATCAGATACATATAGATAACTCTTTTCTGGCAAAAATGTTAATTATCTCCCTTTGATTGTTTACAATAATTAACATCACCACATTATCAATAACTAGATACCTGACACTTTGTATAGACAAACCATCCAACGTGACGAACCGGAAACTCCACCATCTGCACGCCTCTTAACTCTCTCCACCTCATGGGGAAGGAATTGGATCAAGAGGGCAAAGTGAGAAGACCTTTATACCAGGCCTCCAACTCACTGGACATAATTTTTCATTTGGTTAGATAACCTAACAGTGTTAGTAGGAAATGGAACCATGGTGGAGAGAATACTAATTCTCTGGTACTGTGACGTCACCACCTAGCGTCATACAGACCTGTGGACATAAACAGAAAGAGAAATTAGTCCTAGGTAGCACCGAGTTGATATAACCCAACCAACCAAGGCGCTTATCACGGTAAACGCGAGTCCCGGAAACACAATACACCGGGAAGAAAACTCGCTAATTTTACTAGAAGTCACCTGATTTAAAGGTCCTCCGTCCTCCTGTGGCGACGTATTCCTATCCGCCATCCAAAAAAGTGACTAACACTCCAAACAAACACCACTTAAACAGTTTAAGAGAGCGAAAAAGCTATTGAACAAAAAAACATGTGTGATCTCTTTGCCAATAATCTAGCAAAGAGGAAGTGCTAGTCTGCGCATGCGCGGTGGTGGGGCTGGCATCCGCCAGACTACGCTCTGACTCCCTGCCCAGTAGGGGCACCTAACTGTTTTAAATCTGAGTGTTTATTGAGTGAAAGCCAATATTTAGCAATATCAAAAGTATTAGGGAGGTAAGTATACTCTTGAAGTGAAATGGTAGAATCACCAAATCTCTAACATACATTGATATTGTGGTTGTCTAGAGGGAAAATTTAGTTTGAGGTCAAAAGTTAAAATATCTAAGTGCATCCTGAAATACACATTTTTAGCCATAAGTTGGGAACTTAAGTAGGTAGAATAACCAAATCTTACACATACATCCATATTATAAGTGCCTAGAAAAATCTTTGTAGAGTGCGGTCAAAAGTTCAACAAAGGCAAAAGGGCTTGTATCGCTCACCGGGAATTATTGGCCACTGGCACAGCCGAACAAAATGAGATGACCACTGGAAAAATTTACCAATCTAATTTCTGTGAAGGTTTATCAAAGTTGTATTAAAATTGGCCCAGTGGTTCATAAGTAGTCTTTTTTATCATTTTCAGAAAATCCAAGATATCCACCAAAAATGCTAAATTTTGATTGCTCCACGTCGGCCATGTTTTATTTTACGTATCAACTTTCTATGGACAAACGTTGATGTCCCTAAGTTTGGCCCGATCCATTCAACGGTTCTGGAGAGGTCATTTTCGTGAAACCTAGGTCATTCAAATTAGTTAATCGGGTTCCCTTGAACAAACTTGCTGTTGCCCCAGATGATGTTTCATGAGTTTTGAATCGATTCACCAAGCGGTTTCGGAGATTTCTAGACAGTTATAAAAATCGTCCAAATCCAAGATTGCTCTCAGTCAAATTGAGCGATCAGCTTCCTTTGAACAAACTCAGATCTCTATCCCCTAAGGATGCTTCCAGCAAAATACAATTGAAAGCATCCCAGTGGTTCTCGAAAAGATATCTTAAGTTTCCGATTTCTTTAATATCAGAATTTTTGGCAGGAAAGTGATCCAGGATGGCTGCCAAACCATTTATCCGACAGTTTCAAAAGCGGAAATTTGAAATCAGCATACCTAAAAATGTATTTAAAACAAATTTGACACATACATTCATATTATAAGTTTCATGTGAGTTTCAGGAGAAAGCATCAAATATTTAGGTCACAGGGTCATGAAGTGCAAACCGGAATATACATTTTGGGTCATAACTCTGGAATGCAGGAAGCTAAAATTAGCAGATTTAGAACATGTCTTCATATTATAATAGTTTATGGTTGCTTTTAGTTCGAGGTCAATGGAACAACTATCTAGGGTCACTAAGTGCACTGCAAAGACAGAACGCAAAGGTGTGAGTCAGCATCTCCCTCGAGCGCATTCTAGTTGATACTATGAGACCACCGCAACAGAGGCTGACACTGCTGCTGCCGGATGCGATACAACCCAATAGCCTCCCTTCCCCTATAAGACGAGACAAAGGTGTAGCATGCAAATAGACAGTAATACTTACTGTAATTGTAATGACAGGATCACCACCTTGAGCAGTCTCTGACACCTGTGCTGTATAGAGAGCTTGGCTGAACTGCGGTGGGTTATCATTAACATTCTCAATATGAACTGTTACGGATGCAGTACCTTCAAGGCGATGACGAGTATTCGTCTCTTTGGCAATAACCTGAAATAAATATTTAACCTCATGGTAAATATGTAGCAGATTGACCTAAAGGACTGTATTTAGGTGTGTGTGCATGTGCATGCGTGCGTTTGTGTGTATGCGTGCATGTGCTAGCGTGATAAGTCAAGTTCTACTGAAGATGTCTTGAACAAAATTTCTTACAGGTTGTCCTTGGTGTCCCAAACACCTGTATTGTTCTGGATGGCAAATGGTTAGAACTATGGGGCAACTAAAAGGGTGGGATGGCGGTACCCTTAATTATCTGAATCCGTCCAACTGTCCATACAGTTATCTCCTCTGAAACTGTTTGGTAGAACTGAATTAAATTTGTTATGTGAGTTACTCATATGAGTGCGGCCTGCAAGACACCATTTACATTATGTTCTATCACAAGGTGGGGTGAAGTGGGGGTAAGTCAAAGTTTGTAGAATTCAACCACATTTGATATGTTCCATTATGGAATTCATTCACTAATTCTCCTGAGAAACTCATGAGTAAAAATAAAAACAAAGCAAGTTCAATTGACGTACTCATGAGCCACTCGCTACTTGAACTAGCGAGTCCCTCATGAGAATTTCCTGCAGTGGGTGAATAGCGAGTGAATAAAGAGGAATTTGGACTCAAAGTAATTTTGAAGCGAGTTTCAAGTGAGTGACTCGTTAATGCCTCACGATAATTTTCTGCAACGAGTGAATAGCGAGTGAACAGCGAGGTATTTGGGCTCTATTAAGTTTTGATGCATGTGTATATAACGAGTGACTCTGAGTGTCTCGTGATAATTTTCTGAAGCAAGTGAATAGTGAGGAATTTGGACTCTAACAAATTTTGAAGCGAGTGAATAGCGAGTATTTGGACTTTGAAAACTTTACTGGAGGTAAGGAACTTTGTTAATCTTCAAATGAGTGGACTTGAGACTAAATTGGAGGGAACTTTAAGTCTTTGTCTGAAGAAATCCAGTGCACTGCATGATCATTAGTTAGTATATATGTATTATAAGCTAAGTGGAGTTAGGTTGGGGGGGGGTGAGGGAGAGGAAAGGAGCAGAATAACAAAGTTGGCAGAATTTAAACTAATTTGGTATGTGAGCAGAATGAAAAGGTTGGCAGAATTTAAACAAATTTGGTATGTGAGTTACTCATTTGATTGCAGATTGTGAGGCGATGTTTACATTAGTTTTCACCCTACAAGTTGCGGTGGGTGGGAATGGGTGGATGTGGGTGAGGGCTCATGTGAGATACCCATGATTGTGGAGTGAGACGACGAATAGGCTCTGCCCACCCCAAACACCCCTCCTCCGCAAAGTTCAGGGTTTGAGGTGATGGTGGTGGTACAGAATGCCAGTGTGCGAAAGCGTGGGTATTTGTGATGGACTGCACATTCTAACTTGAATGTTTCCTTTTTTTACAATCCCAAACATGTAAAGGTATGGACAGATTTTAAATATCATTTACCTAATGAAGACGGATACCAATTATGGCATAAAACAGGTCTGCTTGACCTTTTTGAAATTCTATCATCTCTTGGTGGGCTAGGTTGGGTTTCTCCAAACAAAAAAGGATTACCTTCTACGATAAAACTCACTGTCAAATAGTAAATCCTAGGCCCTGTTTCATAGTCGATCAGGTTTGTGTCTTTGACTTTTATACTTGCTGTTGATGTGCCACGTCCAGTTGGTGGAAAAACCTCAAATACATCTTGATGGTTCCTTAATTCCAAACTGTACATGGATGCCAATTGCTACAAAAGATAAATATTGTTTCTATTATTCCAGAGGTTCAACAGACAATGATAAATTAAAATGCTTTATATAATTTAATATCACAAGCTGGATTATTTATTGATAAAGTTACCATGTTTTTTAACACTGAGAAACATAGTACAATGTGATGACTTGTAATTTTTTACCACCCTGGTGTCAATCGTCTATATTTTACCATGTCAATAGCAAAGAAATTGGTGTACATTTTTCAATAATTTTGGTGGACGATGTCGCTGTCTTTTGACAGCAACATCTTCCACCAAATTTGTTGAAAAATGTACACCAGTTCATCTTTGAATTTAATTTGAGAATTTAAAAATCAGTCATCAGTGTCTGTGTGGTAAGGGTTCACTGCATCATGTTCAAGAAAATGTACATTCCCTCATAGGAAATGTTGATACGCAAGCTAAGATAATTTTTTAGAAACCTTATCTGTGGAATGACTGGCTCCATCATCTAGTCAGTGATTCGAGCGGTAAGTTTTCTGAAGACCACTGCAGTGATTTTTTGCTGGTTTGGCAAATAATCACAGGTGCTCAAAGTCAGGTAGATATCCCCGCCAATACAGGGAAATGGGACTTTTGAGATTGAAATAAAAATACTAACGTATTTTTATGTGTACGTTCATGCGTGCGCGTGTGCGCATTCATATACATGTGTGTTTGTACACATTTTCATGGCTGCCTGTTTGTGCACATACGTATGAGTTTGAGCATTGGCATGTATGTATGACTCTGTGCATATCTGTATGTACATGATATTATAGGTATATCTAAGCATTTTAAGATTCAGAATTTCTTATACAGGTACCCATGTTAAGACAAGCAGCTACTATCATCACGCATGCACCACTTAAGTCAATCTGAGCTTGTCTTGTCAAGCCAAATAATCATGCAATGTCGAACCCTCTACATCTTGGTTTGTAATTTCAAAGACAAGCCTACAGGAAAGTTGTTGAGTATTTAGAAACTAATTCGACCAGTACCAGTTATTGCTGCCTACCCTTTTCCTGTCATATGACAGCAACAGCTCCCAGGCGATTTAGTTTCAAATTATTAAACAGTATATAAACAGTACATCACAATGAATTTGTTGTTTATGGGCTGTAAGGGCTAAACAGGTAATCCAGCATCACACATAATGAGGTGCAAATAAAGAACATGCAAATTGAATGGATGAATCCAGTCTCTCAGTCAATTATATGGTGCCATAATCAAATATGTACCATATAGGTTGACATCATAATCAATTAAACATGACTGATGTCGGTCATAAATGCTTAATCGTCTGTCAAGTTGTGCGACTTGTATGGATTTACTATTTAATAAACATTCTGTTGAATATTTTGAAACCAATTTAACTGGGCACTGTTACTGCCATAGGCAGCAACAGCACCTAGTTAAATTAGTTTCAAAATATTCAACAGCTTTCCTGTACATATAGTTTTCTAGAAATTGAGATTCAGAAAGCGCAGGGATAGATCGATAGATCCCAAAATGGGAAAAGTGTTGGTGAAGCCTAGCCAGAGATGGGTGTGGCATAGGTAAAACTGGATTCTTCCATTGAATTGACTTTCATTTGAGAGCTTGCCCTGTGACCTCAAATTATTACATGCACATAACAAGCAAATGTTACACAGCATAAAGGCTGTAAGTACCGTACTCAGAGTATTAGTAAAATGCAAATAATTATACATATATTTACAGCAAGCGCATGCGAGCTCTTATGATGACGTGATATAGAAATATGTATGCAGTGTATACTACAATCACCGACCAAACATCACACACACACACACACACACACACACGCACGCACGCACACACGTACACACACACAGTTCTGGGATAAATAATTACACAAAAACAAGTTACCTAACTGGCCTTATTGCTTAGCTGCCTGATACTTAAAGCCTATATACATGACATGTGCTTAATTCTAAAGGGATTCAAACATATTTGGTATAATATCAAAAGATACTGGCTTGATGTGTTATTATTGGTTCTCATAAGGATACGGCATCACAGAGTATACCCCTCAGACCCTTTGAACTAAATTTCCCTGTAATGTTGCACACAAGAGGGGGGGGTTGGTGCAATAACTCTGTTGTTTTCATCAAATACACTTCATTTCGCAATGCAAATACTAGACGCCCAGGGGAACATTTAACGATGTTTGATCTAAACGTATCCAAAATTAAAATGCGCTGCCAGCTTTTCACAAATAGCATGACATCAATAAATGTCTTAAGAAAGCTAGCACAAAGATAAACGCCAGACCTTGCTAGACAACATGAATGAATACACTGTGTGTCATGTAATCATGTACATGACACAACAATGAACTATGAGAATCAAGGCATCCGAGGACAAAGTGATCCAAGAGCAGTCTTCCAAGTAGCAACACGTCAGAAGTCAAGTTTCATTCTTGGCACCCAGATGCTACAAACCAATTAATCATCTGGTGACATGATAATAGAGGAATCCAATCTGTCAGTGAAATACAAGACATCACAATGAATTATGTCACATGTACATGTAGGTTGATGTCACAATCAATTACGTCATAAATGACATATCTAAGTCTGTCATGCTTACAAATGCTTAATAGTCTGTCAAGTTGTACATATTGTATGTCTTTACAATTTAATAAACATTCTGCCTATGCCAGCAACTGCACCAAGTCTAATTAGTTTCAAAATATTCAACAGGTTACATTGTACCTGTATAGTTTTCTGGAAATTGAAATTCAGGTAGTTCATGGTTAGATCAGTCCCAACGCTGACAAAGTGTGGGCGGAGCTTACCTAGGAATGGGTGGGGCATAGCTAATCCATTGCTTACAACTACAAATAAACAGATGTATTCGCGCTTTTATGTTTCATCTATTTCATATTAATAATAATGCTTGAAATTCATTTTCGTCCACAAACCAGAGGGTAGTAGAACAGATATTGGTCTAGAATGTTGATTCTGCTAGTCTGACTTGATAAGTTTGTACTTAACAGTCAAATTTTCTAAATTTCAATTTTCTCATAGAAAATGTCGATTTGCAGTCCTAAGAGAAGACTATTTTTGAAAATTTAACACTGGAATGACTGGCGCGGTTATCGAGCCAGTCATTCCAGTGGTAAATTTTGAAAAAAGGTCCTCTCGGTCTGCAAATGGGCATTTCTCAAGACCATTGCAGACAGCGTTTTTGGCCGATATGAGTTAGAGGGCTAAATGTATTTACATGTATACACACAAAAATGCTTGAAAATCAACCTGTTTTATATTTTTAGAGGCTTAAATTGTGTGCCTAGATGTAATGAAAGGAAATACATCTTAACATATGTTGATTTCATTACGTATAAATTAATATAATAATCTAAGTTGTGAAATTGAATTTGTGACATGATTCCCTAATTTTACATGACAACCAAGAAAAGTATATTAATTAATACAGAATGAAATCTTCTTACATGTATGCTAAGATTTATTTTGTTTCATTAATTAAATGTATCTGCCGAGTGTCTAAGTATCTGCTGACTGATATGGAGATTCCCTGCCCAAACTACTACTCTTTTCTCATTTAGAGGTCTTTGTGTGATCCTGAATGCACATAGATTTAATGAAAGCCCTTGACAGAACCTAATCTGGTGTTAATCTGTCAGCTGAGAAAATGTCACAAAAGCAAATATCTATGGCAATTTGGCAACTTTACATGTAGATTCTGGTACATGGATATACTCTCAACTCCACTCAACCACACCTCCCCCGCCCACTCCCCCCAACCCCACCAACCCCTAGTAAATACTCACCTCTGAGTAAACGGTGATACCAGCCAATACGATCATCCGAGGACCGGGTTATGACCTATACACAATGGACTTTTCCCCTGTATCCATCCATCATATGACTTCATAATCAACTACATGACATGTAGAATGACGTTACAATCAATGACGTCATTATGACATCATGAATGACGTAGAATAGATAAGTACATCACGAACACATAATTGAATACAGAATATGCGTTGTTGTACAAATTGTATATCTTTATTATTTAATAAATATCCTGTTGAATATTTGGAAGTAATTTGATTGGGCGCTGTTGCTGCCATAGGCAGCAATAGCACCCAGTCAAATTAGTTACAAAATATTCAACAACTTACCTGTATTGTTTTCAGGAAATTGTAGTCAGGGCATTTGGAGATCGACCAACACGGCGAAGTGAGGGTGGAGCTTCGCTAGAGGTGGGCGGGGCATAGCTAAAACTGGAAAGCTCTATTCTATATCTGTGTGTACTCATGTATATCTCTAAATGCGGATGAAGACGAGCTTCCAGTCAAATTAGTTTCAAAATATTCATAAGAATATTCCATAGATCATAAAGAATTTGTCATTTCTGGTCCATACAGGTTAAAGATTAGTGAATCGTGCACTAATAAAGATAACACTGACAAACATTTAAACACTATGTATAACTTAACAGGTAACTACTGAAAACAAGTTGTAAAATAATGGATGAATCTGATGTCACTCAAGTGTATGCTGTCATAATCAATTACGCCATATGTAGGCTGACATCACAATCATAATTGACAGATATTACTCCACTATGAATTTGGAATAGTCCGTCAGTTGAACAAATTGTTTGTCTTTACTAGTTATAAACATTCTGTTGAATATTATTAAGACAAATTTTACTGGGCACTGTTAGCGCTATAGCCAGCAACAGCACTCAGGCAAATTAGTTTTAAAATTTTCAATTTCAATAGGTTAGCTGTTAGTTACTATAAAATTGGAATTCTGGTAATTCCGGATTCAAAGTATATAAATCGGTCCCAACACATGGAAAACATGGGCAGAGATTAGCTAGAGATGGGCGAGGCATAGGTAAAAGAGGTTCATCCATTATATGTCAGTAGAGGATCTAAGGTAACAGGTGGGTGGATATGGTCAGGATATCTATGTAGGTTAGGATTGAATAGGTATTTGTTAGAGTGGTGGAAATGAAACAAGAGGCCCAAGGGCCTTAACGCTCTCCTTGACCATTAGCATTTGGACCATTAGCATTTGAACATACATAATACTTTATAATCAGCGGCAACAAGACAGTTGCATTTGTTCTGATCCAAATTATGTATACATCTTCTGAAACCTACAATCCTAGTATCCTTCCAGCCACGTCTGGATGAAATTACCCAAGCAGTTAATGAGGATTCATGTTTTAACCGATTTCCCGCCATTTTCCAGCAAATTCAAGATAGACACCGGAAAAATATACCAATCAAAATTCTGTTTACAGGTTCTGAAGCATACCACACTAGGGTCCTCCCAACAAAGTTTGCTTGAAATCGGCCAAGAGGTTAATGAGTAGGTCTTTAACGGATTTCCAGAAATTTTCAGAAAACCCAAGATGGATGCCAGAAATATTGACCAATCAGAATTCTCGTTTAGAAGTGTTGAAGCCTACCCGCATATAATTAGACCACCCAAGTTTCGTTGAAGTAGGACCATTTATATTGGAAGAGTAATATTTTAATGATTTCTGGAAAATCCAGGATGGCCGCCAGAAAAACTGACCGATCAAAATTTTGGATAAAGGTTCTCCAGCGCCTATCACCATAGGATCCTTCGAGCTAAATTTGGTTGAGCAGCTAATGAGGAATAGCGTTTCAAATGATTTCCCGCCTTTTTTTAGAATATTCGAGATGGCCACCGAAAAAACAGACCAATCAAAATTCTGTACAGAAGTTCCGAAGCATCCCAGTCTAGGATCCGCCCAAACAAGTTTGCTTGAAAACGGCCAAGTCGCTAATGAGGAGTAGCCTTTTAAACGATTTCCAGAAATTTTCGGAAAATCCAAGATGGCCGTCAGAAATATTGACCAATCAGTATCCACCGTAAAAGTGTTGAAGCCTACAAGCATAGAATTAGTCCACCCAAGTTTTGTTGAAGTCGGTCCATTTATATTGGAGGAGTCGCATTTTAAATGATTTCATGACATTTTTTTGAAAATCGAAAATGGCTACCAGAAAATTTGCCCAATCAAAATTCTGTAAAGAAATTCTAGAGTTTACCACCATAGGATCCTGACAGCCAAATTTGGTTGAGATCGGTCACGGCATAAATGAGATGGGATTTGATGGACAGACAGATGGATGATGGACAGGCGGATGATGGACAGACGCCATGGCATAAGCTCACTTGGCCCTTTGGGCCAGCTGAACTAACAAGTAAGTTTCTCAACAACAGATATGTGGAGAATAATTGTGAACAGCCTATACCTTCCAATACGTATTATCAAGTCGGACAGTTGTACATGAATTAGTACAGAAACAAGAATTCTGCGGAATTAAATGTCTTGCCTGTATCCTGTTTGTCATAGTGGCATTGACCTTTGACCTTGTGACCTACGTGTTATCATGCTACTTCTTAACATCATCGGTAACCATGTATTCAATACGATTAACCAATCCTGAAATATAATCGATTTGCTGAATGGGAAAACTTGAGGTTGAAAAAGCAGGGGTCAAATAGCAATATTAGAATGGCCTTGACCTTTAACCTAATGAGCTCACTATCTTCATGATGCCTCGGTATGGTATGTGAAACCATGTGCCGAAGTTTGGTTCCAGTACGCTTAAGCAATCTGCAATTTGCAAAAATATAGGCAAATAATAAAGACTTAATATTGGAAATACAAACATGATAGAGGTAACATATCAAGGCTGTGATGACTGTGACCTTGTATCTACTGATGTCACTATCAGCATGCAGCTTCCTTATTTTATAGGGGACCATGTGTCCAAGATTAGTTGTGGTAATATTAAGCAATTCTGAAATAAATAATGTACATGATTTGCCACAGAAAATCTTAAAGTTGAAAAAGCAGAGGTAAAATAGCAAGGTCAGAATGACGTTGACCGTTAACCTGTTGACCTCCATGTCACCATCCTTTATCCTCTTGGTATAAGCAACCATGTACCCAAGTTGTGTTCCATTAGGGTGAAGCAATCCTAAAATATAATTAGAAAAGATTTGCTACGCCTACAAACTTAAAATTGAAAAATAACAGTTTTGTAGAGGTCAAAATGACCGTGACCTTCGACGTTGTGACTTCAGTGTCAGCATGCTGCTTTCTAACATTATAGGTAAGAATGTAGTCAAGTTTAGTTCCAATAGGATTAATCACTTATGAAAGATAAGCCGACAAGTTTTCCTAAACGCAAAAACGTAAACTAAAAAAACCAGCTGCTTCTTAACAGCATAGGCAACCACATAGCCAAGTTTAGTTGCAATAGGATTCACTGATTGCGAAATATAACCTGAGAAATTTGGCTAAACGCAAAAACTTAACTTTGTTAACGCTGTCGCCGCCGTCGGAAAAGTGATACATATGTCTCGCTTTCTGCTTCGCGGGCGAGACAAAAACCAAGTTATTATAAAGGAATATCTTGCCAGAACCTCTAGAATTATATTTGGATTTAGATATTGTAAGTAAACAATTGGTGAGTTAGTACACTGAATTAGTCGTACAAGGAACTAGCAATCTTTAAAGAAGTAAATAATTTATGACGCTTACTAGTCCACATTTAGCTATGCTACATATGAATTACAATTATTGCCATTTCTTTTCTTATTCTTCTTATTCATGACGCATGAGCAAGAAATCCCTCATTTCATACTCACTAACTACCATGCCTAGGCAGACAAAAAAATTGTAATCGCATGGAGCATTTCACAGGAAGTACACACAACCCAACCCAACCCAACCCCAACATCATTCCTGGTGACTGGTCATGACTTAATACACTATAGCAGATTTTTTTTTAATCGAGTGATGTCCTAAAGCAAAAATCATACAACTTTAGTATGAATGAACATTTACATTGAGAATAAGGAATATATAATAAGGTAAGGAATGTTACAAAGCTGGATCAAGGTTCTGATGGCCAAGTCATGCATTTTATAAGAACAACATGCAAACCAAAGCATTCTGGTATCTGGATAATTATAATCTGTCCTTGATAGAACACAGTCTGTTCTACCTACCTGATTGAAGTAGCGCTGGAATAATCGAGGCAATTAATAAAAAAACATGGTGATTATTATTATAGACAGTCAAAATATTCACAGCCTAAAGCAAGACATAAGAGGATCTCACATAATTTTCTAGTGAATAGCAAAATCATATCACCCCAGCTGAGTACATATGGTACAGCTCATAAATATCTTAACATCTTTCCAAAACAAAAACAGAAACATGTTAGTATAATTTTGAATACAATGTAATAAATGTTCTGTTTGAATAGTTTGGACTTAATTTGAATGGAAGCCATTTTCTGCCTTCTAAGGCAGAAATGAATTCTAATTAAATTAAGTCCAAAATATTCAACAGCACGTTTTATTTTATTTTGGAAACATTTAAAGTTATTTCTGGTGTGTACTGTATGATATTTACTAAATGAGGTTGATAACTATGATATTAATGAACCCATTAACACTCAAATTTGTTCAAGATGTGCAGACCAAGAGAAGACTATTTTTGAAAATGTACCACTCAAATGACTGGCTTGGTCATTGCGCAAGACATTTCAATGCTAAATTTTCAAAAATAGTCATCTCTTGGTCTGCAAATGCACATTTCTAAAGACCAATGCAAAATGCATTTTCAGCATCTTCAGTGTTAAGGAGTTAGAGTATTGAGTGTGATAATGTATTTATCATATAAACAATATTTACATCATATCCAAATCATTACGATACTGGCTTGAAAAATTTATATAGTGCACATTTTTTAACAAATTCCACAGAATTCCCAGATATTACAGCCGATTTTCCAGGACTGTATTACAGAAAACCAAATTTTTTTTTTACTACATCAAAATCCCATCACATTCAACATCACCATATGTATAATGAACACCCATTGCATACTTTACGTATTAAATGAGTGTAAAGTTTTGTTTATATGATAAATCTATGTGTATATAATAACATCAATTCATATTGCACAGTCAAACATGTCGGTACAAATGACAATACAGACCAGACAGGTATGCCCCTTATAAACAAGTGGTAGTTCAACAACGGAGAATGAAATAAAGAACTCATCTCCCTGGGTTTGGTTTCAAAAAGGTCATCTTTCTATACAGGATGGTCATTATCACTTAACACTCCGATGTCAATATTCTATATTTTACTGTATCAATATCAAAGAAATTGGTGTACATTTTTCAACAATTTTGCTGTAAAATGTTGCTGTCTACGACAGCACCATCTCCCACCAAATTTGTGGGAAAATGTACACCAGTTCATCTTTTAATTTAATTTGAAAATTAAAAATTTTGACACCGGAGTGGTAAGGCTTATATGAAGAAAGAAGTTCATAACCATAACAACACTGAAGATCCTGTGCCAGAATTATAAGGTATATAGGAAAGCCATTTAACGTTTTAACACGTGAATTTGTTCAAGAAAATTTCAATTTTCTCATTAAAAATGTCCATTTGCAGACTAAACCCACAGAGAACTATGTGAAAATTTGCCACTGGAATGACTGGCTCGATAACCGAGCCAGTCATTCCAGTGGCAAATTTTCCAAAATAGTCTTCTCCTCATCTATAAATCGACATTTCTCAAGACCATTGCACTAGCCATTTTTGGCTGATATGAGGGTTAAGGGTCAACCATTCAATAGTCAAGCCAACCAAAACTGGTTTCTGCAGTGGCTTTATAGAAGGCAAAAAGATGACAATTTTTTTAATAAATATACTGCCGTATTTCACTTAATTGAAGCCTATGCTTCTATTAGGACAAGAGGTGTTCAATTTCCAACCCAACATCTCTGAGAAAGGGAGGGTGGGTTTATATTAGTTTTCACAAAAAAGTTTTCTAAAACTGACACCACAGAAATTCAGCGCATTTTCTCTCATAAAAATTCCCACCGTCTACGCCTATCTTTAATATATACCTTAAAACATCAACGGGGAAGTGAAATTATTTGATTTGAGCGCCTAAATATTGCGTATCCTTTAATAAAGGTTGTTTATTACATCACAATTAATCCACAATTTGATACAAAATGGTGTCGCGAAAAAATACAAATCACGTGATTCGCCTCCAATTCAAGAGATTTTAGAGCGAGTACTCGGATATAAATATTCTGGAATCGGGGACTCGGAACTCGGGAATTTCTATATATTATCATTGCGCAATAGGAACTGAGTATTATACTGATCTGAATAACGGGTACCCGTTAGCGTATAATATCTCGCGAGAAGACGCCGCCTCCCATCGCAAAATTGCTGCTGGCTCACCAACTTAAGAAGCCGGCTATATTGTCGGTCGTAATAATTCAATTTGGATCATTTAATGTTGATCGGCATTACAAAATTGATGCACATTTTCTCCCGTGCTTGTTTGGTACATAAATTTGGTCTGAAAATATATTTATAAGGAAGGTATTTAATCACGCCAAGACTGTTTTACGCACATTTTGACCACAAAAGTGTGGAATAAACTTCATTATATCTTGAGGCCTGTATTGACTTCTAGAGGAGCCGGAAATGTATCAGGGCAGAGGTATGTCTGAAGTAGACACACCCTGTGACACGATTGTTATTATTATACACGCTATTCTTACAAATTTGCTCTTAAAAAATATTTTCCTATACAATCTGTTGGGTTAGGGGGTGGGCTTCTAACACAGAGTTTTGCCGTTTTGAAACTGCTAAGAAATCTTTGGAGCTCATATGTCAAAGTTAGGGGGTAGGCTTCTATTAGAGCATAGGCTACAATTAAGCGAAATACAGTACTGACTTATTGAGTCAGTCATTCCAGTGGTAAATTTTCAAAAATGGTCTTTCCTAAACCCTGCAAATGACAGATTTACTAGTCAAAAACTCTTGACCATTAAAAGGTTAAATTTTGAAAGTACAGATAGACGAGCTTCACACTGAGAGCTCACAATGTGAAAACTGAGAGAATTTCAAAGGCAGCACTTAATAGTCGGCTTAGAGCTTCTAGTTAGCAACAGTTCTAAGGATCGCAACATGTTTGACTGTACCGTACTCATTGACATACCGCTGTTAGATGTTGTAGTGAGAATATGAGACACTTATTCTAACATATGCCACATATTATTATTATTATTATTATTATTATTATTATTATTATTAACAACAAAACTCACTAACAGTTTGACTCTGATGCAGCAACAAATTTCAATATTCAAGTTTCAAGAGAATATCACACTGTTAAATTAGTGAATTTTCTCACATTGTCTTACCACTCTGGTGTCTAAACTTTCAATTTCGAAATTAAATTAAAAGATGAACTGGTGTTCATTTTTCGACAAATTTGGTGGGAGATGGTGCTGTGGTAAGGGTTGACAAATAGATCTCATAGACAATTATTAGAATTTTGTACAAAGACACCAACTATCTAAAATCTACTTTCAATATATTGCACGGGTCGAAAACCAGCTGTACGCAATACTGGTTTTTTTTCCAAATCTTCATGAAAATGTATATACATTATACAGCTTACAGGCCCTGTATTTCGCGTGAAAAGATCTAACCATGTCTTAATTAATTTCAAATAAATTACCACTATACTTCAGCAAACTTCAGCAAAAATCCTGGCTGTGCAAGAAACGTGTATGTCATCTGATATCTGAATGAATAGAATTGAGCGGTTGGGATGTTCAATGTAAGCCAATTGTGATAATATCTCTACATGAACAAGCATTGTCAAATCGCTCCGAGGATTGTTTAATAATACAGTGTATGCTTACTCGTTAGGCTACGGTGAAGCTATCATTTGAACTAGACGAGATCATAATTAGGCATACATGTACCTTAAAATGTATGACATCATGATGAATTACCTGAGGACTTCCCACCATCACGATGTCATACTAATTACAATGCAATGAGAATTTAGCAGAGACCTAACAGTTATAGTACACATGTAGTTAGAATTCCACAAAATGTCTTTAAACTCTTTAACAGCCGAGTTGCTCAAAAACAGACCCTGCAGTGGCTTTGAAGAATGTCCATTTACAGGCTAAGTTAAGACTATGTCTTTAAATTTATCACTCAAATGGGTGGCTCTGTTATCGAGCCAGTCATTTAAGTGCAAAATTTGTAAAGTTGCTTAAGGCAGAAATGAATTTTTGTCAAGTTTTTCACCCAAAATAATTTAAATGTTTAGCATGTAAACCTTTAATGCTCAAGATTTGTTAAGAAAATCAAAAACCTTTATATGAGTTAAATGAATGTATATTTGCAGGCCAAGAGAAGACTTTTTTACAATGTTGTTCAAGCAAATTGTTTTCAAACATAGGCTTAACCCGCAGCAGATTAACCCTTTACTCCTCAAATTTGTGTTAAAACATTTAAATTTTCTCATAGAAAATACCCATTTGCAGACCAAGAGATAAAGATTATTTTCAAAAATTTACCACAGGAATGACTGGCTTGGTTATCGAGCCAGTCATTCAAGTGTTAAATATTAAAATTAAAAAAATCTTTAACTGTTGGTCTCCAAATGGACATATCCCAAGACCATTGCAGAAGCCATTTTCGCCCGTCTTGAGTCTTAGAAAGTTAATATATTCTATAATCAACAAGATAAAATGGGATATGTATACATAGATATTATAAGAAAACTGCAGTGCATAGTTCAAACAAGCTGTGAATGGACAACGCAAACAAAGAAAACAAATGTATAATAAAGCCAGGTGACAAGTTCTGTTAAGGTGACCACATACCTGGTCTGGGTCAGTTATGGTCATACTCAAGCCTGGAATTGCAGAATTTGATGGAATATCCTCCTTTATTGTAGTATTATAATTTTGTGGGTTAAATGTTGGCGCATTATCATTGACATCATCGATGGTAACACGAATTGATGCTGTGGCAGTCGTTAATATATCATTTCCCAACTCACTGGTGGCTACATTGATGATTTCTTGAGCCTAAAACAGAAAAAGATAAAGCTATTTGTTTTGATCATCAAGGAAGGCCAGACAGAAAGTGCCCCAGAAATCTCATTATGACTCTAATGGTCAAACCGGGCCAAAACCGGCCTCTGCAGTGGTCTTGAGGATTGCCCATTTACACACTCAAAGAAATTTTTTGGATATTTACCACAGGAATGACTGGCTTGATAAATGAGCCAGACATTCCAGTAGTAAATTCTCAACATTTTCTTGGCTATTAATGTGTTAACCCTTACCACTCTGAAGACCATATTCTATCTTTCACCCTGTCAATAGCAAAGAAACTGGTGTACATTTTCCAACAATTTTGGCGGATGATGTTGCACCCTCTCCCACCAAATTTGTTTTAAAATGTACACGAGTTCATCTTCTAATTTAATTAGCAAATTTAAAATTCTGAAATCAGTGTGGCAAGGGTTAACAATAATTTCAAAAACACAAAGACCAATGCTGGCTGCATCATCACAAAGTTAAAGCCGAAATATGTTTGTACAGTACAGCTCACAAATAACTTAATTAGTTTCAAAGACAAAATACAGCTTACAGTTGAATATTTTTAGCGTAATTAGATTGGGAAAACATTGCTGCTAATCCCGAATCCCTAGAATCATAATTTTAAAGTAAACTGTTGAATATTTTTAAATCATTTGTCTGGGGCGCAACACCATGTCATATTAGTTTCAAAATATTCAATAACAACTTACGATTCAGAGCCTTACTGTCAGACAAATGCCACTACCGTTAGTTTCATGACGGTGGTCTTTTGATTAAGATGTTAGATATTTGAGTGACAGATCAGATCACACAATACATAGAGCTCTGAGTTAGCTGGAATGTCTGGGCAAGATCAGCATTTAGCAGCTAAACACACACAACAGATTTGCTATATTTGATGTCACAGCACAGCATTTGCCATAACAACGGGACAGCTATTGTTTAATGTAGTATTACACGGATTCATAGGAGCTACTGAAAACGTAAAGTGATTACTAACAACACTGTCTACATTACTCGCAGAGGTTGGCATTAAATCCGTAAACATGACAAATTCACCGTTAACCCTTTAACTCTCGTCGGCCAAAATGGCTTCTGCAGTGGTCCTGAAAAATTTCCACTTGCATGCGAAGCTAAGACCAAATTTGAAAATTTACCATTGGAATGACTGGCTCAATAACTGAGCCAGTCATTCCCGTGGTAAATTTTCTAAAATAATTCTCTCTTGGTCTGCATATGAACATTTTGAATAAAAAATGAATTTTTTTAAAAACAAATTTAAATGTTAAAGGGTTAATGGTACAATTGTGAAATGCATTAACCCTTTAACATACTTAATGGTCAAGCCGGCCAAAACCAGCCTCTGCAGTGGGCTTGAGGAATGTCCATTTGCAGCCCAAGAGAAGACTATTTTTGACAAGTTACAACTGGAATTCCGGTGGTAAATTACAAAAAAATAGTCCTTTCTTGGCCTGCAAATGGACATTTAATAAGCAAATATTTGGATTTTCTTAATCAAATCAGACCATTAAAGGGTTAACAGTAATGATGGATCAATGTCTGAGAGTGATAGCGGCTTACACAGTGATCAAACAATGATTAGCAAACATAAATGTATATTAGTGTACACACAGGTGTGCATCTCAATCCTTCACACCTCCAGATACCATGTCTAAAACAAAGGCATTTTGGAGCAGCATCTGACAAACCTCTTGATAGTTAATATTTTTGATTGACATACGTCACGATTATATCTGTTTGACTTTAGACAGAGATCTGATTGAGCTGTTATTCAGTCAGAGCAGATTTCATCTGACAGCCCGATGAGTGCGTCAAAATGTGTCACCTGGCCAGAATTCACGTGGCGTTCTGAGACTACTGAAGGTTCATGATGCGACAATTCAGGAGATTCCAGATTGTCGCAACATGGTACATCATTGGCAATGGATCTTTCCCAAAATTTATCATCGGAACGACTGGCTGAGTTATTGAGCCAGTCATTCAAGTGAAGTTTTCAAAAAGTCTTCTGTAAATGGACATTCTTCAAGGCCACTGACAATTAAAGGGTTCAATATTTTTCTGAGATTGATGCCAATTTTATCTATGCCCCGCCCATCTCTACCTAAGCTTCACTCACATCTCGCTCATGTTGGGATCGATCGATCCCTGAACTCCCTGACTATCAATTTCCAGAAAATTATACAGGTAAACCGTTGAATATTTTGAAACTAATTTGCTCAGTTGAATTAATTTCAAAATATTGTTTGTGACGAACTTATCTACATAGTTCATGACAAGATTGATGAGTACTTGAGGGATTTCAGGTGACAGATATCACAATACACACATTATCTAAGATTTGAAGGTACTACCTTGATAGTGAGAAACACGAATCCCAGAATAAAATCTGCACTTTCCCGATCTATATCACTAAGGACACGGATAATTCCATCTCGACTTCCAATCTGGAAGTACCGGTCTAAATGAGAAAAAATAATAGAAATAACATGAATTAACAATGTTTCACACATTTAACACATTAGCATAGAAGCTGCTTAGCATATAAACATTTTGCGTAGATAAACACGGCGGTTATTAAGGAGTGGTATTTGAACCAATTTCCTGGACATGTTTTAAATAGTGCAGAATCCTAACATTGATTAGTGTGTGTGGTAAAATCACCTGCGAGTTGCGCAGACTTGTCCGTCATCTCAACATCGTCGTCGCCATTATCGTCACCTTCTCAGTAATCCTGTCATTGCTTTGTTATCATCATCGCCGTCGTCGTCATTGTCATCTTCTCTGTTAACGATTAACACCTGCGAGTTGCGCAGACCTGTATTGTCGTGTCAACATCGTCATCGCCATTATCACCACCTTCTCAGTAATCCTGTCATTGTTTCGTCATCATCATCGTCGTGGTCATTACCGTTAATATCTGTGTCACATATTATCACCTGCGAGTTGCGCAGAAACATTCGTCAGTATCGTGTTATTACTACCATTGTCGTTATCGTCTTTGTCGTCTTCAATTTCAAGAAACATTCGTCATTATTGTGTCATTGCTATCATTGCCATTATCGTCTTCATCGTCGTCAATTACTAGAAACATTCGTCATCATTGTGTCAGTACTATCATTGCCGTCATCGTCTTCATCATCATCAACTTCCGTTCTTGTGCAATGATATTAGTGTCGTAATTGTCATCAACATCAATTAACAGTTAAACGTAACAGTCAATTGGCGCCCCAAGTCCGTGAACATTTCCATAATTATTTGTATTGTATTAGTAGTTCCTATTGTGTATAGTATTGTCAATCTAGTTTTAATTTATATATAATTATGTTGTCTATCTAATACCTACGGTTATAATATATTATAAACGAAATCTAGGATTTCTTTTTTCACGAGAGAGTTGATACTTAGCTCCCTAATACTTTTGATATTGCTAAATATTGGCTTTCACTCAATAAACACTCAGATTTAAAACAGTTAGGTGCCCCTACTGGGCAGGGAGTCAGAGCGTAGTCTGGCGGATGCCAGCCCCACCACCGCGCATGCGCAGACTAGCACTTCCTCTGACTAGATTATTGGCTGACACACATGCAACTATTAAGAGCCTGAAGACCGAGCCTCTGCGGGGTGGAGAGGCCGGGTCCGTATCTAGGGAGGTAAGTATCAACTCTCTCGTGAAAAAAGAAATCCTAGATTTCGTTTATTTCACTTCAAGAGTATACTTACCTCCCTAATACTTTTGATATTGCCAGAATTCGAAAGTGAATCTGGCGGGAGGGAGGCGAGGTCAAAAGACCAGCTCATCCCTATACGCTTTTCTGCGTTTAAGGCACTTAAACTTCTGAAACTGTAAGAAAAAACAGTCAGGATTTGACTAACCATCGGATAACACCCCCGATGTATGAGAGATGACCGAATGTCATATGCGCTCCCCCCCCTCCTTCCTGGGAGGAAGAGTCGACTGACCTCAATGTCCTATACGCTCTCTACGTACAAGTGCCATGTACTACAGGACAGAGACGAAAAAACTCCATTTTCGTAACTCTCAACAATGAACCACACAAATACACAAACCATCACCATATTAATAACGGGTAATCGTGACAATACAATCAACAACGGACAACACATGAACAAGACTGACCTTGTTGAAAACGGCTGCTGACATCATCTTCCCATTGGTAAAGACTGATGCAGGCCCAAAAAAGTGGGTGTTTCCATAAATTAATTGTGAAATATATAAGTAATGAGGAAAAACCTCCTCAAAAAATATAAACCGAGTTATTTTTTCAAAACCGACAAGGCGAGAGGATTAGAGGTGTCACGGAGATAATGGTCTGTAAAACTTGACTCACAGTGCCACTGAGCCACCGACATAATATCATCCACAGGGACCCCATTAAATAGGGCCGTGGATGTCACTACGCCGCGGACACTGTGAGCCTTGGCCACGTCAACCTGCTTCCCGGTGGCGGATTTATGGCAAAACTGAATGCATTCCACAATCCACCTGGAAATGGTGTCCTTAGAAGCCCTGCCATGGGGTTCAATATATGACAACCATAACGCTGACTGGTCGGTGCGCCACTCCGCCGTACGTTGTTTGTACCGGCGCAGCGCCCGGACGGGACACCATGCTCTAGAATTAGGATCATATCTAGTTAAAGCAGGCAAAATAATAGGTTGACCTGGATATTTCAACGACTGATTTTTAGCCAAGAAATTAATCCTAGGTAGCAGCTTAAGGCCTTCCCCTGAAATCACAAAACGGTCATCCTCGGCTGATAAGGCATGAATTTCACTCCTACGCCTAGCCGAGGCCGCAGCAATTAAAAACACAGTCTTCAGTGTTAATAGTTTCATAGAAATGGAACTAAGTGGTTCAAAAGGCTTATCACCTAGTACTTGAAGCACTAGCGATAAACTCCAAGACGGAATCACAGGTGGATTCCTTGGTCTTAGATTGCCCATGCCTTTAATTAATACATTCAATGTATTTACTTCATCACTTCCCCTCTTAGCCAAGCAAGGAATAACAGACATTAATGCTGACTTATAACCAGCAATAGAGTTAGGCTTGAGGCTATAGGCATCATAGAGGTGACAGAGGAAATCAGCTACTACTTGAATAGATGAATCCATTGGATCAATACATCTTTTTGAGCACCATTCTGCAAATCTGTTGATTTTATAATTATATGCTCTGGAGGTTGACCCCCTCCTGGCTTTGGCCATAAACATGGCTGCTTGCTCAGAAAAGCCCTCCTTAATTCTAGATTCCTTGACAACATCCACGCAGTCAATCTGAACATTGACGGATTGTTGTGAAGGGCCTTGCCCTGGAAGATAATATCGTCCATCAGAGGCAGAGGAACCGGATTGCAGACCAGAAGGTCCAGCAGATCCGTATACCATGATCGGCTTGGCCAATCCGGGGCGATCAGAAGCACTTGGCATTCCTCTTGTCTGATTTTCTGAAGAATTTTTGGAATCAGGATTGCTGGAGGGAATGCGTATGCATACATTCTCCCCCAGCTGATAGCTAACGCATCTGTTGCGAAAGCGCTTGGATCCGGAATCGGAGAGACGTACGTCGTCATCTTCGCATTCTTCTTCGTTGCGAACAAATCGATGTTGGGTTTCCCCCAATGGTCGAACAGACGATCCGCCACACATTGATTTAGTTGCCATTCCGTGGGTAAAACACTCATCCTTCGGCTCAATGAGTCTGCTAGCAGGTTTAACCTTCCCGGAATATGAACTGCTTTCAAGGTAATCTGGTGATCCAGACACCAACAAAGCAGTTTCCATGTCATCATACAGAGACTGGGCGACTTCGTTCCGCCCTGGCGGTTTATGTAAGTCACAACTGTTGAGTTGTCTGAACGAATAAGAACAATCTTGCCCTGAACTTTCTGTAAGAAATGTTCCAGGGCCAGGACTACTGCTCTTAGCTCCAGTAGATTTATATGTTCCTTTGACTGTTCCAGATTCCAAAGCCCTGATATCGTGGATTCTTCCAGGCAAGCTCCCCAGCCCTCCATCGATGCATCTGTATACACAGTCACCTGAGGGTGGGGAGGGGTTAGCAAAACCCCCGGCAAGAGATTCTCTGTATTCAACCACCATTGCAGGTGGTGAATCAGAGGCGCCAACACTGACACATTCGAGTCCAGCGAACCTGTACTCTGGGTCCATTGTGTCATGAGAAACAACTGGATCGGCCGCCTGCGTAAGGCAGCCTGAGGAATGACTGGTTCCAACGAAACCATCAACCCCAGCATTCTCAAGTAAACCCGTGCCAGGACATGACGACTGTCGCACACTGACTGAATCAACGAGATGAGTTTTTGAACTCTCTCCTGAGTAGGATAAACATATCCTGTCTCTAGATCGAAGAACATCCCCAGGTAAACAAACTTCTGGGATGGAGTCAGCTCTGATTTTGGGAAATTGATCATCCAGCCCAAGTCTGTGAGAATTTTCAAAACAATCTCCAGATTGGCGGACAAACTTTCCCGGGTGTGCGCTTTCAACAGCCAGTCGTCTATGTACGTGTGGACTGCTACGCTTCTCCTGCGGAGGTATGCTGTGATCGCAAGAACCACACGGGTGAAAACCCGAGGAGCCGTGGAAATTCCGAAGGGCAACACCCTGAATTCCCACTGTCTGCCCTGGAATGCAAATCTCAGGAAGCGACAGAAACTCCCGTGGATGGGGATGTGGAAATAAGCGTCCTTCAAATCTATCGACGCCGTCCACATCCCCCTCTCCAACCCCGCCAACACCGAGCGCACCGTTTCCATCTTGAAACTGGGCGTCTCGATGAACTTGTTCAGTGGCTTGAGGTTGAGAATCGGTCTCCACCCTCCGGTGCGTTTTGTTACTAAGAACAGGGTTGAATAGAAGCCCGGACACCTTTGTGCCGGCTGAATAGCTCCTTTTTGTACGAGGGAATTTATCTCCTCCTCGATACACAACCTTTGCTCTGGATCTCTCGGAATGGGAGTCCAGACTGGCACCTGCTGGCCGAATCGCACGCGGCCGAGGCCGACGCTGCGACGGTGGCTGGCCACTGACCTGGCCAGCACCACCTCGAGCCTGCAGGGGACGATACGCAGGGGCCGCGGCGCGAGCGTTAGCACGACGCAGCACATCAAACTGCTCGCGCAGCGCCCTCTGGTTATTCACCAGGGTGACCGTCTCTTGGAGGTGGCGACATCCCTCACCTCCAAAAAGACCAGGGCCCGTCATAGGCGTACGCAGTAGCCTATTGTACAGGTCCTGAGACGGGCACAGATTGTCCAGGGCAAACGTGCGTCTTGCCCTGACACTCCTGGTCACCGCCCGAGTCATACAGTCCAGCGCCAGGTTAATACCATCCTGGATGGTTCGCTGGACAGTGACCGGACTTGGCTGGCGCGATGCGGATGCCGTTACTACCCCCTGTAACAGCTGGGAGACGTGGGACAAAGCGGCAATCGAAGCCCTCCCACTCTCCTCCGCATCACGCAACGCGGTATTCGCCGAACGCAACGCGTTCGCGCACAAGACACCCGTGTCAGAACGGGAGCCTGGCCGCGCATCCTCACCCAAAGCCGCGCGGTCATCCACGCTGGGCTTGGGTACCACACCGTACCGCTGGTAATCCAGGGGCACGATGCGACAACGCCTGGCCACCTCGCGAGGGGCCTTCGCGAGACGTCCACTCGACTTAATGGACGACTCCGCCGCCTTGAACATGTCAACGACATGCTCCGCCAGCGGCAGAGAAGGCATAGCGTTAGCAGTCGGTTTCCCAGCTAACCACGGCGTGTGAACACGCTGGCTAGCCGACTGCTCCACGGGCAGATCAGGCCTAACGCTCACCAACCACTGGCAAGCGTCATACCAATCCTCCTCCGTGGCTAACTGCGAGCGCTCTACAAGACGGGGTCCTTCGTCTTCCTCCTGAGCGCAAGCAGTAGAGCTTGACGGCGGGTATGCTGATACACCTGGCAAGCCAGGGAAAACACGCGGGCCTGACAGCACCGGCATGAGAATATCACTGGTTTGACCAGGAGCAGGCACCGTGGCAGAGCGCGGGGTATATATAGTCTCACCACGGGCCCGGCCAGCACCAGCAACACCCTCGGCAAGCCGAGGTATGCGGTACCGCTGGCCATCAGCAGCGCCCTGGGCCACCACCTGAGCCGCGGACTTTACTCCAGGGTGAGTAAAACCGTGGAATAAGGCGCCTGTATTCCCCGCGAGGGGTGCACAAACGTCTTCATCCATGTCCACGTCATCAGACGGCGACCCTAGCAGGTAATCCTCATTACCCTGGTCAGAAAGATTAGACCCCGGGTCAGCAAAGAGAGCTAACCCGGGCTGACCAGGAACGGTGCCATAGGAGGAACTGGCCACCGCGGCGTGCGGATACCCCTGGACTGATAAGCAGCCCGCGGGTTCCAGCGACAACCGTCCACGGTCCCCTATCGGCGCGGCAATAAGCCTGCTGCCAGCGCCGTGGAACGCCCCCTCTAATGGGGCCACCTCTGAATCGTCGAACAACGGAAGCGGACTAAGGAAAATCGATCCAGAGGCGGGGATTACCTGCTCCGAAGCCGATGATGAGGACAGTAAAGGATTTGGTCCAGGAAGCATGCCACGAAGCAACCCTGGAACCAAATCCTTTATCGTCCTCTTCATCTCTCCCAACATCTCGGTCCGGAAGGCCTCCATATCCACCGCGGACGAGACCTTCCCCTTACCCTTCCTACTTACAACCTCTCGTTTCCGCTTCTTCTTCTTCTCCTCCTCTACCACCTTGTCCGTCGCCTGTAAGCAGCACAAGAATTCGGACATTAACTCGCCCCCCCAGTGCTTACATATGTCACAATTAACCAATGGACCACAAGGGCTACATTGATAGCACAGATGCGGCCAGAACTTTTCAAGAAGAAAACGACCACAGGACGCGCAACCCGGTCCCTGAAACAGGGCAAAGGACAAGGAGTATGAGCAACTAGTTAAGCTTAGAAACTCAATCCAACTCAAAGAGAAGGAAAACGATCATAAAGATCAATATACATCAGAAACCAGCATAGCGCTTGAATTGCTGATAAACACATAGCCAGGCTGATTATGACGTCATTAATCCCGTGACAGGAAAAATTCGATCCCAACAAAACATCCAAGTGCAAGGACGAATTGTATGCTGAATGGATAAGTCGACTACACAACCATCAGATACATATAGATAACTCTTTTCTGGCAAAAATGTTAATTATCTCCCTTTGTTTGTTTACAATAATTAACATCACCACATTATCAATAACTAGATACCTGACACTTTGTATAGACAAACCATCCAACGTGACGAACCGGAGAACTCCACCATCTGCACGCCTCTTAACTCTCTCCACCTCATGGGGAAGGAATTGGATCAAGAGGGCAAAGTGAGAAGACCTTTATACTAGGCCTCCAACTCACTGGACATATTTTTTCATTTGGTTAGATAACCTAACAGTGTTAGTAGGAAATGGAACCATGGTGGAGAGAAAACTAACTCTCTGCTACTGTGATGTCACCACCTAGCGTCATACAGACCTGTGGACATAAACAGAAAGAGAAATTAGTCCTAGGTAGCACCGAGTTGACATAAACCAACTAACTAAGGCGCTTATCACGGTAAACGCGAGTCCCGGAAACACAATACACCGGGAAGAAAACTCGCTAATTTTACTAGAAGTCACCTGATTTAAAGGTCCTAAGTCCTCCTGTGGCGAAGTGTTCCCTCCTGCCATACAAATCAGACACTATCACTCCAAAAGATACACCAAATAACAGTTTAAGAGCAAAAAAAGCTTATGACTCAAAAAGACATGTGTGTTCTCTTTGCCAATAATCTAGCAAAGAGGAAGTGCTAGTCTGCGCATGCGCGGTGGTGGGGCTGGCATCCGCCAGACTACGCTCTGACTCCCTGCCCAGTAGGGGCACCTAACTGTTTTAAATCTGAGTGTTTATTGAGTGAAAGCCAATATTTAGCAATATCAAAAGTATTAGGGAGGTAAGTATACTCTTGAAGTGAAATATGTGTGGGTTGTGTCTGAATGGTGCATGAATACGGAAGAACGTGTAAGCGAATGATTTGCTATGTGCATGGCCAATGTAGTATTTTATTTGTGATGTCATTTTATGAATCGTTATTAAATTTTTGAAAACTTTTTATCTGGCTTGACTTTTCCACTTAAGGATCGTGACATTTTTTTAAGTGATCAAACTATCATGGTGACAGATGCCAGCACAAATCAGCCTTATGAACATCACTGTATATATGATGATAGGGGTCAAAAGACAAAGTGTCTTGTGAATTAACTTACTTGCAGGAATAATAGAGTACCAGATAGGTCTGACATTGGATTTATCTCCATCACGTGCTATGACTTCAGTCACTAACGTATCCTGAAAAATGTATGTAAAATGTAATAGATCAAATAAAAAAGGCCTTCGTTATACTTTAACCTAGTAACACTCATAGCAGCCAAAAATGGCTTCTACAGTAGTCTAGAAATGTTCATTTGCAGACCAAGACGAAAATTTCAGAAAATTTACAACTGGAATAACTGGCTCGATAAATTAAAAAAATAGTCTTCTCTTGATCTGCAAATTGACATTTTCTTTGAGAAAATTGAAATTTGCTTAACAAATTTAAGGCTTAAAAGGTTAACACTCAAATTTGTTAAAGAAAATGTCAATTTGCTCTTAGAAAATGTCAATTTGCAGACAAAGAGATTATTTTTGGAAATTTACCACTGGAATGACTGGCATGGTTCTCTAGCTAGGCATACAAGTGATAAATCGTTTTAAATCTGCAAATAGACTTTCCTCAAAACTGCTTCAGAGGCCAAGTTTTGACAGTTTTGACTTTAAAAGTGTTGTGAGGACTTGAGGTCGATAACAAATTTCTATTAATCTTATTGTCTATTGCAGTATTTAGATAAAATAACGTCTAAAGAAAATAAGTTAGACAGCCCAATAACAAGTTTAAATGCTGCCTCAATCTAAAACATGTCACCGCTGGCTAGAATGTCACACTGAGTATGGCGTTGTGAGCTGGGTCAATATTTCTAGATGTCTGTAGTACAAAGCTAACATTTTTTAGAACGGGCATTTAATGGGATAGACTTCACATATAATAGTATAACTTATTTCAGCTTGAAGCTAATTCTTCAAGAAATCTAAAAATTATATATTCTGAAAATCTATCAAGACTTTAAATGGTTTTCTGAGTAGCTATATTAGTATAATAATAGGCCTACAACTATGTTAAACTTAGACTAATATATAATGAGGAAAATCAGCAATATTTCAATATATGGGACAAATAATCTTTAGGGACTAACAGTAGTAATTGCAGCTCCAATAATACCATTCTTGAAAAGATCTGAATTGGTAAATATTTGGGATGGATGGCTTGATAAGTTGGGTGTATGACTGTGATGAGGTGGGTGGGAGAGGTTGATGATGGTGTGGATACATTCAGTGAGACACCAACAAACAATTCATTAAACATAAAAAATTTGGCAAAACTTCGGATCATCTGATATTGAAAAGTTTCCCAAAATGGAATTAGTAATGATGCGGTCAGTAACATTCCGCCACACACAAACACACCTCCCCCCTCCCTGCCCACCACCTACACATCCCACACACACCCTCCAACCCACTGAAAAAAGTTCAAAGCCCATTACGGTGAAGAAAATTTTAAAAAATTCCACAAAATCATATCAATAATGATGCAGATCGCATCCCTGTATGGTTTACCGAAATCATATGCACCATTGTTGATAAATAAGTTGATTTGAAAATCAAAACCTGAAGATTTTCTAATGTAACACGCCGCCGCCCCCAGAATGAGTAATCCCTATCTCATTTTCAGCTACGCAGTCAAAAGAAAAATATTTAAATGCTTGAACTATATTTTGTATTCTGTATTTTGCACACATGCTGTTTTGTGGGTGTCCGACTGCAAAATATGCTCCGTATCAGCATCAATAATACATGTTTAGTGAAACATTATTCCTTGATCATTGTTTCCGTACACAAATGTAATCTATAATTTTGCTAAAATAGTGCCATTATGATGTCAGCCACCAATATCATGCAGCTATGTCATTTAATCGACAAAATTAGTATCCATTTTGTCAATATTACTGAATCTTTGGGTAACGCAAACAATGTAGTGTCCCTGTGTGAACAATGCATTACCCTACAGCGTCTAGGTATAGTGGAAATGTAAAAAGTAGTGGTCGCCTTTTGCATTATTTTGAGTAGTATACTGGCAGGAATTGTTGGTTACTTCCCGGTGTGATATCACAACTTAAACGAAATCAAGGATTTCTTTTTTCACGAGAGAGTTGATACTTACCTCCCTAATACTTTTGATATTGCTAAATATTGGCTTTCACTCAATAAACACTCAGATTAAAACAGTTAGGTGCCCCTACTGGGCAGGGAGTCAGAGCGTAGTCTGGCGGATGCCAGCCCCACCACCGCGCATGCGCAGACTAGCACTTCCTCTGACTAATTTATTGGCTGATACACATGCAACTATAAAGAGCCTGAAGACCGAGCCTCTGTGGGGTGGAGAGGCCGGGTCCGTATCTAGGGAGGTAAGTATCAACTCTCTCGTGAAAAAAGAAATCCTTGATTTCGTTTATTTCACATCAAGAGTATACTTACCTCCCTAATACTTTTGA
Organism: Chaetoderma sp. LZ-2023a; assembly: GCA_034401795.1. Lineage (NCBI taxonomy): Eukaryota > Metazoa > Mollusca > Caudofoveata > Chaetodermatida > Chaetodermatidae > Chaetoderma > Chaetoderma sp. LZ-2023a. The sequence goes on from CM067372.1 coordinate 138,103,093, forward strand.
TATTGCCAGAATTCGACAGTGAATTCGGCGAGAGGGAGGCGAGGTCAAAAGACCAGCTCATCCCTATACGCTTTTCTGCGTCTAAGGCACTTAAACTTCTGAAACTGGATGAAAAAACAGTCAGGATTTGACTAACCATCGGATAACACCCCCGATGTATGAGAGATGACCGAATGTCATATGCGCTCCCCCCCCCCCTCCTTCCTGGGAGGAAGAGTCGAATGACCTCAATGTCCTATACGCTCTCTACGTACAAGTGCCATGTACTACAGGACAGAGACGAAAAGCTCCATTTTCGTATACTCTCAACAATGAACCACTTAAATACACAAAACCATCATCATATAAATAACGGGTAACGTGACAAGACAATCAACAATGGACAACACATACACAAGACTGACCTTGTTGAAATGGCTGCTGACATCCTCTTCCCATTGGTGAAGATCGATGCAGTCCCAAATTAGTGGTTGTTTCCATAAATTAATTGTGAAATATATAAGCAATGAGGAAACCCCATCAAAAATATATATGCCTAGTTATTTTTTCAAAATCGACAAGGCGAGAGGATTAGAGGTGTCACGGAGATAATGGTCTGTAAAACTTGACTCACAGTGCCACTGAGCCACCGACATAATATCATCCACAGGGACCCCATTAAATAGGGCAGTGGATGTCACTACGCCGCGGACACTGTGAGCCTTGGCCACGTCAACCTGCTTCCCGGTGGCGGATTTATGGCAAAACTGAATGCATTCTACAATCCACCTGGAATTGGTGTCCTTAGAAGCCCTGCCATGGGGTTCAATATATGACAACCATAACGCTGACTGGTCGGTGCGCCACTCCGCCGTACGTTGTTTGTACCGGCGAAGCGCCCGGACAGGACACCATGCTTTAGAATTAGGATCATATCTAGTTAAAGCAGGCAAAATAATAGGTTGACCTGGATATTTCAACGACTGATTTTTAGCCAAGAAATTAATCCTAGGTAGCAGCTTAAGGCCTTCCCCTGAAACCACAAAACGGTCATCCTCGGCTGATAAGGCATGAATCTCACTCCTACGCCTAGCCGAGGCCGCAGCAATTAAAAACACAGTCTTCAGTGTTAATAGTTTCATCGAAATGGAACTAAGTGGTTCAAACGGCTTATCACCTAGTACTTGAAGCACTAGCGATAAACTCCAAGACGGAATTACCGGTGGATTCCTTGGTCTTAGATTGCCCATGCCTTTAATTAATACATTTAATGTATTCACTTCATCACTTCCCCTCTTAGCCAAGCAAGGAATAACAGACATTAAAGCTGACTTATAACCAGCAATAGAGTTAGGCTTGAGGCTATAGGCATCATAGAGGTGACAGAGGAAATCAGCTACTACCTGAATAGATGCATCCATTGGATCAATACATCTTTTTGAGCACCATTCTGCAAATCTGTTGATTTTATAATTATATGCTCTGGAGGTTGACCCCCTCCTGGCTTTGGCCATAAACATGGCTGCTTGCTCAGAAAAGCCCTCCTTAATTCTAGATTCCTTGACAACATCCACGCAGTCAATCTGAACATTGACGGATTGTTGTGAAGGGCCTTGCCCTGGAAGATAATATCGTCCATCAGAGGCAGAGGAACCGGATTGCAGACCAGAAGGTCCAGCAGATCCGTATACCATGATCGGCTTGGCCAATCCGGGGCGATCAGAAGCACTTGGCATTCCTCTTGTCTGATTTTCTGAAGAATTTTTGGAATCAGGATTGCTGGAGGGAATGCGTATGCATACATTCTCCCCCAGCTGATAGCTAACGCATCTGTTGCGAAAGCGCTTGGATCCGGAATCGGAGACGTACGTCGTCATCTTCGCATTCTTCTTCGTTGCGAACAAATCGATGTTGGGTTTCCCCCAATGGTCGAACAGACGATCCGCCACACATTGATTTAGTTGCCATTCCGTGGGTAAAACACTCATCCTTCGGCTCAATGAGTCTGCTAGCAGATTTAACCTTCCCGGAATATGAACTGCTTTCAAGGTAATCTGGTGATCCAGACACCAACAAAGCAGTCTCCATGTCATCATACAGAGACTGGGCGACTTCGTTCCGCCCTGGCGGTTTATGTAAGTCACAACTGTTGAGTTGTCTGAACGAATAAGAACAATCTTGCCCTGAACTTTCTGTAAGAAATGTTCCAGGCCCAGGACTACTGCTCTTAGCTCCAGTAGATTTATATGTTCCTTTGACTGTTCCAGATTCCAAAGCCCTGATATCGTGGACTCTTCCAGGCAAGCTCCCCAGCCCTCCATCGATGCATCTGTATACACAGTCACCTGAGGGTGGGGAGGGGTTAGCATAACCCCCACCAAGAGATTCTCTGTGTCCAACCACCATTGCAGGTGATGAATCAGAGGCGCCAACACTGACACATTCGAGTCCAGCGAACCTGTACTCTGGGTCCATTGTGTCATGAGAAATAACTGGATCGGCCGCCTGCGTAAGGCGGCCTGAGGAATGACTGGTTCCAATGAAACCATCAACCCCAGCATTCTCAAGTAAACCCGTGCCAGGACATGACGACTGTCGCACACTGACTGAATTAATGAGATGAGTTTCTGAACTCTCTCCTGAGTAGGATAAACATATCCTGTCTCTAGATCGAAGAACATCCCCAGGTAAACAAACTTCTGGGATGGAGTCAGCTCTGATTTTGGGAAATTGATCATCCAGCCTAAGTCTGTGAGAGTTTTCAAAACAATCTCCAGACTGGCCGACAAACTTTCCCGGGTGTGCGCTTTCAACAGCCAGTCGTCTATGTACGTGTGGACTGCTATGCTTCTCCTGCGGAGGTATGCGGTGATCGCAAGAACCACACGGGTGAAAACCCGAGGAGCCGTGGAAATTCCGAAGGGTAGCACCCTGAATTCCCACTGTCTGCCCTGGAATGCAAATCTCAGGAAGCGACGGAAACTCCTGTGTATGGGGATGTGGAAATAAGCGTCCTTCAAATCTATCGACGCTGTCCACATTCCCCTCTCTAACCCCGCCAACACCGAGCGCACCGTCTCCATCTTGAAACTGGGCGTCTCTATGAACTTGTTCAATGGCTTGAGGTTGAGAATTGGTCTCCACCCTCCGGTGTTCTTTGTTACTAAGAACAGGGTTGAATAGAAGCCCGGACACCTCTGTGCCGGCTGAATAGCTCCTTTTTGTATGAGGGAATTTATTTCCTCCTCGATACACAACCTTTGATCTGGATCTCTCGGATTTGGAGTCCAGATCGGCACTAGAGACAGTCGCGATGGCGGGCCTGTCATCCAATCGGGATGATACCCGACTGAAAGCCATCGCAAGACTAAACGGTCCTGAGTTAACCGTTCCCACTCTTGCATGTGGTCGGCTAATCGGCCTCCCATCGGTCCACCTAGGGATAGAGGTGGACATAAGGAGTGCAAGAGCGGCACTGTCTCCTTTGCCAGAAACACTGGCGCGGTTCTCACCGCGGTAACCGTCCCATCAGGAATGATTACCCCGCCCAGATCCTCGCGCGCCACGACCAGCACCGCGCGCACCACGGTGCGCGGGCGGCTGCCTGGCTGACTGCGCCTGAGGAGCCTGCGCCCCCCTCGCTGCTGGCCGAATCGCACGCGGCCGAGGCCGGCGCTGCGATGGTGGTTGGCCTCTGACCTGGCCACTACCACCTCGAGCCTGCAGGGGACGATACGCAGGGGGTGCGGCGCGAACGTTGGCACGACGAAGCACCTCAAACTGTTCGCGCAGCGCCCTCTGGTTATTGACCAGAGTAACCGTCTCCTGGAGGTGTCTACATCCCTCACCTCCAAAGAGACCAGGACCTGTCATAGGCGTACGTAGTAGCCTATTGTAGAGGTCCTGGGACGGGCACAGATTATCCAAGGCAAAAGTGCGCCTTGCCCGGACACTCCTGGTCACCGCCCGCGTCATACAGTCCAGAGCCAGGTTGATACCATCCTGGATTGCTCGCTGGACTGTGACCGGACTTGGCTGGCGCGATGCGGATGCTGTTACTACCCCTTGTAACAGCTGGGAGACGTGGGACAGAGCGGCAATCGAAGCCCTCCCACTCTCCTCCGCATCACGCAACGCGGCATTTGCCGAACGCAACGCGTTCGAGCACAAGACTCCCGTGTCAGAACGGGAGCCTGGCCGCGCATCCTCACCCAAAGCCGCGCGGTCATCCACGCTCGGCTTTGGTACCACACCGTACCGCTGGTAGTCCAGGGGCACGATGCGGCAACGCCTGGCCACCTCGCGCGGGGCCTTAGCGAGACGTCCACTCGACTTAATGGACGTCTCCGCCGCCTCGAACATGTCAACGACATGCTCTGCCAGCGGCAGAGAAGGCATAGCGTTAGCAGTAGGCTTACCAGCTAACCACGGCCTGTGTTCACGCTGGCTAGCCGACTGCTCCACGGGCAGATCTGGTCTAACACTCACCAGCCACTGGCAAGCGTCAGACCAATCCTCCTCCGTGGCTAGTTGCGAGCGCTCTACAAGACGGGGGCCTTCGTCTTCCTCCTGAGCACAAGCAACAGAGCTTGACGGCGGATACGCTGATATCCCTGGCAAGCCAGGGAGAGCATGCGGGCCTGATAATACCGGCATGCTAATCTCACTGGTTTGACCAGGAGCAGGCGCCGTGGTAGAGCGCGGGGCATATACCGCCCCACCACAGCCCCGGCCAGCACCAGCTACACTCTCGGCAAGCCGAGGTATGCGGTACCGCTGGCCTTCAGCGCCCAGGGCCACAGTCTGAACCGTGGATTCTACCCCTGGGAGAGTAGAACCGTGGAAAAAGGCGCCTGTATTCCCCGCGAGGGGTGCACAAACGTCATATTCCATGGCCACGTCTTCAGACGGCGACCCTAACAGGTAATCATCATCCTCCTGGCCAGAAAGATTAGACTCCGGGTCAGCAAAGAGAGCTAACCCGGACTGGCCAGGGAAGGCGCCATACGAGGTACTGGCAGCCGCGGTGTGCAGATACCCCTGGACTGATGAGCAGCCCGCGGGTTCCAGCGACGACCGTCCACGGTCCCTATTGGGCGCGGCAATAAGCCTGCTGCCAGGGCCGTGGAACACCCCCTCTAATGGGGCCACCTCTGAATCTTCAAACAACGGAAGCGTACTAAGGAACGTTGATTCAGAGGTGGGGATTACCTGCTCCGAAGCAGATGATGAGGTCAATAAAGGATTTGGTCCAGGAAGCATGCCACGAAGCAACTCTGGAACCAAATCCTTGATTGTCCTCCTCATCTCTCCCAACATCTCGGTCCGGAAGGCCTCCATGTCCACCGCGGACGAGGCCTTCCTCTTACCCTTCTTACTTACGACCTCTTTTTTCAGCTTCTTTTTCTCCTCCTCCAACTTGTCCTTCGCCTGCAAGCACAAGAATTCGGACATTAGCTCGCCCCCCCAGTGCTTACATATCTCGCAATTAAGCAAGGGACCACAGGGGCTACACTGAAAACATAGATGAGGGCCAAACTTGTCCCTCAAAAATCGTCCACAGGACGCACAACCAGGTCTCTGAAAAAGGCCAAAGGACGAGGAGTATGAGCAAACTAGTTACGCTTAGAAACTAACCAACTCAAGAGAAGGAAATGATCATAAAGATCATAATTTTTATGAGAAACCAGCTTCGGACAACTTTAATTGTAATTAAAGAGCAAAGCTGATTATGACGTCATTAATCCTATGACAGGACAAAATCGATCCCAACAAACATCCCAGTGCAAGGACGAATTGTATCTTTAACCAGAACATGTGCAGAATGGACATTTCGACTACACAAGCATCAGATAAATACTGATAACAATGGCAAATAGTGTTAATTATCTCCCTTTCTCATATCAATAATTAATACCTGACACCTTGTCTAGACAAACCATCCAACCTGATGAACTGGAGAACTCCACCACTGAACGCCTCTTAACTCTCTCCACCTCAAGGGGAAGGAATTGGATCAAGAGGGCAAGGTGAGAAGACCTTTATAATAGGCCTCCAACTCACTGGGCATAGAATTTTTGGTTAGATAACCTAACAGTATTAGTAGGAAATGGAACCATGGTGGAGAGACACAAACCCTCTGCTGATGTCATGTCCTTATTTCTCCTTCACACAGACCTGTGGACATAAACACAAAGAGAGATTAGTCTTGTATAGCACCTAGTTGAAAAACCCCAACTAATTAAGGCGCTTATCACGTTTAGCGAGAGTCCCGGAAACACATTACAACGGGACAAAACTCGCTAATTTTACTAGAAGTCACCTGATTTAAAGGTCCAAGGCCCTCCTGTGGCGAAGTCACTCTCTCAGCCATCTTTGTCAGGTGAAAACGTCTCTTAAATAGTCTTAAAAAGCTTTGAAAAGCGTAAAGAAAGATCCTATCATGAAAGCATGTGTTGTCTCTCAGCCAATAAATTAGCAAAGAGGAAGTGCTAGTCTGCGCATGCGCGGTGGTGGGGCTGGCATCCGCCAGACTACGCTCTGACTCCCTGCCCAGTAGGGGCACCTAACTGTTTTAATCTGAGTGTTTATTGAGTGAAAGCCAATATTTAGCAATATCAAAAGTATTAGGGAGGTAAGTATACTCTTGATGTGAAAACAGCTTGTAAACGTTTGGTTATCAAGGCAGTTGCTATGCGTTTATTTCAGCTTTGGCTGGGCTGATTTAAAATTTTAATTGCAGAGCGATCGGACAGCTAGTCCTCACAACAACTTTAAATGCTTAAAATTGACACTAACGTCATTCTCACATTTTATTCAAATAACTTTAGAAGTTTAGAATAAGCTTTGAAATGATTTTTATAACTTTACTATTATCCAGTATGTGATTAATCCTCTAGAAATAAATTAAAATATTCAACAGAATAAGTTTTATATCATAAAGAATATAAATTTTTCAGAGATTTGTTGATAAAGAGTAAAACAAGTTCAAATTCGGCAAATCACTAGAACATTTCTTTTTTCTCAGTTTCAGATAAATGGAATAATTTGGCACAAAGTTGCATGAACAAAGACATTAGACAGATTAATATTAATTATTATTTAAATCAAATATTAAATTCATTCTCTGAATGGGTCTCTATTATATGCATGTACATACGCTAGGAACCCCTTCATCAATAGATACACTATCAGCCTTGATAAAGTATGGAGGCTCATCTTGTACATCAATGACGGTCACTTCTACTGTCTTCACCATATCATTCTGGGGGTTCCCATCCTGTGTGACAGAAGGTATCATTCAGTATTTGTTTTGTTCTTAATATACTCACCTCTAAACACTATATCACATTAAATATTTTGTTTATATAGATTAGGAAACACACATTTTAAACTATGCCTTTAACTGTCTGACTCCTGCAAGCCCCTAGACAATAAATTCAGTGGGCAATAAAGAACTCTGGACATACTGAATATTTTGAAAACACTTTGACTGAAAGTTGTTGGTAGCTTAGCCACCAACAACTTTTAGTCAAATTGTTTTCAAAACATTCATCATATCCGGAGTTAAAACCCATGGTAAAAGTAGTTTGCAGAAATTCAGCATGTAGAGTTAAAAAAGCACCAGGGAGTACGATTGCCGAGGAACCAAGTACTCACCAGGCAACGAGGAGTGGACTTGGTTACTGGAATGTTCTATAAAATGAATTAGTCCGTGGGCTGAAGGGGGCCCACCTGGATACCACTCCCATTAATTGACGAATCTATATTTTTCTAACAGCTTTCGATGTCCTCTAAGATTATGTATGTTACCATGTGACAAACTGTGACTCACTATGGTTTTTGATGGGTTACAGGGAATATTTTGTTGGAAAAAAATTGCGTAGCAGTAACTGCTAAACAAATCGAATAATGCATAGCAGTTCATAGCACTTGCATAGCAAACAAACTGTGTTGAAACTGGTTGGTGTTCCAACGGGGAAACGTTTCAAAATATGTTTGCATGATCAAAAACGGCTTTTTTCATCTACACACGCTATGAGCAAGTGAATCCGAAAACAACCGAAAAGCATAATTTTCCAATTTCGCAAAATGTTTTCCCTATGGAATGCAGGACTGGTTCCAATGTAGCAGTCATTGATACATATACCATACTGAGAGCTGGTCAATATTTTCAAGCCGAGAGAATTCATGATTTTTATCATGTATTGCCGCTTCGATCGTGTTGTTCAAGCCACGAACAGAGTAAATATGGAACGTAGTCTTTTCTAATATGGTTTCAAAATAATCTAGATGGAGATCAGTGTTAAAATGTGTAATATAACCAGGGTTCGAAATTAGCGAAAAGTTGATGGTAGTAAGGACTACCAGACTTGGCAAATCAGTAGTTCATCTAAAGAATTAGTAGTCCGTAAGGCGTGTAATATGCGACACGTAGTTTACACAAATTGCACAAATGTGACATGAATTTGAATAATTAATATTGAACTTCTGAGAATGTTATTGAGGATAGTGTATCAGTCTTCAGGTCTACAGTAGCCAGTATTGTCATTTGTCAGTATAACATGTCAGATTCAGAATATGCATGTACTGGCTCTGGCTCAGGAAACCTAAAATAATACATATTGGCAGATTTGGCAATTATATTGATTGGAAGCTGTTGCTGCTTAAGGCAGCAACACATCTCAGTCAAATTATTTTCAAAGAAATCAATAATGTACCTCCCATGAATACTGTGATTTCATTGACCAACCTACATCACATATCCCTTTAAACTGGTAGGCTAAACAAAGTACACATCATTCAATACAATGTAATAAGGCTGAATAGTGTTAGTGCTTAAGTGGAAGCTGTTGCAGGGTATGGCAGCTGTGAGCAACTGGTCCCCCGTAAAAACTTGCAACATATTCAACAGCTTATTAAGATGAAATTGAGTTTCTGCGATACTATGACTTCAGTTGAAAGAATTAACAATTTTTATTTAAAAATTACTAATGGTTGTTTTCTCTGGTTTAAATAGTGAATGATAAAACGTTTTACTGTGATTAGCGTGTATCAATCGGCTCACGTGTTACTAGTTTTACTACGAATTGAAGGAAATTTTAATTTCCCTTTCTCCGAGATCTAACAATACTCACCATTCTATTACTTCTGATACAAGCTATCCTGGATAGCTGGGCCTTAGGACTATAGACTTAGTAAGCTTTACCAGCTCCTGGAACCGGGTACTCGGCTCCCAACTGTCGAGTACCCGTTTGCCATGAAGCTCATATTGTTTGCATAGCCACCAAACAAGAGATACCCATGGCTTGCCTCCGTGGGGCTGGGAGGCTGGGTCCGTAATAGAACGGTGAGTATTGTTAGATCTCGGAGAAAGGGAAATTAAAATTTCCTTCAATTCGTAGTAAAACTAGTAACACTTGAAATTTCCTTCATTCTCCTTCAATCAATACTCACCATTCTATTACTTCTGATATACACCAAATTTAGACAGTAACCTGGTGGGAAGGGGCAAGCCATCAATTGCTACTTTTGCCTCTTGGAGAAAGAGCTTAGACTTAAACTTGACAAATGCAGACCCAAAAGGACCATCAAGTTAAAGGGACCGAATCACATTCGCATCACTGCCCCCCCCCCCCCCCTTTTTTCTCCTAAGAAAAGGGAGAGAACTCACGAACATGCATCTCGCCTGAAACACAAATATGCCAAGAGGGTTAACTGCTCTTTGCATATATCAGCCTGGGAATGAGCATGAATACATAAGATGAATGAACATGATATATAGACATAATACAAAAAACTCTCAATCTTGAATTACCTCATGATATTTGGATTCCAGAAGTGGCACCTCCAACCATTCACTTGTCCGGCCATCAGTGACACAATCTGGTTGATATCCTCTCGCTTGACCATGTCTGCTTCTTAATTCTTTCTTACAAATGCCAAAAAAGAGAGAAGAGCAGTGTGGTTGTTTAACTATCGTTTCAAAACAGCTAAAGCGAGTGGATTGGCTGAGTCTGACACATCCCTCATATAGTAATCCGTGAAAGAGGACTCACAGTGCCATTGTGCAACAGCCATGATGTCCTCTAATGGAACACCATTGTAAAGGGCGGTCGAGGCGGCTATTCATCTAACATCGTGTGCCCTTGCGCATTGCACCTGGTGCCCAGTCGCAATCTCATGGGTAGTCTGAATGCAATCGACTACCCGACAAGAGATAGAATCCATGGATGCGGCGCCATATGGCTTCTTATGGCAGATCCACAGATGTCTATCATTCGACCGTAACGAGTCTGTCCGTCTTTTGTACTTAGTCAAAGCACGGACTGGGCTCCAGACACTGGCATCACGATCAAACCTAGTTAGTTTCGGTATAATGATCAGTTTGCCAGGATATTTCAAAGATTGATTCTTTGACATAAACTCTGCTCATGGCAGTAGATGCAGACCCTCTCCAGAGACAATAAATCGGTCCCTCTCTGCTGAAAGTGCATGGATCTCACTTCGCCTTCTAGCTGAGGAAGCTGCCAATAGAAAGACCGCCTTTAGAGTCAAATGCTTTAGACTAGCCGAATGCAATGGTTCGAAAGGGTGCTTGGCCAGTACATTAAGCCCTAAAGATAGACTCCAGGCTGGAATGACCACCGGTTGTCTCGGTCGGAGATTGCTCATTCCCTTCACCATCACATTCAACTGGGCCACCTCTCGCCTATCCATGTTGGCTAGACAAGGGATAACTGATGCCAAAGCTGACTTGTATCCAGCAATTGTGACAGGAGCTAGTCCTGAAAAGAACAGCTCACAGAGAAAGTCTGCTATTTGCTGAATAGTGGATTGAAAGGTATCAATACCCTTTCCTTCACATCAGTCTGCAAATCTGTTAACCTTGTTGTTATATGACTTGAAGGTTGACCTTCTCGCAGCTGCGATGAATTTCGCAGCTTGTCGAGAAAAACCTTCCGACGTGGAACGTTGTTTGATAACATTCACGCAGTCAATTTGAACATTTCGGGACGCTCGTGTAGGAAGCATCCCTTGGCCTGGGAGATTACATTCCGAATCTCGGGTAACTGCACTGGATTGTTCACTAGCAGATCTAGAAGATCCGTGAACCACAACCTGCTGGGCCAAAATGGCGCTATTAGCAGGACCAGGCACGGCTCCTCCCTGATCTTCACCAATATCTTCAGCAGAAGAATGGTGAGTGGGTATGTGTAAGCGTGCATCCCTCTCCAGCTTATCCCCAGAAGGCATTTGGATCTGGAATCAGCGAGACATAAGTCATGATTTGAGCATTTTCCTTTGTGGCGAACAAGTCCACGTTGGGTTTGCCCCAATGCTCGAAGATCCTGTGAAGAACTGGAGGGTTGAGAGACCATTCTGTTGGCAGAATTCTCTGTCTCCGAGACAAAGCATCCACCAGAATGTTCAATCGCCCCAGGAATGTGAGCTGCTTTCAAAACAACTGAGTAATTCCTGCACCATTGAATCAAGTGCCACACTTTCATACATAGTGTTGGTGACTTGGTCCCGCCGTGGCGATTTATGTATGATACTACTGTCGAGTTGTCCGACCGTATCAATATCGCCATGCCCCTGACTTTTGGAAGAAACTTTTCCAACGCCAGTTCCACTGCCATCATTTCCAACAGATTGATATGCAGCTGGCTCTCTTGGAGAGTCCATGTGCCGGAGACCTGGTGTTCTCCCAGGCAGGCCCCCCCCCATCCCTCCAGCGATACATCCGTGTACACGGACAGCTGGGGGTGGGGTAGGTGCAGCGAAAACCCTACTAGGAGATTCTGATGCTTTTTCCACCATACAAGATGCGACATTGATGGCTCCAAAACTGGCATCAGCTTTGACAGGGGTTCTGTTCTCCATTTCCACAGAGACCTCAGATACAACTGGATAGGTCTTCGCATCAGAGCAGCGTATGGGATTACCTGCTCCATGGAGACCATCATGCCCAGCATCTGAAGAAACCGCCTCGCCTGAATGTGGTTTCCCAATCGAAAATTCTTGAGGATGGCTAACAGAGACACCACTCTGGGCTCTGACGGGTAAACCCTGCCCTCCTCGAGATCGAATAGCATCCCTAAATAAATGAACTGTTGAGTGGGTGTCAACTCAGATTTCTCCTTGTTGACTATCCAGCCTAGCTCTGAAAGTAACTTCAGAGTCAGAGCAGTATCCACCTCTAACTTGGCTGGTGTGTCTGCCTTGATAAGCCAATCGTCTATGTAGGTGTGAAGCGCCACGTTCTCTCTTCTGAAAAACGCTGTCACCGCAAGGACCACTCTGGTGAAAACCCGTGGAGCTGTAAACAGGCCAAATGGGAGGACTACAAACTCCCACACTTGATTCTGAAATGCAAATCTCAGAAACCTGTGACAACTCCTGTTCATTGGAATGTGGAAATATGCATCTTTCAGATCAATCGATACACACCACATTCCCTTCCTCAATCCTGCCATTACCGACCCCGGAGTTTCCATCTGAAACCGAGGCGTATGGATAAACCAATTTAATGGCCCGAGATTGAGTACGGGTCTCCACCCCCCTGTGCTCTTGGGGACAAGGAACATGTTTGAATAGAAGCCTGGAGTGTTCTGGTTTGCTGGTTTTATTGCTCCCTTCAGAAGCAAACCTGACACTTCATTTTGAATGGCTTCTAACTTGTCTGGTTCCCTTGGAACGGGTGTCCAGACAGGTGCCAAAGACAGATTTTGAGGTGGAAAATCCCACCACTCCGGCATATACCCCTGGGATAACCATACCAGGACCATACTGTCTGACGTCACACCTCGCGAAGCCTCGATGAAACGCATGAGCCTTCCACCCACTATAGATGCATTGATGCCCAATGCGAGTGTCTGGCTCGCGATCCGCTCCCCCCACTCTCTTGACGAGAGAGAGTGAGAACCATTTTGGTCTTGGCTTGGCAGGTCTAACTGGCACCGCTGTTCCTGTCGCACAGGTGTGGTCCAGGCAGATACGAAGGGAGCCTTCGTACCCTCAGGTACGATCCGCGCCCTTCTTTCCGCCCTTCGAGGACTTACCCTTCTCCTTACCCTTCCCGCCTCTCGGGCGATCAGTGGCAACATTGGGGTGGGTAGGGGCCTCGACAACCTTCTTGGCCTTCTTCGCCGGAGGCGGCTGAGAAGACCCAGTAGAAACAGAAGCAGCACTAGGCTTGGCTTGCGCCTTACTTTTATGCTTTTTCTGATTCTTAGAAGATTGCCCGGTTAGCAGTTTGGCCACAGCCCCTATGCGTGCGCCTGTCGCACCAGTTCTAGCTGCAGATTCACCACTAACCGATTCTGCACGATGTTGGCAGTGTCTTCTAAGATGGCCTGCGCTTGGCCACCAAAGATGCTAGGGCCAGTAAGGGGCGCCCCAAGAAGACGCTACCTAACGGCGGTAGCCGGACGCGTATGGTCAAGGACCATCTGCCTCCTAGACTTTGTCACTTGCGCCTGCACCCTTGCCAATGCGTTCATGGACAGCACCAGGCCGTCATTGACGCACGATAGCGCCACAGGGTGGCCTGCCCCCGATTCAGCCCACACCGACTGAAGAAGGCGATAAGAATGATTGACAGCACTCATTGCTGCCCTCACACCCTCATCGCATAGGGACAGGACTTCATCATGGTGCACCTGGGATTTATCCACCAGCCACCCGCTCCAGCACTCTGGATTCCCAGTACCCAGCGATCATCCTCAGTGACCGCTGGAACAACACCATACATTTGTATTTGCCGTATTCACACCGTGGCATATGACACCTCGCCCGCACCTCCCTGGAGACCGCAGGGAGCTGGCCCTTGGTCAGAAGCTGTTTGCCATAAATAGCATCGAACAACTCCATAAACCTTGGGTCCAGTCCAATAGACTGGATCCGGGCTGCGGGCAAGATCCCCGTCCTAATCGATGCAACCGACTGAAAGGATTCATGAAGCTTTCTACGGACTCCATTACATTTACAATGGCTGCCTCACTTTTGCGTACCTGTGAAGGATGGACATCTCAATGTCTATTGTTCCTGTCTGTCTTGTCTGTCATATCTGCGATTTGGAGCATTGTTTCCACATATCTTGCTCATTCATGTGCCATATTTCACTAGTGTCGATGTGCATCATAGTTAGTCAAGATACCAGATACGCCAGCCACGCTTCCTCCTGCTCATGCATGTGATTTTGCGTGTTTCATAAATGTCTCCTCTATTGGTTTGTATACTGCCCACAAATTTCCAGGCACAGCGGATCTTGCAAAATTATAGCACCTAGCTTAATCAGCTCCATTACTCCAGGGTGTGATTCTTCTCTGCTTGCCAAGAAAACAGAAAAGTAGTTAAGATACCTTGCATAATTCTGCCCATCAAAACTAAAGAACAGGTCAGCCATTCGATTGAGACATGTTCCGTACAGATAGTAATTGTTTGTCATAACTGCATTTAGGAGAGACAACAGCAACCAAACATGGTCCATGTAAGATAACCAAAACTGGGCAGTCTTACCTAATTCGCCTTTGCTAACTCGCAGTCGCAAGTCTGAATAGTCATTTAGATACGCATGAAATGCGGTATCATTCGACAATAGTTCGAAATTCTCTTTGGTTCTTATTTCCAATAATGTGGTTACTTTTGTCAATGAAGTTGGTGGCAAATTCTCTAATAATCCATCAGACCCTTTCGTAGAATTGTATTTGTAGAGTAGCAATCGTTCAGGACCTTCAGCCATTGCTTTGTGGCAGTAGATTGCCCGCCTATAATTCTTACCAGACACCACACCTTTAATAGATCCGGTAGACAGCAGGCCAGATTCTAGTAGAATCTCAGTGAATCCAGATCCACTCATCTTATTTCCTATATGATGTTCATATAAGCGCATGCCAAATGAAAAGTACCAATCATAGCTATGTGATCCTTGTAGTAGTCTGGACCTTTCCATATGATAGGATAAGCTTTCATATATACGCCTAGATCAAAGGTCGTTATGGCATATTTCTGCCCAACATCTTCCGATGCCTTTTTGGACATTCTTAGACACTCTTTTACAGTGGTATATCCTGATGCCGTATTTATTGCTTGATTTGCATATAAAATCAATCTATATGTAAAGCAATTACTTTACACAATTTCGATTCGATGATATGCTCATTTCAAATTTAGTTTACAATGATTGCATTTTTCATCGATTCTCAAAAATTGGCTATACTGTCAGTTGTCATAGTAACAATATTCTATTAAATGAGTAAACTCTTACTCATTATATTGGTCAAATGGTGCCTTTTGATCAATCTTAAGCTGTTAAGACTAGAATGTTCCTTTACTGGTGCTTAGTCAGTGATAGCAACATACAGTTGCTAGATTTTAAGCTGTGGCGAAAATTTGTGACCTTTTGACCTCTGCCAACCTTATTATGAAGCCGATTTGCATGTAAACCATATGCAATCGTGGACAATACTATAAGCAACATTTTGAGTGGTCGATCACCAATCTACAACGATTCTATCAAAATCTACTTAATTAATTTACAATAAATGCATTTTTCATCGACTCTCAAAAATTGGCTATGCTATCAGTTGTCATAGTAACAATATTCTATTAAATGAGTAAATTTTTACTCAATATATTTGTCAAATGATGCCTTTTAATCAATCTTAAGCTGTCCAAACTAGAATGTTCCTTTACGGGTGCTTGGTCAGTGATAGCAACGTACAGTTGTTAGATTTTAAGCTGTGGCGAAGATTTGTGACCTTTTGACCTCTGCCAACCTCATTATAAAACTGATTTGCATGTAAACCATATGCAATCGTAGACAATACTATAACTAACATTTTGAGTGGTCGATCACCAATCTACAATGATTCTAGGGGGGCATAACTCCATCAAAAATTGCCGCATACGCTTGGAACTCGAACTTGGTCTGTATAATCTTCTCATAACAAGACAATGTACCAATTCTCAATAATATATCTTGAGACTGCGGGAAAAAGTGTGGAAAACTAATATTTTTCATACTTCATTAAGTCAAAAAGGGGGCAAAACTCTATGAAAAATTGACGAAAATGTCTGAAAGTCGAACTTGCTCTGTTTGTAACTCCTTATATTAAAGAGATGTACCGATTTCCCCTTAAATCTCTTGGAGTACGAAAAAAAAGTTTGGTTTCCCCTCCCCACACCCACTTGAAATTCGAACTTGGTCTGTAACTTCTCATAACAAAGCAACGTACCAATTCTCAGTTGAATACCTTGAAGGCATGCGAAAAAAGAGAGATGGACAGACGGAGTGCAAACCTATAGTCCCCCCCCACACCCCGGTTTTACCGGTAGGGGACTAATAAACACAGATGCATAGATACAAATTGTACTACTGACTTCTCATCTTAAGATATTCACAGCTCTTGTGTGTACAGTACAGCTCAGTAATAACTTACAATGTTTCCAACACAAAATAGAACACTGTTGAATATTTTGACCATAATTTGATTGGAGGACATTGCTGCCTACAATGTCTTCAAATGCAATTTTGGTCAAAATATTCAACAGACCATTTCTTACATGGTGTTCAGAATTGCACTAACCAACATGTTTCTGTTTGTTGTTTTTGAAGTATGGTAAGTTATTTATTTGCTGATTCTTAAGTTGATGCTGTCTTGGAAAGCAACATCTTTCATCAAACACATTTTTGAAGAGCGCCACTAATATTGATTGCATCAGCTCCTATGTACAACAGCATGGCTAACATTCAGAAGGATACTATTAGTTACACCAGTGTTTTGGCGGGGGGGGGGGGGGGGGGGGGGGGGGGAAAGCTGTTACCGCACGTGCAAGCGTTGTATCTCCCGAGCGTAGCCAGGGATATATATTTGTTTGCACGTGTGGAAACAGCCCGTAACTCCCCCAAAAAACACTGGTGTAACAAATTTATTACCCCTCAGATGTCAGCGAGAGATTGAGAGAGAGAGAGAGAGAGAGAGAGAGAGAGAGAGAGAGAGAGAGAGAGAATTTTATCATAACTTATTGCCAATTTTCAACACTTCATGACGTCATTTTCAGAATGAATCAACACTTATGACGTCATGACCTTCGTCATTGGCTATTATTGCACCATAATTAATCTGCGCATTAAGACTAAAACACGATGTTCGGGCAGGGGATGCCGTGTAGTATTGCCCTCGTGTGAGGGAAATACCTCATCTTAACCAATCAAATAACAGCATATGGTCATGTGACATTACTGAGGGGTAATAAAACCTAGAACTGTTCTGAACAGTCAAGACAACAAAGGTTGTTGTAGCTTAAGTGATCTAGACCGATTAACCCCACAATTGTACAAAAATGGCTCCTGCAGTGGTCTTGAGAAATGTCTATTTGCAGATCAAGAGACTATTTTTGAAAATTTATCACTGAAATAAGATGCTCAATAACAAAGCCAGTCGCTCCAGTGGTCAATTTTCAAAAATAATCTTACCTTGGTCTGCAAATGGCCATTTTCAATGAATAAATTAAAATTTTCTTGAAGAAATTTGAGGTTCAAAACTTACCAGAGCCTGTAAAGGTATTTGATAAAACTGCTTCTCTTCATAGTTGAGTGCTTCATTAAGTAACAATGATCCTAACCATCTCCGATTACTGCTTTGCGACACATTGTTGTTGAGAACAAACTTATCACATGCATCAAAATACTGAAAAATCACAATTTAGATTATAAGAATTAGATACTTAAAGGGATGCTAATCTCATCTCAAATGTTGTATTGTAATGATAGATTATGGTTTATAGTTTCCATATCATTCATATCCTGTCACATTCCCTTATCTGTATCACAACTACAGTTGTATCTGCTTTGTAATATTGTGTAAATGTTGAGCAGTGATAGCCACCCGGCATTGTGTCTCCTCTAGGGGTAGTGTGTGCTGTCATGTAAGTGGCAATGTATTACATTCTTTATTATGTAATCATCATCTTGTTCAATATTTTGAAACTAATTTGACTGGAAGTTATTGCTGCCTAAGGCAGCAACAACTTCCAGTCAAATTAGTTTCAAAATATTCTCCAGCTTATCTCTATGGTTGCTTTTATACAACATTGCCAAGCTATAGATGGCTCCTCAATGACTGCATATACAGAGGCAGATAGGCTAGGTTTTTTCTGATTGGTTGAAAAGTAAATCATGACAGCCATTATAAGTCGTAGAAATGTACCGACATTTAGTTACTAAAGCCTGAATATCTTTCTTTGATGGGATGATAAAAAGCTTAAAATTCCATGCATAGTTTATGATTGGCCTATTAGATTATCTGTGTGGAGATCATGAGATAAGATTAGTTATCCTTTAAAAGCAAACATGCACATGTGTATGCACTGTACACACACACACACACACACCAAATGATGTAGATTGCTAACCATGTACTAATAGCCCTAACATGACCAGTAACAAACAGGACATGAATCGGAACAAGAGCCAGTGTTTCCCATGGTATCTAAATTTTGGAGATCTCAAGGACCCCCACACCCCAAAATCTGGGGATCCCAAGCTGAAAGCTGGGGGTCCCATGCAGCCACACTAGATTTTGTGTGTATATTTGTGCAAAAAACCCCCAAACGTAACTTATTTAATATCTAATAATCACACTCCCACTTTTGGGGGTCGCAACTTGCATTCTAGGGGTCTAAGCCCTCAAAAGGACCCTTATGAGAATCCCTGACAAGAGCAGAGACTGTAGACCTTCGCCCTCATGTTTCTGTTAAATTGTAAAGATTTTGTGGATATTTCAGATTTTCCCCCAGATTTTCTCAGACTAAGCCCAAATTTCTGGAATTCTAGGCTGCAACGCACTTTTTGCCTAAATATTTCCCTTGGATCGCAACGATAGTATTTGTGATATCCATAGATCCAGTATTTGATCCGATCCAGATCTGGGTTTTTTTGCTGAGTAAATGTGACTCACGTATTTGACGCAATAATCAGTACTTCACTTGCTAGCTCATGTGACAATTGATCTAATAGCGTAGTTCAGTAACGACACGGACAAATAATAGACATTAAGCATCAGTTTGCATGTTTCTGGTGAATTAAAAATATAATAAACATTCTGTTGAATATTTTGAAACTAATTTGACGGGGAGCTGGCAGCAACATCTCCCAGCCAAGTTAGTTTCAACATATTCAACAGTTTACCTGCATAGGTACCTTGGAATTCAGATTCTGCGTATTCATGTTTCAACGTGTTAAAATCTATTCAAATGCCCATACAAAGTAGGCAGAGCTTAACTAGAAATGGGCGGGGCATAGCTACAACAGGGTCCCTCTATTAGAATTGTACCTGTGGATCAGTTAGTGCTGGGGAACACTGAACAAGCATAAATCTGTTGACAATATCTCTGTCCGTAACCAGCAGGTCTGCAATCACTGTCACACCAAGTGCTGTATCCTAAGGGTAAAACAAGCAAGGAGTCAGGCACTGACCAACCCACTAACCAGTTAGGCAAATACTAGTAAAATATAAATCTGGCCAATAAAAAGCAAAATTGGTTAAATCTTTTGCTAATGATTAAAATTATATTAGTATTTATAATCGCTGTGCCATCAGCAGCTCAGTGAGAACACCTTAAAATTAATATTAACCTATTAAGTAATGCGTTTATTCTGACCAAATTAACCTATATCTTAATTTTAAAGCACCAATATACTCGCTAAATTTTAAAGCACCAATATACTTGCTAAATTAATTGTAATATTTTGAAGCTAATTTTACTGAATGTATTATAAATATCATCATCATCATCATTATTATTTACCTCAGGTAAGTCTACTTTGTATGTATCTTCCGAAAATACAGGCTGTTCATCATTATTATCAAGAACTTTTATTGTGATCGGACTTCTGGCCTGTCAACAAAAGAAATGTACTAATATATTGCACATAAACTCTTTATTAAGTCTTAAATGGCCAAGATTTGTCAATAAAATTGAAACCTTGCAGGCAAGAGAATTTTTTTTAAATTTCCTACTGGAATGACTGGCTTGATTATTGAGCCAGTCATTCTAGTGGTAAATTTTCAAAAAGAGATCTAAGAGGTCTGTATCGTCCACCTGGAATTATTGCCCACTGGAAAAACCGAACAAATCTGACCACTGGTAAAATTTAAAATTGTAATCTATTATTATCTGTACATAAAGTAATAATCTCTTGGTGTTTGTGTTAATGGACCTCTCTCTCCACTTTTAGCTATGCCCCGTCCATCTTTATCTAAGCTCCACCCACACCTTGCTCATGTTGGGATTGATCGATCTCTGAACTCCCTCACTGTTAATTTCGAGAAACCTATGCATGTAAGCTGTTGAATATTTTGAAACTAATTCGACTGGGTGCTGTTGCTGCCATAGGCAGAAACAGCGCCCAGTCAAATTAGTTTCAAACTATTCAACAGCATGTTTAATAAATAGCAAAGACATACAATTTGTATGTGTCAGACTATTAAGGGTTAAAGACAGACTATATCGAATCATCCATGACATGATTATGACATCATCCTACAGGTCACATAGTTGATTATGACGTCATATGATGTCATGTGATAGATGGAAACTTTGAAAGGTCCATTGACTAGCATGTTAAATAGATAAATGTAAACATTATATTTATATCTCCTACTGAATACCACATGCATGATTGTGCTGTATTATATGTTACATGTATACATAGAAGTGGTTCACCACTGTATATGATCAGCATATCGTGGACTTCCTGCTGTGTAAATGTAATCAGAAAAGTGGTTACAATGCAACCATGAAGCTTGACTTTACGACTATGCAATAAACTAGGAAGCAGCTATGATATGGCTTGTGACAAATACTGCTAAGTTGAGCTAAACTCAAAACACTAATGTTGAAAAAGACCAAAGTATTTACCAAGGACATGCTAAGCTTAAACTAGGACCTTTTGACGTTACGGTCACTGTGTCATATGTATGTATGTATTTTTATTTTATTGACGCACTTCAATTTCTATGTGCTAACTTAGCCGACAGTCATGCACCCATTAGTTTAATTTGTTGATCACCATCTCCGTCGGGGGATCGAACCGCCATTCTGCAACTCCGCATAGCATCAGCAACCATACCTCTTTCCACTGGACCACCGCGCCAAGACTAAAAACTCAAGGTTTGGCCGACCAGATTTCACATGTCTGATATACTGACACACTGACGATTCATATGGGACTATCTGTGGATGCACCTGCCACGATTCAATCCTAGGCTTTTTACGCCTATTGTACTCTGACTCCAGCACGGCTCTGACAGTATATGTATTTCTATTTTCTTGACGCACTGGCAACGTGCGGCTTCAATTTCTATGTGCTAACTTATGTATGTATGTATGTATGTATTTTTATTTTATTGACGCACTGGCAACGTGCGGCTTCAATTTCCATGTGCTAACTTAGCCGACAGTGATGCACCCATTAGTTTAATTTGTTGATCACCATCTCCCGGTCGGGGGATCGAACCGCCATACTGCAACTCCGCATAGCATCAGCAACCAGACATCTTTCCGCTGGACCACCGCACCAAGACTAAAAGTCAAGGATTGGCCGACTAGTTTTCACATGTCTGATATACTGACACACTGACGATTCATATGGGACTATCTGTGGATGCACCCGCCACAATTCAATCCTAGGCTTTTATGCCTATTATACTCTGACTCCAGCACGGCTCTGGCAGTATATGTATTTTTATTTTATTGACGCACTGGCAACGTATGTATGTATGTATGTATGTATGTATGTATGTAATATTGTAAACGCACCGGCTCAGAATTTTCAAAATTGAAAAAAATTGAAAATATTTTTGCTTATTTTATCACCTGAGATTGTCAATTTTGTTTAATAGATGCCATATGGCCTGATTAGTATACAATGATAAATCATTGATTGATGTTTTGAACACTTATTTGAGTTTCGCTTTTACCAAGATGTCGCGTAGATTAGGATTTTTCTTAAATGCAATTACTGGACGCTTGTTGAATGGTTGTTTTAAATTGTCCTGTAATTTGTGATACTCATCCTTTAGGATTTTCGCAATTTCAACATTTTTCCGATTGTATGTGAGAGTAAATGGGATAATCTCACGTTGATCCGAGAGGCATGGGTCCGAATTTATGCCCCTTGGCCATTGTGTTTCGAGTTCTTTAATCCAAAACGATTCTCTTAGTGATCTTTGTTTATCAGTTTCCTCTGTTGTGTCTGAAAGAGGTAGCTGTTCGATGGGCATAATTTCAAAGTCACGGGTGACTAAATGATCAGGAAGATTAAAATGTTCAGCCACATGTGTGTCTTCCTCTAGTCTAATATCTGAAAGGTGTCTGGTTGCTCGGCATCTTAGTCGATTTTTTGTTTCGCCAACATACTGCTTTTGACACAATTTGCATGAAATTAAGTAAATGACATTTTCAGAATCGCAATCTAATTTCGACTGAATTTGAAATTTGCTTTTGTTTTGAAAGCTCGTGAATGTACTCTGGGAAGGAAGAAATTTATCCAATTTACACCTTTTCTTTTCACATTTCCGAGATTCTCCTTCACCAATAATCGGACGATTATGACAAATTTTGGTAGGCCGAGAATTTCTGGCATTATCTGGAATGATTTCCAAATTATGCAAAGTTTCAGACTTTATTTTGCGCAGGAACCGAGAAGAGTACCCTCTCGGTTTGAGGGCTTTGAATAAGGTCGAACATGATGATTCAAAGTTTTTCTTATCACTCGAATTTCTATGAAAACGGATTATTTGTGATTTTACAAGTCCCTTGAAAGTATGCGGAGGATGGAATGATTTCTTGTGTAGTAGTTGATGCGAGTCGGTTGGCTTAAAATAAACTTTGTAGTCTAAGTAACCAGTTGTTTCATACTTTATACCTTTGTATAAAGTTACATCTAGGAAATCTACGGACAGCTCATCGATTTGAGCTTTTAGTTTGATATTCGGATCATGATTATTCAGAATGGCCAGAAATTCGGTAAATGCTTCCTTACTATGTTGCCAGATCATGAAAATATCATCGAGGTACCTGCGGTAAATGAGCGGCTGATTTGGACAGTTTTCGAGTGCTTCCTTTTCCCACTCTGCCATGTAAAGGTTAGCGAAACCTGGGCTGAAACGCTGACCCATTGCGCAGCCACAAATTTGTTGAAAAATTTCACCAGCAAATTCAAAGTCATTGCCCTTCAGACTAAGCTCTAATAGAGCTATTACTTCTCTGTCGGGCCTGTTGGTGTCAGGATAGTCGGCAAATGCTCTACGAATTGAATTTAGACCCTTTTCGATGTCAATGTTTGTGTACATAGCATCGACGTCCATTGTAATTAAGAATGAATTTGGAGGGACCGAGATCTTAGAGACCTGGGCTAGGAAGTCTTCAGTGTTTTTCAGATAGCTAAAATGTCTATTTGCAATTGGCTGAAGATGGTAGTCGATAAATTCACTAATCCTATATGATTCCGAACCACAATCTGAAATGATGGGTCGCCCTGGTGGTGTCATAGGGTCGGTCCACAAGTCAACAGACTTATGGATTTTAGGAAGAAGATAAAATGTACGTGGTTTCGAATCATCTTTTGCGCACAGGTATTTATATTGCTTTTCAGTTATCTTCTTGTTATCAACCATTTTTTGGAGAATTTTGTTGAATTTGCTACAGTTATTTTGCCAAAGTGGTTCATTTAGTTTTTGGTAATGCTTCGGATTACTAAGCTGTCTATGCGCTTCTTTGATGTAGTGGTCTTTATCCATTATTACAGTAGCCGATCCTTTATCCGCAGGTTTGATGACAATTTCACTTTTTCTAGATAAACCTAATAGGGCCTGGCGTTGCTCATAAGATAAATTTTGCTGATCGTTTGGAAATGTAGTATTTTCAATACGTTCAGAGTAAAGTTTTATACTTTCACCGATTGCTGGGTCAACACATTTTAAGTTTGGAGCCCAGCCAGTTTTTTCAATGAATAGTGGAATATTACTATTGGAGTTTTGAAAAAAATCAGCTAATTTCACACGGTGACCAAATTCAGCAGTTTCAGTAAAGCCATTATCTAAATCTGCATCCAAACCTGTTTTATGTTTTGGTGTTGGGACAAAAGTCAAGCCAAAATTAAGCAGTGACTGTTCTGCTTCGCCTAATGCGGAGCCGGTTAAGTTTACAATATTACTACCCAGTCCCATTTCTGGGTGGTTGGTACCTTGACCCGAGTTTAGTTTAAATTAAGGGCCACAAGCCAGTTATTATACATGTCATTTGCTGTCCTCTCAGTCCAATGAATATTGTCATGACCCACTTCGAATTCTGTCGAAGCAAGACTGGGTATGACAATAACCCTGGACTCAGGGGATTTGGCCTTGCTTGACGCGGCAGTCCGATTAATTGCATCGAGTGCCTGCTTTTGCTGAGGTGTCGAGGTTGCGGAGAAATTTAGTTCAGTGAAGTAGATCCTAGACTTGGGAAATTTCTTTCGTACCATACTGAATAATAACCTAAGTCGATACTCGGAGGCTGAGATCAGATTATTCCTATCATTTATTCCTATGGTGAGGACTACTTTCTCAGGTTGCAATTTCCCTGTGTATTTATTAATGATCGTTCTGAGATCATTAATCGATGCTCCAGGGAAACAGGCAACCTGAGTATCTGGATGGGGATCCACATTAATCCGACTCAAGTTTGAATCTCCGACGATCAAGATCTTTTTGTCGAGGGTCGGAAGTTGCCAATTTGGTTTGTTGGTGGCCTCATTCCTGAATTTCCAGAACTTATTCTGTTCCAAGGGTGTGGGCTTCTTTGGTCTGGCGCATGGAGATGGTGTGAATCGTGGTTGAGGGACCTTTTGTGCAGCTCGGGTCCTTGGACCCGGCTGTTTACTAGCACCTTTGGCATTTGACACCCTCTGCGGAAGAGGAGGAAAATCCTCAGGAGAGAATGGTGGCGCTGGTGGAGGTGAATCTGGTAGAGGGATCATAGAGGGGTCCACTGGAATGTAAATACTGTGGTCACTGGATGTGCCAGGAAGAGAGCTAATGGGAGACGGTTGTTTATCTGGACGTTTTAGTGGTGGTGAGGCCTCTGCAGGTGAATGTAGCCGCTTTTTGGGATGAGCGGATTGTACTAAATTTGCATTTTGTACTGGTTTGCTAACAGGGGTGACATTTGGTGGTTGAGTAACAGGCTTATAATTCGGATCAAGTGGTCTAATAAAATCATAAAATGCTGAGATGGCGTTGTGATCCAATTTTCTGTGATAATTCTTTTTGGCCCAATGGATTGCAGTGGACTTAGCCCGACCAAGGTCTAAATAAGGAAGAGTTTGGGCTGAGAGTAGCTCAGAACGGAGGACTCCTAGTTTACAGTTATAGTGGCGAACCCATGTTTTAATCATTGTTTTCGCCCATTCAAAGTTGACATTACGAATGTCGAAGTGGACCTCAGCATCTGGCATGGCCGGTTTGCAGAAGTCTGTCAAACTCTTGACCTTTCGACCGAGGCCATTTGGCACGGTGTCGCTGTCTAGATGCGTGTTCAGCACACCCAGGTGGTGAAAACATTGGATTACCATGTAGTATACTTTAACCAGGCGTGCGTGAGCAGATGATGGGTGGTGTGATTCAGCGTCATCACCAGCCCTTCGCCTACCCCCGCGTTGTCTAGCCATGGAATCACAGTCAATCAATCAATCTAAATCTTAATTAATCTCAATTAATCTCAATTAATCTCAATCAATCTCAATTAATCTCAATTAATCTCAATTAATCTCAATCAATCTCAATTAATCTTAATCAATCTCAATTAATCTTAATCAATCTCAATCAATCTTAATTAATCTTAATCAATCTTAATTAACCAGGCAATCAATCAAGTTGGCAAATCGGCAAACAACCCGTCCACCACCTTATCAATCCAAACAATCAATCACGCAACCAATCAGTTCAGACAATCAATTCAAGCAACCAATCAATCATGCAACCAATCAATACAAGCAACCAATCACGCTACCAATCAGATTAGACAACAAATCATGCAACCAATCAAATCAAACAATCAATCACGCAATCAATCAATTCAAACAACCAATCAATTCAATCAACAAATCATGTAACCAATCAAGCAACAGGTTACGCAAGCAATCAAATCAAGCAAGCAATCAAATGAAACAACCAATCAAATAAAACAACCAATCAAATCAAGCAACTAGTCAAATCAAGCAACAGCTCTAACCCCCAATCAAGCAATCAATCAGATCAAGCAACTAATTCGATCAAGCAACCAATCAATTCAAGCAACAAATTACGTAACCAATCAAACAAACACTCAAATCAAGCAAGCAATCAAATTAAACAACCAATCAAATCAAGCAACTAGTCAAATCAAGAACAACTCAAGCCCCCAATCAAGCAATCAATCAGATCGAGCAACTAATCAGATCAAGCAACCAATCAATTCAAGCCACCAATCAAGCAACCAATCAACTCAAGCAACAAATCACGCAGATCAAATCACGCAACCAATCAGGTCAAATAATAAGTCCTGCAAGCAATCAAGTCAAACAAACAATCAAATCAAGCAACCTGTCAAATCCAGTAGGGCTCAAACAACCAACCAACCAATCAATCGATCAAACTCTAATGCAGCCAGACAGTCAATCAGTACAAAAATGCTACCAGGCGCACACTCTACAGGTGGGAGGTTTGTCAGCTAGTCTGTCTGTCTATATATATATATTTCTAATGCAAGAGGGCTTAATTTACAAGGCTGAAATAAGAGAAATGTGGTTAGTAGTAATGATTAGTGGTGACATGAAAATATTTAATATTTAAGGACAGGCAATACAGAAATAACAATATAAATATTATAACTTACTCACAGCAATACAGGAATACAGTACTATCCAGGAATACACAGAGATATGTATGTATGTATGTATGTTTGTTTATTACTGTCAAGCAATAGTTCTAGGAACCCTGTCATTGACGATGCACTGGCACTAGGTTATTGCACAGTCGACATTGGAATGCAATTTTTACATTTTTACATTTTCGACCTGAGCGATGTTCGAACCAGCCAATTCTATGGCACAGATTCGCCTAGAGTTTGGGAGCCGAGTAGTCTACCCACTGGCCCATCATCCATAGGATAAAAATCCTCTTTCACCGGACCAGCTTTCAACTACCCGACTCACAACCACACGAATTGACTGTAACTGATAGTGTGTACTTTCCAGACTGCAGGAAATGTCAATTTCCCTTTCTCCGAGATCTAACAATACTCACCATTCTGTTACTTCTGATATACAGCTGGCCTTGACAGCGGCTCTAGGATTATAGACTTAGAAAGCTTTACCGACTCCTGGGAACCGGGTACTCGGCTCCCAACTGCCGAGTACCCGTTTACCATAGAGCTCATATTGTTTGCATAGCCACCAAACAAGAGAAAACTATGGCTTGCCTCCGTGGGGCTGGGAGGCTGGGTCCGTAACAGAATGGTGAGTATTGTTAGATCTCGGAGAAAGGGAAATTGACATTTCCTGCATTCTCCTTCGATCAATACTCACCATTCTGTTACTTCTGATATACACCAGATTTGATCAGTAACCTGGTGGGAAGGGGCAAGCCATACATGCTAATTTTTCCCCTTGGAGAAAGATTTTAGACGTCAAACTTGACTAACGGAGACCTAAAAGGACCGTCAAGTTCACGGAACCGAATCACATTCACGTCACAGCCACCCCCCCCCTTTTTCCTCCTAAGAAAAGGGAGAGAACAAACGAACATGTATCTCGCCTGAAACACCAATATGCCAAGAGGGTTAACTACTCCCTGCATATCGCTTGTATTAGCCTGGGAATGAGCATGAATATATAAGATGAATGAACATGATACATATACATGATACAAAAAAAACTCTCACTTGTTGAATCACCTTATGATAACAGGACTTCAGACGTACCGCCTACAACCATTCACCGGTTCGGCCATCAGTGACACAATCTGGTTGACATCCTCTCGCTTGACCATGCCTGCTTTAGGTTCTTTTCTTACCAAAGTGAAAAAAGGGGAAAAGCAGTGTGGTCACTAACTATCGTTTCAAAACAGCTAAAGCGAGTGGATTGGCTGAGTCTGACACATCCCTCATATAGTAATCCGTAAATGAGGACTCACAGTGCCATTGTGCAACGGCCATGATGTCCTCTAACGGAACACCATTGTAAAGGGCGGTCGAGGCGGCTATTCCTCTAACATCGTGTGCCCTTACGCCCTGCACCTGGTGCCCAGTCGCCATCTCATGAGTAGTCTGAATGCATTCGACCACCCAACGAGAGATAGTATCCATGGATGCGGCGCCATAAGGCTTTTTATGGCAGATCCACAGATGTCTATCGTTCGACCGTAACGAGTCAGTCCGTTTCTTGTACTTAGTCAAAGCACGGACCGGGCACCAGACACTGGCATCACTATCAAACCTGGTTAACTTCGCTATAATGATCGGTTTGCCGGGATATCTCAAAGATTGGTTCTTTGACATAAATTCTGCTCTTAGCAGAAGACGCAGACCTTCTCCAGAAACAATAAATCGGTTCCTCTCTGCCGAAAGCGCATGGATCTCACTGCGCCTTCTAGCTGAGGAAGCTGCCAATAGAAAGACCGCCTTTAGAGTCAAATGCTTTAGACTAGCCGAACGCAACGGTTCGAATGGGTGCTTGGCCAGTACATTAAGCACTAAAGATAGACTCCAGGCTGGAATGACTACCGGTTGTCTCGGGCGGAGATTGCTCATTCCCTTCAACATCACGTTTAACTGGGCCACCTCTGGACTATCCCTGTTGGCTAGACAAGGGATAACTGATGCCAAAGCTGACTTGTATCCAGCAATTGTGACGGGAGCTAGTCCTGTAAAGAACAGCTCACAGAGAAAGTCTGCTATTTGCTGAATAGTGGATTGAAAGGTATCAATACCCTTTTCTTCACACCAGTCTGCAAATCTGTTAACCTTGTTGTTATATGACTTGAAGGTTGACCTCCTTCTCGCAGCCGCGATGAAATCAGCAGCCTGTCGAGAAAAGCCTTCCGACGTGGAACGTTGTTTGACAACATCCACGCAGTCAATTTGAACATTTCGGGACGCTCGTGTAGGAAGCGTCCCTTGGCCTGGGAGATTATGTTCGGAATCTCGGGCAACTGCACAGGATTTTCCAACAGCAGATCCAGAAGATCCGTGAACACGCCCTGCTCGGCCAATACGGCGCTATTAGCAGGACCAGACACGGCTCCTCCCTGACCATCACCAATACCTTCGGAAGAAGAATGGTGGGTGGGTACGCGTACGCGTGCATCCCTCTCCAGCTTATCGCCAGAGCGTCTGTATCGACGGCATTTGGATCTGGAATCGGCGAGACATATGTCATGATTTGAGCATTTTTCTTTGTGGCGAACAAGTCCACGTTGGGTTTGCCCCAATGCTCGAAGATCCGTCGTAGAACTGGAGGGTTGAGGGACCATTCTGTTGGCAAGATTCTCTGTCTGCGAGACAAAGCATCCGCCAGAATGTTCAATCGGCCAGGAATATGAGCTGCTTTCAAAACAACCGAGTAATTCCTGCACCATTGAATCAAATGCCACACCCTGATGCACAGGGTGGGCGACCTGGTCCCTCCTTGGCAATTTATATATGATACTACTGTCGAATTGTCCGACCGTATCAATATCACCTTGCCCCTAATCATCGGAAGGAACTCTTCCAACGCCAGTTCCACTGCCATCATTTCCAACAGATTGATATGCAGCTGACTCTCCGGGAGAGTCCATGTGCCCGAGACCTGGTGTTCTCCCAGGCAGGCACCCCACCCTTCCAGCGATGCATCCGTGTAAACGGACAGCTGGGGGTGGGGTAGGTGCAGCGAAACCCCTATTAGGAGATTCTGACGCTGTTTCCACCATAGAAGATGCGATATTATCGGCTCCAAAACTGGCACCAGTTTTGACAGGCGTTCTGTTCTCTGTTTCCACAGAGACATCAGATACAACTGGATAGGTCTTCGCATTAGAGCAGCGTACGGGATAACCTGCTCCATGGAGACCATCATGCCCAGCATCCGAAGGAACCGCCTCGCCTGAATGTGGTTTCCCACTCGAAAACTCCTGAGGATGGCTAACAGAGACACCACTCTGGGCTCTGATGGGTAAACCCTGCCCTCCTCGAGGTCGAATCGCATCCCCAAATAAACGAAATGTTGAGTCGGCGTCAACTCGGATTTCTCCTCGTTGACTATCCAGCCTAGATCTGAAAGTAACTTCAGAGTCAGAGCAGTATCCACGTTCAACCTGGCTGCCGAGTCTGCCTTGAGCAGCCAGTCGTCTATGTAGGTGTGTAGCGGCACGTTCTCTTTTCTGGGAAACGCTGTCACCGCAAGGACCACTCTTGTGAAAACCCTCGGAGCTGTCGACAGGCCAAACGGGAGAACTGTAAACTCCCATACTTGATTCTGAAACGCAAATCTCAGAAACCTGTGCCAACTCCGATTCATCGGAATGTGGAAATATGCATCTTTCAGATCGATCGATACACACCACATTCCTTTCCTCAATCCCGCCATTACCGACCTCGGCGTTTTCCATCTGGAACCGAGGCGTATGGATAAACCAATTTAATGGCCTGAGATTGAGTATGGGTCTCCATCCCCCTGTGCTCTTGGGGACAAGGAACATGTTTGAATAGAAGCCTGGAGTGTTCCGGTTTGCTGGTTTTATTGCTCCCTTCAGAAGCAAACCCGACACTTCCTTTTGAACGGCTTCTAACTTGTCTGGCTCCCTTGGTACGGGTGTCCAGACAGGTGCCAAAGACAGATTTTGTGGCGGAAAGTCCCACCACTCCGGCATGTAACCCTGGGATAACCATCCCAGGACCAGACTGTCTGACGTCACACCTCGCCAAGCCTCGACGAAACGCATGAGCCTTCCACCCACCATAGACACCTCGACGTCTAACGGGGTTGTCCGGCTCGCAGTCCGCCCCCCGCCCCACCTTTCTTAACGAGAGAGAGTGAGAACCATTTCGTTCTAGGCACGACGGGTATAACTGGCACCGCTGTTCCTGTCGCACAGGTGCGGTCCAGGCGGATATGAAGGGAGCTTGCGTACCCTCAGGTACGCTTCGGCCCCTTCTGTCCGCCCTTTGAGGCCTTACCCTTACCCTTCCCCTTGCCCTTCCCACCTCTAGGGCGGTCAGGAGCAACATTGGGGAGGGTAAGCGCCTCTACAACCTTCCTGGGTTTCTTCGCCGGCGGCGGCTCCGAGAACCCAGCCGAAACAGACGTCGCAATAGGCCTGGCTTTCGCCTTGCTCTTATGCTTTTTCTGTTTCTTTGAAGGCTGTCCCGTTAGCGGCTTGCCCACAGCCCCTAGTGCGTGCGCTTGCCGCACTAGCTCTAGCTGTAGATTTACCGCTAACCGATTCTGCGCAATACTGGCGGTGTCCTCTAAGATGGCCCGCGCTTGGCCACCAAAGATGCTAGGCCCTGTCAGGGGCGTCCCAAGAAGACGTTCCCTGACTGCCGTAGCCGGACGCATATGGTCAATGACCATTTGCCTCCTGGACTTCGTCACACGCGCTTGCACCCTTGCCAATGCATCCATTGACAGCACCAAGCCGTCATTAACGCACGATAGCGCCACAGGTGGCACAGGGTGGCCTGCCCCCGCTTCAGCCCACACCGACTGAAGTAGACGATAGGAGTGATTGACAGCGCTCATCGCTGCCCTCACACCCTCATCGCATAGGGCCAGGACTTCTTCCTGGTGTACCTGGGCCTTATCCACTAGTGCCGGACCGGGACCACCCGACCCGGC
This sequence comes from Chaetoderma sp. LZ-2023a, assembly GCA_034401795.1. Classification (NCBI taxonomy): domain Eukaryota; kingdom Metazoa; phylum Mollusca; class Caudofoveata; order Chaetodermatida; family Chaetodermatidae; genus Chaetoderma; species Chaetoderma sp. LZ-2023a. Next base: position 138,134,978 of record CM067372.1, read on the forward strand.
ACTCTGGACGCCCAGTACCCATCGGTCATCCTCCTTGACCGACGGGACTACACCATACCTGTCGTATTCACCCCGCGGAATACGACATCTTGCCCGCACCTCCTTGGAGGCCGCAGGGAGCTGACCCTTGGTCATTAGTTGTTTACTATAAATAGCATCCAACAAATCAATGAACCGTGGATCCAGTCCCACTGACTGGATCCGGGCCGCGGGCAAAATCCCCGTCCTAATCGACGCAACCGACGGACGGGGCGCATCTTCATCGGCCGTGGCCGAAACCACAGACGGGTCCACTCTGGCTAGCCACGCCAGAGCATCAGACCAATCTACCTCCAAAGAAGATACCCCCGCAAACACGTCACCCGTTGACGTGCTCACGGGTCTGCCAGCCATGGCCTCCCGGCAAGGAGCCACGGCTGACACGCCAGGCACTCCGCTACCACACGGTTCCGCCGCCACCCCATGAAACACTCCGGTCCATGGGGTAGGTCCGCATGGAAAACCGTACGGACCCGTAACCGTCGCGGAACCATAGCCGGACACGGGCGCCAACGGCACCCCATGTCCGGCTGCCGGACCAGGCGAGATAGGTGAGTACCACGCCTGGCCCGGCACACCCGTTCCCCTGACGGCTGGTGACAAACCAAGCCGCGCGGAACCGGTGCACGGTAACGGATTGGCCTCAGCCGCAGGTGGAGCCGCTGACCTGGCTTGCGCCAAACCAGACAAATGGAGGCCGGTTCCGTCCAGGACGGAATCAACCTCCATATTCTCCACCTGCGGCTTCACGGGCCGCAGCAACCTCTCCTCCTCGGCCTCATCGTCTTCAGACTCCGAAGAGCCGTCACTAGACGAATAAACCGTGGAGCCGTCCTGGCGGACGCTCCCACACCTGACGGACCGGCCACCGCTACTGGACCACCCGGAGGTGGCCGCAGAGAGACAGAACCCGCTCGGATTCTACGGAGAACGACGTCAGCCGATATTCGTGTTAGAAATACCGTAGCAAACACCTATTTTCATATCTGCCGATCGCCTGTTGGGGTTTAAAAAAGGCGATCGTCTGGCATATATCGTTGTTAGCACACGTCCCAGACTCTATGGGGTCAGAAATTGGAACATGCGACACAACGAAATTTAGAGACCTAAGTCTTTTAACTATGGATAATAAAGAACAATACAACCTGGTTGTCTTGGGCGGTATTCTCCATAGTCCTTAGTTATCCTTTCAGAACACACAAACTATCACTGATTAAAGACTTAGATTATTTTAAAACACTAAAATCCTTAATGCAAAAAGCATGTATTGCTCTTGTTGCTATGCAAACAAGAATGAGCTCTATGGTAAACGGGTACTTGGCAGTTGGGAGCCGAGTACCCGGTTCCCAGGAGTCGGTAAAGCTTTCTAAGTCTATAATCCTAGAGCCGCTGTCAAGGCCAGCTGTATATCAGAAGTAACAGAATGGTGAGTATTGATCGAAGGAGAATTGCCAAATCTCTAGACACTGGCATGTATGTAGTTGTTTTGTTATTGTCAAGCATTAGTTCTAGGAACCATCATTGACTGGCACTAGGATATAGCACAGTCGATATTAGAATGTAATTTTTACATTTTTGACCTGAGCGAGGTTCGAACCAGCCAATTCTACGGCCTATATGTACAACCTTTAAATTTGTGTCATAAAAACCACGTAACAAATATATAGCCTAACCTGTTTCTATATAAATTTGTTTTTTATTTCTTTACGACAAACATTCAAAGACCTACTTCCTACGTCCATGTATCCTCAGCGCATATATAAATAAGTGGTTTGGTGTTTGTTATTCTCATAACACAACCAATTAACAATTCCAATTCAGGCTAGGAAAAAAAAATTGTTTTTCTCGACATTGTTGTGATTAATATTATTTCTGACAGCTCCGTCATATTCAAGGTCGTCTGCACTTCCGCATTCTTGTCAGAGCGACGATTTGTGCATCCACGTACTAGAGAGATCTGCGTTCATTTACCAAATAAAAACTTACGCCTGTCTTCGTGAATCCCGGTTAAGTCAAACATATAAGTGTGATGGCGTACCTTACGCCAGGCATAACTTACACTTCTTTGTGAATCCGGGCCCACGTGTAGTCATCTAGGATGTTTGAGCATTTAATTGCGTTGAAGGTTCGTGACATGTTAATGCCCGTTTTGTGGAAATCCCAGTGTTTGGACATGACTACCGACACAAGCATGCATTGAGCCCATACAAGGACACATCAGTGCAAGTGTGGGTGCAGTATGATTATCCCAACCTAAGATGTGGACCAATAGGTTCAAATTAACGCAAAATGTCATTGATAAAAGAAAGCCTTAGCTCTGTCATTGCCACATTGAACTTGGCCTTTTCAGCATTTAATGCCAACATGATTGTGTCATGCTAGATCACTAACAGGAAGGATATATCCCAATTTTGGCACTGTATGATTAACCAAACATGAGATATAAATGATTAAGTTGAGGTAAATGCAAAATGGCCTGTGTTTTTTAAATGACGGTTACAATGACCTTGACCGTTTGGTCCCAAAGTAATTCACCTTTCCAGAGTACCCACCCATCATACGACATCATAATGAACTGCGCGATGTGTAGAATGACATCATAATGAATGACGTCATGAATAATGTCGATAAGTATGTCACGAATGCATATTTGAAGACGGTATATGCATTGTTGTACAAATTGTTTGCTTTTACTATTTAATAAATATTCTGTTGACTATTTTGTAACTAATTTGAATGGGTGCTGTTGCTGCCTATGGCAGCAACAGCACCCAGTCAAATTAGTTACAAAATAGTCAACAGCTTCCCTGTATAGTTTTCAGGAAATTGATAGCTAGGGCATTTGGGGATAGATCAATCCCAACACGGCGAGGTGTGGGTGGAGCTTAGCAAGTGACGGGCGGGGTATAGCTAAAAAATGGAAATGCCCATTGTGCCATGACCTCTAATTATAAGAAAGCATGTGCCCTAGCTTGGACCCAGTATACTTAACCAAACATAAGATAGCACAAAGTTGAGCTAAACACAAAATGTTAATGTTGAAACAAAGTCCTTACCAAGGACACAGTGACCATAACTTTTGACCATTTGCCTACAATGTTACTGTATAAAGCTCCATCATTATAGCATGTGTCCAAGTTTGGGTGCAGTTTTATTAATCAACGTGAGATATGAACCGCTAAGTTGAGCTAAACACAAATTGCCCCCCCCCCCACACACAAAGAACTAAACACGTTGTACTGAAAATAAATAATTTTGAATCTAGCAAAATGAAATAATTGCAATAGTAATTGAGATTTCGAAAAAGTAAACATTGTAATATATTACTGTTCCAATTTAATCAGCCAATGACCGTGTAGAAAATAACTTACATCATTGGTGAGATCACTGACTATCATGGTAACTCTGAGCTGCTTACGGTCCTGAAAATAAACACATATTTAGCAATGGAGTGATCCATTTCTAGTGATCCCCCGCCAATTTCTAGCTAAGTTCCACCCACCGTGGCAGATAAACAATATACATGTGACGGCTTCACTATACTATACTGTATGTCACCATGCAGTGTTTGTCTCCCAAACGTGCATCTCAGCAGCAGCTGGCTAAGTCAGAGCATAGAGCGACTGTATTGAGCTTTTATTTAATAGGTCGGCTCCTGTTTAATCCTTTAGTGGGCATGCCAGCCAAAACCGGCCTCTACAGTGGTCTTTAGAAATGTCTATTTTCAGGCCAATAGAAGACTATTTTCGAAAATTTACAATTGGAATGAGTGGCTCGATAACTGAGCCAGTCATTCCAGTGCTAAGATTTCAAAAACAGTCTCCTCTTGTCCTGCAAATGGACATCCAATGAGTAAATATCAAAAAGTTTTAAAACAATGTGTTGACCATTAAAGGGTTAAAGTAGCACTACCCAGATTCATAATAGAGCAAAAGCACAAAATGCTTAATAACACGATGTTACTGGTAGCGGTTAAGATCAAATATTTTAATCAGACAATTCAGCTTTAAAGGTCGGATTGTAAAATGGGTTAATCCTTTAACCCTTACCACACGTGTCAAAATTTTTCAATTTCAAATTAATTTAAATGATGACCTGGTATTCATTTTTCAACGAATTTGGTGGAAGATATTGATGTCGTAGACAGCAGCATCGTCCACCAAATTTGTTGGAAAATGTACACCACTTTCTTTGCTGTTGACGCAGTAAAAGATAGAATAATGACATCAGAGTGGTACGTGTTAACAATCAGCCTGGCAAAAAATGACTAGTGTCAAATTACCATAAATCTAAACCTATAATGTGGTACCTCTGCCAATTTCGTGTCACATCATTTGCTTGTGACGGCAGCTAACAAGTGACATATTTTGACAATAACATCAACTACATGTACTTGATTGAGTAAGTTAAGTTAGTTTGGATCCAGCCATTAAATTATGAATTTCAATCACTCATACAGCTACACAGTTCTGTAACTTAGCATTTTGAGGTGAATGCAATCAGGGCATGGTAAGAATTAAAACAGAGTGCCCTCGTTGAAGTTAGGCATTCTAATACGTGATATAATAAATCGGTACACGTACTTGTATTATTATAAAATAATTGAATATGAATAAAGCTGTTTTTCATCAACATTCAGTGACAATGATTCTGGAATTGCATTTGTATTATGCCATGATATAAGACAGAAATCAACAAACTATGGATGTATAAATGTTCCAGGCACTGATATTTTTCCAAAGCACCAAAAATTAGCATGCTCAAGAGGGCATCTAACTTTTGATCTCTGCACTCACTAAGTTAGAGCACTGCTACATAATCCACAGCTGATTTGGTGGCCAGATGACTTCATCTTAACCCTTCCACCGATGAATTCCCTAGATCACATTTTCACGGTAATCATACAGGAAAACTGATGAATATTTCTAAATTAATTTGACTGGAACCGTTGCTGCCTTAGGTAGGCACATCTTCAAGTCAAATTAATTTCAAAATCTTCAACAGAATAAGGTTTCTATCATAAAGAATTTACTTTATCAGGCAATTGTTGGGATATTTTAGTTTCTGCACTAGTAGGCTACTAAACCTTTATTCAATGCTGAAATGTTGTACTGAAGTGGAAGGGATGGAATGAATGTGAAAAGGGATGTGAAAGTATGGCACAGTCTGGTAACCATGGGATGGGGTGCCCAATGTCAATGACGTAATGTTGCTTCGAGAAGAGCTCAAATGGGAGAACAGTCATGGGATCAACATCCCCCCTTCTCCACCCCCACCCCACCCAACACCTCCCAATACCAGATTTAACATCAGATAATGAAGTCATATTTCACATCCCCATAACGAGGAATTACACTCGACTGTAAATCATATTGAATGAATAAAATATTTAGTTTAGATTTTACTCAGTTTTAGGATTATATATATATATCTTGTTCAACTAACAAATTTTTGTGATCTGGGACATAATTTCCCCTTGTATCAAATGATGCTGAAAATGATACAATGGAGTTACTCATGTGTGTAAGACACTGTGAGTATAAATTACCTTATCATAATCCAGAACTCTCCGCAGTCGCACTATGCCAGTATTACGACTGACAGTGAAATAGTCGTCGCCACTGAATCCGAAATAAAGAGGATCACCATCTGCATCAAATGCCGTCAGATTGTAAACAATAGAACCTGCACCAACATAACAGAAAACAGCAGCTTTAAATGTAAACAAAACATAGATTTCTCAATGCATTAACAGAAGCTTTTAACCCTGAGCACTCTGTTGTCAATATAGTCTATTGACTACCATGTCTACCATGTCAATAGCAATGAAACTGGTGTAGATTTTTCAACAATTTTGGTGGACGATGTTGCTGTCTACGACAGCACCATCTCCCACCAAATTTGTTGAAAAATGAACACCAGTTCATCCTTTAATTTAATTTGACAATTTAAAATATTGATATCAGAGTGGCAATGGTTAAATAAACTGTCAATGGAAGAGTAAGAGATTACAGAATGATGGAAGAGAAGGGGAAATGTGTACTGGCAACACCTGCACATGAACTTGGGTAATTGCCCTTGACCTACATGTAGGTAATAAAAGGGTTCAACCGTATAAATCTGTGAGAAAAAGTTAACCAGGATAAGAATCCAGGATAAGTGTTTGTGATTAGGATTAGACATTTTTGTGACTTAATAGAAAATCAAAATTTTTGTTAAATCGATCATGATTTCCCAAAGAGAAAATCACCCATTACTAGTTGCCATGATGATGTTAGTAAACATGTACATATTAAGAAAATAAGACTTGGTTCAAAGACGCTGAATATTTTTTAATTTATGGAACTTTTTATCAATGTTGAAAAAATTAACAAAACAAGAAAACTGAAGGAGCAATGTATCGCCTGTAAAAACAAGTCCAAAGCCATTAAAAATTGTAAAACTGGCCTAAAATGTCATCGCTTGTCATACAGATTATATCCCTTTATAGCATAGAAAATGTCTGTAAAATTTGATAAATTTCATTGATATTGGATAGGCCATTGCTTAGAAATAAGTATAAGTTTTACTACCAAAGGTAGATGATGGTTACCAATCAGCGTGATTGATGCCGATTGGGTCCATACAATGTAGTTGATGGATCCAGAATTTTTCACGGTCCTTGCGGAAAGCTGTGGCTTCCATGCTATCAGGATCGTGACGTAACACTTCGACTCATCAGTAGCTTTGTCGATGAACATATCAAAATTCATCTTCACAATATTAAATCATACATCCAAGACACCACTGACTTCATAAACAAACTAGAAACTTTTGGCGCCATAGCGCCTCATGCCATTCTAGTTACTATGGATGTCACATCACTATACACTAACATCCACCACAATGAGGGTCTTAGAGCTGTATCCCAACATTTGAGAACACATGGCTGTCCAGGCACGCTAACACCACGCAGATTGCAAACGTTACTAAAACTAGTGCTCACATGTAACAACTTCGAGTTCAATGATGAACATTATCTCCAAATTGGCGGTACAGCTATGGGCACTAAACTAGCACCCAGCTATGCCATCATTTTTATGGCCCAACTCGAAGAAAAAATACTCAGGACAGCTGATACACAACCGGCCCTATACTACCGCTATATTGATGATATTTTCATAATCTGGACCAAAGGTTCCGATTCATTAGCAAAATTCATAACACATATGAATAACGCACACACAACGATCAAATTCACAGTAGAACAATCCACAAATTCCATCAATTTTTTTGATACAAAAGTGTTTATCCTCCCGAATAGACACTTAGGCTTCGACCTCTATACCAAACCAACAGATACACACGGATATCTACACTTTTCATCGGCTCACCCAAACTCTTCCAAACAAGCGAGCCCATATGGTCAATTTCTGAGACTGCGGAGGATCTGTAGCAGAGAAACAGTTTCTCAAAAACGCCCATGAAATGGTTCACCACTATGCTATCAGAGGATACACAACAGATACCCTCATCACCAGCCTGCATAGAGTAATACAACAAAACCGCTCAGATCTACTTTTTCCAAAACCAAACAAGGAAATCAACACTCGGATACCATGTATCACTGATTTCCACCAACACAGCAAATCAGCCCAAAAAATCATTAAACGCCACTGGCCAACACTACAGTCCAGCCCAAAATGCCGGGCAACATTCACAGAAACACCTATCTTTGGCCATAGACGTAACCCGTCCTTCAAGGACACACTGGTCACTGCGAAATTTACACCCAAGGAAATTCGGACAAAAAGGAAAAAGCATAGCAAACCCTATACATCCATGCGCCAAAAACAACTGCTTATTTTGCAAAAACATGGACAGCACAAAAGGTTTCAAAAGTTCACACACCGGGCTTAAATATTCTATTAAAACAAAAACATTCTGTCACACAATGAATGTTATCTACCTACTTACCTGTAACGAATGTCGCAAACAATATGTAGGTGAAACTAAACGAGAATTCCAAGTTCGCATCAAAGAACACATGAGGGATATCAAAAACAACAAAGACTCGCCTGTAGCACAACATTTTAATCTCCCCGACCACAGACCCACAGATGTCAACCACAGAATCATCGAAGTGTTACGTCACGATCCTGATAGCACGGAAGCCACAGCTTTCCGCAAGGACCGTGAAAAATTCTGGATCCATCAACTACATTGTATGGACTCAATCGGCATCAATCACGCTGATTGGTAACCATCATCTACCTTTGGTAGTAAAACTTATACTTGATTATTTGGTCACCAAGACTCCCTACTCTTAGTTACGCTTATGACGCCTTAACTCGACGTCACACCTGGAATTACGTCACAAGCACGTATTAATGTTGCGCTACACCAACGTCTCTACACACACACTCAATTTAGTCATTTACAAGTTATGGACAGATTCACCTGTCCACTCTGCACGGCCTCGTTTGCCCACAGGACTTCCCGCCGATGCCATATCAGAACCATCCACGAAAAGAAAGACTTCTGGTTCTGCGAAGTCTGCAACCACTTCTACACTAGAACAGAGGATTGTCGCAGACACCTGGGCAACATTCATCATATCTTCCCATCAGCAGGAGAACACATCCTCACTAGAAACAACATAGACCGGATCATCAACCAAGCGACAATCGAATCAGCTCTCCACCAAAGCCCGCACCGCTCACCAAGACAGCATTCAACTCCTGCTACCTCACCATCAAACAACGACATCCAACCGATCGAGATTCTACCGCTAGAAAACCCGCCCAACTACTCCTCACCACTTTCAAGTTGTAGAGACCCCCAACTCGGATCTCATAAACGGCGCCACACCACCTGAGTTTTTCAATCCGGGTCATAACAGTCCTGATAGCGGGGTCTCAGGACCAACACTAGAAGAGGACCTCCTTACCGACCAACACACCATCTCCTCAGAAGACCCTTTCCTCCCGCTTTCGAAGATCTTGATTTTCTAATTCCAACGGAAGAAGACGATCAACAAGAGGACGCCTTATCCGCAGACAACTTGCTCCTTATTCTTAACGATTTGGACTAAAGGTAAGAATATAACTTTTTACACCTTTTTTTTCTGACTAAAATTAACCATCCAAAAATATGGATGATAAGATATATCACCTATATATTATGTCTCCTCTGATGAGTATAACCAAACTTGGTACGAAACGCTACGAGTCAGGATCTCACCGGAACGAATACTTTAACCAGTATTCACTTACCAATTCTACTCCAATTATACCTTTCCATTAGGCTATGACCACAGATTATAAATTTAAACTAAATTTATAATGATAGCCACAAATAGACATAATGACCACCCGTTAGTAGCCATTTTAAACAGGAAATTTTCAACCTCATAAAATTTCCTGACCATGGATGCACCAATACGGCTGCAACCGGCTACCTTAGAAAACAAAACCGGCTACAATGTCTTATTTATTCAAACCAAACTGGCCACGGTAGCTACCCCTCCCGGCTACACCACATACACGAATCCGGCTACACTTTCAAGTTTCAACTAAATCGACCACTGTAGCTACACCTACCGGCTACATACAAAGCCAATCCGGCTACGGGACAACCTAATCTCGGCTACACAACCTGATCAAGCGGTTACACTAGCCACAAATCCGGCTACCAAATGTCTAATCCGGCTACAAGAATCAAATCCGGTCACACCCCCGCGTGTAGCCGCTTTTTGGAAAGTATAAAAGGAAGACACAAACTGTGTATTGGTATCCAGACTCAAACTTGCACACAAGTTCGCGTCAGGACAAACTAAGCACAACCAAGCTTCTCTAAGAAGTTCATTGCTTAGAAATAAGTTGATTTATAAATCTTAACCAGAAGTAAAAATCTGGAAAATACTTTAAAAAATCATGAAAAAATAGAAATACTGCTCCAAAATGAAATCTGTTGTCAAACAGATCGCATCACTGTATAGTATAGATTACCTAAGTTTTTTCAAAATCAGAGGAGCCATTGTTGAACAATTTAAGTCGATTTAAAATTCTTAACAAAAAGTACAAATACAGACACTGCCGATGCACTGATGCTGCTGACGCCGGAATTAGCGATATCTATGTCTCGTGTTCTGCTTCGCAAGCGAGACAAATGTTGCCATAGTGCCGGATCACATATAAATCCACAAAATGTGAATTAACTATTAACGCTATACCAAGCTTACATCCACACTTGATAAATTCATCGACTTTTGCAATCCATGGCTAGCCACCATAGACACTAGTCGCCAGGGGTCACATACCTTCTGCAGAATGGAAGTACTAAATTCCAAATAGTCAGTCCTCAAAACCACTGCAGAGGCTGGCTTTGGCTGGTTTGACCATGAAGTCAAAATGTAAACATGCGTAATGAAACAGAATGAACTTACCAACAGGTGTATTCTCTGGTAAACTGTACCCAGACATGTCATCTATAAAGATCGGTGCCACATTGGCATAAACCACACCTAGAAATATAATGTTAACAGAAAAGATTTTAAGAATTAATATATACATAAAACTGCTTGAATGTTGGAACACAGCTTTAGCCATGCCCGACCCATCTCTAGATAAGCTCCACCCACGCTTTGTGCTTGCACTCCATAAAATTTCCATAAAACTATGGCAGTAACCGCGCTCAGTCAAATTAGTTTCAAAATATTCAACAGGATGTTTATTAAATAGTAAAGACAAACAAATCGTACAACACATAGTCCATTCATCAATTAAACGTTTGTGACGAACATATGAGGCCATTCATGATGATGTCATCCAACACTAACACATCATGTAGTTAACTATGTGGCTGGGAAACCACTGTCCCGAGCCTGTCACTGTCTGAGGGGATCGGGTAGTGGCTCATCATGCAAGCTATCCTCTCCTTCGAGACCCTCGAGCGCCAGCCAAGCGAGGTCAGTCCCGCCGAGGCGGAAGCTGTCCATGCCCATGAGTCCTCCGGGGTGACTCTCGGGTATCTATCCCGGTCTCTGGGCTTGTGATGCCATCCCCTTGACATGAGGTTGGGGCTTTCCCACAAACGTTTGCTGACCGGAGTGGTCAGCTGACTCCTTGCCGGCCTAATCTCCGCCGTCCATGGGTGGAAGATCGGGGCTTGGAGTGACCATTCCTCTCCCAATATTCATCGTGATCTAATTTGGATGTTTCCCTTCCTGCTGATGTGTATGCTGTGTATGCTAGTTCTGACAGAAGCGATCTGAGAGGCAGAAGCGGTCAGTGGTGTGGCAGCGAATGTAGTCGCGGCAGCTGATGGGGCAGTAGTAGCGGTCGTTTCTGTGGCGTAGGTTCATGTGGATGTGGCGTTGGTTTTGGTGATGGTGGCTCTGTCAGCGACGAGGGAGGCGAATCTCCAGGCGCGCGCAGTAGAAAAGGCATCCCCCCCGCTGATGAGTGAGTCCTTCCCAAGAAGAGGGATCCGATCAGGTCAATCTTGCGGGGAACGGAAGGTGCAGATGCGGTACGTGAAAAACGGGAGGAATGGGCTGCAGGTGGCTTTCGGTCTTTCCTGCCTGCGTTCAAGCCAAGATCTTTTTAAGCGTCTCTCTCGGACGCGAGAGAGACACTAGTGAGTCGAGGAGGGGAACGGGAGCGAGAGAGAAGGCAGGAGGGCGGTCTTTTACTTAGCGTTTAGGTTTTCCTGGGCTCCATGCGCGATATTTTTGCTCATTAGCCGAAAGTTGCACACAGGGCGATGACAGAACAATTCGCGTCTTAATAGTCAGAAGAGCGTAATCACCCTATCCAAAATAACATCGCTCAGTAGATGGGTCAGCCTGTGAGGCTGTAGGGAAAATGGCTGTCTCTCAGAGGAGGGGTTGAATGGATGTCTCCTTCATAGCACGGGAAGAGACAGAAGCTTTCATATCTATCCCGGGCGGTCAGTACATCGCTAACAATTGCTACTCGTCTCATCGGTCTATATATATATATATATAGACCGATGAGACGAGTAGCAATTGTTAGCGATGTACTGACCGCCCGGGATAGATATGAAAGCTTCTATCTAAGGTTAGTTCGTGGCAAGTCGTTTGGTGCTGGTAGATAACGATTTCCCGAGGTTCCGCTTAAGGCGGAGCGGAAGAAGAATCCTACTTTAGTGTTCTATAGAGTAGGAATGCACAGGGGAAAGTTTTTAGTTGTTGCCGCTGAGTTGATCCGATGTTCTCAGGCACTCAGCAGACATCCAAAGGCATACCTTCTGTGTATGCCAAACTCTAATGTTTATAAGGGATTTGGGCGCAAGGCGGTGGTTTAGTTACCTAAGATGCTAGATGCGGTTTTAAGGCCTCGGGCATCTGCAGGACACAATCGATTAGGTTAAGCGAGAACCTCTACCCTCGCAAGATCAGGCAAATCTTTGGCTCAGAGCCTGAATTGACTTGAGCGAGGTCAAAAAGATCTTGATGAGGTCCAAGTTGCAGTCATGCAAACAGGTCCGCGTAATACGAGAGGAAAGAGTTTAATGGAACCTTGCAGAGGAGAAATGGTCACAAGGAAAACGATGCGGAGGAAGTCTATTGGTTTCACAAGGAGTCCTAGTCGTGAGAGCGGCACGGTGGAGTTATTCCTTACGGGATGTTTCTCTCCAAAGGGGGGGGGGAGGCTCAGTGAAGTTAGCTTTCACAAGAATGTTCTTTAGTTACAGGAGAGGAGTCCTTCAAAACAAGATGATACAAAGCGGCACTTGGTCGGAGGCTTGTACTGAACTGAGGTTCCCTGAGTTCTTTTGCAACAAACGGTGGGTGGCAGCGGTGTTTCTTGATGATGTTACAGTGCAGGAAGAAGAGGCAGGGTCAGCTGTGGTGAAGTTGATGTCTACTTCTCTTTCATGTCAGGAGATGGTGTGAATATTCTGTTCACTAAGTTTCTTGAGCAGCACAAAAACACAGAGTTTTTGAAGGCGGAAGAATTTAGGCTGGTATTAGGTCGCTGTTATTTAGCGGCCCTTCAAAAGACAAGGTTGTCGTGGTGCTTTAAGTCGCAGAGCGAGCAGCTTTTATACTTTCTGCTCTGCATCGCATTATCTCTCAAGGAATCATTGGCTACGATGTCTCCAGCCAATCGGTGATCGTTTGTACAGAGGCGCCAGCCTCAGCATCGTCCAGCAAGAGTCAGCCGTTGAATGGCAGGGTCATGGACTTACTATCTTTTTCCGAGTACACACAAGGATTCAGTAACTCTGAGGTCATTTTCTTCTATATTTGACTCGCTGCTGTCATCTTGAGGAAGGGGAATCTTCAGGCTTTCCAATGGTACCAAACATTCCAGGGAACTTTTGTGAGCATGGTCATTATTTCGAGAAAGAAGTCGTGCAAAGATTATATATACAACCTAAGTGTCCACTCGGTCGTCGGCATCACGCGAACGTGGCCATGTCTCACTCTATGAAAGAATACCTGTCCATTACAGGGGTACTCCCAGAGGCCAAGCACATGCGCAGAGGTGGCAAATCGTGTCTTAGACATTCTTGCCTTCGTGCGTGCATTGAGTATAGCCATCCATAGGGCAGCCGCAGCATAGCTTGCGGCGGCAGTTTACTGGTTCCGGGTTGGCTAGTCCATCCTGTTACCCGACCACAATTATAACGTTACATGATTGATGGACAAATGGGAATCCTCCATTAATTTCCTATCCTGGACTGTATCTAGTAAATGTTTCACTGGCCTTCATCTGCCAGCTATCCTGACAAACTGTCATGACTGTGCTGGATGTGTCTGTGAATAACAATGCCATATATTTAAACGTGGTACTCTCTTCACTCTGCCATGTGCATAATTGGAGGTATACAAAATATAGCCAGAGAACCAAAATTTAGATGCTGAAGTAATGTTGTGTAAGCAATATTTGCATTAACATCTGAGACTGAAAAATGTGTTACACAAATGTGGACATCGTGTATTGATGCGTAGCAGATACGAACATGTACATGTCAATTACACAAACTCTCACCCCCCCCCCCCCCCCATCCCTTCATATTAACCATTTCATTGACAAATCCCTGGAAAGGGTAATGTGTTCCTGATGCATACTTAGCATATTCCGTTGAATATTTTGACGTCAATATGACGTAGCCATTGTTGCCTAAAGCAGCATGATCAGCTTCGCAGTCATATTAATTTCAAAATAACAGCTTTCCTGTATTATTAACTTGTAATGAACAATTTTGAGACATTCTGAATTCATTGGTGAAAGGGTTAATGTGTTAAACAGTTTTCTATGGTTTTTCCGTATTAACAGAAAATTGCATTTTTTCTGCTAAATCTTGGTAAATTGAAACGGAAACATGGTATTTAAATAGAAATTAATGGATAAAGGCATTTTTCTCAAGAAAGTGAGACATTCTTATCAAAAATTGTAATTTAGCTACCGATATGATGGATATCTTCCCCACCTTGACTTCATAGTTTCTGGACGTACTAATAAAACAATACACAACACAATTTGTACAGGTTTTATTGACTTTATTAAATGTATATGCAGCCTAAATGAGTCAAAACGGAAGGAATCTGAAATTTTGTGAAACAGAAAATTGCAAATCCTGAAACGGAAAACCATTGTCCCTAGTTAATGTTAGAGATTTGTCAGGAAAATTAGACTTGTGAATGTCAATTTCCAGGCCAAAAAGGGAATCTTTTACATTTACCACTGGAATGACTGGTTCATGAAACAAGCCAGTCATTGTAGTGGCAACTTTACAAAAATACTCTTCTCTTGAGAACACCCCCTCCCCCTCCACCCCAAATCTGAACTTTCTTGACAAATCTTAAGCATTTTAACCCTTTAATGCTCAAGGTTTTTCAAATAAAGTGAAATTTTTCCCAAGTCTATATCCATTTGCATGTGAAGATAAGACAATTTTTGAAAGTTTATCAGTGGAATGATTGGCTCGATATATCGAGCCAGTCATTCCAGTGGTAAATATTTAAAAATAGTCTTATCTTTGCCCGCAGATGGACATTCCTCAAGACCACCGTGGAAGTCGTTGACCAGCTTGCCCATTAAAGGGTTTATAAGCGACTGAAAGTGCCTTCATGGATACATCACATTGGTTTATTACCAGACTACTGTGGCTAACACACTGAGTCTGCATTCTAAATCTTGAATTCTGGTTTCTTGAGAATCAAATAGGAAATACAATGATCAATGAAAAGGTGGGGTAAATAAGTTTGTAAGATATATTTTACCTAAAGTTGACAGCGCAAAGGCCACCGCACAGAACATCCTCAGCATGTCTGTATATTTGCTGGCACAATAGAATCCTGAAAGGCAACACAATACAGAGTTAATACATTGTACACATTTCACAATGGGAAATTCCATGACTTTTCCATGGTCATAGTACTGGTAATACAATGCCAGGAGCTCAAGAACTAAATAATCACATGATGTTCATAAATAGTTTCTCCATATGATTCTGGGAAATAGCCAATAGTTTTGACACAAATCTCTTAGTCATATCAGTTCTGAAACCAAAGGAATAAAATTCGATAAATTAATTACAATTTAACAAATATTCTGTTGAAAACCTTGGAACTAATTTGATTAAGTGCTGGCACCAATAGGTTGCAGGTTGGTAGCAAAAATTCCAATTAAATTACTTTGAAAATATTCACCAGCATATCTGTGTGATTATCCCGAATTAAATAGTTTACGCTATTTCTGATCCGTACTGCACATCTTCAAGCAGTTTCCAGGTTCAAAGTGTTAACAACTTAACCTTCCACGTGTTTTCCATCACCTATGAGAAAGCGTGCCAATGCCCTTTCCAGTTTATCTAACCATCATATCTTAAACGTAAACTAATAATCAACTACGTGATGTGAGGCTGATGTCATAATCATTACGTCATGAATGACTCAATTTAGTCTGTCTTAAATGCTTAATAGTCTGTCAGGTTGTATGAATTATATGTCTTTACAATTTAATAAACATCCTGTTGACTATTTTGTAACTAACTTGACTGGACAGCAACAGCACCCAGTGAAATTAGTTTCAAAATATTCAACAGCTTACCAGTACAGTTTTCTGGAAATTGATCAAAACTGAGTTTGATATGTTTCCTCCACCAAGCCAACAAGGCCAATGAATTTATGCCTAGGAAGTTTGAAACCAACTCAACAACTAGTAGCAGGATTATCATCCAAAAACCGATAAATTAGGCTTGCACGATTACGTGATTAAATTGAAAATCGCGATTACGTTTTAAATCGTGAATTTATATGATTAAAAATTAAATAATCGAATAATTGCGAATATTTTCTATTGCATAAGATATTTTAAAACCTAACGTTCAATGACATTTTGCTTATTGAATGTATGTCCATTTGCAGGGCAAAAGAAGACTATTTTTGAAAATGTATTACTGGAATGCCTGGCTCGAAATCGACCCATGCATTCCACTGACACATTTTCAAAAATAGTCTTCTCTTGCCCTGCAAATGGACTTTTCTAAACGCCATTGCAGTTTTTGTCATTGATATTCTCGTGTTGTTATGTCTTGGCAATTTGCAATCAAGCTGATTAATCGAGTAATAATTGATCGCGATCACTCAACGCAATAATCGCACAAGCCTACGATAAATTGTCATGATAGCCACCGGTCTCTGGAAGGCATATTGGATTTCAGATCATCGTGGACGTCAGCGTGGTTCTTCGGGACTTCTTAGATGGTCTGAGAAACCCTTTCCAGCTTCTGAGTTGTAAACAATCACTTTATTTCCAGCCCCACACCACCCTATTAGTGCCAATAATGCGCACATCCGATTAAACAAATCAAACTTTCATGGCAACAGTGACTGAAGAATGAAGGAAATGTCAATTTCCCTTTCTCCGAGATCTAACAATACTCACCATTCTGTTACTTATGATATACAGCTGGCCCTGACAGCTGGCTCTAGGACTATAGACTTAGAAAGCTTTACCGACTCCGTGGAACCAGGTACTCGGCTCCCAACTGCCGAGTACCCGTCTACCATAGAGCTCATATTGTTTGCATAGCCACCAAACAAGAGAAATCCATGGCTTGCCTCCGTGGGGCTGGGAGGCTGGGTCCGTAACAGAATGGTGAGTATTGTTAGATCTCGGAGAAAGGGAAATTGACATTTCCTTCATTCTCCTTCGATCAATACTCACCATTCTGTTACTTCTGATATACACCAGCTTTGATCAGTAACCTGGTGGGAAGGGGCAAGCCATCAATGCTACTTTTGCCCCTTGGAGAAAGATATAGACTTAAAACCTGACTAACGGAGACGTAAAAGGACCGTCAAGTTAACGGAACCGAATCACATTCGCATCACTGCCCCCCCCCGCCCCTTTTTCTCCTAAGAAAAGGGAGAGAACTCACGAACATGTATCTCGCCTGAAACACAAATATGCCAAGAGGGTTAACTGCTCCTTGCATATCCACATGTATTAGCCTGGGAATGAGCATGAATATATAAGATGAATGAACATGATATATAGACATAATACAAAAAACTCTCACTATTGAATTACCTTATTATAATTGGACTTCAGACGTACCGCCTCCAACCATTCACTGGTCCGGCCATCAGTGACACAATCTGGTTGTCATCCTCTCGCTCAACCATGCCTCCTTTAGATTCTTTTCTTACCAAAGTGAAAAAAGGGTGAAGAGCAGTGTGGTCACTTAACTATCATCTCAAAACAGCTAAAGCGAGTGGATTGGCTGAGTCTGACACATCCCTCATATAGTAATCCGTTAATGAGGACTCACAGTGCCATTGTGCAATGGCCATGATGTCCTCTAACGGAACACCACTGTAAATGGCGGTCGAGGCGGCTATTCCTCTAACATCGTGTGCCCTTGCGCCTTGCACCTGGTGCCCAGTCGCCATCTCATGCGTAATCTGAATGCATTCGACTACCCAACGAGAGATAGTATCCATGGATGCGGCGCCATAAGGCTTCTTATGGCAGATCCACAGATGTCTATCGTTCGACCGTAACGAGTCAGTCCGTTTCCTGTACTTAGTCAACGCACGGACCGGGCACCAGACACTGGCATCACGATCAAACCTTGTTAACTTCGGTATTATGATTGGTTTGCCTGGATATCTCAAAGATTGATTCTTTGACATAAACTCTGCTCTTGGCAGAAGACGCAGACCCTCTCCGGAGACAATAAATCGGTCCTTCTCTGCCGAAAGCGCATGGATCTCACTGCACCTTCTAGCTGAGGAAGCTGCCAATAGAAAAACCGCCTTTAGAGTCAAATGCTTTAGACTAGCCGAACGCAACGGTTCGAAAGGGTGCTTGGCCAGTACATTAAGCACTAAAGATAGACTCCAGGCTGGAATGACTACGGGTTGTCTCGGTCGGAGATTGCTCATTCCCTTCACCATCACATTTAACTGGGCCACCTCTGGACTATCCCTGTTGGCTAGACAAGGGATAACTGATGCCAAAGCTGACTTGTATCCAGCAATTGTGACGGGAGCTAGTCCTGAAAAGAACAGCTCACAGAGAAAGTCTGCTATTTGCTGAATAGTGGATTGAAAGGTATCAATACCCTTTTCTTCACACCAGTCTGCAAATCTGTTAACCTTGTTGTTATATGACTTGAAGGTTGACCTCCTCGCAGCCGCGATGAAATCAGCAGCTTGTCGAGAAAAGCCTTCCGACGTGGAATGTTGTTTGATAACATCCACGCAGTCAATTTGAACATTTCGGGACGCTCGTGTAGGAAGCGTCCCTTGGCCTGGGAGATTATGTTCGGAATCTCGGGCAACTGCACTGGGTTTTCCACCAGCAGATCTAGCAGATCCGTGAACCACGCCCTGCTGGGCCAATACGGCGCTATTAGCAGGACCAGACACAGTTCCTCCCTGATCTTCACCAATACCTTCGGCAGAAGAATGGTGGGTGGGTACGTGTAAGCGTGCATCCCTCTCCAGCTTATCGCCAGAGCGTCTGTATCGACGGCATTTGGATCTGGAATCGGCGAGACATAAGTCATGATTTGAGCATTTTCCCTTGTGGCGAACAAGTCCACGTTGGGTTTGCCCCAATGCTCGAAGATCCTTCGTAGAACTGGAGGGTTGAGGGACCATTCTGTTGGCAGAATTCTCTGTCTGCGAGACAAAGCATCCGCCAGAATGTTCAATCGCCCAGGAATGTGAGTTGCTTTCAAAACAACCGAGTAATTCCTGCACCATTGAATCAAGTGCCACACTTTGATACACAGTGTGGGTGACCTGGTCCCGCCTTGACGATTTATGTATGATACTACCGTCGAATTGTCCGACCGTATCAATATCACCTTGCCCCTGATCATCGGAAGAAACTCTTCCAACGCCAGTTCCACTGCCATCATTTCCAACAGATTGATATGCAGCTGGCTCTCCTGGAGAGTCCATGTGCCCGAGACCTGGTTTTCTCCCAGGCAGGCCCCCCACCCCTCCAGCGATGCATCCGTGTACACGGACAGCTGGGGGTGGGGTAGGTGCAGCGAAACCCCTACTAGGAGATTCTGACGCTTTTTCCACCATACAAGATGCGACATTATCGGCTCCAAAACTGGCACCAGTTTTGACAGGGGTTCTGTTCTCTGTTTCCACAGAGACATCAGATACACTGGATAGGTCTTCGCATTAGAGAAGTGTACGGGATCACCTGCTCCATGGAGACCATCATGCCCAGCATCTGAAGAAACCGCCTCGCCTGAATGTGGTTTCCCACTCGAAAACTCTTGAGGATGGCTAACAGAGACACCACTCTGGGCTCTGACGGGTAAACCCTGCCCTCCTCGAGATCGAATCGCATCCCCAAATAAACGAAATGTTGCGTGGGTGTCAACTCGGATTTCTCCTTGTTGACTATCCAGCCTAGATCTGAAAGTAGCTTCAGAGTCAGAGCAGTATCCACATTCAACCTGGCTGCCGAGTCTGCCTTGATCAGCCAGTCGTCTATGTAGGTCTGTAGCGCCACGTTCTCTTTTCTGAGAAACGCTGTCACCGCAAGGACCACTCTTGTGAAAACCCTTGGAGCTGTCGACAGGCCAAACGGGGGAACAATAAACTCCCATACTTGATTCTGAAACGCAAATCTCAGAAACCTGCGACAACTCCTGTTCATTGGAATGTGGAAATATGCATCTTTCAGATCGATCGACACACACCACATTCCTTTCCTCAATCCTGCCATTACCGACCTCAGCGTTTCCATCTGGAACCGAAGCGTATGGATAAACCAATTTAATGGCCTGAGATTGAGCACGGGTCTCCATCCCCCTGTGCTCTTGGGGACAAGGAACATATTTGAATAGAAGCCTAGAGTGTTCTGGTTCGCTGGTTTTATTGCTCCCTTCAGAAGCAAACCCGACACTTCCTTTTGAACGGCTTCTAACTTGTCTGGTTCCCTTGGTATGGGTGTCCAGACAGGTGCCAAAGACAGATTCTGCGGCGGAAAGTCCCACCACTCCGGCATGTAACCCTGGGATAACCATCCCAGGACCAGACTGTCTGGCGTCACACCTCGCCAGGCCTCGACGAAGCGCATGAGCCTTCCACCCACCATAGACGCCTCGACGTCTAACGGGGTTGTCCGGCTCGCGGTCCCCCCTTTCCTAACGAGAGAGAGAGAGACCCATTTCGGTCTTGGCTCGGCAGGTCTAACTGGCACCGCTGTTCCTGTCAGATACGAAAGGAGCTCTCGTACCCTCAGGTACGATCCACTCCCTTCTTTCCGCCCTTTGAGGACATACCCTTACCCTTCCCCGTCCCGCCTCTAGGGCGATCAGGAGCAACATTGGGGAGGGTAGAGGCCTCCACAACCTTCGTGGCTTTCTTAGCCGGCGGCGGCTGAGAAAAACCAGACGAAGCAGAAGTCGCAGTAGGCTTAGCTTTCGCCGTGCCTTTCTGCTTCTTCTGCTTCTTTGAAGATTGAACAGCTAACGGTTTCCCTACAGCCCCCAGTGCGTGCGCTTGCCGCACTAGCTCCAGCTCTAGGTTTACCGCCAACCGATTCTGCGCAATGCTGGCAGTGTCCTCTAGGATGGCCCACGCCTGGCCACCGAAGATGCTAGGCCCTGTCAGGGGTGTCCCAAGAAGACGCTCCCTGACTGCCGTAGCCGGACGCATATGGTCAAGGACCATTTGCCTCCTGGACTTTGTCACACGTGCCTGCACCCTTGCCAGCGCGTCCATAGACAGCACCAAGCCATCATTGACGCACGAAAGCGCCACAGGTGGCACAGGGTGGCCTGTCCCCCCTTCAGCCACACCGACTGAAGAAGGCGATACGAATGGTTGACAGCACTCATAGCTGCCCTCACACCCTCATCGCATAGGGACAGGACTTCATCCTGGTGTGCCTGGGACTTGTCCACAAGTGCCGGACCGGGGCCACCCGCTCCAGCACTCTGAACACCCAGAACCCATCGGTCATCCTCGGTGACAGATGGTACCACACCATACCTGTCGTATTCCCCCCGTGGAATACGACACCTCGCCCGCACCTCCCTGGAGGCCGCAGGGAGCTGGCCCTTGGTCATGAGCTGCTTACTATAAATAGCCTCAAGCAACTCGATGAACCGTGGATCCAGTCCAACAGACTGGATCCGGGCTGCGGGCAAGATCCCCGTCCTAATCGATGCAACCGACGGACGGGGCGCATCCTCCTCGGCCGTGGCCGAAACCACAGACGGGTCAACCCTGGCTAGCCAAGCCAGAGCATCCGACCAGTCTAATAATAATAATAATAATACAGCATTTGTATAGCGCCATTTATCAATTTGACTAATTTTCAAACGCGCTTCGGTACATATGTCTTTTTAGTCTTTCTTTAAATTTCTCCCTAGAGCTTATCGTTTTAATATCCAGTGGTAGGGTATTCCAAAGTTTTGGTGCGGCGATGCTGAAAGCTCTGTCTCCACATGACTTCAGATTGGATCGTGGAATGTTTAGCAGGTGTTGAGCTGTAGAGCGAAGAGCACGGTGCGGATGGTGGGGCATAATGAGATCCTTCATGTATTCTGGAGCTTCATCGTGCATGCATTTCCATGTTAGGAGGATAAGTTTGAAGTCAATTCATTGACGGACAGGTAGCCAGTGGAGGTGTTTCAATACAGGGGTTATGTGATCACGTTTCTTGATCTTCATCAGGACACGGGCTGCAGAATTTTGAACCTGTTGTAACTTGTTCAGTGACTTTGCCGTTATACCATATAGTAGGCAGTTACCATTATCCAGACATGATGTTATAAATGCATGGATAAGCGTTTCTGTTGTTTGATGTGTTAAAACAGTTCTTATTGAATTAATGTTTCTTAGATGGTAATATGCCGCTTTGCAAATAGATGTTACCTGCGCATCCATATCCATAAACGGATCAAATATTACACCTAAATTTCTGGCCGATGGATTTGCCGTAATCAGACTGTTTACTAGTTGGACTTCGGTAGTATGAACCTTACTACGTTGATGTTTTGTCGATATCACGAGGAAATCGGTTTTGTCTGGGTTTAGTTTAAGCTTGTTAAATGTCATCCACTAACTAATGTCTGCAACACAATTCTGTACTTGTTCAAGAGCCATGGTCTCGTTTGTATGCACGTTGGGTTGGAATGTCAGGTAAAGCTGCGTATCATCCGCATACATGTGGATCTGGAGATTATGTTGTTTCGCAATGTTTACAATAGGTGCCGAGTACACAGTGAAAAACTTCGGACCGAGAACTCAGCCTTGCGGTACACCGTACTCTAACAGGACACTAGCGCTGGAGGAGTTGGAGATAGTCACAGCTTGGTGTCTGTCTGTGAGGTAGGACCTTACCCATGATAAGGCCGTTCCAGTTATGCCTATGTGTCTACTTCCGAGGAAGACACCCCCGTGAACACGTCACCCGTTGACGCGTTCACGGGCCTGCCAGCCACGGCCTCCCGGCAAGGAGCCGCGGCTGACACGCCAGGCACTCCGGTACCAAACGGTTCCACCGCCACCCCATCAAACACACCAGTCCATGGGGTAGGCCCGCACGGAAAACCGTGCGGACCCATAGCAGACGCGGAACCGTGGCCAGACACGGGCGCCAACGGCACCCCACGCCTGACCTCCGGACCAGGCGAGATAGGTGAGTAGCACGCCTGGCCCGGCACACCCGTCACTGTGTCGGCTGGCGTCAAACCAACCGTCACGGGACCGGTGCCTGATACCAGATTGGCCTCAACCACGGGCGGAGGCGCTGCCCTGGCTTGCGCCAAGCCAGACAGATGGAGGATGGTTCCGTCCAGGACGGAATCGACCTCCATATTCTCCACCCGTGGCATCACAGGCCGCAGCAACCTCTCCTCCTTGGCCTCCTCGTCTTCAGACTCCGAAGAGTTGTCACTAGACGAGGAAACCGTGGAGCCGTCCTGGCGGATGGCTCCCATGCCTGACGGACCGACCACCGCTACTGGACCACCCGGAGGTGGCCGCAGAGAGACAGAACCCGTCAGGCCGGAGCCCAACGGGACTGCCAGGGGGCCGTACGAGACGCTCCACGATTTAACTTCGAACCACCTGACCCCGCGTCAGACCCAGCCACATCCTTCTGGGCAAGAAACTTTAACATGATATCCGCGGACCACACTGCACACACATTACACCTACTATCAAGGTTACATGGAGTACATCTAAAGCAGACATGGTCCTTAAATAGGACCCGTACGAACTTGTGGCACTCGTCACATGATGGCGGGGCTGGCTTGGCCTATAAATAAGCACAAACCTACAATAAGCAAGTGGAACGAGACACGGATGGAAGGCAGACAATTAATTCTCAAATAATTTGACCATAAATTAACTGTAAACCCTTCCGCACCCCACCCCGCAACGTTACAGCAAAGATCGCATTGATTATGACGACAAGAACGAAGCGGGCATAAATACACCCATAATTGATCCTCGAAGATGTATAACGGAACCAGGAATCATATCGCATAGCATTCGGGGTATATTTACCAATCAATATAAATTATACTCCTAACGAAAGCCGAAACGATATGTGAAGAAACAACAAAATGTAAACAAACTGCTGTAGCACACGGTAAAACCGCAGACCACACATCTAATCAAGAATTTTGAAACCACCGATCATTGCAAACAGATCGTGATAACACGCAAAACTTGAACATTCCAAAGTTTTCCGGTACCATTTTTAGTACGCAGCACCCAGAACAAGATGCGCGAATTAATGAAAAAATGTTCTTCACATAAACATCCGAGCACCACGGGTGTGACGTCACCAACTCGGATCTTACGGAGAACGACGTCAGCCGATATTCGTGTTACAAATACCATAGCAAACACCTATTTTCATATCTGCCAATCGCCTGTTGGGGTTAAAGAAGGCGATCATCTGGCACATCTCGTTGTTAACACACGTCCCAGATTCTTTGGGGTCAGAAATTGTAACACGCGACACAACAAAATTTAGAGACCTAAGTCTTTTAACTATGGAATAATAAGGAAATATACGACCTGGTTTCTATCCTCGGCGGTATCCATATTATCCAATTATCCTTGCAAGAGAATCACTAGCTATCACAACCACAGACAAAAAGACTTAGATTTATTCCTTAATCTCTCCACTGCGAAAAGCATGTATAGCTCTTGTTGCTATGCAAACAAGAATGAGCTCTATGGTAGACGGGTACTCGGCAGTTGGGAGCCGAGTACCCGGTTCCAAGGAGTCGGTAAAGCTTTCTAAGTCTATAGTCCTAGAGCCAGCTGTCAGGGCCAGCTGTATATCAGAAGTAACAGAATGGTGAGTATTGATCGAAGGAGAATTTCTGATTTCAAGGCATCAAGCCATTTCTATATTCTTCTAGGGTGTAATAGAGTATTAACATGTCTTTATGGTTTTATCATGATAGGTACTTAGATCGCTTACATTTAATAATGTCACTATTAGCTCATCTGGCCAGAATGGCCAAGTGAGCTTATGCCGTGTCAATCATCTGTCGCCCATCTTTCTGTCATCTATCCATCTACCTGTCAGTCCATCCATCATCCATTATAGTGGTAGGCCCAAGAACTCCTATTCAGAATTCTGATTGGTCAAATTTTTTCGATGGTCATGTTGGAATTTCTGAAAATTCACTGAAAGCGTTTAGAGCACTACTACTCTTTACCGCTAATCAATTACCCAATTTCAACGAAACTTGGATGGAATGACCATATGGTACTGAGTACTGACTGGACTGGGTAGGAGGCTTAAACAGTTCTAATGAGAAATTTGATTGGTGTTTTCTTCGGCAGCCATCTTGGATTATCCAAAAATTGTCCATAAAGCCATTAAAAGATATCTTCTCCTAAACATCTTGGCATCCTTTCATAAAATTTAGTCGGATCTTAAATGGCGATCAGTCGGATAGGCCCCAGGATTTCTATTCACCATTTTGATTGGTAAATTCTTCTGCCGGAAATATAGAATTTTCTGAAAATTTTCCTAAAATCATTAAAAATGTGCTAATCAATGGCCCAATTTCAACGAAATATGTGGAATGATCCTACAATAGTAGGCTTCAACACTTCTAGCGAGAACCTTTTTTGGCCAATGTTTTGGTGGCCATCTAAGACCAGCTTGGATTTTTTGAAAGATTTTCAGAAATCTTTTAAATATCCTATAAAGCTTAGTGGATTTTAACTAAATTTGGCTGGCAGGATTCTACTATGGTAGGCTTCAAAACTTCTAAGAATTTTGATAGGTCTATTTTTCCAGTGAGCACTTTGGATTTTATTAAAATTCCTTCGTAATGAATGGCTCAATTTCTACGGATCTTCATTATATTGGAACTCAAAGATGTGATTCCCAAACGAACTTGCTCTGTGAGTTTAAGCGCTATGTGTGGATACAAATGCACATGATTGTTGTAAAATTAAATTAAAACCACTAATATAAGTCAAGGTGTGCATTTAAAGAAAATGAATGCCTGCGTTATGGTGCCAGCTGCACGTAAAAGTAGTCTTCGTGAGACAGAGTCACAGAGATGACACACATTCAGGTGAGGGTGGTGCACCAGACCGTCGCGCTGACGAATGGAGCGACAGTCTGGATCAATGAATGATTATGGGTATTTCAATATATATATATATATATATATATATTGTCAAAATAGATAAAAAATATAGAATTTGACATGATGAAGGGAGGTAACTCATGATAACTCAATTAATATGTTGTAAGTTACCTCCCTTGAGTCATTATAAACTATATACAAGGGTAGGGCCATTCAGTGTTCAGGATCCCTACAACACCGCCACCCTAGAAAATTTTGGATGTCTAAGCTCCAGCTGCCTATGAAGCTGTCTGATTGTTATTTTCAATTTTCTCTTGGGGTACGAGTACTTTAAACAGTATAGTCGAGTTGCTTAAATTTGTGAGTACTGAAATTCGTGAATTTGTTTTTATAGCTCTCGTTCTATGAGGTAGCGTTGCCTGGAATACATCTACACAGTAGCCATGTTTTGATTGACAGTTCTGAAGCTTTTGACAAAGTTTTGAGCAAAATACGGTCAAAACGAGAAACTTTTCATACAATTACTGATGGTAGTGATAAAAATTGCAAGCTTCCTTAATGCACTTTCTTAGATTACTATTTAGCACCTAACATGAGCAACTTTTACCATCCAAAGTTACCACCTGCTTTGGTTATATTTTTTCGCCGCGTCGTATTAGCCTGATTGACGGGAGTGCATCAAAATTTTATTGGAGAGGCTCTAGAGGAAGGGGTGGGTGCTTATTAATCATTTACCAAAGTGTCAAAATTAACATAAAGTGCACACATGGTTTTTTTAATGATAGACATTTTTAAAATTCTTTCCTTTATGCCTGCTGAACATGTTTTAAAGACCCTAGCGTTAGCTCATTTCTTCAGCTCATTAATATTTGTGAATTTCATGTGACGTCACTACCTAACGAAAGCAGCAGTGTCAACTGCTTTTATAGTTTATACATTCATTTGTAGGACACATTTTTTGGCTAAAACGGGCAAAATTAGCAGTTGAAACATTCAACGAACTAATAGTGATATTTAAGGATTTACAAGCATGTACCAGACAGCTGAAGATGCATAATCACCAATTCACGAAATTCGGTACCGCTATTTCACACATAACCTGGCGAGGTGGGTCAGTTCAAATGCTTGGGATTTGTTTAAAAATTTTGTACTGAAATTTTTTCATTTGTATTCGGAAGTGTTATTTCACATTGTGTTAAATTCTTGCGCAGATCTGTTTAAGAGTTTTCTTTCATGAGTGCATTACTTGCTTAGATTCACGAACTTCGGTACCCATAGTATACACATCACAAATCTCAAAGGTGACAACTGCAACCTCTTACCACCTTGCATGACGACGACGATGAATCGATGATCCATGTATTTCTCTACATTATAGTCTGCTCCCCAGAGTAAGACCATAAATAAATACCAAAGTGAGCGGGCCATTAAATTTGAGTTTAATAAACATAGGCCATGGTTGATGATGATAATGATGATGATGAAGATGATGATGACACTAATGATGATGAATAGATGATCCATGTATTTCTTTACTTTATTCTTCTCATAGATATGTATTCCCAGAAATGATTGATAAGAAAATAATCAATATTCTTTTTTAATTATTTAAATTTACCGGTATTGAGACTTCCAGTCTTTGAATTAAGACAAATGTTTGGCAACGTACCTTTTTGTCTTTAATTTATGTCTTACTGTCACATGTGATCACATTCACTGTGACTGTATCCGTGTTACTAAAATTACCTAAAAAACTACTGTCAAAATAACATCATTTACTCCGAACTTGTCTGTTCGCTTATCAAAGAAACTAGGATTCAAACCTACCAGATAACTTCTATCATCTATGTGATGTCACGTTGTACCATACGCCCAACGAAATACGAAAGCATAAACGCCACAACGGTAACCAGTTTTGCCAGACCACAGGCCGAATTATTGGGTTGTTGATCAGCGTAACATATTCAGAGACGCTTGATAATGACAATAATAGTACGAAAGTCAAGCTCAAACGCCGTGACGAAAAGGCGAGACCGGTTTGACAAGTTTGAGCCATGTTTGATAAGTATTGTATGAAGACTCTGTGGGCAGTACAGAATTTTATACGCTCCGCCTCAAAACTTTACGCTCCGAATGATATGAAATGACGGATTGACTTGAATGCGGAACGAAGAGCATTTATTTTCAACACCACGTCAATGAATTAGTACAAATTCTCGCTATATACAGTGAATATTTCTAAGCAATGTTACTGAAAGCTCTTGCTGACCCAGACAGCAACAGCTTTCAGCAACGAGTTTTTTTCTAAAATACATACAAACCAAGATTCAAAACAGAGTTATTGGTATGTTTACATATGATCTTATAGGGTCTATGAAATGTTTAAGATTAAGTCTGTATTTTGCTATATTGTTTGTTTGTTTGTTTGTTTTAATATTGTAATCAAACAGCAGCCGGATCGAACGAATTTTGAGATTGTGTTTACATTTCATTTTAGCTGTGAGTTTGAACCAATTTTCATTATTCGATTGCGGTGCTCCTTACATAGGAGGGATATTCCTCTTCAGTTTGTTTACCGCTTATTTTTCTGGAATGCCATTATTGGCTGTTCGACGGACTTACTATAGATGAAGTTTATTTTGAGTGCTTATCAGATGCACGCATTTACTTGGATAGATTTATATTGGATTGTGTTCACTTGAGGAATAGTTATTAAAGACTATTCATAGGAGACGAACGTGAATTTTAGACGGCGTGGCTTTTGTTAGGTTGCAGATTTTCATATCAAGTAATAGCTAGCCCTAGACGTTAACCACTCGATTATGATAGCCTGTTTTTGAGGTTCATACGATTGGTGTCTTGGAATTTGTTTGATTTTCTTTGAATGATGATGCTAGAAGTTGTTGTAGATGCACGGTGCAACGGGTTCCGGTGTAGTTATGCAATGAATTTCTCGCAGATTCTCAGACAGATGCTTTCTGATGTGTGTGTGTGTGTGTGTGTGTGTGTCGAAACGGAATTCAGAGTGGAATGGTTACATGCCAATTTTGGAGTAACGCTGTGATTAGATCGTGAGCTTTACGTTAGCATGATTTCAAATCCGATTATAAACAGCTACTTTGGCAATTGCAGTTTGTCTGACGTTGAAGTTTCCAAAATATTTGCGTTCTCTTTCGCGGTGTGCAGTATGGCAGTGCGTTGCTTTCTAAGTTTTATTTGCGTAAAATGTTAGTGGGCTCGGATTCTGTATGGCCAGCTGATTAATTGGTAAACGTGGCTGTATTTTGTACGGCAGTAAGTTGCTGTATTGCCGCTTAATTTGAAAGCGCTTTTAACTTATTTGTGATAGGTGTATAGTTTGAGTACTGCACAGTCGGAGAAAGGGAACGTTCAACGTCATGACCTAAGGAGGCGGGTTTCATTGCTGTAATAGCAGGTAACATTAGTTTTTGACATTTCCGCCTTCTTGTACTAAATTGTTATCAGGTCTTAAAACTGTATTTTTAAGCAGCTTTTTCTAAACCATTATTTGATTCCATGTTCGTACATGCTCGCGTAATTAGTCCATGTGACTATGGGCTACGTTCATGGAACCAGATACGTCTCATTTCCTGCTGTCAGCCACATTGTCACGTGGTCCGCTCAATTTGTCCAGTAAGAGTATAACTTTCAGTAGACTGTATTGGATAGTCACGTATTTCGCCAGTAACATTTGATTAAGAGATGCATTATGTTAAAATTGTCCAGTAGTAAATGAATTGAAATGGATTGTGTTAAAATCAGCATTTGGAGCTAAAAATACAAGTCACGCTTCCAGATTTAGAAATTACAGAGAAACCGAAACTTCTTCTTGTTGCGGATATTCCACCACTTCAAGGCGCAACCGATTATTGTCCAGTTTATGAAGATTACATTCATGTGGGTACACGTACAGAACGGATAATTGTTATTACCTAATATACGACACTAGGAGTTTATCTGATTGTTAATTACGAGATGCCCTGCATTTATTGAATATTTCAAATCTGTTTGTTAAAGTGCTAGGTCATTGTCAAAGGGGCGTTGCTCCCTCTTGACGACGGCTTCAGTCCTAAAGTGTCATAGTTTAGAGATTTCTATTAAAGTAAGTCGGCCACACACTTTTCAGGCTAAAGCCAGGATAGGTGAACCGGATTTATTAGATAGCAGCCTAGGGTGCTTATCAGCTCTGTCTTGGCCATTTCTGATTAATTTAGTAAAACTTTGACTGGGTACTTTAAAATTAGTTCCAAATTGCCACACATTTGGCTCTAGGTGTCAACACCCATTGGATGCTCAAAACTTAGTCCGGTATCACATTAACCCAGGCCGCAAGGGGAAGCTTGTCCATCTTAGCAGGGAGTGCGAAAGTAAAGCAGCCGGGTATAAACAATTTCTTGTGATGAATGTTGGTTAGATGTGTTTTCAAGAACACATTTGAACAATATTGCTCGCCATTAAGGGTTTACAATTAAGTGATAAGTTTGCTTTATTTGCCCAGGCTATTTCAATAGCGAGTTCGTGCTCCTATAACCTAAGAAGTTATCCTCAGGACAGTCTAAAAATCAATAGGCCAATCCAGGATGATAAAAAGTGTGTTTTGTTTGAAAGATTATTACATGTTTAATGAAATTGCACCAGAATAATAACCATACAGAAATAGTGTAACCAACTATCGCTAGATAAAGTCTGGAATATTTACAATTTTTTGCACATCGGGGCGCTGCCATTTTATCGCGTCTAGTGAGGTCAGCCCCGCACCACCGCTATTGCTATGACTGGAGAAGCGAGGCCAATAGATGCGGGTATATATTTTAGGGAAGTATACGTAAATGATAATAGTAAACGAACTGCTGAAGCGATTCCAATGATGCTAGGATCTCTAAATAGGTGCCGACCTCGGGATTAATATGATATAATGGATGCTAATATCGGACAAGAGGTTCAAAAGACTGAAATATATAAAGAAAATTATTCATCTAAGATACAATCTGAGAATATGTTATCCTTTTTTGGTAAAATTCAGCATGAAATGGTTTTTGTCTCGCAGACTCTATCTTTGCGTATTGTCATTAAATTGGAGTATGCTTAAAGCTGAAAGAAATGGCTATTTGCCTGACCAATTATAATTTTACTCACGTAAATATTGCCAGAGATATCAATAAATGAATTAACATTTTGACATAAAATCTTGGAATTTTCATCGCCGATCAATATTGCCCGGCAAGCTGTAGTAATTTCAATAATTAAGATATTTTGATGGAATTTTCCCCGTTATGTGATAACATTGTAAAGCTTCAGCACATCAAATTCTGTCATTGTAGCTCTAATATTCATTCTGATATGGGATGATGGATAGAGCGCATCCTGAAATTTTTGCTTGAAATTTTGCAGGCTTAGTTTTTCCTGCAGAGTGTATCTTTTGAACCACTGGTCCGATTTTAACATCTCTAGCATTGGATAAATCTTTGAATTTGCAGCTATAGGTAGGTATCAGAATTATTACAATCAGTTCTGTGGTTCTGGCAATATTATCATATCATATGTTTTCTTGGAATATATATTTATACTGCCTGCGACACACGCTATAACGGTATCTTGAGTCGGCTGAGTAATTTGACAATATGCACGTGTCAAGTGTGCCACATCATTTAACCCTTATCGCATGGTGTAAAATGCGTAATAGCCTACTTACAGAGATAGTGTCGGGGTACATTTTGGAAAAAAAATGTTGCCCAAACGTGTTGCTCTTGTGCACAGCACTGACTTACAGCAACATTGTTACCAAAATGAACTCATTCTGATAGGATAGAGAAAACGGAATCTATGCTCCAGCGGTCTAGGGGTTAACGATTCCCCACTGATTTCAGATACTAGAATTACTTGAAACACTTACTAGCTTAACTGGACAATGTCCTAACGATTACCCGGGAGGACGTTACATTTGAGGAGTTTAGGGAGTACGTGACCTTGAACTTCGTGTCAGCCAACGAGGGAGAGCGCATTAAATATGACCTTGAGGGGGTTCGGCAGAGGCGCAATGAAACCATTATCACCTTCAACCGAAGGTACAAAGAACTGAGCAGCCGGGCCTACCCACAGGAGAACAACGACAATCGACGTACCGTACTGGGAATCTACCTGAGGGCGTTGGCTGATCATAGCCTAAGCAAACGAATCATCCGGAAGCGTACGACCACCTTGAACCGAGCTATTGAAATAGCTGAAGAAGAGGCAGTGAGTGACGACTTACTGCAAGCGATGAAGATCGATAGTGATCATAATCGAGAGGAAAGAATGGAGGTAGATATGTTAGAGTCGGCAGAGGAACGCGAGATATGGACGGTCGTCAAGACGTTGGAAAGACAGACTGCTCGACAGAGCAAAATGATCGAGCAACTCTGTGGCTTGGTTAGGGACATGCAGCTACAGCGACGGAAGCCGGTGACCGGGGCCGCCCAGCCCACGAAGAAGACAGACCCGCAGGCAAAGCAACGCGCCCCACCCTCGCCCCGACCAGTCAGGACGGGGGGGACGAGAGCAGTACATTACCTGCTATATTTGTGGCCGGGTCGGTCATTACAAGAGTGACTGCCGTCAAGCGGTACAGCCACGGGAAGACGTCAGCAGACAGCCTGCCCAGCGACCCCGACAACCGCGACGGGTGCTGCCCATAACCTGGTTCTCAGTGCGGGAGAGAAGGGCACATGGCCCAGAATAGTTTTGGGGGGTACAGGAGCCGGCAGATGACTTCCGCCGTAACAGTGAAGTGTTTTGGGTGTGGCAAAGATGGCCACTATGTGAGAGACTGCCCACAGCACGGATATCCGCTGCAGAATGGTCCTGCCGGGACCCAACAAAAGGGTCCGAATGACCGCAGGGCGATCAAACGTCCCCGCACCGACGATATGGACATTGACTTAGTCGACCGACGACAGCAGGAAAAGAACATCACGCCGCGCGACTGTTCCAGGAACGTCAGGAAAGACTTGAACAATCGTTTGAAGAAAAATGACGAATATGAAGACAGAGACGGTTTTATCTTGACTGGGGAGGGGACGGATGAAATGGGCCGTTATTCATACAATGTCGGACACAATTCATCCTCCCGCCGGAACAGCTACGCCGAAGTCGTCAATGGACGAAGGAGCCCGGGAAACGACGACGGAGAGAGCCGTTGGTGAGATCACCGACCGAGCGGTTCTTAATCTGTCTAAAAATGGATAAAGACGGCCCATCGGATCAGGGTAAGTACCTGCATGCCTTAGTGGATACTGGTGCTAGCACATCCTTGATTCGTAAGGATATATGGCGTAGCATGTTGAATGCTAGGCCATTGAAAAGAGCAAGAACGCTCTTAGCTGTAAATGGTTCCCCGATAAAGTTGTTGGGGGAAACACAAGCAAGATTCGAGAATGCCCGACCCATCCCTAGTACGATTGTGGCCAGAATGAGGCATGAATGTTTACTTGGAGCGGATGCTTTGCACCTGGGAAATGCAAAGATTGACTATCAGGCCAAAATAGTAGTATGGTTTGGCCGGGTATATCCCTTTGAATATCCACATAGGGAACAGACGAATTATGTCTATGCTAGTTGTAAAGAAACGACCGGATATAAAGATATCGACCAAGTCATGGTGGACTTTGCCGATATCTTTGATACGGCTCGTCCAAACACGTTAGGATTGGTCCCCAAAGTGAGGTGTACGGTACCAACAGGAGATGCTTATCCTATAAGGCAAAAAGCCTACCGTCTACCGCTGGCCAAGCAGTATATAGTCAAGAATCAAGTGGCTGAAATGCTGGCAGCGGGCGTCATAAGACCATCGTCATCGCCATGGGCGTCGCCCATTACGTTGGTCCATAAAAAGGACGGGGGGGGGGGAACTAGATTTTGTGTCGACTACAGAAAGTTGAATTCTGTGTGCAAGAAGGATAGTTATCCACTGCCAAACATAGCCGATATTTTTGATTCGATGTGCGGCGCAACGATATTTTCGACTATGGACTTGAAGTCTGGCATCCTTATATGCTGCGCAAGCGCGGGCGTATGCCGGATGACGATTTTGACAGCAAGCAACCCCGGCTGGATATGAAGCGGAAGCACGGGTATAGGCGGGAGAACGAATCCGGTAACAAGCGACTCCGGATTGGCGTAGTAGACTCCACCATTTATGATGACGTGCTATACGCTGATTTCATCAGTCGTATAAATGCCGTTATTCAGCGGCACGACCACCAGTAGCGTGTATTATATCGCTATACTTAACATCGCAAATAGCCAGTACGTAAAGTATCATAACAATTAAGACTAAATTCGTTCGCAAGATACTAAAATGTATTCGTTTGAATTGTGTATAATGGCGTTGTGGTTTAGCAGGATATCGGGTATATGTAAGGACTCGAGTATACACCGCCTACCGAACGGCGTCATGATAACTAAGCCGGAGACTGTGTCGGTGATACGGGCCGAATGGACCGTGATAGTATCCATCGACCACCCTTACCTACCCGCAGAGTTCCTGGGACGGTTGGCCCAAATGGCCAGTCTCGCCGCTAGCATGGGTACCAAAACATCGTTTTTAAGCGGGAACGATATATACGGATTACAGCATCGAATACGGGGGGTAAGGAAGATGGCATGCCAAACACAGCAAACCATGAGTAGTCGAAGTGGCACTAGGCAGAAGCGAGGGTTATTTAACTTTGTGGGCGACATCGCATCATCGCTGTTCGGTACCGCTACATCTGGGGATATAAACGCCATACGAGATGTGGTAAAGAGGGCGATGACAAATGTGAACAAAGTGGTGCATTTTACCAACCAGTTGACGTCGCATGTCAAATTAGCTTTCCGAGATATTGGTATGAACACGGACCGTATTAACGAGTTAGGCGACAACTTGGCCACTGCAACGGGCAACATGAGCCGAGCGCTCAGGCAGCAGGGGATTCGATTGTTGGAACTCTATGCATTGGTACGGTTAGGACATGTTATAGACTCGGCTGAACATGTGGTCTATGACTACCAAAAAGCAGCCGAACGATTCCATAGGCAAACGGCATCCTTGGAGTTGGGTCGTCTAACGGAGGAACTTTTTAGTCCCGACGATCTGACGTCCGTATCGAAACAGGTTAGTGCCGAATATAGGCTGATAAGACCGTATCAGTGGTATTACAGAAATGTAGTGGTATATCCGTTGTGGCAGGACGAATCGAAGCTCGATTATGTGGCGACGCTACCGTTAATTGACGGAGGACAATATATCGAATATGGACTACACTCATGGCCTGAACCATTGGCCAAGACAGGGTATTACATGCAAGTGATGCTGGCCCGTACCAGCATTGGTCTAGATACCAAGACTGGGTGGTACTTTACCGCGTGGGGGTGTCATGGTGCCAACCCTAGGGTGTGCCAGGGACAACTACGGGTCGACAAGACCCACGTGCCCTGTATTGTGAGTGTATTGACAAATGCGACTGATAGCAACTGTAATATTCAACTAACGAAGTCAAACGTAACCACTAGTAAATTATTTACCAATAAAAAAATTGGCGTAGTGTTGCAAACGTTCGGCGATAGACGGTGGAAATTCATTGCGACGGACGACTGATGGACCGATGTATGGTGAGTAATGGCGTGTATGCATTGATGTCTGGGGAATGCGGGTATAGTGGGAGGGGCTGGCGATTCGAGCCTGTAGCGGACGTACACTCGAATAGGCCTAGCCATTGAAATGTCCCACTTGGATGTGTCCGGCGTTCTAAATCAATCCATGATAGTTGACCATTTAAAACTACAACCGTGGAACCATTTACAAAAGTCTAAGTACGTGCCGCTAGCACCATTATCCATGATCGACCCAGTGATGGTCGATGGCATTGGGGTACATTCTTTCGTATCATATTCAACGGGTTCCTTCGTAGTTGTGTTAGTAGTTGTGCTTATATTATACAAATGTGGCATGTTATCACGCATGTGGAATGCGCTTAAATGCAAGCCACGTGCGGCCCATAAACACAGGCCACGTGCGGCCCATAGTAGTGAACCGCATATCATCACACCAACTATTCAGACCCAGCAGCCCCGGAGAACTGCAGCTCTACCGGAGCCGCTGCGGATGGCAACCGGGTCGTCGCCTAATGCTAACGCCAGGACTGAGATCGACCCGACGGCTGCCGAATGGATAGAGATGGAGACGTACATTGACGTGGTGGATCCTAACGTGAGCATAAACCGCTTGGAGGTATCACCATGACATTTTGGCACTAACTTTATATGTTTCTACTGGAACATTAATTGGTGAATATTAAATGTTGTAGCACGAACATTAGTATGGTGCCATGTTGGTACTGTATTATTTAATAGGAAAAATTCACATGATCTGTAATGATATTTGCACTGTAGGATTAAGGACTGACATTTTTGGTGACGTCGTCACGATTAGATGACGTCATTAGAGTAATTGATTGTGGTATATTATACTATTGTATTGCTTGATTGATCATATTGTTCTCTATGTTAAGTTACGCGTGGATCGAGGTTATCGACCACGGTTTAATGATGCTATTAATGTGTTTCCGGGGGCGGTCTTTTGCGCTCGATATTCTGCTACCCGAACATGTATGTTTGTATAGTTATCACCCATACACTACCGTATGCTACTAACGTACTTCCGAGCATTCCGCTACTCGGACAAGTATTGGTGTATAATATATTGACCTGTATTATTGATTTCTTGACAATTGGATAAATATCAGGTTGTATCCGTTCAGGCTGCTGGTATAGGTTTAGGTTGTTGATAGTCCACAACAAGTTAGTTGACACTCTCTTAAGGCCTTAAGAGAGATGGTCAATTAACTTTGGTTGTGGGGCGTATGTAGATATGGGATTGTCTTCTGGGGGGTCATGACCCCGGGGACATCTTATGTTTGCAGTCTAAGACCCCAGTGAATTACTATATTTGAATACCAGGCGAGCTAAGGAACAGATAACACAATGAGCAGGAAAATAATAGCGTGATCTATAGTGTGTGCATCAAGTCGATGCAAAACTCACACGAAAATGTAGCTGAAACAATAAGTGAAATTGGAATAGAATAGACTAAGACTTAGGGCAGTGAGCTGATGGAGTCCGTCGGTGGTTGAAAGATGAAAGTTATTGCTGCAGCGGCGGCATAACCTTTTATAGTATTCAGCAGAAATTACGACCAATAGTTTTCTAAATATTCAAGCAAGAGCGTCGGTATGGTGCTACGGACAGAGTGTACGTAGCACAGACTGAATGACTCATAGAATGATGTAGTAACGTGGCGACGACCGACTTACCATAGGACCGTGATAATGTGACCGAGTTTCTATATTTCTATAGAGTCAAGTTTGTGGGTGGTAATTTTGTCGAAACTGAAATCGAAACTGAATCTAAACCGAGCGCAAAAGGGATACTTGTGCCGGATAATGGCTCGCGCCAGGCTGGGGCGCCAGGCAGGAGTCAACCAAGGGGTTAGATATGACAAACGGACGTAGTTAGTTACATGGTGTCCTGTAGGCTAAGAGAAATGGTAACTTGAGTGCCGATAACTCTAGCATTCTACAAGTGGTCGATTGTATAGCATTCTACAAGGGCCGACTGTCGCCTACACAAATCGGCAATTACTATCAAAAAGATATGAGTCAAGAGGTGTGCCGGTCCACCAGCAAACCTTGGTATGAACAAGCATCCGTCATTCTAGACAGGTCATCGTCCGGATGAAGAAGCCATCCGGAATTCTAAAATGGGAGAACGAAAACTAAGATAGTATATAAAGGGGACGTTAACTTTAATCGGGATTCCGAGTCCGAACAACAGTGCGTTGAAGTAAACCTAGCCTCGAATCCATATAGTTCTGTGGAACTGATTTTTGTCCAAATTCAAATAAGTTCTTGATGAATGGTTTTAAGTAGCCAAGAACAGTATTCGGAGAAATTGTTTAGCTAGTCGCGAAACGTAACATTATTTAAGTAAAGAACCAGTAATCGTATTTCTAATTAACTACATAGAATACTGAATCAAATAAATAAGTTTGTTTTTATAAATTCTGTTGTGACAGTATAAGTCACTTTCACGTAAAAGTACATAGTTAGAATTAGGAGAATAAAGCTATCACCTTGATACTTTACCTCAAGGCACGAGTTCGTGTTTTAAATAGTGTTTACTCTGGCACCTACGGGAAACCACCGTAGCTTACCGACATCTTCTGTAATCAGATCAGGCCCAGATTACCAAGTACAAATATCGTCATAATCATCTTCTGATGAGGCGAGCTGGTAATCACGCTACTTCCTCTTTGGAAAAATCGGTTGTCGCAGCAACCGCAACATCATAGTCTTGCCGGAGATAGTAGCGAAAAACAGAATTGAAAGATATAGAATCCGAAATCTTCAAAATGTATCCCTAGCACCATGATGGAAATAGTCTGTCCAAGTTAGAATAAGACCTCAGCCTCAAGATCTAATACCAGATGAGTTAACAGGTATTCTAGAACCCGATGGGTATGATATAAATGACAGTGTAATTATTGCAAAAACAGTAAGTGTTGCTAAAACAGGAAGAGCTTTAGTACAAATGGTCAATTTGTCAGATGAAGCTGTTCATTTAGAATGATAAAACTATTTCAAGAGTTGGTGTGTTTGAAATATTGGATAAGAAAATCGAGATTCCTCCATAACATCCCCCTAATGAAATAGATTTCAATGCATCTGTGTTAACAAAGTCAACATACTATTGATACATATGATGCTAACCCCATTAAACAACCTTTCGGGCGTATACCTATGCATTTGAAAGCAGAAGTAGAACGTCAGACTAAAGAAATGTTAGCAAATGACGTCATCGAGGAAAGTAAAAGTCCATGGTCATCCTCTATTGTGCTTGTAAGAAAAAAGGATGGATCTATACGCTGTTGTGTGGATTACAGATCTCTAAATTCTCTTAGCCACAAGGATGCCTTTCCATTGAGACGAACAGACGACTGCCTGTACTTCCTGTTAGGTGCCACTGTATTTTCTGTACTGGATCTGGCATCTGGGTATTGGCAGGTAGAGATCGACCCTAAGGATAGAGAGAAAACTGCTTTTTCGACGGGTTCAAATCTTTACCAATTTAAAGTAATGGCATTTGGGCTAACAAATGGCCCAGCCACTTTCCAAAGGCTTATGCAGTTGGTTATGGCTGGACTAGATTGCCAGAAGCATTAGTTTACATAGATGACGTTATACTGGTTAGTAAATCGATACAGGAACACGTCATTGTTAAGAGATGTCTTCACCAGACTGAGGCTGGCAGGGTTAAAATTAAAGCCTTCTAAGTGTCAATTATTTCAGGATAGTGTTGTTTACCTAGGCCACAGAGTAAGTAACGAAGGCATTGAACCAGACCCTGCAAATATTCAGCGCATAAGTGAATACCCAGTCCCTACTACTGCTAAAGAAATCAGATCCTTTTTGGGCTTGACTGGGTATTATAAAAAAGTCACACCAGACTATTCCGAATCAGAGGCAGTATTGCGAGAACTGACTACAAAGGACCAACATGGAAAATTTGTCTGGACGGATAAGTGCCAAAAAGCTTTCGAACATCTACGAAAGGGTTTAATCAGTCCACCAATTCTGTGTTTTCCAGACCCAACTAAACCCTTAGACCCAGCTAAACCCTTTGTCATTTATATACATACTTCTGGAAAATCAGTGGGAGCAGTTTTAGCCCAGCCCGGCAGACTAGGAGAGCATGTAGTAGCATATGGTGGAAAAGTCCTTGATTCAAGGCAAAGAAAGTGGTCATCCTATGACAAAGAATTCTGGGCAATTGTATGGGCTGTTAGACAATTTAGAAGCTACGTGTATGGCCGACCGTTTACTGTGGTAACAAACCACAACCCTTTGATAGGCGTTAAGGAGTTGAAGGGGGAGAAGGACCCTACTGGATGGTGTGAACGTTGGTCAATGGAACTAAGCCTCTATGATGTAACTATTCAACACAGGAGTGGTTTTAAGCATGCCAACGCAGACACATCCAGGATACCATATGTATGTACAGTAACCTCGAATTCAGGCAGGGATGTGGATGTTGACGCATCACGAAAACAGTCTAAATATGATGCATTGATTGCTGCAGGACAATTGCGACAAGAGAACTGGTTGCGAGATATTCAGGGGTGGAAAGATGCACAGGTAGATGACCATGATATCGGGCAAATCATGAGGTGGAAGGTGACTGGTAGTGAGAGGTCTTTATTACCAGAAAGATCGTCACGCAGGATGAAGTGTTACTGGTCCCAATGGAATCAGTTAGAATTGAAAGATGGGTTATTATTTAGACGGTTTCAGGATGGCTTTAGTAACTATCTGCAAATACTGTTGCCACATTCCAAGGTGGAGGCGGTGATGAAGAATTTTCACAATGCAGTGTATGGTGGACATCTGGGTTTTGACAAGACGCTACATAAAGTTAGGTTGAGGTGCTATTGGTACGGACTGTTTACAGATGTACAATCTTGGAGTCAGTCATGCTTATAATGTAGTCGGGCTAAGCCTCCCCAGAAAGCTGCAGGGGCCAATGCAACCTGTTGTTCCAGGCTATCCTATGGAGATACTAGGGATGGATATTCCTGGGCCTTTTCCCATTTCTAAAAAGGGTAATAAGTATGTGTTGGTGATAACCGATTACTTTAGCCACTGGCCAGAAGCGTTGACTAAGTAACCACAGGGCTAAAACCATTGCAGAGGTATTAGTAAAACAGGTGTTCTGTAGGTATGGTGTTAGTGAACAGATCCATACAGATCAAGGGCATGATTTTGAATCTGTTCTTACCAAAGAAATATGTAATTTGTTAGGCATATGTAAAACACGCACCACTCCCTATATCTGATGGCCTAGTGGAAAGAATGAATCAAACATTGAGTAGAATGCTGCGGTCATATGTCAATGAGCATCATGATGATTGGGATGAGTTGCTGCCCTTGATGTTAATGGCATCTAGGTCGAGCATACAGGCAACCACTTGTTTTACTCCATCAAGAATTATGATGGGCTGAGAAATGCCTCTGCCATTAGATGTCATGTTTGGGGGATCCACCCAAAGAGTAGAAAATGCTGGTCAGTATGTGAAAGATCTTTCGCAAACTGCAGAACAGTGTTTTGACACAGTACGTCATAATTGCACAGTCGAACAGAAACGCCAAACTGACTGGTATAATAAGGTGAGTGTCACAAGTTCATTAGGTCTTGCTGTTTGTTGGTATTTGAACTGTTGTTCTGTCCGATTGCAAATTAAGTTGCAAGGCTGGCCAACAACCTTTGAGCTAACAAAATTTTGGCTTAAGATCTATTCTTCTTAGCAAGCTCAGTCTTTTCTTGTAGAACCTTTATATTGCATTACACTTCCTATAAGAACTCGATTCTTCTTTAGAACTTAGCAGATCAGGTACAGCCATAGATAACCAATCAGGATTTTAGTGCCAACCCTTCCTATTGCATTTATAACTGTAGCTCACGGGGGTACGCACTGATCCGTCCTGCCACTTTGCTCCGTCGCACCGCATCTGCATGATGTGCGGGAGTGCTGGTTAGCTGCGGTTGTCGGGGTTGCGGATCCCGTATCGCATCTCTCCAGAAAGTACAAAGACTGGCATCTAGAGCTGGTGGAGCAAACATGTTCCAGTTGGGCCGTGCGACCATTGCCGCCGAGATTGAACCACACGGTGTGGTCTCTTCTGTTTGTGTCACCGGTGTGTCGGTCCATTCTAATTTAGAGTAACGGACAAGATGTTAATAATTAAAGTCACAGATTTAATAAGTACTACTTGCTCTGTAGGTGGGGCTTAGAATACACATTCCGTATCCTCTGCGTGTCGTAAGAGGCGACTAAAGGAGGTACGGGTGAGGTGACCCTGACAGAAACCTCGAGTGCTGAAGACGGAGGTTCCAGGCAGCACGGCGCACTCTAATAAACCATGGATCCACGCACTTAATGCTTATGATCATGCCGATAGTCACTTACAGGACTGGCGGTATGATCAGCGAACGAAAAGAAGAAAGAAGAAGAAGATAAGTACTATGCAAACAATTCAATTCGTTTGACAGTAATGAGCACAATAATACACACCATAGAGCCATCCGATGTCCTTTCCACGTGGTTTCGCCGGAGGTACCATGCAGATCCTTGAATCTGCAGAGGTAGCCCTGTAAGAGAGCATCGCAACGAAGTCACTAGATAGTTTAATATAAACTAATATGCCCCTAAAACACATGCAAAGAAAATGTTGTTGCGAGAGGAAAGTACTTCGCGTGGGCCTCCATTACAGGAAAGTGCATTCAACGCTGAAGCGGAGGAATAGAGTTGGCAAAAAGGGCCACTCTTTTGTTCAAACAGAAAATGCTAAGTGCTGAAAATCCTAGTGAAGCTACAGTTACGGTGATGCACACTGGTTTATGTGAAGATGGAACAAACGATTTCCGAAGAATTCCCAGTAGTTCCAAAGTTGCTGCATTGGTAGTTGCCACTATATTTATGAGGGCCTTCTGCTACATTCTAACATACCAATTAGTTGTTAGTAACGAAGACAAGCTTTAGCAAGCTTTGGCCACAAGTGGCAGGGATTCCTACCTAACGTTAGATATACGTTTATCCATCGGGCGAAGATGCTTGGCTTCCTGTAAGCATAGCATCTACCTCCGAAAGATAGCGTGCATACATGTTATGGAGCAAAGCTCCTGAATCAAATAACGATCCGGTCACCCTGCCTCGCAACCACATATAACATCACCAGGACAGGTTTCACAGTTCACATAAGCAATTATTAGAAAGCGTCTTGTCATTTATGGTGGGGATAGAGACGGATATCCATCGCTAGCGTCCCTCCCATGAGAGCGTGCTGGGTTCTAAGACCTCACCCAAACACTACAACGAGTTGGATGGAGATCCACATCTCGTCCGTCACCACATGCTACGGAGTTAACATTTGACCTGTCATTATGTGCTTCCTACTTTGGTGGGGGTATCTGTATCCGAAATTGTCCCTAACTACTTTAAACCTATCCTATTGAGCTAGAATAGCCAGGTTTAGTCGGTAACATGTCAGGCTCAAACAATTAGCGCATGATCAGCGACCTCAGTATAAAATTGATGCTGGCGGGAATATAGTGATGCAGATATATATGTTGCTGTATAGTATTTCCTAACATACTGTGGTCTAGAGTTTTTACAAATAAACAAAACATTAACTAGATGGCAACTAACCAATACACAATTTAATGAATACAATGATAATACAGTATCACAGGGCAGTG
Source organism: Chaetoderma sp. LZ-2023a (assembly GCA_034401795.1). Taxonomy (NCBI): domain Eukaryota; kingdom Metazoa; phylum Mollusca; class Caudofoveata; order Chaetodermatida; family Chaetodermatidae; genus Chaetoderma; species Chaetoderma sp. LZ-2023a. Next base: position 138,178,445 of record CM067372.1, read on the forward strand.
GACCTTACAGTGCGGCTAGTTGAAAGCACCCACAGTAAACAAGGATAATATTCAGAAACAGAAAATATAAAATGTGGTCTTAAGACCGATACGGTACCTATTAGTCATCAGTATCAATATACGGAAATAATTAAATGTTCAATAGTATAACTACTTGAGTACCTATTGGTCATCGGTACGGATAAAGTTCACGAGTCACTGAAATTGAGGCACTACTAAATAGATAGCGCGAGATGGCACGATCTTTGATGCTGGAAAAATTTCTGCAAGCAGGCCTCCGCAATTAGGCTACCACAAGCAGGTTAGATATGGCACATTCTCAGGACAGTGTAAAAGAACGATTCAAGAGATGTCCATTATATAGTCATTTAACTGACACAGAATCTAAACAGTTTCTTGTAAAGTTTCCGTCTGGCGACGGTAATTATGAAAGTTGAGAGTAACCCATTAACAGAGAGGGCTATTAATATGAATAACTATGCAGATACAATAACTGGCACATGGTGCGGGGTACGTCCCATAGCTCTTGCGGCACACCGAGCAAAGTCCCACCAGACTGGTCGAAAAGTTAATTAATCACATGCGACATGCAGCGCGGAGGGTTGAGTCCACTTTTCAGTGTGGTTGGCAGATCCAGCGAGTCATCCACCAAGGATCATCATCAGCTCTACATCCCGTAGAATGACATTTGGGCTCGCACAGCCTGTCTGCGGAAAGACTCCCTTAGAAAAGTCCGGATGCGGGAGGTATAACTTTATTTATTTTGCCCCCGGATGGCCGTCCGGGAATTGTTGTATCACGGTGCTGTCGAGAACTGCTTACCGGCGCGGGTGAGCTGAAATCGGAGTGGCACCTCGGTGATGTTCTGTGTATCACTGTCGGTTAGCAGTTACACATGTCTAGCCCGCGCTGATCCAGCAGTCCTCCTGATGGGTCGGCTTCCACGCCGGCTCTCGATCCTCGATTTTTCATCCCTTTTATACTACTCGTGACATCAGAGCCAGGCGCTCCAGCCAATCAAAGGCCGAGCAGTAGCGAATCAGCGTGCAGCTAGAGGTGGTGATGTGGCTATCACGTGCACAGCACATTCTCTTCATTTAATGCATACACGCGATTATGACGTCAAAAGCAATATTTTGAAAATAATCTGTGTATAAAGAATGATTTAAACTAGGTCAACGACGCAGAAATGAAGCAGCTATCCGGTGACACCAGCGAACTTCAGATACAGATTATTAGCAGGGTGGTGGGTGGAGTGGCATGTGGGGGAATTCTTACCCATAGGTCCCATGTAATCCATAATTAGTCACCGTTTCCTGTCCTGTTCCTGGTTTTAGTAGCATTCGTTTTGGCCTGTTAAATCAATATTTTATTACAATATGTTCTTTTCACAAAGTTCTGTAAACTGTACTGTGCAGACTTGCCGTAATGGCATATAAAAGCAATAAAGTATTTACTGTATTGGACATTGCAGTTCATTCCAGACTGACAGCTTTAATGATCAAGATTAAGATTCAAGATCCTATAAAGTGACCTCTATTCTCACAATGGAGTGATACATGGCTTTTATGCTTCCACCCCGACAAGTGAATTGAATTGAATTGAAGTGAATCTTCATTTATTTGGGTGAATGATATTTACAATATATATTGTATTTTTATACTGTCCACTAGAGGCATAGCCTATGTACCGTGGACCCCCTTACGCGCGCGCGCACGCATGCACACACAGACATGCACGCAGCCAGGCACGTACGTGTGTGTATATATATATATATATATATATATGTGTGTGTGTGTGTGTGTGTGTGTGTGTGTGTGTGTGTGTGTACAAAAGACAAAACACGCAGTTGACATTATAACATATACAGACATACTAACAATACATTAAATATTTCTAAGTGCAAGCAGATGACGCAGTCCCGAAAAATTTGACCTGACGGTGACTACATACATCAAGCTCTACAGGGGAAATCTCTGGAAATAGTTAAAGATAAGGTCAGAAGGACATAGGTATAATAATTGATGAAGCTCTCATTCAAGAAGCATGCGTATCAGCGAAAGAGCAAAAGAGGCAATAAACTGATTAGGAATCAAAATAATTATCTAAATACACGAGGTACCTTTCCCACATTGACGTCATTACGCCGGGATTCCCCCTAAATCAACGCCAGGAGCACAATTCACCTTTCCAGAGTATCCATATATCACCTGACATCATAATCAGCTAAGCGGCGTGTAGGTTGACGTCGTAATCATTACGTGATACATGATTCTATTTGGCCCGTCTTTAACTCTTAATCGTCTGACACTTTGTACGAGTTGTATGTCTCTACTATTTAATTTATATGCTGTTGAATATTTGGAAACTAATTTGACTGGACGCTGTTGCTGCTAAAAATGGAAAGGTCTATTGCTGGCTGTTAACGCTGCCAACAAGCAGCTGACCCGCACAGAGTTACTATTGCACTAAAATACACCGCAATTTAAACCGTTCCTATAATAAACTAAAATCACTATATTACTTAAGTCATACATCATTGAAAAGCACATTCCATTGTCTAAATATTAATGCATTATTTTGGATATTTTTGTAAAATTTTCACTGGGTTATTTGCGTATATAAAATACGCCATTATACCAAGAGTCATTAAATCAAGTGGACAATACGGGCTATTTTAAAATTACAATCAACTGCATTACATTTTAGAAGACTAAAAACGAATGCAGACATGTATAGAAAATTGGGTTAGCTTTCCAATGACGTATGACTTCAATAACATTATGAAATTAGTTCTTCATATATAAACTGTTTAAATTGCATTGTATCTGATTCCAATAGTAAGGAAAGTAATGCTGTTTACCAACAGTAGTGCTGACAGCCGTGGCATAGGGTGTTACAGTATTAGAGGAGGTTGTGAGCTGGAGCTGCTGAATCAGAATCTAAAATAGATACTGCATTTGACCATAATGTGTATATGAGAGAGCTTAGTTGAACGGCCCTTGCGCTGTGACCTCAACACAAATGGTGTATAGATCTCTGTCTGACTGCAGGCGTTCCAATCAATGATTGTGCATGGAAAGAATTAGTTCCGAAATTCTTCTGTAGATGAATAGTTTAATGTTTTTCCTGGAGCACGTCTGAGTCAGTCCCATAGTATGCATTTTTGTTTTCGATGATCTTGGAGAAGTTGGAATGAAGGCCAGTTAAGTGCCGTGGGCATGTATGGAATGCTGTTTTTTCTGTGATAATAATTATAGAGAAATCGTGCTACACCTCCTTACATCATCTCAATTGTGTCAATATTTACAGCCATATTCTAGCTTTGATCTAACAAATGATTTGTATGTTGTGGCTTTCAGTGTTTTGGTGCATATTTAAGGTTGCATTTAATGAATCCAAAGGTCTTGTTGTCTTTAGAAGTAATTTCATTGAGATGAGTGTCCCATTTCATGTTTTTTTAGAATATCCTTGCTGAGGTACGGATATGAGTCATCTTCAATGAGAGTGTGGCCATTAATTTCGTAGAAATCTGGAAATGATTTGGCGTTCCATGTTGATCATAGGATGTAAGACTTTCACATTAAATCCCATACCCAAACATTGGCCCATGACTGACGGTTACGTAAATCTTGTTGTAGGATGTGTTGATCTGTAATTGACTTGATGGCATGGTAGAGGAAGCGGTCTTCGGCAAAAAGGCAAACTTGGGATGAGACTGCGTTGGGAAGGTCATTTATGTGTAACAGGAAAATAGTGGGCTCAATACTGTTCCCTGAGGAACTCCTGAATGAACTTATACACTAGCAGAGTACTCTGTGTGGTGTTCTAGCCAGTACTTGGCTAGGACTTAATTAGAAGTAACGGTATGCAACTTTACTGTGGTAGACACAACTAGAAGCTACTTAATACTGATACTTTAATAGATCAATTACTACACCGAATTATGACTACTGATACTTAATTGTATATAATATAATGGTACGACTGTAACAAATAGTTAATAATACAATTGAGTGGAGTAGAGGTCAGTAACTATGTACGGTACGACAGTCACTAACTAACTGAGGTCCCTGGGAGATGATGATACAGTGCCTGGTAATTAGATGGGGCATCTCGTGGTACCACAGGGTCAGGATAGGTGTACAATACTACATTTTCACTTTTGGGCAAAGAAACATATGTGTAGCGTCACGCATAACTATGTTGTTGTATGGATAATGGAAATGTGTAGCTCCATTGAATAGCGAACTTCAGGTTATGCACTATGCAACTACGTAGGTCTCATATGAATATGAAATAAATGCACGATATGGATCCAGCTCGCATTGAAATGAATAAGATCGAATATTGGTTAAATGAAACTTATTAGATCCAATATAGAAAAGGCATATAGCTTGTAATAGATGAATAACATAGCACAGGAGAAATATATTCCATTTTGGTCGCATGATATCGAATATATTCCATTTTGGCACACAGTATTAAATATATTCCATTTAGGCACACGTTATCGAATATATTCCATTTTGGCACATGGCATTGAATATGTTCCATTTTAGTACATGGTATCGAATATATTCCATTACGAGAGAGGTAATCTTTATAGCACATTGGAGGTTGTCTCACACGCATTTGCAATGGCCGAATAGAATCTTCATTCAAATCCACATCCGGTGATTCCATATCCAGCAAATCCGACGATGTTAAATCCATGGTATTCTCATCCATGTTATGGTCGCGTATTTCTAAGTCCATCTCTGGCATTAATGCGACTCTATCTGCATTATAGACGGTTCCATCAGACACTTAGTACATGTACCAATTTCATTTACTAGTAACCCTCACGGGAGGACCAAATTTTTGTTGTTCTTTTCTTACGAATCTTGAAATGCGAACACAATCACCGATTGAGATTGGATCCTTTGCTGAATGTTTTTTTATCATAGTAGGATTTGTTGTACTGTTGATTTTTACGCACACCTTGGCTAACCACCTGGCCATTTATAACAGTTGGCTTCGCAATGTTGATTTTAGTATGTAGATTTCGACCATATAACAACTCAGCAGGAGCCTTTCCTGTAGTATGATGTAGTGGAGTCCTGTATGCTAGAAGTAATTGATGTGTTGCAGACAACCAAGGCATTGACTTAAATTCATGATTCATGAATTGTGGTCCATTGTCGGATACTAATTCCAATGGATAGACATCTCTGAAGAACATAATGTCCAGCATATCTGTAATAGTCAAGGTTGCCACAGTGTAAGCAAATGCAACTTCAAGCCATTTACTGTAAAAGTCAATAAGCACAATAGCATATTGTTCGCTTGGTTTGGCAAAATTGTACGGACCGTGTGTGTCTATTGCAAGTTTCTGCCATGGTCCACCAGCCCATTCCACAAGTTGTAGTGGAGGTGCATGCGTCACAGCTGTGACTGACATGTAGGACAGTTTCACACAAGTATCTCGATGGCAGTGTCCATCGGAGGCCACCAGTAGAGTTCACGTAACCATTGCTTAGTTCGTACAATCCCTGAATGGGCTTCATGTGCAAGACGCATTAATTGGCTTTGTAGAGCCCAGGGTACCAACATACGGTTATTAGCATGCGCTACACAACCATTCCAATCGCACAATTCATCCCGAATTGCCCACAAGCAAGAAAGTTCTTCCTTTTCACCAACATAATATTTCCTTTTTGAATCGGCTGAAAGGTACGCGACGTAATCACTATTGGAGAAACCAATTCTACAGCATCTATATGCTCTATAACACGTAATCGTTCCATGTTTTGATGTCCAGACGAATATGGGCACGATGGATACATGATTTGGCTTTCCCAAGAGAACCATCTATAAGTACTGCAAGTGGTGGTAGTGCATTGCCATTGGTTTCTTTGACTGTATGGTGTGCATGAGGTGAGATAATATCATTGTTTGTGCCCTCATATTATATATTATTAACTAGCATTCCCGACTGAATGTCCAATTGTAAAGCTTTCATTAAGTCCAAGCCTAATAAGCCAAGTCTCGTGTGTACTATGTAGAACATAGTGGAAACAGTTTTTTTGTTCTTTGTCACAAGTAGTGTTGTGCAACCTAATACTTTTAAAGTTTCATTGGCATAAGTTACACGTTTTAATGAAGCCGGCTGTAAAGTAATTTGTGCATGTAATCCAAGTTCATCATAAATGTCTGAAGGTAAAATAGACCATGCTTCCTGTATCGACCAACAATGAAACGTTCAATCCAGCAATTGAAACTGAACAGTACAAGTGTTCCTTTAAATTACTCTTGTTAAAGTCTACACGGCAAATGTCAACCTTCTTATCTATTGTATTGCTGGACACCATTGGACTTTCTTGGTAGAGCTACCTCTGCACATTTTAGCATAATGTCCTTTCTTTGAACAAGTTCTACAAATGGCAGCTTTAGCAGGACAGCTATCATTATTAGCTAAATGTTTATTTGATCCGCATTTGTAACAAACCTTTTTACTACTACCATCAGTAACTGTGTTTTGTTTGTATTTTGTGTTAGTTGTTGTGGAACTGGTGTGGTTTCTGTCCTTGAAATTTGCATTAATGTTCGCAACTTCGGCATTAGCAATTTTCATATTTTGTGATGTGTTACTGTGTCAAGTGATTGATTTAGATTCGCGCATAGCTGTTTCGATTTGACGGGCTAAATCCAATGTTTTTGTAATGGTTAAATCTGATTCGAGCAATAAGCATTCGTGAATTCGCGGTATTATAGTTTTCTCTATAATCTGGTCTCTTATCATTTCATCCTTGAGTGCACTGAATTCACACATTGTGACAAGTTCTCTGAGGGACGCTATATACTGATCCGTAGTTTCATATTGTTGCTGTGATGTTTGGTGAAACCGATATCTTTCAGCAACTACGTTAAACTTGGGATCAAAGTAGTTTCCAAGGGCAGTAACCGTAGCCCCATGCGTGTCATCTGATGTGCTTAACGTATAGAAAATCTGTTGTGCTTCAGCTCCAATTGAATGGAGAAGCAATGCCTTTCAGCAGTAAAAGAGTCTGAGCCAACACAAAATTATCATACAGCAATTTCCATTGGCGCCATACACATAACGTATTACCTGGCCTTGCTACAAAAGCTGGAGGATGAGCGCAGGCTAGGAAAGTGGCAGTAACACCATCTTGTGGAGCAGTAGTCGAATCCGCCATCACACTGTCGAGATGCAGCAGCAGCAGCAGCAGCAGTAGTAGTAGTGGTAGTAGTAGTAGTAGTAGTAGTAGTAGTAGTAGTGGTGGTGCCAGCCGGGAACAACACATCGTAGTGGCAGTAACAGCAGCAGTAGTAGGTCTCTGTAGACTGACCTCTGTACGTGCATCTAGCAAATCTAATTTTAGCACCGAAACTAGCACAGACATAATCTAATAATCTGGAATTTAATCCTACGTCACCATTAATATGTAGTGTTCTAGCCAGTACTTGGCTAAGACTTAATTAGAAGTAACGGTATGGAACTTTAATGAGGTAGACACAACTAGAACTTACTTAATACTGATACTTTAATAGATCAACTACTACACTGAATTATGACTATTGATACTTGTATATAATATAACGGTACGACTGTAACATATGCTTAATAGTACAATTGAGTAGAGCAGAGGCCAGTAGGTATGTACGGTACGACAGCCAGCAACTAACTGAGGTCCATGGGAGATGCTGATACAGTGCCTGGCAATTAGGTGGGGCATCTCGTGGTACCACAGGTTCATGATAGGTGTACCTGGTTTTCTGGGGAATGTATTTGTGCACGATACTACATTTTCCTTCCACAATTACATCTTGAAGTATGTGGAATTGGAATTCTTGAACCCAGGCGCTGCTCTTATCCATGATAGTGTAATGATTCAAATTTTTTCAACAACATTTGCCTTGTTGAACTCTAGGATACCGACATCAAGCTGCACATTCTTATCATGTCCATGGAGTTATAGCAAGTTGTGTGCAGTTGAAAGGATCTGTGTTTCATAGGAATGTCATATGTGAAAGCCATGGTGGACACTTGTTGTGAGTTTGAAGATGTTCCAAGATGTGTTGACAAAACACATGTTCCAGAGATTTACTACAGACAACATGTCAGTGGAACAGGTCCGTAGTTTTCACTCACATGCCTGTCACCTTTCTTGAAAACGAACATGATGTAAGCTGTTTTCCAATCTGATTGGATATATACGGATCTATTTTTCTTAATTATCATATCTAGGCTCCTAAATTGAGTTATGGACCGTCATACCACTGACACTAATAGTTGGGATGAGACAGTGAGGTTCAATCTCGGCGGCAATGGTCGCATGGCCCCACTGAAACGTTATCATTCCACCGGCTTTAGAAGTCGGTCTTTTCACTTTTCGGAGATTCGCGATATGGGATCTGTAACCCCGAGAACCGAAGCTAACCAACCCTCCTGCGCATGCGTGCGTGTGCGTGCATGCGTGAGAGAGAGAATAGGTAGATGAAGTATGTGGAAGTTTGAGATATAAAGTCCTGTGGTAGAGCTCTTAGACCCTTTCACGGACAAAATCTCCTTATCACAATTTCAGGGTATGAAAACAGCAAAGCGGTTACTGTTTGGAATAGACCTGAACCTTTCCATTTTTAGCTATGCATCACCCATCTCTAGCTAAGCTCCACCCACACCGATCGTGTTGGGATCGATTGATCTCTGAACTCACTGACTAGCAATTCCCAGAAAACTATAAGTGTAAGCTGTTGAATATTTTGAAACTAATTTGACTGGCCGATGCTACTGCTTATGGTGGCAATTTTAATTGAAAACTGAAAGAACCATCGCCTATAACCTGTCCAAACCCTGAGTCAACATATGCTGGAATCGTTTCCCAGTATTGCATGGCCAATCGAGGCACGTTAAAAATGTAATCAGTAGTTATTAATTCGATTGAAAATTGATTCGTTGAAGTTTGTATGACTCTGATGATCGCTACACATCATCGGAGTTGTTTTAAAGCGCAGCTAGTTAGTTTTAATCGGTTGGAGTAATAACTAACCAATTGTTCCTATGCGATAGATTGACCCTTGTGCATTGTCATGGCTAAAAAGATTCAGATGATGAACCCATTAGACTAACCGAGTCCTCTTCCACAATCGCTCGACAATTGTCCTTACGCGATAGATTGCCCATTTAGAATTAATCTCCCATGATTAAATGAGTTCCCAGAGTTCGGAAAAAGATGACTCCAGACATGCAACTGGTCAATAATCATTACGCAATACATTAACTCTTGCACATTTGTCCTGGATCGAAGAGAACAGCACTTACTTACCCTCATTAACCCTTGTCAAGTGTCAATATGCTATAGGGCGCTAGGAGTTACGTGATTTAATGCGGGGGCTGGGTTTTGGAATTGAATGAGTTCCCAGAGTCCAGAAAAAGACGAGTCCAGACATGTAACCTGTCAATCATCCTTACACAATGCATTAACCCTTGTCAATCAACATTATGCTAATTGCCCTTAAACTGACCTGATCGGATGCCAAGGGGCGCGTGATTTAGTGAGGGGGCGGGTCTTCGTGATTGAGTTCCCAGCATCCGGAAAAGTTGAGTCCAGATGTTTAACCTGTCAATCATCCTTACACAATGCATTAACCCGTGTCAATCATCATTACACTAATTACCCTTAAGCTCACATGATTGGATGACAGGAGTCACATGATTTAATGATGGGGCAGGGCTTCATGATTGAATGAGTTCCCAGAATCCGGAAAAACGAGTCCAGACATGTACCCTGTCAATCATCCTTACACAATGCATTAACCCTTGTCAATCATTACGCTAATTACCGTTAAGCTCACCTGATTGGATGAGAGGAATCACGTGATTTAATGAGGGGGGGGGGGGGCTTATAGCCACATTCTACATCTAACATAGAATCAGAACTGAGAAGAGCTGGCCCCATGTTTTACACTTCAAAGGAAAACTGACATAAAAGGCGGTGGAGAACAAAATAACAAAGGAAAGATCTACAGAAAAAGGTGTGAGAGAATGGGGCCAGCTCGTATCTCCTCTACTACCAAGTTTACTATCATGCTGACATATAACGACATGTATACTATATCTGTCTTCTTCTTTTCGATCGCTGGTATCACACTTGGAGAGCCGTTCTCAAGATGAAATCTGTGGTTTTCTGCAGTTCTTCCACAGGCCCATACAGCTTTTCAAGAAAAGAGGTTGACAAAGGCCAGATCTCTTCTCTCAGCAGCTGATACGTACTGCAACATTGAAGTATGTGCTCTTTGGTCTGTTCTGCTTCTCCACAAGGACAAACAGGCGATGTCGTAAGGTGGAACCTGCCTGTACATGTGTTGGTTTAGTCTGTTGTGTCCAGTTCTGAGACGAAAAATGGTCACTTGCGCTGGCCTCGAGAGATGATGGTAGGCATCTTCTGATTGAGGTGTTCTATAGAGTGACTTGATGATCGTCTTCATCTCTGTATGTGTAACCATGTTTTCTGTCTGATTCTCTTCTGCACCCACATTTGCCATCTTGTCTGCTTCCTCATTTCCTTGGACTCCACAGTGTGAGGGGATCCACTGCAGTGCTATCCGAAAGCATTTCGTAGTTTGGTTTGTAGTGCTTCTTCAAGTTGTGGCAGCTTACCTTTGGTGATAGCCTCAAGGACAGAGTGGGCATCAGATAAAAAGACAATCTGTGCAATACGGTCTGCTGTTCTGCTGATGGTGTTAGCGGCATGAACCAGTGCTTCGACTTCAGCTCTGTAGTTTGTGCAGTGTTTGCCTGTCGGTATTGCAGCTGACTCATGTTGTCCGTTTGGATACTATATGTGCAGTCCGGCACCTCCGCTCCTAATTGCATCTTTGGCTGATCCATCTGTGTAGATCCTTATCCATGTCTCCTGAGGGTACGTTTCTTCCAGCATGGCTAGGGTCAGGGCCTTCTTGCTCACATCATCTTTGGTTCTGAGATGAGGTACTGTGGTGCGAATAGCTATGCTCTCTAGTTTGTTTTCCCAGGGTGGAGGATCAAGGGTGTGGTTTGGGTCTTCTATTTGTGCTGGCAACATTTCTTGGTGGGGTTTTTTAAGTGCTTTTGTCTCTTTCACAAAACTTGATCTTTTAAGTCTTCCTGATGACAGCTGTGCTTGCCTGATCTTCATTGGGTGGTTGTTGAACGATTTGAACTTTGCAGCTTGGATCAGTGCTTTGCATTCCCTTCCTTTGCTAAGTGTGTGTGTGGGGGGGGGGGGGGGTGGAATGCCTGCTGTCTGCTCCATTTTTTCTATTGGTGTTGATCTCATTTCACCAGTGATAATGCGCAGTGCCTGGTTTTGTACTCTATCGAGGTTCTGTTGATGAGATTTAGCTGCTGTCATCCATGAGCTGGATCCATACTCAAGGTGTGGTCGTACGGCACCTAGGTAGATGGTCTTGAGGATCCTTTCATTGGCACCCCACTTTGTTCCTGCCAGCTTCCTCATGATGTTTAGCTTTCTTCTGGCCTTTGCCTCTGCGTTCTGGATGTGCTCCTTCCATGTTAATCTTCTGTCATAGGTGACTCCCAGATATGTCTGCTGGTCCTCGTACTCGAGTGGAGTACCGCCCAGTGTCAGATTGCCAACCTTGGTTCTGGTGGACAGTGAGAATAGCATGGCTGATGATTTTTCTTTGTTGACGGTAATACACCAGCGATTGGCCCAAGCCGTAATTCTGTCCACGGCGAGCTGCATTCTGTACGTGACAGTCGTTGTGTACTCCTCGGTGCACCAGAGTACGAGGTCATCTGCATAGAGGGCTGCTTGGATCCCATTGGGAAGCTCTGTTACAATGTCATTAATGAAGAGTATGAACAGAGTCAGTGATAATAGTCCGCCTTGTGGCACTCCTTGTATCAGCAATACATTCTGTCCAGATTGTCCATCCACCAGCACCATAGCTCTGCAATTGTGTAGGTATGACTTGGTCCATCGGAACATGTTGCCACCGATGCATGTGCGCCGGAGCTTCACGAGGAGGCCATCCTTCCACACCTTGTCAAATGCCTTCTGCAGATCGATAAAGGCGGCTAGCATCACCTTCTTGGCTTGAAAAGTGTCCTCTATGACCTGTGCAAGATGTGTTGTTTGATCTTCTGTGCCCATGTATCTTCTGAAGCCGGCCTGCTCTGAAACTATAATGTTCTCTGACTCCAGGTACCACTGCAACCGCTGGTTGATGATGCGCTCCATGGTCTTGCATATTCAGCTTGTAAGACTGATAGGACGGTAGCTCAGCACTTTCGTCTTGTTCTTCCCTTTTTTCAGAATAGGAGTCATTCTGGCTTCCTTCCAGCACTGAGGAACCTCTATATTGGTCCAACTGAGATTAAAGATGTCTAGCAACTTGTGGAGAGATGCATTACCAATATCTGTAATAACAGGCTAGTAGCCTACTTACAGAAATAGAATGTGATTGATTGGCTGGTTGGTTGGCTGGTGTTTATTATTGTCAAGCATTAGTTCTATGAACCCTGTCTTTGACGACACTGGCACTAGGATCTAGTTCATTCATCATCTGGAATGTAATTTTACCCTTTTCAATTATTTTGACCAGAGTCGTGTTCAAACCTGGCAATTCTATGGCACCTTTCGCCTAGTGTTTGATAGGCGAATGCTCTAGGACCAGACCAACACCCAGAGGACAAAAATCATCTTTCACCTGACTGGCTTTCAACCACCCATCTCACAACCACACGAATTGACTGGAAGTTTGATGGTGTACATTCCAGATATTCTTACTTTTACATTTCTAAGATCCATCCTGCTAGATCACTAGGCACTCGCAAGTATATACGGTTTTTTATTGTCAAGCATTAATTCTATGAACCCTGTCTTTGACAACGCACTGGCACTAGGATCTAGCTCATTCATTATCTGGAATGTAATTTTACCGTTTTCAATATTTTTTACCTGAGTGGGGTTCTGTAGCGCGGATCGGCCGAACAGGTACGGACCGTCCCAGCTTGGCTGGGTATGGAACGACTGCTCTTGGTACGTTCCAAGCATGTCCACCCCCTGGGTATGATAGTGCGCATGTATAGAGCCATATGAGAGATGTTTTTCTGAAACGACTAAGTCCGTGAGATCACGTAGCACACATCAGAGCTTCCCTGACAACACATGTCAGCATTGAGAGAGGATGCGTACTTAAAGTGTACCAAGTAATCTCTACCGCATGTAGAATAAGTGATGATTCTTGGTGGACAACTCGTCAGATCTTCTGGACCATGCAGAAAAGTGGTATTCAAACTTCCACGCAGTATGCGGTGTGTTTAATTAACTTTTAGGCCACAGTCTGGTGGGACTCTGCCGTGTGCACTGCAAGAGCTATGCAATGTATCATGTACGGTGTACCCAGTTATGTACATATATTGTTTAATTACAACTGTACCCCTCTATGTTATGGGCAACTTTCAAACTACCATTACCAGACAGACACATTTTAACATACTGTTTAAATTATTATATTAGTTATTATGACTATCTAGTGGACATCTAACTACCGCCGTTCTTCTTCACTGTCTTGAGAGTGAGCCGCATCAACAGTTTGCCTGCGGAGATTTCCCAACAACTTCAGAACTGTGCCATCTCGTGTTCCTCATCTGTAACGCAGCATCTACAGTGATTTATGAACTTTTTCTGTACCGATGACCAATAGATACTCAAGTAACTATACTATTGCATTATATTTATTTATTTCTTTCAAGGTACTGATGACTAATAGGTATGTCCCCGGTCACCTGAGACCCCATTTTATAGTTTATATCTTTTTACTGTATATATTATCCTTATTCTTTTGTGCTTACAACTAATGGGCGCCGCAAGGTCCTATGACCTGATTTACTGATGACACTGTGATAGTTAGTTATGTATATGGCAAGTAGCCATCCTAGTTATTTTGTTTTGTTTATATAAAAACTCTAGGACCGCAGTACGCTAGGCTATACTATACAGCAACAGTATATCCACATCACTATTCCCCAAGCATCAAATTTACACTGAGGTCAGTGTTCATGCTCACATTGCTCGAGACATGTGATCGACTAAACCTGGATATTCTAGCTCGATAGGATAGGCTTAAATTAGTTAGGGACAATCTCTCCATAAGAAACATTTGTGTAAGCCTCTTTTCCGGATGTAGCGGATATGTAACACCGCACACCGGCTAGGTTGTGTAAAATTGGCCAAATACCTTAGGGCCTCTTATTATATTGGTGATTGTCTCTTTCTACGCTCCTCCAGTCGCAAGGCATAATAATTGTCTGGAATTCCCATCGACACATTGGCATGATCCGACTTTGGGAAACGATTGGGGTTTCCAAGCGGTGAAGACCAAAATGTTGATTTCGCATACATCTCCCTCTATATCTTCGGATACTAAAAGTAGGAGGCACTGCGAAAAGATATATATTTTATGTAAAACTAGCCTGTAGTGCATCTCTTGGCATTCTGAAACTTAACCCTAACGACAGGCAAATGTTAGTTCCCTGACACATGGGTGATGGATGGGATGCAGATCTCCCTCTAACTCTGTACGGTGACTGGGTGCAGTCTTGGTACCCACCATGCCCTCACGGGAAGGTCACTAGAGATGGATATCTGCCTCTCACTCCCCGCCATAAAATACTTATGTGGTTTTCAAATTGCTTATGTAAACGGTAACTTGTCCTAGTGATGTTGTATGTGGTTGCGGTGTGATATGTAACCGGATCGTTATGTGATTCTGAAGCTGTCACTCCATAACATGCTCGCACGCTGCCTTTCTGAGGGAGATGCTCTGTAGGGTGACCTTTGGGAAGCCGAGCATCTTCGCCAATTAGACTCATGTGTCAAAAGATAGGTAGGAATCCCTGCCACTTGCTCCAAAAGCTTGGAAGTAAATCTAACACCTAAATGGTAGGTTACAGAATCTTGGACCTATTTAAGATGACAGCGTTTGAATTCCTCAGAAATCGTCCACCCCATCTTCACGTAATACAGCATGCATCACATTAATTATAATTTCACTAGGTTGACACACGCTATACTTAGCTTTTGTTTGAACAAGAGTGTGACCCTTTTTGCCAGCCCTCTTCCTCCACTTCAGTGTTGAAGGCATTTTCCTGTGACAGAGGCCCGTGCGAGGCATTTTCCTCTCGCAATAATAATATTTTTGTTAGGGGTATAATGGTTTATATTAAACTACATAAGTAGCCTCGTTAGGACGCTCCCTTGCAGGGATACCTGACGGATATATACGCATCGGTGAGGTACCTCTGATGAGCCCACGTATACAAGACACCAACTTTGTTCTATGTACTGTATATTTTTTCTCGTCCGCTAGCAAACGAGTACCATTGTTTGTGTAGTATTTATATTTTTGGAGTTATGGACCGCCATACTGGTGCCACTAATAGTTGGGATGAGACTGTGAGGTTCAATCTCGGAGGCAATGGTCGCACGGACCCACTGGAAAGTTATCATTCCACCGGCTCTAGAATCCAGTCTTTGTACTGTTCGGAGATTCGTGATACAGGGTCCATTACCCCAAGAACCATAGTTAACCAGCCCTCCTGTGTACCCTGTACATGTGGTGCAATGGAGTGGAGGAACATTTTACATTTCTGGGATCCATCCTGCTAGATCACTAGGCAATCGCAAGTATGTGGTTTTTTTTATTGTCAAGCATTAGTTCTATGGACCCTGTCTTTGAAAACGCACTGGGCACTAGGATGTAGCTCATTCATTATCTGGAATGTAATTTTACCTTTTTCAATATTTTCGACCGAGTGGGGTTCGAACCTTACCTTGGACGAACATAATATTTCCTTACTGTAAATAATCGTTAAACCACTTGTATTGACACACACACACACGCATACATGCACGCACGCACACATGCACGCACGCACACACACACTTACGCAACCCACCCGCATTCTGGGAAAGAATGACTTGATCACCTGTCTCGCTATAAGAACCTAACAAAAGATACCAACCACGGTTAACCAGATGGTTACTCATGTCAACGAGCATGTTAGAATGGGCAATCACTTCTGGTCTGCAAACGTTTGCCTATAGGAATTGTGAGTAAGTGTGCTCTTGTGAGACACAAGAGATGGGTCAATGTACGGATCAATGCCATGAATGAAAACCAACCAAGAATAATCACAATTTATGAAGTAAACCCTAAGAACTTTACCAGGGAAATACACAATGATGACTGCAATATTGAAGGTCATAAAATCGTGGCACCGAATATAACTAAGGGAACTAGCGGTAGAGGAATGATCATCTACATCAGAAACTCCGTGAAATATTCTCTTTGTAACATAGATCAGGCAGAATTTTACCAGAGCATAATTATTTTAATCAATAAGGATAAAAATAGCAAGATACTCATTTGTTCACTCTATAAAAGCCCAGGTGCTTCAGAGGAACACTTCTAGTCACTATGCAACCTCTTTCTGAAAATTGGATTTGAATGCTATGAGCATATATTTCTGTTTGGCAACGTTAATTTACCTCATATCAATTGGTCAGCATTCACTGCATAGGCTGACATGAAATCAAAACAATTTAGATTCCTCGAGATCATACAGATTTTTTCTTTAATCAGCCCATCGTACTACCAACATGCAGCAGGGGGCAAGATACCCCTAGTACATTAGATCTGCTATTCACAAGGGAAGATACAGAAATACAGACTAAGTGAATGAATACCTCCTATAGACTATGTGGAGGTGGAAAAAGACATTGGCACGAGTCTCTATTGATAGCAAACTGAAATTCGATGAACATATTTCAGAGAAAATTAACAAAGCCAATGAAATGATGGGGCTTATAAGGCCGACCATGGGATTCTTGGACTGTAAAACATTTAAACAACTATACACGGCTTTGCTGAGACCCCATCTTGAATATGCTAACCAAATCGGGTGTCCACATTACAGAAAACTTATAGAAGCAATTAAAAATCTTCGATATGCAGCCAGATTAATTCCACGACTAACTACACTCAGCTACGGAGATGGACTACACATACTAAAATTACCATTGCTATCAGAAAAATACAATAAGGATATCTTCAATTTCATACCACTGAGACAGGAATCAATAACCTAGGGTCATAAGTACAAGCTGCACAAACCACCATCAAGGCTGGATATCCAAAAGAATTCATTTACCATAAAACATTCGAGATATGGAACCATGTAGCAGACTCAGTTGTATGTGCTCCTACTGTCAAACGTTTTGAAAGTTGACTAGATTTAGGTGCTGGGCCTCACAACCTCAGAAATTTAAATATACACATCCAATTGCACATAAGCAAAGTCAAAGCCTGAAGCTGACAGAAGAAGACTCATGTTGAGACCTACAGTCAGAAGAGGATCTGTGAGCATCTCTGAGCAAGAGATGGGTTGTCTGCCTGTCTCCCTGAGATCTGATGGCACACGCCGTCTCAACAGCAGCACAGGCCAACTGCCTGACATCGGCTTCATGAGTCGGGGACCACTCAACACTTTGTTGACATATTTGTCGATAATGGATTTTAAGGTTAATACATGGTCTGCGGTTTGGGAATTTACCCTGTAACCAATCTGACATTGGGGGATAAGATTTTTTGAGTCAGCAAATTTAATTAGCCTGTTGTGTAACACACTGCAGAATAACTTACAGAGGTTACTACCGACTGCAATACCCCTATAATTTTCGGGTGCGAGTGAATCACCTTTTTATGGAGGGGCATCAAATAATTGCAGCGCCAAGTGTTCGGGAATTCGCCGGAAAGCAAGATTTGGTTAAATAGTTTATTCAATATTGGTAGAAGGTTGTTATGTCTAGCTTTTATCATCTCATTTAGAATTAGATCAAAACCACAAGCTTTACCATTCTTAAGCTTAGCAATGGCTATGGAAATTTCCTTGTTATTTATAGTAAAGTTAAGTTCATTGAAGATCGAATGCTTATTAGCTGAAATGAAGCTGTCCATAGTATTTTCAAAGTCAGTATCTATGTCCTGTGGTACACTGTTCAGTAGGGTGTTGAAATGGGCTACCCATTCAGAACAGGAAATTGGATTTGTTTTGGTTTTAGTGTCAAAGCCTTTGAGACTGTCGAACAGTTTCCAATAATCGCAGGGTTTACTTGACTGAATGGATTCCATCTGATTAAGAATTTGCTGCTTGTATGATAATTTTGTCTGAGAAATCATTCTTTTAAATTTTTTCCTCTTTAAGCGAAACTCGCTTAAGAGAGATAAGTTAAAAGGTTGTTTTCGCAGTTTCTGGGCTAACAGTTTTAGATCTCTATGGAGTACCTTACAGTCATTGTCAAACCATTTCTTCTTGTTTTTTTATTTCGCTGAACATTTATTATACTTGCGTCGAGTCTGTCGGATTTGTGCTAATTTGGCAGTACTGATAATTACATATGTTACTGATCTTGTTAATCGTTGCTATCAGTCAAATCTTGCGATGCCATTATTAAATTAATCTTAGATCTAATCTCGGGCATCGAAGCAGCTTGAATATATCGTAAGTCGTCTAGCTTAGTCCACATGAATTTGGGAATGGACGGATTTGGGACATCCTCGTGCACACACATATACTCATACAATCCAGTGCTTAAAACAGCCGATAACATACAGTGTATAGAGAAATGATTAACTGTATGTACATATATGCATTCAACACTGTTCATGAAGTCTGTGGATGCTAGCATGTAGTCAATTAAACTTGGTTTGCCCCTATGGCTGAAGCAAGTGAGGTGGCCAAAGTAATCCCCCAAGCATCTGCCATTGAGAATGCGGACATTAGCAGATTTACACAGTGAAAGTAATAGTTCGCCATGTTTGTCAACTGAGTGTCTTGATTGCATCTAGGGAGGGCAGAGTCAGAAATGTAGCCATGTTGTATATCTGCAAGAGGGGAGTTTTCATCAAGACAATAGTCTGGCTCACAAGGCGTGCTGGCATTGAAGTCACCACAGATAAAGCAATTTCCTAGTTTGGAATAGTGCGCAATATCGCATTCGAGCATTCCAAATACATCTTTGCCACTCTTGGAAAATTGTGAACTGGCAGGGCTGATGTAGACTACCGCTACATATAGGTTGCGATCCATTCCGAAAAAATATTTTGATAATTCAAGCCATAAAATTTCACTATGTTTTATGGGCATAAATTTGATGCCAGCCTGAATTTCCTTCTTAATGCAGACTGTAATTCCACCAAAATGCCGTCTTGAATTGTGTGATTTTGGTCTTATATTTGACTTAATTAAATACTCAGAGAGGGAATAATTTAATGAGGCAGTGTCAGAGTTGCTACAGTGTGTCTCTGCCAGACCTATAATATCATGCGAATTTATCATATCTAATAGGTCGGGTCATCTAGCTTGGAGGATCTTTGACCACTTGTCCTCGTAAAAACACCATCAATATTCCAGAATGCAAGAGATACGCTACTCTTTTTAGACATATACAACGTAGACTATAACTGTCAAAATATGCAAGATTTATGTGACCGATAATTAAATTCTGCGATGGAGATAACTCCAAAAAGGTATTGTCGATTTTATAACTATATATATATATATATATATATATATATATATATATATATATATATATATATATATATATATATATATATATATATATATATATATATACATATATATATATATATATATATATATATATATATATATATATATATATATATATATATATATATATATACATACATATATATTATATACATACATATACACATACCTACATGTACATACACAGACACATAAATACATAAACATACACACATATACATACATACATACATACCTACTTACGTATGTACGCATGCACATACATACATACACATGCACACATATATACGTATACATACATACATGCATACATACGTACGTACGTACGTACGTACGTACGTACGTACGTACGTACGTACGTACGTACGTACGTACGTACGTACATACATACATACATACACACACATGCGTGCTGGAGACAGAGTACAATAGGCGTAAAAAGCCTAGGACTGAATCGTGGCAGATGCATCCACAGATAGTCCCATATGAATCGTCAGTGTGTCAGTATATCAGACATGTGAAAGCTGGTCGGCCAAACCATGACTTTTAGTCTTGGCGCGGTGGTCCAGTGGAAAGATGTCTGGTTGCTGATGCTATGTGGATTTGCAGAATGGCGGTTCGATCCCCCGACCGGGAGATGGTGATCAAGAAATTAAACTAATGGGTGCATCACTGTCGGCTAAGTTAGCACATGGAAATTGAAGCCGCACGTTGCCAGTGCGTCAATAAAATAAAAATACATATACTGCCAGAGCCGTGCTGGAGTCAGAGTACAATAGGCGTAAAAGCCTAGGATTGAATTGTGGCGGGTGCATCCACAGATAGTCCCATATGAATCGTCAGTGTGTCAGTATATCAGAAATATTTGGTCATGTTTGAAGTCTGCCTGGTTCATAAACTCTACAGCTCCACTAAGAGAAGTAAAACTACGGTACTGGGCACCAGAGTACTTGCTTACACGCTCCTGACAAGCACCCCAGTTGTCAAAAATGCTGCACTTTGTCCCCTTGGCCACCGCATAATATTTCACCTTCTTCGATGCTTTCTCTTCACCCATGGCAGAAGTTGGTTTAGGAACTTAAAGATGGCCACAGATTACTAGCACAGTACTGGTAGTAATTAGGGTTTACAGTAGAGAAACTGGGAAGACGACTTTTTACCTAAACCAAACCTGTTTGTCGCGGAAACATATCAACTTGGTTGATTGATCACGGAAACACCAATCACACGTTAGCCATTTACCCGATTGTTATCAAATTAAAAAGAAATTCTTTTTAAATGGTTTAATTCACTCATAGCAATATAGTAGAGTGTTAACTGTACCCACGTTCACCGTAGAAATAAAACTGGTTTTGTCCGTTAACAAATCAACATTTCACGGACATTTTACCATCTTAAAACGTATTACACATAAATGGCTTGGATTCACTAGTAATATTGTAGTAGACAGACAATCAAACTGCTACACATTATAATTTATCTAATTTATCAATTACATAGATTCACGATCACATAATTCACAATTTTGACAGTATTTTTTTTAGCTACGACAGAAAAGGCGCGAAGCAGTAGCCATTTTCTTTTTTTGCGATGAATTGTCCCGAACAAAACTTCTCGGCGGGCCCAATAGTCGCACGGACGAATCGGCTCGTTAGCCGTAATTCGGAGCTTCAGGTTCTGATTTGTACTTTAGCGCATCTGTTTACAAGCGTGAATACAAACCACGTGTTTGAGACGAAAATAGTAATACACGCTAAGTTGTTAGACCGGTTTCTGATCTATTCAACTCGTTCAATGGCTAGTGAAATAACTCCTTCATGCGTTGTACTGCGGCGATATAGCAATGGTGGGGGTGCGGTAATAACAAGACACGATAGAAAATTGACTTTCAATGAATATGCAACCCGTTTATCATTTCGAAAACTAGTAACATTTGTTTTACTATTTAATCGTGTGTCTGTACGACCTGAAATCTGTACGGATTTATTTGTTACTGACTGGGGAAATCAAATGGTGTATTGTTGATTTCTAAGATAAGTCATCGTAAGTGTTTATATTCAGTGAATATGATATATAAAATAATGATAAATTGAAAATATTGAACTACTATGCTTTTTTATGCCATTACGGCTAATCAGCACAGTACAGTTACGAGTACAGTTTACAGTTATGAAAAGAACATTAAAAAACAAACATTATTATTATTATTATTATTATTATTATTAATATTATTATTCCCACACGTTGGGGATATTTTAATAGTGTCCCCCTGTCCATGCATCTGTCATGCTATCCTCTCAAACCATTGGGTGGAATTCAGCCAAATTTGGTGTGTCACTATGTGCATTGGTGACTCAACCCGCCCCTGTGACAGATATTTGGACAGACTGACGGGCCGGCCCGTCAGTATGTCAAAATATCTGTCACAGGAGGAGTTTGAGTCAGAGCAGACTCGGACTATATGTGCATGGATTACCCATAATTTCCTATATGATTGGGCTTTTCAAGACGATACCCTGATAACATTCCCATATGGGTAAATCCTGAATTTAAATCTACATATTAATCACCTGTATGGGGCTTATATGGGCCCTATCTCGGCATTCCATTGCTCAGATCCACTCCATATGGAGCCATATGGGAATGGTATCAGGGTATATAGATTTGGCTCCGCCGTGTTAGTGGGTGATGTCAAAAGGTCAAATATCCTAAAAACTGTCCCTCACACTATCGCCACCCAAACCGTTGTATGAATAGCGGATGGCATACTGCAATCACCTCCATGTGTCTGCCTGTCTGTCCATCCAGCAATCTCATGGAAAACTGTTTTGGGGAATTCAATCAAACTTGTTATGTGAGTTACCCACATAATTCAGTTCAGGATATCACAGAATTCAGAAACGTTTCCGAATTCAGATACACCCCCATTTCCGAATTTGGCAACGTTGTTGAATTCATACATTTAAATTTCTTATCTCAATTGGAACAACAGTTCGGAGATTGGATGTTTTTTTATATTTTGGGTAGGTGGCAGTACTCGGCTAAAACTGATTCATCAGAGGAATTCCGAATTTTCGGGAATATATTTTTTTCAGTAGTCGTCTTAAAGGCAAGGTTATTGAATTCAGACACTTAAGTTTCCAAATTCAGAAACTTAAAGGACAATTCCGGGATTGGTAAAAGTGTACTTTATTTGAAAGACTTATATTACTACCATATTGGATCCTAAATAAAAACAATAGACAAAGAATACGAGTAGTTATACCATCGTAAACATGGGATATTTTATTTCCCGGGCAGCGCCATTTTCTTGCAACGAGAGCGAGATTTCACGAGATCCTGACGTCATCCCTGCACCAATGCTATCTTTGCCGGGCACAAAGGCTGTACAGTAAATATGTATATGCATGGATGCCTAACATGCGCTAATTTGTAATTGTAAAGACATTGTCCAGTTAAGCTAGTAAATTTTTCCAAGTAATTCTAGTATCTGAAGTCGGTGGGGAATCGTTAACCCCTAGACCGCTGAAGCATAGATCCCATTTTCTCTATCCTATCAGAATGCGTTCATTTTGGTAACAATACTGTGCACGACAGCAACACGTTTCAGCAACATTTTCTTTCTTAAAAATGTACCCTAGCACTATCTGTGTAAGTAGGCTATTACGCATTTTACACCATGTGATAAGGGTTAAATGAAGTAGCACACTTGACACATGCGTATTGTCAAATTACTCAGCCGACTGAAGATACCGTTATATAGCGTGTGTCACAGGCAGTGTAAATATATATTCCAAGAAAACATATGATATGATAATATTGCTGGAACCACAGAACCGATTGTAATAATTCTGATCCCCACCTGTAGCTGCAAATTCGAATATTTATCAAATGCTAGGGATGTTAGAATTGGCCTAGTGGTTCAAAAGATACACTGCGGGAGAAACGAAGCCAGCAAAATTTCAAACAAAAATTTCAGGATGCGTTCTATCCATCATCCTATATCAGAATGAGTATTACAATCTACAATGACAGAATTTGCTGTGCCGGAGCTTTACAATGTCATCACATAACGGGAAAAATTCTATCAAAATATTTTAATTATTGAAATTACTACAGCTTGCCCGGGCAATATTGATCGGCGATGAAAATTCCCAAATTTTGTCAAAATGTTAATTCATTTATTGATATCTCTGGCAATATTCACGTGGGCTGAATTATAATTGGTCAGGCAAATAGCCATTTCTTTTCAGCTTTAAAGGTACACATTCACACCAAAATGCTGGAAAATAAAATTGTTAAAATTGTATTGATTTAAAGGCTTACTTTGTGTATCTAAATGTAATGAAACGAAATAAATCTTAGCATATGATGATTTCATTTCGCATAAATTAATATAATTTTTTTAGTTGTCCAGTTGAATTAGGGACTCGTGTCTCCGTCAACTTGTCAAAATAATCAGTTGATGATACAATTGTCAGTAGGTAAATTTTTGACAATAATTTTCCTGAAAATTGTTGACACCAGAGCATTCAATGAAATTGTTCTCAAAATAATCCGCTAAAGCAGCAACAGGTTTGTCAAATTTTCTCAGAATAACCAATGTGCTCTCTGTTTTGTTAGCTAACAAGTGCGGGTAAAACTCGTTAGGCCTTTATGATATATGGAATCGACACCTACTATCAGGCATGCTAAAAAATTATATTCATTTCATTGTCAATCAGGAGATAAGTGCATTATTCTATTAACCGCGTCAGAGGCGATCGTGCACTTGCTGCTGGACTGCATGATCTTTGTGAACATATTTCACACTGGAATACATATATATATATATATTAATCATATAAGCCTAACTAACTCTGTATGCACTTTTTAGCTAACAAAACAGAAAGCCCACTGGTTATTACGAGAAATATTTGACGAATTTGTTGCTGCCTTAAGTAGTCAGCCATAACTCAAGAAAGTTGCTCGAAAACATTGACTCTGCTGCTGATTATTTTGAGATCAACTTGATTGAAAGCTTTTGTGTCAACGATTTTCAGCCAAATTGTTATTAAATATTTACCGAGTAACAGTTGTATTATCAGTTGATTATTTTGACAACAATTTTATGGAAAGCTGTTGCTGCTGTAGGTAACAACAGTTTTCAGTAAGCGTGTTATAAATATATTTGTTTTCACTTGCACCATAGGAAATATACAGTATAAAATTATGCCAGGCACTTACTATCATGACTATAGGCTCACCATGGAAGCCAGCAGAAGGATGACTATTACGACATTACGAGAATGGTTTTTATACCAACAATTGCACACCGTGGAAGATAATAGAATCTTAAGTAATGGCGCCAGCAAATATATATCTAAAGTGGTAGCTACAGTACTAATTAGTTAAAGTGTCCATAAAGTAACAAATAGTCCCAAATTTAGCTAGGATACATATCATTAATCGATATATGAGAACTTTAATAACACATAGATGTATGTTGAAATCCTCTTGCAATATAGAGCTTAACACTTACAGACCAAAAACAACAAGTTTATGATGTAGTGATGTACAGAATATTCTATTGATTACAGGCCTGGGGTCAGTTACATTTAAATGTAACTAGTTACAGTTACAGTGGACTATGTCAGTTACAGTTAAAGTTACATTGGTTGAGCAATGTAACTAGTTACATTTCAGTTACTTTGCATAATGTAACTAAAGTTACATTTCAGTTACATTATTACTATAAAGGACTACGTGGACATGAGAAACCATAAAAAGTGTAATGTAGTCAACCAATTTGAGACATATAGTAGAAACAAAATACCACTATAACCACTGATATACAGAACTGAATTTATTTCAGATGTAAAATATAAAAACCTGCTGAAAATTGTTCAATGAATTTGACTGAATTTTATTGCTGCCATATGCAATAAAAAATTTCATTCAACTTGTTTCCAGAATAATAAGATGTTTTCATTGTAAAAATGTGCATACATATCATATATCTTCCTTTAACCCTTTCAACCAGGCAGGCCAGATAACTAACATTAATTTTGTTGTAAGAAATATTTGGTTGAATGGTTTGAAATTAATTTGACTGAAAGGATTGCTGTCATAGGTATCAACATTTTTCAGTGAAATTAGTTTCAAAATGTTCAACATATTTCCTTAGAGCATGGGCTCTCTACAGTAAGATAATCCAGCATTTAACATGCGCCAATATAACAGCTTCCAGTGAAGTTAGCTTCAAAATCTCCATCAGCTTTATTGTGTGCGTAATTTAAAGTAGCAATTTAAATATTTCTGCTGAGTACTTTAGACAAATTTTACTTTCGAAAGATGTTGCTTCATATGAAAGAAACAGCTTTTTTCAGATCAAATTAGATTCAAAGTAGTCAACTGTGAACAGCTTTCCAGTACAAGTTTCATTCAATAGCCTTTATAAATTTGTCTGCTATACCAAACTGGTTGATGGCTTGACTTTTATCAATGGCATTGTCCATTGATCTTTATCAGCACACTTATGTGAATTGACCCTAGCTTGAGTAAAATTGCTGAGCAATGATGTCCTAAACTGGCTTAATCAATAGCATATAAAGAAAAGAACAGGACATGCTGTTAACACATACTGTGGCAGATTTTTTAGCTTTCTTTACAATTCAACATTTGGTGTTTTTGATCCTTTTAACCCTTTAACACTAAAGCTGGACAAACAACTTTTGTAGTGGTGTTGAGAAATGTCCATTTCCAGACAAATATAGGATAGCTTTTGAAAATTGACCACTGGAATGACTGGCTCAATAACCAAACCAGTCATTCCAGGGATGAATTTTCTAAAATAATCTCATGGTCTACAAATGGATATTTACTATGAGAAAACTAAAATTTTCTTTAACAAATTCGAGCCTTAAAAGGTAACTTAATTCGCTAATGATTTAGTAAACAACCTGTGTCTATGGTAGCTTAATGTAAAAGCTGTATAAGAATTTGATTAAAGTTATCGCTGCCTGATGTATTAATACCATTCAGTCAGATTATCATTGATAACAAGCATATTTTGAGAACAATAGCATGTTGTAAATATCATATGCAGATATAGAATAACCCTTTAATGGTCAAGAAAATCAAACCTTTGGCCTGGCAAATCTATTTTGCAAGCTACAGGATTACTTTTTGAAAATTTACCACTGGAATGACTGGCCAATTATTCCAATGGTAAATTAATATCACTGATACCTGGAAATAAAGTTGCTGCCCATGGCATCAACATCTTCCAGTCAAATTAGCTTCAATATATTATATATATATTTCAGTTACTTTTGCAATGTAACTGGTTACATTTCAGTTGCTGTAACTGAACAAATTCTTCAGTTACAAGTTACTTCAGTTACAAGTTACTTCAGTTACATGAAAAATGTAACTAAGTTACAGTCAGTTACAGTTACCCCAGCCCTGATTGAATATTTTGAAACTAGTTTTTCCAGGAGCTGCCTTTGGCAGCAACAGGTTCCTATCGATTTAGATTAAAAAATATTCATTTAAGCTAATTTAACTACCTAGGAGCTCTTGGTGCCTATGGCAACAATTGGTTCCAGTTATTTTCAAAACATTTAACAACCTTCCTATGTAGATATCTGATAGTTGTCTTGTTAGCTCACCTGGCTCGACACCTGTCCTTGGCCAAGTGACAACTTTTCCTTTAAAGGAAAGGATCAGGGAACTAACATATGCTCTTTAATGACAGCTTTATATAATAATCAACCTGTGAAAAACAGAAATAAATCACAATAATTAGTAAAAAGCAGCTAAATTCCACCTATGTCATCCTGATGGGAACCAATTAGTGACACAGCTGGACCTACGCGCTCTGGTGTATGCCGAGCAAATAAATAATACCTGCTATAGCCGGTCATATAAGCTCGGTTATAATCATGCTAAGCTGATTAGCCACTACTTCCTACAGGTAAAATACTGTCTAGTTTTAAAACAATTTGACAGAAAGCCGTCATTTCCAGAGACAGGGTCTACATTCAGTCACACAAATTTCAAAATATTCAGTAGGCATCATGTTGCGACCTTGGAAACCAGCAGTCTATTTTGAAAACATTTTGACCGAAACTTGTTGCTTCAACCAGAAAAAGTGACTCAAATATAACGTTTTCACAAGGATCAATTGTGAATTAGCAGTACCTAGTTTCCAGACCTGCTGATGGGACCGGGCCGAAATTTGGGCGATATAGGTAGGGACTAAGTTTGTTCAAGATAAGGTGATACATCAAAAAGCATGGCCGCCCTAGACCAATCAAAATGTACCGCATTTGACAGCAATTTTGGGAAATTTTTTTACTGGATTTTGAAGCGGAAATTGTTTTTTATATATGCTTTTGAGTATGCTGATTTCAAATTTACCATTTTCGAAACTGTCGGATAAACGGTTTGGCAGACATCTTGGATTATTTTCCCGCCAAAACTCCAATTCTCCTTCGATCAATACTCACCATTCTGTTACTTTCTGATACACAGCTGGCCTTGACAGCTGGCTCTAGGACTACAGACTTAGAAAGCTTTACCGACTCCTTGGAACCGGGCACCCGGCTCCCAACTGCCGAGTACCCGTCTACCATAGAGCTCATTCTTGTTTGCATAGCGACAAGAGCTGTCCACGTTTCTTTGCAGGAGAAAGATTAAAGTTTTTGAAAAGAAATCTAAGTCTTTTATACTGTGATTTGATAGTTTGTGCATTCTTGAAAGGATCTAACTGGATAAAATGGAGAATACCGCCAATGATGAACCAGGTTGTATTATTCCTTATTATCCATAGTTAAAAGACTTAGGTCTCTAAATTTCGTTGTGTCGCATGTCCCAATTTCTGACCCATAGAATCTGGGACGTGTGCTAACAACTTGATATGCCAGACGATCGCCTTCTTTAAATCCGAACAGGCGATCGGCAGATATGAAAATAGGTGTTCTCCGTAGGGTCCGAGCGGGTGACGTCACACCCGTGATGCTCAGATGTTTATGTGAAGAAAAATTTTTCATTAATTCGCGCATCTTGTTCTGGGTGCTGCGTACTAAAAATGGTACCAGAAAACTTTGGAATGGTCAAGTTTACGTGTGATCACGATCGGTTTGCAATGATCGGTGGTGTCAAAATTCTTGAGTGATGCGTGGTCTGCGGTTTTACCGTGTGCTACAGCAGTTTGTTTACATTTTGTTGTTTCTTCACATATCATGTCGGCTTTCGTTAGGAGTATAATTTATATTGATTGGTAAATATACCCCGAATGCTATGCGATATGTTTGTTGGTTCCGTTATACATCCTGGAGGATCAATTTATGGGTGTATTTATGCCCGCTTCGTTCTTGGCGTCATAATCAATGCGATCTGTGCTGTAACGTTGCGGGGTGGGGTGCGGGAGGGTTTGCAGTTAATTTATGGTCAAATTATTTGAAAATTAATTGTCTGCCTTCCACTTTTGTTTCGTTCCGCTGGCTTATTGTAGGTTTGGTTTATAGGCCAAGCCATCCCCGCCATCATGTGTCGAGTGCCACATATTGTACGGGTTCTATACAAGGACCATGTCTGTTTCCACTGTACTAAGTGTAGTCTTGACAGTAGGTGTAACGTTTGTGCTGTGTGGTCGGTCGATATGATGCTTAAGTTCCTTGCCAGAAGGACTTGGCAGGGTCTGACGCGGGGTCAGGCGGTCCGAAAGTAAATCGTGGAGCGTCCGTTTCGGCCCATGGGGCATTCCACGTCTGCAACCGGAGGTGGCGGAGATGGCACCGCCGGCGTGGTTTGGTCCGGCTAGGCAAGGTGTCTTGCATCGTGTTCTGCCCACGCTGGTGTCGTCCCTGCTGCCAAAAGTTGTAGGGCAGTCTCTCCCCATGTTTGATTTGGACCCTGTCCTTGGACAGTGTTCTGGACTGGACATCGAGGGAGCCGTTTCGTACGGCCCCCTGGCAGTCCCGCCGGGCTCCGGCCTGATGGGTTCTGTCTCTCTGCGGCCACCTCCGGGTGGTCCAGCAGCGGTGGCCGGTCCGTCAGGCATGGGAGCCGTCCGTCAGGACGGCTCCACGGTTTTCCTTGTCTAGTGACGACTCTTAGGGGTCTGAAGATGAGGAGGCCGAGGAGGAGAGTGTGCTGTGGCCTGTGAGGCCACGGGTGGAGAGCATGGAGGTCGATTCCGTCCTGATGGAACCCGACCTCCATCTGTCTGGCCTGGCGCAAGCCAGGGCAGCGGCTCCGCCCATGGTTGAGGCCACTCCGGTACCGGGCACCGGTCCCGTGATGGTTGGTTTGCTGCCAACCGCCACGGTGACGGGTGTGGCCGGCCAGGCATGGTACTCACCTATCTCGCCTGGTCCGGCGGTCAGACATGGGGTGCCGTTGGCGCCCGTGTTTGGCCACGGTTCCTTAACCGCTACGGGTCCGCACGGTTTCCGTGGTGGCCTACTCCATGGACTGGTGTGTTCCATGGGGTGGCGGCGGAACCGTACGGTACCGGAGTTCCTGGCATATCAGCAATGGCTCCTAGCCGGGAGGCCGTTGCTGGTAGGGCCGTGAACATGTCAACGGGTGACGTGTTCACGGGAGTGTCCTCCTCGGAGACGGATTGGTCTGAGGCTCTGGCTTGGCTAGCCAGGGTGGACCCTTCTGTGGTTTCGACCACGGCCGAGGAGGATGTACCCCGTCCATCGGTGCATCGATTAGGACGGGGATCTTGCCCGCAGCCCTGATCCAGTCTGTTGGACTGGATCCATGGTTTATGGTGTTGCTTGATACTATGTATAGCAAACAACGCATGAACAAGGGCCAGCTTCTTGCGGCCTCCATGGAGGTGCGGGCGAGGGGTCGTATTCCACGGGTGGAATACGACAGGTATGGTGTTGTCCCGTTGGTCACCGAGAATGACCGCTGGGTACTGGGTGTTCAGAGTGCTGGAGCGGGTGGCCCCGGTCCGGCACTTGTGGACAAGTCCCAGGCACACCAGGATGAAGTCCTGTCCCTATGCGATGTGGGTGTGAGGGCAGCTATGAGTGCTGTCAACCAATCGTATCGCCTTCTTCAGTCGGTGTGGGCTGAATCCGGGGCAGGCCACCCTGTGCCACCTGTGGCGCTTTCGTGCGTCAATGACGGCTTGGTGCTGTCTATGGACGCACTGGCAAGGGTGCAGGCGCGTGTGACAAAGTCCAGGAGGCAAATGGTTCTTGACCATATGCATCCGGCTACGGCAGTCAGGGAGCGTCTTCTTGGGACACCCCTGACAGGGCCTAGCATCTTCGGTGGCCAGGCGCGGGCCATCCTAGAGGACACTGCCAGCATTGCGCAGAATCGGTTGGCGGTAAGCCTACAGCTGGAGCGAGTGCGGCAAGCGCACACTCTAGGGGCTGTAGGGAAACCGTTAGCTGGCCAACTTTCGAAGACGCAGAAGAAGCAGAAAGGCGAGGCGAAAGCTAAGCCTGCTGCGACTTCTGCTTCATCTGGATTTTCTCAGTCGCCGCCGGCTAAGAAAGCCAGGAAGGTTGTGGAGGCCCCTACCCTCCCCACTGTTGCTCATGATCGCCCTAGAGACGGGAAGGGCAGGGGGAGGGGTAAGGGTAGGTCCTCCAAGGGCGGAAAGAAGGGAGTGGATCGTACCTGAGGGTACTAGGGCTCCCTTCATATCCGCCTGGACCGCACCTGTGCGACAGGAACAGCAGTGCCGGTTATACCTGCCGAGCCAAGATGGAAATGGTTCTCTCTCTCTCGTTAAGAAAGGGGGGGGGGGAGCGGACCGCGAGCCGGACAACCCCGTTAGACGTCGAGGCGTCTATGGTGGGTGGAATGCTCATGCGTTTCGTCGAGGCCTGGCGAGGTGTGACGTCAGACAGTCTGGTCCCGGGATGGTTATCCCAGGGGTACATGCCGGAGTGGTGGGACTTTCCACCGCAGAATCTGTCTTTGGCACCTGTCTGGACACCGGTACTACGGGACCCAGACAAGTTAGAAGCCGTTCAAAACGAAGTGTCTGGTTTGCTTCTGAAGGAAGCAATAAACCCAGCGAACCAGAACACTCCGGGCTTCTATTCAAATATGTTCCTTGTCCCCAAGAGCACGGGGGGATGGAGACCCATACTCAATCTCAGGCCATTAAATTGGTTTATCCATACGCCTCGGTTCCAGATGGAAAAGCCGAGGTCGGTAATGGCAGGATTGAGGAAGGGAATGTGGTGTGTGTCGATCGATCTGAAAGATGCATATTTCCACATTCGTATGAACCGGAGTTGGCACAGGTTTTCTGAGATTTGCGTTTCAGAATCAAATATGGGAGTTTACTGTTCTCCCGTTTGGCCTGTCGACAGCTCCGAGGGTTTTCACAAGAGTGGTCCTTGCGGTGACAGTGTTTCTCAGAAAAGAGAACGTGGTGCTACACACCTACATAGACGACTGGCTGCTTAAAGCAGACTGCAGCCAGGTTGAACGTGGATACTGCTCTGACTCTGAATTTACTTTCAGATCTAGGCTGGATAGTCAACAAGGAAAATTCCGAGTTGACACCCACTCAACATTTCATTTATTTGTGGATGCGATTCGATCTCGAGGAGGGCAGGGTTTACCCGTCAGAGCCCGGAGTGGTGTCTGTTAGCCATCCTCAAGAGTGTTCGAGTGGGAAACCACATTCAGGCGAGGCAGTTTCTTCGGATGCTGGGCGTGATGGTCTCCATGGAGCAAGTGATCCCGTACGCTGCTCTAATGCGAAGACCTATCCAGTTGTATCTGATGTCTCTGTGGAAACAGTGAACAGAACCCCTGTCAAAACTGGTGCCAGTTTTGGAGCCGATAATATCGCATCTTGTATGGTGGAAACAGCGTCAGAATCTCCTAGTAGGGGTTTCGCTGCACCTACCCCACCCCCAGCTGTCCGTGTACACGGATGCATCGCTGGAGGGGTGGGGGCCTGCCTGGGAGAACACCAGGTCTCGGGCATGGACTCTCCTGGAGAGTCAGCTGCATATCAATCTGTTGGAAATGATGGCAGTGGAACTGGCGTTGGAAGAGTTTCTTCCGATGATCAGGGGCAAGGTGATATTGATACGGTCGGACTATTCAACGGTAGTATCATACATAAATCGCCAAGTGGCACTTGATTCAATGGTGCAGGAATTATTCGGTTGTTTTGAAAGCAGCTCACATTCCTGGGCGATTGAACATTCAGGCCGATGCTTTGTCTCGCAGACAGAGAATTCTGCCAACAGAATGGTCCCTCAACCCTCCAGTTCTACGAAGGATCTTCGAGCATTGGGGCAAACCCAACGTGGACTTGTTCGCCACAAGGGGAAATGCTCAAGTCATGACTTATGTCTCGCCGATTCCAGATCCAAATGCCGTCGATACAGACGCTCTGGCGATAAGCTGGAGAGGGATGCACGCTTATGCGTACCCACCCACCATCCTTCTGCCGAAGGTATTGGTGAAGATCAGGGAGGAACTGTGTCTGGTCCTGCTAATAGCACCGTATTGGCCAAGCAGGGCGTGGTTCACGGATCTGCTAGATCTGCTGGTGGAAAATCCAGTGCAGTTACCTGAGATTCCGAACATAATCTCCCAGCCCAAGGGACGCTTCCTACACGAGCGTCTCGAAATGTTATTGACTGCGTGGTTGTTGTCAAACAACGTTCCACGTCGGGAGGCTTTTCTCGACAGGCTGCTGATTTCATCGCGGCTGCGAGAAGGAGGCCAACCTTCAAGTCATATAACGACAAGGTTAACGGATTTGCAGACTGGTGTGAGGAAAAGGGTCTTGTTACCTTTCATTCCACTATTCAGCAAATATCAGATTTTCTCTGTGAGCTGTTCTTTTCAGGACTAGCTCCTGTCACAATTGCTGGATACAAGTCAGCTTTGGCATCAGTTATCCCTTGTCTAGCCAACAGGGATAGTCCAGAGGTGGCCCAGTTGAGTGTGATGGTGAAGGGAATGAGCAATCTCCGACCGAGACAACCGGTAGTCATTCCAGCCTGGAGTCTATCTTTAATGCTTAATGTACTGGCCAAACACCCTTTCGAACCGTTGCGGTCGTCTAGTCTAAAGCATTTGACTCTAAAGGCGGTCTTTCTATTGGCATCTTCCTCAGCTAGAAGGCGCACTGTGATTTATGCACTTTCAGCAGAGAGGGACCGATTTATTGTCTCCGGAGAGGGTCTGCGTCTTCTGCCAAGAGCAGAGTTTATGTCAAAGAATCAATCTTTGAGATATCCCGGCAAACCGATCGTTATACCGAAACTAAGTAGGTTGGATCGTGATGCTAGTGTCTGGTGCCCAGTCCGTGCTTTGACTAAGTACAAAACGGACAGACTCGTAACGTGTCGTTACGGTCGAATGATAGACATCTGTGGATCTGCCATATGGAGCCATATGGCGCCGCATCCATGGATTCTATCTCTCGTTGGGTAGTCGAATGCATTCAGATTACCCGTGAGATTCCGACTGGGCTCCAAGTGCAAGGCGCAAGGGCACGTTGTTAGAGGATTAGCCGCCTCTTCCACCCTTGAAAATGGTGTTCCTTTTTTTAGGACATCATGGCTGTCGCACAAGGGCACTGAGTCCTCTTTCACGGATTACTATATGAGGGATGTGTCAGACTTCGCCATTCCACTCGCTTTAGCTGTTTGAGACGATAGCTATATTACCGCACTGCTCTTCTTCCTTTTTTTTGGCATTTGTAAGAGAGAATTAAGAAGCAGGCATGGTCGAGCGAGAGGATATCAACCAGTTGTGTCACTGAGGCCGGACAAGTGAATGGTTGGAGGCTCCAGGTCTGAATTCCAAATCTCATGAGGTAATTCACGATTGAGAGTGTTTTGTATTATGTCTATATATCATGATCATTCATCTTATATATTCATGCTCATTCCCAGGCTAATATATGCAAAGAGCAGTTAACCCTCTTGGCATATTTTTGTTTCAGGCGAGGTACATGTTCGTGAGTTCTCTCCCTTTTCTTAGGAGGGCAGTGACGCGAATGTGATTCGGTTCCGATAACTTGACGGTCCTTTTAGGTCTCCGTTAGTCAAGTTGTTAAGTCTAAATCTTTCTCCAAGGGGCAAAAGTAGCATTTATGGCTTGCCCCTTCCCACCAGGTTACTGAACAAATCTGGTGTATATCAGAAAGTAACAGAATGGTGAGTATTGATCGAAGGAGAATGCAGGAAATTTCAATTTCCCTTTCTCCGAGATCTAACAATACTCACCATTTTGTTACGGACCCAGCCTCCCAGCCCCACGGAGGCAAGCCATGGATTTCTCTTGTTTGGTGGCTATGCAAACAATATGAGCTCTATGGTAGACGGGTACTCGGCAGTTGGGAGCCGGGTGCCCGGTTCCAAGGAGTCGGTAAAGCTTTCTAAGTCTGTAATCCTAGAGCCAGCTGTCAAGGCCAGCTGTGTATCAGAAAGTAACAGAATGGTGAGTATTGTTAGATCTCGGAGAAAGGGAAATTGAAATTTCCTGCATACTAAAGCAATGGGAAAATTAAAATGTCTTGTTCCCGGGAAGCACTGGGCTGATTTCAAGTATATTTGGCAGGAATCATCCTTCAGAATCCAAGTTTGTTCAAACGAAGACGATCAGCCAATAATCATTTGGTCGACGGTTATCTCAGATTTTGGCCTATTTTGAGAAATGTCTTTAAAAATCTTTGCCAAAGCTGCTTGGGGCATCGATTCAAAACTCATGACATATGGTCTAGGGGAAGAACTGAACCAAGTTTGTTGAAGGGAACTTTATTGGGCAAATAGTTTTGCGGCCATCTTGGATGACCTAGTTTTCGCGAAAATGACTTGTCCATAAGCGCTGAACGTATCGAGCCTAAATTTGGCAGATATGATTAGGGACTAAGGACCATTAAGGTTTGTTCAAGGGAAGTTGATAAGTAAAAAAACATCGACCAATCAAAATGTAGCGTGTTTGGTGGCCATATTGGCTATTTTTATTTGATAGATTTTAAAGGCGAAATTGGTTTTGTATAGGTTTTTAGATATTCTGATTTCAAATTTGCAATTTTCCAAACTGTCGGATAAGCGGTTTGTCGACCATCTTGGATCTTTTTTCTGCCAAAAACTCCCATACTAAAGCAATGGGTAATTTAAAATGTCTTCTCGAGAACCATTGTGCCGATTTCAAGTACACTTGACAGGAAATCATCCTTGGGGGAATAGGGATACAAATTTGTTCAAAGGAAGATGATCGGCCAATTTAGCATGTGGCCATCTTGGATTTCGGCCGACTTTTAGAAACGTCTTTAAAAATCTATGAAACCGCTTGGGGGATTGATACAACCGTCATGAAATATGATCTAGTGCAAGAGCTGAACCAAGTTTGTTCGAGGGAACATAATTTCTCAAATGGTTCAGCAGCCATCTTGGATGACCTAGTTTTCGAAAATGACTTCCGGAACCGCTGAACGGATTGGGCCGAAATTTGGCAAGTTTTTTGCCAATCATTTCTTGTCAGTGCAATTCCTCCTACAGTTTAGCTCTGATTCTTTTGAAACTTGTTAAGGGTTATCATTACCACATGAAGGTGTGCATGTGGTATCTGTATGTCCATCCATCTGTCCAAAATCAATGTATGTCCGCCTGCCGGTCCATCCATCTCTGACAATCATTTCTTGTCAGCGCAACTCCTAGAGGTCTCAATGGATTAACTTTAAATTTTGTCCACGTTATCAGTATCATGTGCATGTGCTTTTTTCGCGGCCAAGAAATTATTCATTACAGAGTTATCACCCTTTAAATATCTTAAAGCTGATACATAAACTGCAGTGCCAATCATTTGTCAATGCCACTCCTACAGTTTAGCTGCAATTCTTTTGAAACTTGGTAAGTATTATCATTACGATATGAAGATGTGCATGTGCTATCCTGATACATGTACGTCCATCCATCTGTCCCAAATGTATGTACATCTGTGGGTCCATCCTTGTCAGCGCAACTCCTACAATTTAGTTACAATTCTTTTGAACATGGGAAATCTAGTCATTACCATCTGAAGATGTGTATGTGCTTTTTTCGCAGCTAGAAAATTATTCATTACAGAGTTATCACCCTTTAAATATCTTAAATTGATGCATAAACTGCAGTACCAATCATTTTGTGCTAACACAACTCCTAAAATTTAGCTGTGATTCTTTTGAAACTTGGAAAGGGTTCTCATTACCACTTGAAGATGTGCATGTGCTATCTGTATGCCTGTACATCCATGCATCTGTATAGAATGTATGTCAGTCTGTCGGTCCATCCATCTCTGACAATCATTTCAAGATGTCAACACAACTCCTACAGTATACTAGCTATGATTCCAAAGGTCTCTGATTGATTGACATTAAGGGAATTTACTCCATCCAGAAAGCTGGACTAGAGTAGAGGTTTGTGGTTCTTGCGGGGGAATATGCCATCTTCTGATGACTCTTGTTTTTAATTTACCATTGGACCTGACTGGCTTTGGACATTTTCTATGACAAAAATTGAAATTATATTGAAGAAATTTGAGCGTTAAAATGTTAGTATATTCAGCATTACTTATGAATATAAATAACGGTTAACCATATATCATTTAGTGCAAAGTAACAATTCACATTAATGTAGTTCTGGTCAGTGGACTATTTTAGACAGGCTTTCACCATTGACCATTGAAAAATAGGTTTTGAGCAGGCCAATGCTCAGTATGATCTCAAATATTATAATTTATTAATTCTAGGTTGCTGGAGCACAAAAGTATAAAGAATGGCGATCAACAGAGTGTTGATGCTCCTTGTTGTGGTCGCAACTCTCATCCACACAGGTATGGTTGTATATATATTGTACACGCACGCACGCACAGTTAACCCCTCAATGCCTAATCTGGCCAAAAACGGTCTCTCAAATGGTCATGAGGAATGTCCATTTGCAGGCCAAGAGAATACTAATTTTGAAATTTTACCACTGGAATGACTGGCTCGATAACTGAGTCAGTCATTCCAGTGGTAAAGTTTCAAAAATATTTTGATGTTCTTGACCAAATTTAACCCTTGACATGTTAAATTGTAACATACAAAGCTTTTCAATTGCATTATACTTGTGGTAAGTACTTCAAAGGTAACGCATTTAGCTATGAGTATTGAAATTTCCTCATAAAATTAAAATGGAATTAGAGCTGTTAGGTATACCGAAAATACCGTGTGATATCAATACCACAACAATATCGAAATACCGTACCAAACAAATCTCAAATTACCGAAATTTCAAAGTAGAGAATTCCATCAAATTTGCGCATGCGATCCTCATTATTTCGCGCCACAAAAGGGCTACACATCATAATGTTGCACTGTCTGACAATTATTATATAAGTCTCAAAATGGCTAGTGCGTGGACATTATTTCAAACGAATCAATAGTAAAACGGAATGTAGTGTCGAATCATGACAATACACTTATAAATTTGAAAAAGCACTTGCAATGTAAGCACAAAAAAGAGTTTGCAGAGGTATCAATGCGATGCCGATACCATACTGGTACCGAGGTAATTGGGACCAAAAACACTGATATCGGTACTGAACATAAAATATCATTACCGAACAGCTCTAAATGCAATATTCTTTGAGAAATCTCATTTTTAAAACACAAACAGAATAATCTATTTTCTACATTAATTAGCGAGTTACTACATCTTAGTGAGTGTCATCAATTGTGTCTTTTCTGCGCTAACATTTGACGCTTGTCGGCTATTGATGCGGTTTTGACAAGTAGACTGTTATCACGTCATTCTGCGATCAGTGACAACAATGGAGAATGATTATACTAAATAGGCGTCCAGTCAAGTTTTCCAAGACGGACAGGATATACCACATTTGAGATTAGGTCTTAGCGCATCCCTATGAGCTACATTAATGAAGTTAACCTCTTATTAGCTAGACACTAAATATGAAATGCTGTACCTGTAAGCTCTATTTCAGACACGAGCCTTTGTCCCCCAGAGCTATTCCAAGAGATATTCTTTGCTGATCACATTTTGGTCGTCTGTGCAGTGTGCTTAGTTATTGTTTGGGCATTGGCTTTAGACGTTGTTTCTCTCCTAATGTTTGCTGGGAGTCATTAGTTTCAAATTTTCTTCATACTAGTCATTTTTGACAGTGTGAAATGATTTTAAATTAAATGATCTTATTTGAATGAGAAAGTGGTCAATCTGACTGGTGGTCATCTAAAGATTACAGAATAAATTTTCACACCACCTCAGCCACTGATAGTACAATTTTGATACGCCACATAGCGCAATATTGTCTGTTATAATATTGTGTACCCAAGTCACTTCCCAAATAGGAGTAGTGCTGCTTTGCTAGGCGCAGACGCCATACCTTGATTTCAGCCTATATGTATATATATATATATATATATATATATATATATATATATATATATATATATATATATACTGAGTCAAAAAAGTTTAGCAACAGTGAAGTTTGGTTTGTTGTTGCTGTTCCGCTTACAGAGCGTCACATCGAGAATCGGTTTGCATGGGCAAGAACTCATCAGCGATGACGTGCTCAACAATGGAGCCACGTTTTGTTCAGTGATGAGTCGAGGTTTTGTGTGGATGTGGCGGATGGTAGGCAACAGGTTTGGCGACGTTTAGGAGAACGGTATGATGCAGCCAACATCATTCAGCACGACATTCGGTGGCGGCAGTGTCATGGTGTGGGCTGGAATCCATGAAAATGGCAAAACAGATCTTATTGTGATTCGCAGAAATTTAACGGCTCAACGTTACTGTGAAGAAGTTGTCGCCCCTGTTGTCATCCCTTTTATGCAGCATCATGCAGACTTTTTGTTCCAGCAAGACAACGCCCGTCCTCATTCAGCTAGGGTCACCAGTGATTTCCTTGAGGCTAACAACTTTCCGGTGTTGGACTGGCCAGCACGATCACCGGACCTGTCTCCTATCGAACACGTGTGGGACATTCTTGGCCGTATGGTGCGTGAGAACCATCCACATCTTCACAACGTATGGGAGCTGGAAGCTGCACTGCTCCAGGAATGGGATGCGATTCCTCTTCGTGACATCAGGTGCTTAATTCGAAGCATGAGAAAGCGATGTACGGCGGTGGTTAATGCGCACGGAGGTCACAACCGGTATTGACAGCTCAGTGTCATTATTTAAATTCGACCCTTCCGTTGAATGATGCCGTGTTAAAGGCGCGATGCTAGCATTTCAGTAACAAGAGACTGTTGTTCAAATTGGAAAATGACCTATCAATTAAATAATATATTTGAATCATTTTATTGTTTTTGTTAAATAACATTTATACAGTAATATTCTCAGTGTTGCTAAACTTTTTTGGTTCAGTATATATATATATATATTATATAACTGCATTTCCATATATACCGGTATGTGTTTAGTCTGGTGCTCTGACTCTGCAGTAATGGTCCTGGTGATGGAAATAGTGGTTACGTAGTTTGCGGGTAGTACTATACTAATACACAAACATTTTCTGACATGTGAATTTGTCTCTGATTGTCATCGTGACATGTTGTTTGACCAGTAGTAAAGCTTGTGTAGACGTTTGTAGATTTCTGTGTCAAGCATGATACATTTCTACTTGTGGGGATCTTCCCCTGAAGCTTGCATGCTGGACACGG
Organism: Chaetoderma sp. LZ-2023a; assembly: GCA_034401795.1. Taxonomy (NCBI): domain Eukaryota; kingdom Metazoa; phylum Mollusca; class Caudofoveata; order Chaetodermatida; family Chaetodermatidae; genus Chaetoderma; species Chaetoderma sp. LZ-2023a. The sequence goes on from CM067372.1 coordinate 138,218,749, forward strand.
AGATATAGAGACGTCTATATGATCAAGGGTAGAAATAAGAAATCTATTTTACATGCTCGCTGTGTATTTAACCCTTTAACACTCAAACCGGACAAAACGCTTTCTTCAGTTGGTCTTAGAAATGTCTATTTGCCGACCAAGCGATTTGTTTTGAAAATTTATCACTACATTAAATGACTGGCTCGATAAATGAGCCAGTCATTCCAGTGCTATTTGCAAAACTAATCTCTTGGTCTGCAAACGGACATTTTCTGAGAAAATTGAAATTTCCTTTACAAAATTTAATGGTAATAAATGGTTAACCTTGGGATTTATATATTATAGTATATCAGCCAGAAATTTACATATATACCTTGTGCACCCATGATGGCAACGTTACCTGCATCAGCCATATTTCACCCTTTTTTTGACCCCTCTGTATACAGCATTTTGTGGTGAGTTATACTACTGGTTGCCGCTGGTGTCCTAAAAGACACTCGCTATTGGCGCAATGGGCAATGCCATCAAAAATATATATTATGTGTATTTTATTTGTAGTGACCTCTGTAAACAATGCTCCAATCTGGGTTAACACCTTAGATACAGAACTGAAAACACATGGAATTGATGAAAATACTCCTGTTGGTACGTATATGAATAAAATTATATAAATACTAGATTGATCGGTGGATGACGCGTCATCGCAGATCCCCACGTTCACAGCTTCAAACTTTTTACACACCCCAAAACCCACCCCCCCTCCCCCGGGGGCAGAGCCAAATGTAAACATCCTTTCGAACTCCGCAATCATATGGGTAACTCAGATATCCAATTTGGTTGAGTTGCGTCTAACAATTTTAGAGGCATTGCATTACAATCAATTTCATGACCTTTTGAACCCATCAACCACCCCCTGGGGGCGGGGCCAAATGTAAATGTTCGCATCCATTCTACATTGATACGGGTAGCTCACATACCAAATTGGGTTGAATTCCATTCAATGGTTTCGGAGGAGATGCATTACAATCAATTTCCGCCGGTTAAAATTTGACCTTTTGACCCCTCCCGCCAAATCTACATGACCTCTTGCACTCCGCAATCATATGGGTAACTCAGATATCAAGTTTGGTTGTGTTCCATCTAACAATTTCAGAGGAGTTGCGTTACAACTGATTTTACCTTTTGACGCCTGCCACACCCGGGGGGGGGGGGGGGGGGGGGAGGGGGGGGGGGGGGGGTGGTGGTGTCTAAATCTAAATATCATCTTGCAAAGCGGAATCATATGTGTAACCCACATACCAAATTTGATTTAATTCCACCCAATGGTTTGGGAGGAGATAGCGTGATGGATGGACAGACGGACAGGGGCGATTACAATATCGCCGACGGTTTTGTAAAACGTGGGGATAATAATGTTTTGTCGATGAAAGTGTTAAAAACTTAAAAAGAAGCATCATTACATGTACCTTTGCAGGTAATATATATATATATATATATATATACAGATATCCTAAAGTCATTTAACACTCTAGCTGGCCAAAAAATGGCTTCGGCGGTGTTCTTGAAAAATGCCCATTTGCAGACTAAGAGAGGAGTATTTTTGAAAATTTACTACTGGAATGACTGGCTCGATAACCGAGCCAGTCATTCAAGTGGTAAAGTTTCAAAAATACTCTTCTATTTGTCTGCAAATGGACATTTTCTATAAAAAAAAATTAATTTAATTTTCTTGATCAAATTTGAGCGTTAAATGGCTAAATGGTCAAAAGTAGAAAATCAATCTTTCAGCTTTATGAATGCCACATTTACACGTCTTTATCTAGAAAAGTATTTTGGAAAATTCACAACTGGTTAGATTTCTTAGTCAGTCATTCCAGTTGTAAATTTTTCTAAAATTCTTTTCTCTTGGCCTATAAATTGGTATTCCTTAAGGCCATGGGACTGGGCAGTTTTGGCTTCTGTTGTCATCTTGGGAAATAGTCAGTTTAGAGAAGAATTCCTGCTACTGGAATGGCTGGCTAGGTAACGGGTTAACCGAGCCATGCATTCTTGTGATAAATTGTCAGGAATTTAGATAATAATTTTCATTGTTAATCTTGATTGATGTTATTTAGGATTAAGAGAATACTACTCATGAATTACTTGACCAATTTGAACCAAATTTGCCAAAACAAACCACAAGGTTGTGGGTCACTGATCTAGTATGCAGAAGTCTGATTGTGCAGTTGTTAATTGTGACTCGTAACAAGTATTATTAAGTCTGTCAGTCTGTCAAATTGTGTACATTTCTGACAAAACATCCTTATCGTAAATCACGATTATAGTGTACCACTTTAGATCAATGGATCTTTCCTGTGACCATAGCAGTGACCTACTTTGGCTGATTGACCATTAAAGGGTCAAGTTGACACAAGAGGGTTTAAAAGATTACTAATTAAGAGCTGTACCAATTTGACTTGTACCATGGTTGTGAGTACTATAACAAAATATTGCCATGGTTTCTCATGCTGATTATATGTGAATAATTCAAGGACAGGCTGGGGATTCGAAAGGCTATTGCACGTACTGAGTATCACTACTCCATTATATTTATTCTGACTTGTAAACAATAGCAATATGAAGTAGAATCATGTACAAATTAATTAATTAAGTCTGACGCCCTGTCAGTGTGACATCGGCAACTTTGTCAGAAATGCAATAAGTTTCACAGACTAATGGATTTACATCCTTGTTGTGAGTTACAACTAAAAACAGAAAAATGTCAGACAGGAGCTGTACTGAGGAAATGCCTCGAGTATCGGGGGTTTATACAAATTTGAAAAGTACTTGAATTTTGGTATCAGTCCTTGAAAGTGTTTGAGTTTGAAATTTGCCTTGAAAAATACTTGAAAATGCCAGTCAGGCCTTGAAGGGTACTTGAAAATGTGTTTTCTCCAATATAGCCAAAAGTAGCATACAGTATAAGGCTGTTGATTATCACTCAGCACTGCAGGATATGGCATTTCAGAACATCTAATTTGCAAAATTTCAGGCACCCCCCTAGTCCAGTTTTAGTGTCCTTGAAAACGAGAGACATAGTCCTTGAAAAGCGCTTGAATGTATCTGTCAAATTCTTGTATGAATCATGATTATATACAATGTATAAATATAGGTTTATTATGATGCACTAATTTTTAGTGTCCTCCGAAGTTCTAGTCTTTTGATGCATGTTTAAGTGTGCTTTAGCTTACAGTACAGCGTTTGAATAAGTTAACATGTTTCCAAAACAAAAGCAGAAACATGTTAGTCAGTACAATTTTGCACACAATGTAAGAAATGGTCTGTTGAATATTTTAAATATAATTGGATTGGAAGACATTGGTTGCCTCAGGTAGTAATGTCTTCCAATCCAATTATGTTAAAATGTTCAACAGTACATTTTATTTTGTTTTGGAAACACTAAGTAAATTATGTTCTGAACTGTACTGTATCATTTATTATCATGTCTTCTTGACAATTTGTTGATGCATGTAATACTATGTTGATTTCAAGTTAATATCGGTATGGAATTGGACTTGAAATTGATAAAATGGAATTGGAATTGAACTTGTCTGGGTGGAATTGGAATTGATAATATGAATTGATGTGGAAACAGAATTGGAATTGATAAAATGAATTGAGATCGAATATGAATTGAAGTTAATAAAATGGATTTACCTGCCATGTATGCTCACTTTGCCATCTTTCTCTGTCCAGGTACAAAAATTGGTACACTTGAAGCTTATGATCCAGAGGGTCTACCAATTACATACTCTTTTGCGGGAGAGGCGTTATTGGTCAATGCTACTACTGGAGATGTTTTCCTCAACATGGCTTTGGATAGAGAGGTCAGTTTTAATTATACTTGCTTGCAAGAGCTATCGAGGAAGCATTTGGCCAAATTAAAAAATAGTTTCATTTCCCGTAAATCTCCCGAGTCAAATTTGTCTTTTTTTTCACCCAGCTGGGAATAAAAAAAATTTCTACCCAGCGTAAATGTTGAGACATCCATGCATTTGTCAAACTACCGTATACAAATTACAATGTTTTATTGCCATTTGTATGCAATGTGAATCCCTTTAGCTAATTGTGTCATGACAAATTTGGCAATTACAACCATATTTAATTCACATCCAGACAAATACCTGAAAAACAAATTTTTATGACCTTTTTAAAATAAATTAATAATTGAAAAAAATGAAAACTTCCTCTCCTACTGAAGTCTTTTTGACACCCGGTTTGCAGATTTATGTACAGCTTTCTATAACTATCTTTTAGCTTGGCTGGGTGAGCGACTGAGCATATGCAATGGCATCATCTCTGTCATGCCTAAAAAAGCATGGCTTCTTTTGCTGATCAATGGATTAAAACCAAATTTGGCCCATATGTGCCGTTTGATAATATCTGTTTGAATTATGTAAATGACGTGACTACACCTTCAATTACCAGAGTTATGCTACATGTTAGATTTCGGTACAATGTCTCTCGGTAATGTGTAATGTATTTTTTTTTAAAAGCATTCTGGAGAATTTTGAGTTTCACCATACCACCCTTTTGGTTGTTTTTTGGTCTCTTGACATAAAAATTAATGCAGTTCTGGACCATAATGCATCCATCCACCCAAGTTTGTTGAAGACCTGTTAAATAGACTGAGTTACATGAATACATGTACATTAGTGTTGTTCCGATTAATCGATTTGATCAATGATTGATTGGTTTTCATGTTCAACCAACCGATCGATCATGATTTCAGAAATCGGTTTTTGGTTGTTTATAAATTGACTAATATATTTTAACTGGTCAAGCTAGAAAATTAATATTTTTTGGAAAAGAATTTAAATTTAATTGTTACAACTATATAGTATTACTCCTTAGTCTAAAATATTAATTCTTTCAGCACTGAAATAGTATTTTCACTTCAAGAGTATACTTACCTCCCTAATACTCTTTGATATTGCCAAATATCGACTTTCACTCAATAAACACTCAGATTAAAAAAAGTTAGGTGCCCCTACTGGGCAGGTAGTCCGATGTCAGTCCGGCGGATGCCAGCCCCAACCTCGCGCATGCGCAGGCTAGTACTTCCTCTTTACCAATTTATTGGCTCAAAGAGACGTATGCTTTAAGCTTTTTTCTGCAAAAAAAATTTCTCTACGCTCAATTTCATACTTAATCCATCTAGAAAACATGCTTCTGAGGAAGGACCAGGATCAAGTTATCAGGTGATTTCTATTAAATGTTTGTCTAATTTAGCATTTTAGTTCCGATGTAATGTGTTTCCGGGACTCGCGATTAGACGTGATAAGCGCCTAGAAAACTGGGTTTATTTCAAAATGGCGCTATGAAACACTAATCTCTCTTTGTGTTTATGTCCACAGGTATCTATCTATGATTGAACAGGACAGCACATCGTCAGAGGGTTTGTTTTTCTCTCCACCAAGGTTTCATTTTCTACTGACATTGTTAGGTTATCTAACCAAAATCTATGCCCAGTGAGTTGGAGGCCTCGGAAGAAGGTCTTCTGACTTTGCCCTCTTGGTCCACTTCCTTCCCTTATAGGTGGAGAGAGTTAAGAGGTCATAGTGTTGGTGGAGCTTCCAGTTCATCAGATCGGATGGTTTGTCTATGCTAAAGACTTGGGTATTCTAGTTATGATATGAGACACTTCGATTATATTTGAAAATATTTATGAAATCTGCTGCCATTTTATCATTGTTTATCTGATGTTTTTATAGTCTGTATATATACTATCCTTTCCAGTTAAGATGTTCTGGATATGAATACAATTCGTCCGTACACCGATGTTTGTTTCGGATCGATTTAACTTCTTATTTCTGAAGTTATGACGTCATAATCAGCCTTGCACCTTACTAACATGTATAAAGTTTTTGTCCAACGCTGGTTGATTATTAGCTGGGGTCTTTATGGGCCCCCCCCCCTCCCTCCTTTTTATTTTTGGTTTTGAGTTACTAATTCAATTAACTGAAATACTCATTGTCTTCATCTTCTGGCTTGGTTCAGAAACCGGGATGTCCTTGTGGAAGGTTTTTAACGGATGGATTCGCCACCCCCCCCCCCCCCCCACTTATGTTTCCAGTGCAGCCCATGTGGGCCATTGCTTAATCGCGAGATCTGTGAAGAGGACAGGGGGGGCCTAATGTCTGAATTTCTATCTTACAGACCAAAGAGAAGGCTCTAGAGGAGGAGAGGAAGTTGAAGAAGGAGGGTTCTGGTAAGAAGGGTAAGAGGAAGGCCTCGTCCTCTATGGCTATGGAGGCCTTCCATATTGAGATGGTGGGAGAGATGAAGAGGAAAATTAAGGATTTGGTCCCAGAGTTGTTTCGTGGCATGCTTCCTGGTTCAAATCCTTCGTTGTCCTCTTCGTCTGCTTCGGAGCAGATAATCCCCACCTCTGAATCGGTGCTACCTATGGACCTACCAGTTTTCGTCCGTGATTCAGAGGTGGCCCTATTAGAGGGCATAGTCCACTGAGGACACTGGCAGCAGGCTTTCCACGCTGGTTGTTCGTGGACAGGTGTCGCTGGTGCCTGCTTATCAGGCCAGGAATATCCGCACCCTGTAGGTACCACTTCTCCTATGGTACCTTTCCTGGCCAGTCCGGGGTAGCATTCTTTGCTGACCTGGAGTCTAATCTTTCTGGCCAGGAAGAAGAGGATTATCTGCTGGGTTCTCCTTCTGGTGCCGTGGCCATGGACATTGACGTACGTGCACCCCTCGCGGGGAATACGGGCGACATTGTCCATGGAACAACTCACGCAGGAGTAGCGTTCACAGCGCAGAAGGTAGCCCGGGCTCGATGTGATGGCCAGTATTACCGCATACCTCGGCTTGCCGATGGTGTAGCTGGTGCTGGCCAGGGCCGTGTGGTGGCAAAATTCTCCCCATGCAATACCATGGCAGCTGCTCCTGGTCAAGCCAGTCAGTTTAGCATGCCTTTTCTTTCAGGCCCACATGCTTTCTCTGGCTTGCCAGGAGTATCAGTTCCTAGTTACTCCAGCCACACACGCCTGCGATTGCTCAGGAGGATAACGAAGGCCCTCGTCCTGTAGAGCATTCGCATGTAGCCACAGAGGAAGACTAGTCTGACGCTTGTCAGTGGCTAATCAACGTCAGGCCAGGTCTTGCTGTGGATCAGTCAGCCAGCCAGCCAGCGGGACCCGCGCCCATGGTTGGCAGGTAAGCCGACTGTTACCGCTATGCCATCTTTGCCGCTGGCTGAACATATTGTTGATATGTTCACAGCGGCGGAGACGTCCATCAAGGCGCATGGACGTCCCGCGAAGGCCCCTCGCGAGGTGGCAAAGCGATGCCGCATCGTACCTGATCAATATCAATTGTACACTGTGGTGCCTAAGCCAAGCGCGGATGATCACGCTGCGCTAGGCAAGGATACGCGGCCAGGCTCCCGATCTGACACGGGAGCGCTGTGCTCAAGCGCTTTGAGGTCGGCAAACACCTCATTTGTGCGATGCGGAGGAGAGTTCAAGGGCATCTATCTCAGCGCTCTCACACGTCTCCCAGCTGTTTGAGGGGTTAGTAACAGCATCCGCATCGCGCCAGCCTAGTCCGGTGACTGTCCAGAGAGCCATCCAAGATGGAATTAACTTGGCTCTGGACTGTTTAACCCGATCGGTGACCAGGAGTGTCCGGGCGAGGAGCACGTTTGCCCTTGACAATGTGTGCCCGTCCCAGGACCTGTATAATAGGCTGCTGCGTATGCCTATAACAGGTCCTTGTCTCTTTGGAGGTGAGGGATGTAAGCACCTTCAAGAGACGGTTACCCTGGTCAGTAACCTGAGGGCATTGCGCGAGTTCACGCAGCTCCCCCTGCCTATCATCCCCTGCAGGCTCAAGGTGGCCAGGTCAGAGGCCAGCCACCAGTGCCGGCCATGACCGCGCGCGCTTCAGCCACCAGCGAGGGGGGAGGGGCACAGGCTCCTCCGGCGAGGCCAGCCAGGCAGCCGCCCGCGCACCGAGGTGCGTGCGGTGCGGGCCATGGCGTGCGAGGATCTGGAGGGTGGAGACCAATGCTCAACCTCAAGCTATTGAACAAGTTCATAGACACACCCAGTTTCAAAATGGAGACAGTGAAATCGGTGTTGGTAGGGTTGGAGAAGGGAATTTGGATGGCTTCAATAGATTTGAAGGATGCTTATTTCCACATTCCAATAGCGAGGAGTTTTCGTCGGTTCCTGAGGTTCGCATTCCAGGGCGGATAGTGGGAATTCAGGGTTTTCCAGGGCAGACAGTGGGAATTCAGGGTTTTACCCTTCGGAATTTCTACGGCTCCTCGGGTCTTCACCAGAGTGGTTCTTGCGATAACAGCATACCTCCGGGAGGAGGCAGGAGAAGCATAGCAGTCCACACGTACATAGACGACTGGCTGTTAAAAGCACACAATCAGGAAAGTTTATCAGCAAATCTGGAGATAGTTTTGAAAACTCTCACAGACTTGGGCTGGATAATCAATTTTCAAAAATCAGAGCTGACTCCATCCCAGAAGTTCGTTTACCTGGGAATGTTCTTCGATCTGGAGATAGGATATGTTTATCCTACTCAGGAGCGGGTACAAGTACTCATCTCATTAATATAGTCAGTGTGCATCAGTCATCATGTCCTGGCACTGGTTTACCTGAGAAGGCCGGGGTTGAGTGTTTCTCTGGAACCAGTCATTCCTCAGGCATCCTTACGCAGGTGGCCGATCAGTTATTTCTCATGACTCAATGGACCCAGAGTACAGGTTCACTGGACTCAAATGTGTCAGTGCTGGAGCCTCTAATTCACCACCTGCCATGGTGGTTGAAGACAGAGAATCTCCTGGCGAGAGTGATGCTAACCCCTCTTCACCCTCAGTTAACGATGTATACAGATGCATTGATGGAGGGGTGGGGAGCTTGCCTGGAAGAATCCACAATATCAGGGATTTGGAATCTGGATAAGTCACAAGAACATATAAATCTACTGGAATTACGAGCAGTAGTCCTGGGCCTGGAACATTTCTTAGAGAAAGTTCAGGGCAAGAGTGTTCTAGTTCGATCAGACAACTCAACAGTAGTGACTTATATAAACCACCAGGGTGGAACGAAGTCGCCCAGTCTCTGTATGATGACATAGAAGCTGCTTTGCTGGTGCCTGAATCACAGGATTACCTTGAGAGCAATTCATATTCCGTGAAGGTTAAATCTGCTAGCAGACTCATTGAGCCGAAGGATCAGTGTTTTACCTATGGAATGCCAACTAAATCAATGTGTGGCGGATCGTCTGTTTAACCACTGGGGGAAACCCAATATAGATTTATTCACAACGAAGAAGAATGCGAAGATGACGACATACGTCTCTCAGATTCCAGATCCGAGCGCTATCGCAACAGATGCGTTAGCTATCAGCTGGGTGGGAATGTATGCATACGCATTCCCTCCATCAATCCTGATTCCAAAAACTCTTCAGAAAATCAGACAGGAGTGGCAAGTGCTTCTGACCGCCCCAAATTGGCCAAGCCGATCATGGTATACGGATCTGCTGGACCTTCTGGTCTGCAATCCGGTTCCTCTGCCTCTGATGGACGATATTATCTTCCAGGGCAAGGCCCTTCACAACAATCCGTCAATGTTCAGATTGACTGCGTGGATGTTGTCAAGGAATCTAGAATTAAGGAGGGCTTTTCTGAGCAAGCAGCCATGTTTATGGCCAAAGCCAGGAGGGGGTCAACCTCCAGAGCATATAATTATAAAATCAACAGATTTGCAGAATGGTGCTCAAAAAGATATATTAAACCAATGGATTCATCTATTCAGGTAGTAGCCGATTTCCTCTGTCACCTGTATGATGCCTATAGCCTCAAACCTAACTCTATTGCTGGCTATAAGTCAGCTTTAATGACAGTTATCCCTTGCTTGGCAAATAGGGAAGTTATGAAGTACATGTAAGTACATTAAATACTTTAATTAAAGGTATGGGCAATCTAAGACCAAGGAATCCCCCAGTGATTCCGTCTTGGAGTTTATCTCTAGTGCTTCAGGTACTAGGGCCAAAATAAAAATAGTTTTTGTTTCCGGTAAACCGCTCGGGTGAACTCGGCCTGTATGACCTGGCCGGCAACAAACCCCCCCGCCCCCACCCCCCACCAATGTGTGATATTTTCGTGACACTTAGCCTGTGAAAATCGCTTTGTTACCAATTGAAAACCCCATTTTTAGCGCATATCTACGATGACATACGAAAAGAGACCCTCCTTCCAATATATTTTACCTCAAAATCGGTAACATAGACGCTGTATGTCACTAAACCATTTCCCCTTTTGCATAAAATTGAAATAAAATTTCCAATTTGCGTCGTAAATAAATAACTGTCTAGCTCACGTGATCATAATGCGCGTTTCCTTAAGGGCAAATTTAGGCCGTCACGTTGGTAGCTACGCGGTCAAGGTACTCGAGACTGTCCTCCTATTGGCGAAAGTGCCTACCCGGGTAAAACTATTGATATTTTGGCACTACTCCAGCTCAGGAGAGACGATCTAAACTTATCCCAACTGGCGCATATTACTCGTGATCGGAATTGATAGTAAGGTTTCGGTTTGTTTATAGGGCAGAATAATTGTACTAAGTATTTATAAACTTTTTAATTTAGTGTATTCCGTGATCCGACCTGTTTTTGTGTTTTAAACGGCGTTTGTAATTCCCAATCGGTAACAGCCTATGATTCTACTACTGGTAGTAATATTTCATTGATAAATTTTCATTCCCTGATGGGAATTTCCTATCAGAACCAATCAGATTATTTGTGACACTACGTCATGGAAATATGTCATTACAAATGTTAATAACTAAATATCCTGCAGCAACAAGTTTTCTGGAATTTTTTCAAACTAAGTATTATGTTAAGTATTGTGAATAAAAAGTTATGGTTTATTGAGCATATCTATGTATTATTTTAATTTAAACTATATCATAAGTCTGAAAAGGAAAAAAAAAGATTTTTCCTTCCCTCCCTACTGACATTTATTCCTCCCACCTGGTTTGCAGGAAACAGAATTTTTTTTATGGATGGCCTAGGTGATACGCCTTTTGAACCACTTAGTTCAATTTCTATGAAAATGTTGACACTTAAAACTGTATTTTTAATTGCTGTGGCCTCCGCTAGGCGTACATGTAGAAGTGAAATTCATACCTTATCAGCCGAGGCAGACCGTTTTGTGGTTACAGGGGAAGGCCTTAAGCTTCTAGCTAGGATAAATTTCATGGCTAAAAATCAGTCTGAAATATCCAGGTCAACCCATATTTTTGCCAGCTTTGACTAGATATGATCCTAATTCAAAAGCATGGTGTCCACTACGAGCATTAAACCGATACAAACAATGTACTCAGGAATGGCGGACGGACCCAACAGCGTTATGGTTGTCGTATATTGAACCCCACGGCATGGCGTCTAAGGACACCATTTCCAGGTGGATTGTAGAGTGTATTCAATTTTGTCATAAATCCGCCACAGGTAAACAAGTTGACATGGCCAAGGCTCGCAGTGTCCGTGGCGTAGTGGCTTCCACTGCCCTGTTTAATGGGGTCCTTGTGGATGGCATTATGTCAGGAGCTCAGTGGCACTGTGAGTCAAGTTTTACCGACCATTATCTCTGTGACACCTCGAATCCTCTCGCCTTATCGATTTTGAATAGCTGATCTAGGTGTATATATTTTGATGAGGTAGCCTCATTTTTTATGTATTTTCACAATTAATCAATGGAAACAACCACTTATTTGAACTGCATCAGTCGTCACCTATGGGGAGATGATGACAGCAGCCAACCTCCATAAGGTCAGTCTTGTTTATGTGTTGTTCATTGTTAATTGTATTGTCATGTGACCCTTCGTTATTAGTCCCCTACCGGGGGACTATAGGTTTGCACTCCGTCTGTCCGTCCGTCCGTCTGTCACAGTTGGTTTTCCGCACTTTTTTCGCAGTCCTTCAAGGTATTCAACTGTGAATTGGTTTATTGCTTTGTTATGTGAAGTTACAGACAAAGCTCGAGTTTCAGGCGTATGCGTCAATTTTTGAAGGAGTTATGCCCCCTTTCGTGTTAAGAAATACGAAAAATACCAGCTTTCCGCACTTTTTTCCGCACTCCTTCAAGATATTTAAGCAAAAATCGGTGCATCGCTTTAGTATAAGGAGTTACAGAACAAGTTCGAGTTTCAGACATTTTCGTCAATTTTTCATGGAGTTATGCCCCCTTTCGTCTTATGAAATACGAAGAATATTAGTTTTCCACACTTTTTTTCGCAGTCTTTCGAGATATTATACTGAGAATTGCTACATTGCTTTGGTATGAGAAGTTACAGACCAAGTTCGAGTTCCAGGTGTATGCGTAAATATTTGATGGAGTTATGCCCCCTTTCGACTTAAGAAATACGAAAAATATTAGTTTTCCGCACTTTTTTTTTTGCACTCCTTCAAGATATTTAAGGGAAAATTGGTGCATTGCTTTAGTATAAGGAGTTACAGAGCAAGTTCGAGTTTCAGACATTTTCGTAAATTTTTCATGGAGTAAAACCCTTTCGAGTTTCAGGCGTATGCATAAATATTTGATGGAGTTATGACCCCTTTCGACTTAAGAAATACGAAAAATATTAGCTTTCCACGCACTCATTCAAGATATTTAAGCGAAAATCGGTGCATCGCTTTAGTATAAGAAGTTACAGAGCAAGTTCGAGTTTCAGGCGTTTGCGTCATTTTTTGATTTCGACTTATGAAATACAAAAAATATTAGTTTCCGGCACTTTTCGCAGTCTTTCAAGATATTATACTGAGAATTGCTACATTGCTTTGGTATGAGAAGTTACAGACTAGGTTCAACTTTCGGGCGTATGCGTCAATTTTTGAAGGAGTTATGCCCCCTTTTGAGTTAAGAAATACGAAAAATATCAGTTTTCCACATTGCACTCCTTCAAGATATTTAAGCAAAAATCGGTGCATCGCTCTAGTATAAGGAGTTACAGAGCAAGTTCAAGTTTCAGACATTTTCGTCAATTTTTCATGGAGTTATGTCCCCTTTCGACTTATGAAATGCGAAAAATATTAGTTTTCCGCAATTTTTTTCGCAGTCTCAAGATATTATGCTGAGAATTGCTACATTGCTTTGGTATGAGAAGTCACAGACCAAGTTCGAGTTTCAGGCGTATGCGTATATATTTGATGGCGTTATGCCCCCCTTTCGACTTAAGAATTACGAAAAATATTAGCTTTCGATAATTAAGCGAAAATCGGTGCATAGCTTTAGTATAAGGAGTTTCAGGCGTTTGTGTCATTTTTTTATGGAGTTATGCCCCCTTTTGACCTATAATACAAAAAATGTTAGCTTTCCACACTTTTTTTCGCACTCCTTCAAGATATTTAAGCGAAAATCGGTGCGTCGCTTTAGTATAAGGAGTTACAGAGCAAGTTCGAGTTTCAGACATTTTGGTCAATTTTTCATGGAGTTATGCCCCCCTTCGACTTATGAAATATTAAAAATATTAGTTTTCCGCACTCTTTTCGCAGTCTTTCAAGCTATTATACTGAGAATTGCTACATTGCTTTGGTATGAGAGGTTACAGACCAAGTTCGAGTTTCAGGCGTGTGTAAATTTTTTATGAAGTTATGCCCCCTTTCGATCTATGAAATACGAAAAATATTAGTTTTCAGCACTTTTTCTCGCAGTCTTTCAACCTATTCAACTGAGAATTTGTACATTACTTTATTATGAGAAATTACAGACCAAGTTCGGATTTCGGACATTTGCGTCATTTTTTGATGGAGTTATGTCCCCTTTTGACTTATGAAATACAAACATATCAGCTTTCAAGACTTTCCTTCTCCTTCACCATATATAACTGAGACTTACTTGGTTTATTGCTATGTTATGAGAAGTTACAGGTCATGTTCGAGCTTCAGCTGCTTCTGTCAATTTTTAATGGTTTTTTTTACTGTCAATCTCTAAAGATTTATATCACCAGGTAGCGGACATGTATTGCAAAGCAATACTTACAGAATGTTAATATGGTGATGGTACGTGTTTTATGTGGTTCATTATTAAGAGTATACGAAAATGAAGCCTTTTCGTTTAATGTACTATAGTACATGGCACGTGTACGTAGAGAGCGTATGGGACATTGAGGTCATTCAGTCTTCCTCCCAAGAAGAGGGGGGTGGGGGAGGGTGGAGCGCATATGACATATGGTCATCTCTCAGCCATCGGTTGTGTTAGCCGATGTTCAACTCTATCCCTGGCTATGGTACTTCTCCCTAATACGGACCTGGCCTCTCCGCCCCACAGAGGCTCGGTCTTCAGGCTTTCTAAAAGTTGCATAGTGTCAGCCAATAAATTTAGTCATAGGAAGTACTAGTCCGCGCCTGCGCGAGTTTGGGGCTGGCATCCGCCGGACTGACATCTGACTACCTGCCCAGTAGTGGCACCTAACCGTTTTTAATCTAAGTGTTTATTGAGTGAAAGTCGATATTTGGCAATATCCAAGAGTATTAGGGAGGTAAGTATCAACTCTCTCGTGAAAAAAGAAATCCGTGATTTCGTTTAGTTAATTTCAAAGCAACCATACCAATAGCATGTTGAATATTTTGAAACTTATTTGAAATTCAAATTAGTTTCAAAATATTGAACATATTATTTCTTAAATTATTAAGAATCTGTCATACCTGCGACTTGATTTGAAAGGGGTTATTCTCCTTGAACATGCTATAATTACTGCTTTCAAAATGGGTAAAAAATGAGAACCTGTTATGATCAATCATTAATTGATCATCGGTTAGTATATAAAACCATTCATCGATCACAAAAATAGTACAAATTCCCAACACTCATGTGCATTATACATGTATGTAAATATTAATATTTTTGAATGTGTCATATTTCAAAGTTATGTTCATGATGCATATTTTATTGTCATTTTTTTCACTAGATTGCAATGAGAGATAGACAAGCAGCGTTTCTTCAAGTAATGTTTAGTGCCTCAGATGGAGAAAATACAGTAAGTGCTCACTCATATCATGATGAGTCAGAGATGTATGAAAAAGTATGGAATTTTTTTATATTTCCTTTTCTGTTTCTTAGCCTTGCATAAAATCATTGAAATGTAAAGTTTTAAATCCAGATTATTTCTAAAGTTACAAATTAACGACCATACTTGTATTAATCCTTGAATCCTCAAATGAAATCACGAAAATTGAAATTATCTCAGGTCCATTTGCAGACGAGAAGAATACTATTTTTGAAATGTACCACTGGAAGAGGTCAATTTTCAAAAATAATCTGTTGACCTGCAAATGGACAATCAATAAGTAAATATTTAGATTTTTTTGACAATATTTAGCCATTAAAGGGTTTAACTGCTTTAGTGTAACTCCTGATGAATATTCTGAAAACAATTTAATTGACACTGATTGGGCACCATAGCGCTGCTTTGCTGCTTTAGTTACAGCTGTTGTCCTATACATATACTATAGTACATTAACATTAAAAGTAATTTTAGTCGGAAATGCCGTCTAACTATTGTAGCATGTGTGAATATTGTGAGGCTCGTATTAACAGATTTACTGAAGAATAAGGTCATTAGGATGTTAGCTTCTTCACAGATCTGTTTCTGTTTTTCAAAAAGCCTTGAGGCGATGTTCGATCATGGAGAATAGACACTGAATGAGAGGAACCTTATAGAGGGATCCGTTTCTAATTCTCCCCCCCCCCCCCCCCACCCCCCCCCCCCATCATAGTTCAAGCTAAACACAACCTATTTTTAGCTCACCTGGCCTGAAAGGCCAAGTGAGCTTATGCCGTGGCGACCATACGTCATCCGTCAACTTTTCCTTTAAACGACTTCTCAAGAACCACTGGGCCGATTCCAGTTATATTTGACAGGAAGCATCCTTAGGGCATAGAGATCCAAGTTTGTTCAAATGAACCCGATCGGGCACTTTGGCCGGCGGCCATCTTGGATTTAGGCCGATTTTAGCGAACGTCTTTAAAAATCTTCTCCGAAACCGCTTATATGAAATATGATCTAGGGCAAGAGCTGAACCAAGTTTGTTCAAGGGAACTTGATTGGTCAAATGGTTCGGCGGCCATCGTGGTTGACCTAGTTGTAGCAAAAATCACTTCTCCAGAACCGCTAAAGGAATCGGGCCGAAATTTGGCAGATATGATTAGGGCCTAAGGACCATTAACGTTTGTTCAAGAAAAGTTGATCCGTCAAAAAACATGGCCGCCGTGGGCCAATCAAAATATAGCGTGTTTGGCGACCATATTGAATTTTTTATTTGATGCATTTTGAGGCCGCAATTGGTTCTCTGTGTGTTTTGCGGTATTCTGATCACAAATTTGCAATTTTCAAAACTGTCGGATAAATGGTTTGCCGGCCATCATGTATCATTTTCCCACCAAAAGCTCCCATACTAAAGCAATGGGAAATTTAAAGTGTTTTTCTTGTCGAGAAATACTGGGCCGATTTCAATAATGTTTCGCAGGAAGCATCCTTAGGGCATAGAGATTCGAATTTGTTCAAACGAAGCCGATCGTCCAATTGGGCCGGCGGCCATCTTGGATTTTGGCCGATTTTTTAGAAATGTCTAAAAATCTCCAAAACCGCTTGCGGAATCAATTAAGACTCGTGAAACATCATCCAGGGCAAAAGTCCAAATTTGTTTAATAGCCATCTTGGATGACCTAGTTTTCGCAAAAACAACTCCAGAACCTCTACTTATAGCCAATCGCCTTTCGAGTTTAAATGCCTATGTTCCAGGTGAGCGATGCAGGTCCCTTGGGGCCCCTTGTTATCTAATACTCATCTTGTTGAATATTTTGGAACTAATTTGACTGGAATTTGTTGCTGCTTACTTCCAGTCAAATTAGTTTCAAAATATTCAACAGCTTACCTGTATGGTTGCTTTTAACTACATTGTCAAAGTATATAGCTGGAACCTCTACGAGCGCGTATATACCGAGGCAGACACTAGGTTTTTTCTGATTGGTTGAAAAGTAAATCGTAACAGCCATTAGAGGGTGTAAAAATGTACCAACATTTAGCTACTAAAGTCTGAATATCTTTCTTTAGCGGCATGATAAAAAGCATAAATGAATGGCATATTAGATCACCTGAATAACTATCAAGCGATGAGATTAGTTATCCTTTAATATTATGCTGTAAATGTCTTGTATCTTACTTTCAGCATGACGTGGATACTGTCATTACAGTGAATGATGTCAATGATAATGTACCAGCCTTCAAACTAACAACTGGCTATACAGCCACTGTCTCGGAGGTAAAAATATTAATATATATATATATATATATAATATTTGGTTGTCCTAATAACTAATAAATAATACAGTTTATTAAAAAAAGCTCAGTCCTGCTAAGATAAGGTGTATAGTTTTACAGGAACTAAGGAGTGTGGTGGTGTGGTAAGCCAGCTACGTAGACAGTATTCTGACTGTGGACGCTGTAATGGAAGGAAACGTCTCCCTTTGTCTTTTAACCTTCTTTAACCAGTGATTCTAGTTATGCTTCAGGGGCGATAAGTAGAGTGCCTAAGTTAGGCACCCACCCATCTGATTGCACCTATGTAGAAGACCCGATTAAGTCGTATTCATGAAGAGGTGACTAAATATTCATCTAATGTAGGTGAATACAGACATGGGCATTTTTCACTTGCTCCAAATTTTCACATTTTTTTCTACTTACATGTAAGTACCCTTCATGAATACCACCCCTGTACATGACTTTCTCTTTATTGGTAGAAACAGGAAATTTCACTCCTGACTTCTCCACCCAGGAGTATAAATATGTGACCATTTCACCTCCAAATCATGAGCATCCATCATGAACCCAAGGACAGTATCCCACCCAAGTTTGGTAAAGCATCTTGCATTGGAACTTAAATTCCTGCGTGGGACAGACACATGCGCATGCACGTGTGCACGCACGCATGCACACACATTCACAAACATGATCACACATGTATGCGCCTGCACTCGCACTCAAAACTTAATACTTATCAGATTATGTATGCCTATCTCCTATCCTGATGCATGTTTTTTATTTTTTGACATCAGAATGCTTTAGTGAACACGCCATTGCTTACTGGCATAATAATTGAAGACGAGGATCAGGGCTACAATGCTGAAGTGAGCCTTGATTGCCATTCGAAGCCTGACGATCTTGGGGTAAGAAAAGTTTACTGAGGAAAGTAGTTGTGTAGAGAATCCAGCTGAGATGTTATCTTGAGTAATGTCTATTACGTGTTTAAAGGACAATTATGGGGTGCGAAAAATTACTATCATGTCGTTGACAAATTGTATCTTAAATAATCAGCATTCCCATCTCCGCTGGAAATCAAGGAAAACCTGGAAAATATGGGAGATATTATCAGGGACTAAGGTCCACTAAAGTTTGTTCAAGGGAAGTTGCTCCATCAAAAAACATGGCCACCGTGGGCCAATCAAAATGTATCCTGTTTGGCGGCCATATTGAGGCCAAAATTGTCGGATACACAGTTTGACGGCCATCTTGGATAATTTTTTCGTCAAAAGCTCCCATGCTAAAGCAATGGGAAATTTTAAATATCTCGAGAACTACTAGGCCAATTTCAATTATGTTTGGCAGGGAGCATCCTTAGGGCATTTTAGGAAATGTCTTTAAAAAATCTCCCAAACTGCTTGGGGAATATTCATCTAAGCCAAGAGGTAAGCCAAGTTTGTTCAAGAGGACATGATTGACCAAATGGTTCGGCGACCATCTTGGATAACCTAGTTTTCCCGAAAACAACTCCTCCAGAACCGCTGAAGGGATGAGGCTGAAATTTGGGCAGTTTGATTAAGGACTAAAGGCCGTTAAAGTTTGTTCAAGGAAAGTTGATCCTTCAAACAAAACCTGGGCGTCGTGAGCCAATCAAAATATAGCATGTTTGGCGGCCATATTGCACTTGCAAAAATGCCCACAAACTCATTTAAACGACTACTAAACCACCCACCAACAATTTTGACAAAAATTGATGGTGCTTCAGGTGAGCGACATAGGCCCCTTGGGCCTCTTGTTCCAGTTAGTGAAAACTCCTGGAATTTAACAGTGACCCAATAGAGTTTTTCACATTTTGCCAGTTTCCCAAATGTGCGACTAGTGTCATGTGTCCAAGTTATGTCCATTGCCTGAAAGTGGGAACAAATTTTCTACGGACAGGCTACCACTCTGTTGTATATGTTATCTGTATATTATTTACTTGACTGTAACCATCTTTTTACTTAACAGCAACCTCGTTAAAGTGAAAATATTTCTCATGGAATTTTGAACATTTCTCATGGAAATATCTGGGAAAACGCAGGGAATTCTGTTTCGATAATGTGCTCGGAACCCTGATAATGAGAATAGCCAAATTAAACAGTGAATTATATTCACATAAAAATAGGGTACATTTCATTTTCTGGGTGATGCCATTTTTTTAGCACAGGAGATATTTTGAGAAATTGACATCATCGCAGCACCAACACAATCTTTCACAGCCAGACAGCGGCGAATGGATGAAAGCGATCCGCTCGATCATGTATATGAAGTCATAATCAATTATGTCACATGTTGTAGGCTGTTGTAACAATCATAATTGACAGAAATACTCCCTCATGAATCTGGAATAGTCCGTTAAGTGTATTGTATGGATTTTCTATTTAATAAACATTCAGTTGGGAAACTTTGAAATTAATTTGGCTGTGCACTGTTGTGGCAATAGGCACCCGGTCAACACGGGAAAATGATGTGTGGAGCTTGGCTAGAATGGAGGAGTCCCGTTTTATCTAAGCCCCGCCCATCTCTAGCTAAGCTCCACCCATACTTCATCCATGTTGGTATTGATCCCTGAACTCCCTAACTATTAATTTTCAGAAGACTATAGAGGTAAGCTGTTGACTATTTTGAAACTAATTTGACTGGTTGCTGTTGCTGGCCATGATAAATATTCAACAGCATACATGTATTTATTAAATAGTAAAGACATACAATTCATACAATGACGCTTTAGTCCGTCACCAATTATGCGTTCGTGATGAACTTAATTACATCATTCATAGTGTCATAGATTATGACACCTTTCACATCACGTTGATTATTGCGTCGTATGATAGATGGTTAAGCTGGAAAGGTCCATTGAGTTGGGAATATGTAGAAATCTATCCTTATGTGTTTAGTGTTTCTCGTATGATGTGTTCATTTTGATTTTGCTTAACGATGGCAACATGTCTCGGAAAACTTGTTTGCCAGCACGACTTCTGTCTCTGTAAGAATTACACATTTCATATCAGTGTGCTATGGGTTAAATAATGTGCTCTTAGCGTGTGTGTGTTATCAAGTTAACCAGTTGGTGTTTGGTAAATTCTCTGAGAAAATGTATTAATGATGAAATCTCTGTACCCACCAAAAACTGATTTTAATAATCTGGTACCGGCAAATAGATACAGGCCCAGGGATTCTTTTGATACTCGCGGTATTAGAATCGGGAGAGGGTTTCAACAAATACATTCTGGGGAAAACATCATCTCATATCTAAATAATATTAAAGTTATCATGAAGAATTGCACTGCAGATTCTCTATGATATTGCCTAATGGGAAAGTCATCAACATATCTCAGTTCCGTACCAGTATTTAAAATGTGGCAGCCATTGTGCTGGATAATATTGATGCACTGTCAAAGTCTGGATTTTTTAGTCTGTCTGTCTTCAAAGTTTTGATATTTTTACAAAGTCACCTATGTCGCAACTACATGTACATGTATAGCGCACTCACATAATGTATGTTATGCCAAAATTGTACTTGAATTAATAAATTAATAATATCAGAAATGGTCATTTGCGGACCAAGAGGCCTGTTTTTGAAAAGTTACAACTCGAATTACTAGCACAATATGCGAGCCAGTCATTCCAGTCATAAATTTTCAAAGAAAATCTCTGGTCGTCAAATGGACATTTTCTATGAGAAAATTGAAATTTTCATAAAGTTATTTGAGTCTTACAGGTTTAGTATTTTGATAATCCTGCCTTATGACTCATTGAAACTTTAGCCCTCAAAATTATTCAAGAAAATTTCCATTTTTTCATAGAACAATTTAATTTGCAGATCAAGAGGAGATTAACTTTTTGAAAATTTACCATGAATGACTTTCTTGGTAACAAAGCCAATCATTGTAGTGGTAAACCTTCAATAATAGTCTTCTCCTTGTCTGTAAGTGAACATTTAGTAAGAGCACTGCAAACTCCATTTATGGCCGACCTGAGTGTTAAAGTGTTAACTACATCACATGTTTTGTTTAATCTTTTGGTCACTTCAGTCTATAGAGGCCTGCGAAAAGTTTAATGTGAGCTTAGAGCTGGTGGACAGTGTGGATCCATTCATCACCAGATACAGCGGTACAGTTTACCTCAAGGGACAAGTGGACTATGAAATATCTCACGGATATACACTTACACTAATAGCCGAGGTACGTAGCACAGTGAACAACTGAACATTGCTAGGGATACCACACTTGGTATATTAACCTGTGATAACTTCAAATCTATTCCGGTGTTTCAATTACAAGATAGCTACATGTATACAGGTAGGCTGTTGAATAGTTTGAATCTGATTTCAAATTGACTGTTGGTGCTATAGGCAGCAGCAACTCCGAGTCAAATCTGTTTCAAAATTTTTAACAGAATATTCCTTACCTCAAAATGAATTTGTTGCTTCTGTTCTGGTTGATTTAAATGGTTAATGCTTACTTATATTAATCGTTTAATGGTCAAGTCGGACAAAACTGACCTCAGCTGGGGTCTTGTGGAATGTATATTTTCAGGCCAAGAGAAGACCATTTTTGAAAATTTATCACTGGAATGCCTGGCTCGATAACCGATCCAGTCATTCCAGTGATAAAGTTTCGAAAATAGTCTTCTACTGGCCTGCAAATGAACACTGACTAAGCAGAAATTGTACTGGACAAATCCTGACCGTTAAAGGATTAATGGCTAAGGGAACAACAGTTTTCAGCAACACTGTTTTAACCCTTTAATGGTCAAGATGTGTCATAAAATTACAATCCTACCTTAGTGGATGTCATTTTGTTAGCCAAGAGTATTAAAATGAATATACGACTAGAATGACTCGCTCTCTTGAGCTAGTCGTTGTAGTTGTAAAATTTCTGAAATCCTCTTCCCTTGGCCTGCAAATGGACATTTTGCAAGACCAGTGCAGCGGCCAGTATCGGCTTTCCTGACTATAAAGTGTTAAAGATAAACCGCAAGCTCGCTTCCACCCCTGTAGCACAGCAGAATAGACTTGGTCTCATTAATATTATAATATACCCTAATGCTTAAGCCTTTTCGTTGTTAGGAAAATTATGTGTTCCAGCGATCCCATGAGCTATATCAACAGAAGTAGTATACATGTAGCTCCAGATGGTAAGTGCAAACCATGCTGAATACAATTAAGTCATTGAAATATATCTGATTAATGTTATTTTTTGCTGCAGGATAATGGCTCACCAAGGAAACTGAATAGCACCGTTAATGTTTTGATTGTTGTACAAGATGAACAGGACACGCTTCCAGAGTTCCTTAATACACCAATTGTGATCAACACAAACGAAACGGATGTGTTTGTGAGTTATTTTTCATGCTAATCGGTAGAGATATTTGAGTATTACTTAATTACTTATGCGTGTTTCGAGCCTGTACCCATATGTGTGAATTGATTCTCTGTACTCAAACTGTCTCGGGGTATTCCGACTTGGCTTATAAATAAGTTAACCAGTTTGTTAGTTAGTACAATTTTTAACACGATGTAAGAACGTTTCTGTTGAATATTTTGGACTTAATTTGATTGAAAAATCTGTCACAAAATTGTAAGAAATGGGTATTTTGAAACTAATTTGACTGTGAGCTCTTGCTGCCTTCGATAGCGACAGCTCCAAGTCTAATTAGTTTCAAAATATTCATCACTGTATTGCGTTGAAATTTGGATTATAGTAATACAGGGTTCAAAGTATATAAATTGATTGCAACATGCGTACAAAGCTTAGCTACATGTAGGGGCGGACATTGCTAGAAATAGAACCCTCTGTGGAAGTAACACATGCACTGTCCAGTCTGGACTGGTCGGCTAAATTGCCATTGATCCGATTTCTTTTTAGAATGTGAAAGACTAAGTCAAAATCTTACCATGTCTCAACCCTTTAACCCTCAAGTTGGCCCTTCTGCTGTGGTCTTTAGTAATATCCATTTGCAGACCAAGAGAAGACTATTTTTTAGAAATATACCAGTGGAATGACTGGCGTGGTAAATGAGCTGGTCATTCCAGTGGTAAATTCTTAGTCTACAAATGAACAATTTCAGTGAGAAAATAAAAATTTTCTTGAACAAATTTGAGGGTTAAAGAGTTAATTAAATGAGATTAGGAAGTATAGACAATGCTGCTCGCTGAACAGTGAATTGCTGTAATTCAGCCCTGCCGAGTGGTGTGGGTGGGTGTTGGTTTACGAGAATATTACATTCAGTTCTATCTCTGCCAAAGATGTATCCATAAAACTACTGATACAATTTGGCTCAAACTTAAAACACATTTTAACACAACAAAAGAACCTACCATGCAAGAGGATTTCCAGACTTTGGTCATGATACCCAAACACCAGATCCATATCAAATCCAGGACCTCTGCATATTGCAGGAAATGACTTATCCAATTTTGCTCAAATTTTACCAGAGGAAGATGTGTAACTGTACTTTAAGATTCCACAACTTTCAGTGTGAATCGGAAAATCAGAAAAATCTTTAAATTCACGAAAGCCGGTGGGTAAGGGTCTGCACTCTGATTACTCTTGTATATAGAATTACATTTAATTAAAGACCCAATACCTGTAAAATCTCAAAATTTAATATTCAGTATGTGGATACATGTGGATACAACAGTTCTAGTGTGGCAATGTTCGCACTTGAACAGCGTTTCTTATAATTACGACCACGTAATAGTAATTTATGAATTTCACAAATATTAAAATTGCAAACATAAACAGACGTTACAAATTTCACAGAATGCCAGAGTGTTTAGTAGGGTCGGGCGCTGTTGCGGTGTGTAATCATAGCGATGTCGGCAACTGATTAATTATATCGGCTCTATAAATTATGTTTGTTCAGCGCTCGGCTCTGTTAGGCTTTGATCTTTGAGGCTACACCGGTTCGCGGCACACTTGCGCCTCTATTTTCAGATACTGTCTAGACATATTTATGATTTTCTGAGTTCCCTCCAATCTGAGTGATCCATAAACAAATGTAAGAAATCCGGGTGTGCGTATCTATTAATCCAGAACTACAATAACATAACAAATATGGGTGACATAGTCCGACTTTGTGTAAAATAATTAGTATGCATTAATAGTATACTAAGCTCGTTACATTGCAATAAAAGTATTTAAAATTTCCAAAATTTATGTTATCTTGCAGATAATGCCTCTTTAACCATTTGTGGTCAACATAGAAATCTTTTGAAAATCTATGCATGTACAGGAAATTTTGCCTACATGTATCTACAGAACAAAACTGTTCTGAAATTAACCATATCTGCAGTGGATAGTCTTCTCAGTGTCATTGATTGTTTACCTTATGTACTACTAGTGGTGTTGCTGCTGCTAATAATCATGTTAACATAATGATTTCAGAATAAGGTCGTAGGTGTTGTGCAAGCACAGGATGGGGATACTGGATCGTCAAGGCCAATCAAATTGGTTATGGATGACAGTAAGTATTCAACAAGTTTTTTCTACAGCTTTGTCAATATCTATATGTAGTTCACTGTGGTGTCAATATCAAATGTAGGTAGTTGCCTAGGAGAATATTATAAAAGACAAAGCAGTGTAATAACTGTCTCAAAAAGCATGTGATTCATCCCTTTGAAGGGTTCCTAAGTATTCTCTTGATCTTCAATAGATGGATCCATTTCTGAATATTCTCCATCCATTTGTAGCTTGGCTCCGTCCACTTTGTACTTTGTTTGCAGTAAAGCTTTAGGCTATTTTGGGAAACTAAATAAGGTACATCATTTGATTGTACAAATTTCTGGGCTGTAACATTTGATTGTGATGTTAGCCAACAAGTGGCATATATGTAATACTTGTGTGATAGATCTATCAGATCCCTCCATTGGACAGCTTTGAACAAGGTTAACTTGCAAGCCATTAATCTCTTGCCATGACACTTTATCCTGCTTACAAATGTAAGTGGCTCTAATCTCTCAGCCTAGTTCCTTACTGGTATAAATGCACCGTTCCATTTTTACCTATGTCCTGCCCATCTCTAGCTAAGCTCCACCCACACCTCGCTCGTGTTGGGATCAATCGACTAAGGCAGCGACAGCGCCCAGTCAAATTAGTTTCAAAATATTCAACAGCGTGCTTATTAAATAGCAAAGAATTACAAATACGTGTTGGACTGTGGTAATGATTGTGATGTCATCATACATGGCTGAGCTGATTATGATGTCATACGAGGTCATGCGATGGATGGATACTCTGGAAAGATGAATTGGCTGAGAAATCTGTGCTTTATCTTTTCGTAAGTGGCTCTCATCTCTCAGCCTAGTTTCTTACTGGTATAAATTGGCTGAGAAATCTGACTGACCTACCTTTCATGGTTTAGGGAACAGTACAGAAAATCTTTCTCTGGGCTATAGTTGTAAAAGTTTTTAGTGTACAAGAAGTAAACTTGGTGAATGGATGCATTATGTGGAGCTGGTATGCCATACATCAGACATTGTCCTGTACAAATTTCTGGGCTGTAACTTCAAGTGATTTTATTACAAAATCTTCCAATTGTGTGTTAGAACTATGAATTGGATCAACACCAATTTCTATACAATAGATTTGTTATTTTAAATACACATTTCTGAGAGCATCCATCAGTTTTTCTGATTCACCTTGTTGTGTAAAGCAATTCACGGTCTTGTTAATCTAATTAAGGAAATTGTGTTGCATTTCCGGACGATAGCTCTATTGAAGGGACCTGTCCTGAATATTCCCTTAGGCAGCAAAGGACCTTTTGCATCAGAGGTTCAAGGTCATGATGGCGATATTAAGGAAATGGGAATTCGGCTCTCCCTGATTCAAATGCTTGTATTTAATTATTAATGAAATAAACAATGTTATTATCTGTTCACTCTTATAGACTCATAGCAATGTGATCAGCATTATATATGGCATAATTTTCAGTCAAACTTTTCTCAAACTGTTGAATGTTTGATTCCTTTGAGAACAAATTTTTCTATTCTTGCGTTCATCTTTCTCATGGCAGTAATCTTAGACTGTTTTCCTTGTTTTGTGCGTGAAAGCTGAAGTGGCCATCAAACTGTCTCTGTCTCCTCTGATCTTCTCTTTAAAAGATACCTCAATAGGCCAGAAGCTTCTCCTAGCTGGCAGTGCTGCAAGAGATGTTCTGCTGTTTCTTCTGCCTGCTGACACTCACAAAGTGCAGAGTCTGTAATCTTGAGACGGTGAAGATGTGCATTGAGACGATTGTGACCAGTCCTCAATCTGATCCTCCCTACTGAGGCTGTGTATTGCATCATTATGCTGCCTGCCGGTGGTTCTTGTGACTTTAATGATATGCTTCAGTTCTTCCTCGCGGTTGAATTGTTCTTTATTTGACCCTTCCTTAGCTAGTTGATCAGCTTTGTCATTTCCTAATATGCCACAATGCGAGAGGATCCACTGTAAGTTGACATTGTTCTCCTTGGCCAGTTGCATAAGATTTTCATGAATTAAATCTGTACTTTTCCTTTCCACTCTCCTGCGCCTGAAGCGCTAAGAGGGAGTCTGTCAGGAAGACAATATTTTCATTTCTGGTTTTTCGTTGTATCAGCTTTTGGCTAGCTAAGATCAATGCCTGGATTTCTGCTGTGTTTTGCTACAGTGCTTCCCTGTTGACAAGCATGAATCTGTTATATCTCCACATGGAAACTGAATGTGAGCACCTCCCTCTCCATTCTTGACAGCCTGGATAGCTGATCCATCTGTATAAACATGTATCCACTCTTCCTCAGGGTAGTTTTCTGCAATATGACTCAATGCAAGAACTTTGTAACCTCTGCTTAAGTCCCTTGCTTTCAATCCATGGAATCGAGGGCCACGTTGAAATTTTGTTTTCTATTTCAGAAGCTTTCCACGGTTCTATCTGGGGGATAGCAGTTATGTTTCTACATCTAGGGAACATATCCGACCCTCTGTTTCTTTCGATTTTCTTTGAAGTTAATAAAAAATTATTCCTCTTGAGCCTTTCTCTAGACATTTGGTGAGTCAGCATATGCATGGGATGATGAGGCATCAATTTGAATTTATCATATTGAATCTCAGCCTTGATTTCTCGTCTCTGCTGGAGTGGCTGGATATTGCTAAGTTCTTCCATCGCTGCTATTGGGGTGGTCTTCATAGACCCTGTTATGATACGAAAAGCATGATTTTGTACCTTATCCCATGTCTGAAGGGTGCTTGTAGCAGCTGTCATCCATGATGATGAGCCGTATTTAATGATGGGGTTAACTGACCCAGAGTAAACCTGTTTCAGAATTTTCATGTTAGCTCCCCATTTTGTTCCAGTGAGCTTCCACATAACTGCCAGTCTTCGCTTGGCTATACCTTCAGCGTTTCTGATTTGCGCCTTCCAGTTTAGTCTTTTGTCAAATATCAGACCAAGATAAGTTGCTTCATCCTCAAAGTGTAGAACTGAGTCACCAAATTTCAGACTTGTCTTGTGTTCCTTTTTAGTGGATAGTGTGAATAGAGTTGCGAATGTCTTCTCTTTGTTGATCTGGACAAACCATCTTGTAACCCAAGAATTGAGGTGATCAATTGTGAGTTGCATGCAGTAATTGGCTGTTGGCATACTCCTCACTGCTCCACATCACAAGATTGTCAGCATACAATGCAGCTCTGACTCCCATTGGAAGGTTCTTCACCAGGTCATTGATGAATATTGTGAAGAGGGTGGGAGAGACTACACCACCCTTGGGAACAGTATGTCATAGCAGGACATCTTGCTGCTCGTCCCATTCAGCTGTACTGATGCCTTTCGGTTGTGGAGATACTGGCATATCCAGCTGTACATTTTTCCAGAGATATCACTGGACCTGAGCTTTTGGAGGAGTCCATGCTTCCATACTTTATCAAATGCCTTCTGCAGATCAACCCACACAGTGATGGTATGCTTTTTTTGTTGGAACTCCTCAATAGACTGTGTCAAATACGTTGTTTAATCCTCAGTAAATCTACACTTTCTGAAGCTATTTTGTTCATCCGCTAAGAGATTGTTGCTTTCAAGATGTCGAAGTCTTTGGTTGAAGATTCTTTTCATGACTTTGACAGTGCAACTAGTCAGACTGATAGGTCGATAACTTGCCGCTTTGGATTTATTCTTGCCTTTCTTCAGTACAGGGATCATGTTGGCCTCCCTCCAAGACTGGGGAACTTCTCCTGTGTACCAACTGTGGTTGAAAATCTCCAAAAGCTTGTGCTTTCCAATAGTACCCAGATTCCTCAACATCTCATTGGTTATTCAATCTGATCCAGGAGACTTCCTGCTTTTCAGAACTTTAAAGCTTTTATCCAACTCGCTGATGGTCAGAAGCTCATCCATTCCTGTGGCATGTATTTGTGTCTCTCCATTCCCCTTTGCAGACTTCATTGCAGCTTTTTTACAACTCATTGGCACATCTAAATTGCTTAATTTCTGAAACATGCCAGCAGTGTTCAGCAGCAGCCTCCTGTTTTAATTTCACAATCCTCTTCAAGTGTTATGTTCGGTGCTCTGGTGTTTTCATCGTTAAGCTGCTTCACAAGCCTCCAGAGTTTGTTCGTATCCTTTTCAAGATTTAAGCTTGAAGTTTTCTCTCCACGATTCTCTGGTGGCTCTGATTTTGGCTTTTAGATACTTTGCCATGGATTGTTGAAGTCTCACATGGTTGGCTTCTGTTGGGACATTCTCTGCAATTTCCCTTGCGTTGGACATTTCTTCGTGTAACATTTGCAGAGACGTACTCCAGTAAGGTCTGTAGTTTTCCTGGATCCCCTAGGAATGCATTTGCCAGCAGCAGAGTGTAAAGCAGAATTAAACTCTTTAACAACTTTATTGATGTTTTGGTTTTTGACATCAATGTCTTTTACCAATCTGTCACTCTCTTTCTGATATCTGTCCCAGTCTGTTTTCTTATAGTTCCATCGAGGGGTCTGATTTCGGTCAATCTCAACATCCATGTTAATGGTAATGAAAACAGGGTGGTGATCACCGCCTCCAAGTTGTTCCCCAAAAATATGCAGCGATTCTTGATGTAGATTATCTGTTGAAAATGCTAGATCAGGAGAACTTGGGGTATCCATCGTCTTTAGTAGAATGTAGGGGCATCATCTGCCTTATTCAAGAGAATAAGCTTGTGCTCATCCATCCAATTTTCAATGTCCTCGCCCCTCCTATCAGTAGAATGATAGTACCATAACTGAGAATGACTGTTGAGGTCACCAGCAACGATAGTTGAATCTGGGTAAATTGGGATTTTTCCGAGATTCAATGGTTGATTGTTAGGGCAGTAATAGTTGACAACAGTGATAGGATGTTTCTCTGGAATTATCTTGATTGTGAGAATTTCAGGTCCGTCCATGTCTCTCTGAACTTGAATGGCGTTTAGGTTATTCCGGACCAGGGTTATGACTCCTCCTCTATGTCTTCCATCCCTGTCTGATCTGAAGCACTGAAATCTTCTTATACAGAATCTTCTGTTGGCATTTAGATGAGTTTCTTGGATACATGCAACATCTATGCCTTTCCCCTTGAGAATTTGGCTACGCTCAGTTTTCTTGTTAGAAACTCCTTCAGCATTCCATTGCATGATAGTCAGCAGTTTGCTTACTTGTTCTTTAGGTTGGACAGCCTTCTTCCTTTTTCTCCAAGGTCTACAAACTTTACGACCAGTAGCTTGGGTGGACCCCTTCGAGGCTGGGGTCCCGGTGCCGCACATGCCTGGCGGGAACTCACATGGCGGGCACCATGATGGATATTCATAATATTAACTGTCATGAAAGATGAGTTGTTTAGTGCTATGGTTGGCCACTCGCTCCAAATACCTGGCTTGGTTCCCAGATAAAGTGTTACACCCCTGCGCCCGACCCAAGATCAGAGATCTTAGATCTGTTTTGAGGCCTAGCACTTGTAGCTGGGGAAATTTTTCCTATTAAAATTACTGATTATTAGCGCTCACCTGGCCTGAAAGGCCAAGTGAGCTTATGCCATGGCGACCACCCGTCGTCCATCCGTCAACTTTTCCTTTAAACGACTTCTCAAGAACGATTGGGTCGATTTCAATTATGTTTTGGCAGGAAGCATCCTTAGGCCATAGGTATCAAGTTTGTTCAAACGGAGCCGATCGGCCAATTTGGCCGGTGGCCATCTTTGATTTTGGCTGATTTTAGGAAATGTCTTTAAAAATCTTCTCCGAAACTGCTTGGGTGATTGACGCAAATCTCATGAAATATGATCTTGGGCAAGAGCTGAACCAAGTTTGTTCAAGGGAACTTGATTGATCAAATGGTTCGACGGCCATCTTTGTTGACCTAATTTTAGCGAAAACAACTCCGGAGCCGCTCAAGGAATTGGGTCAAAATTTGGCAGATATGATTAGGGACTAAGGGCCATTAAAATTTGTTCACTGGAAGTTGAACCGTAAAAAAACGTGGCCGCCGTGGGCCAATAAAAATATAGCGTTTTTGATGGATTTTGAGACCGAAATTGGTTTTATAGGTGTTCTGATCTCAAATTTGCAATTTTCGAAGCCGTCGGATAATGGGTTTGGTGGCCATATTTGTTATGGGAAATTTAAAATGTCTTCTCGAGAACTACTGGGCCAACTTTAATTATATTTAGCAGGAAGCATCCTTAGGGCATAGAGATTCAAGTTTGTTCAAACGAAACCGATTGACCAATTGGGTCTTGGATTTCGGCCAATTTTTAGAAATGTCTTAAAAAATCTTCTGAAACTGATTGGGTATCGATACAGACCTCATGACATATGAGCTAGGGCAAGAGCTGAACCAAGTTTGTTTGAGGGAACTTAATTTGCCAAATGGTTCCGTGGCCTTCTTGGATGATCTAGTTTTCATGAAAACAACTGGTCCAAAACCGCTGAACGGATCAGGCCGAAATTTGGCTGATATGGTTAGGGCCGAATCGCCATTAAAATTTGTCCACGGAAAGTTGACATGTTAAAAAAATCTCCACCATTAATCGATCAAAATATAACGTCTTTGGCGGACATCTTGTATTTTCTGCAAATTTCTGAGAAAAACATAAAAAAACTTAAAATATTAATCACTGGACCAGTTTTAATAAAACTTGGCTAAACTTTCTTGACAGAAATTTGATTGGTAAATTTTTACAGTGGTCATCTCATTTTGTTTGGTTGTGCCAGTCGCCAATAATGCTAGGTGAGCGATACAGGCCCCTTGGGCCTCATGTTTATGATCATTTATCTGGAGCATTCAATCCATATCTGTTATTAAGGTTTCTTTTCATGCTTTTATTTCCAGCTAACAACGATGTTGATAAACGGGACATATTCCGTTTAGGCCCTGCTGTACGAGTTGGCACCACACAAGTATTCGAATCTGCGATCATTATAAATGGCAGTCTTGACAGGGAGTTTCTACAAGGCCGATACACATTTAGCGTCACGGTGGGTCAAGAGTTTTCTTTGCATTTATTGTCAGCACTAATACTAACCACGTTTTAAAATAAATGATTTATACCAACGGGTAAAATAAAATGTGTATTCGAAAAATCTACTTCACCAATGTTTTCATCCTTATGCTAATTGTTTTTGATACATTTCAATATCACTAGCAGCTGTTAATACTTTAACCCTAAGGAACCTATGAGCCGTCTAGACGGCGCGCAAAAAGCGTACAAATGAACCTACGAGCCGTCTGGACGGTTTTCAATAATTGGATGTGGTGGCCTACACGCCGTCTGGACGGCTTTAAGAGCACCAGTTTTCGATCGCTAAATACGCAAGCATTACGGGCGTTTTATCCAATCAAACTTAGCGTTACATTACGTCAGATGATTGAATTTTATAAATCCACTGTTGATTGGTCAATTCAGTTTGTTTACAAATTTCTACGGGAAAATATAAATAGTTTTCTGTGAATGAAATTCCTTGCGTAAAATCGTCACCGATAGCGTGTCGATTCCTTTATTTAACCGAGTACCCGATTCCCTGATGTCCGGAATCGCTTAGTGAGAATGTCTAACCTAATTTATAATTGTGTTCGGTAAAATATTACATACAGCTGAGTATCTACACTGACGCCTAAAAGATTTAAAGTGTGCATCCTTACATAGCTTGCCCATTAATACCATTGTATCACACCCGTCATTTAGCTTCTAGGGAGATATTGGCGTGCTTCTACGGTCTAATTTCTGTTCCTCAATCATGTATTGAGTGCTGAAGATGGAGGTTCCAGGCCACACGGCGCACTCTAATAAACCATGGATCCACGCACTTAACGCTTATGATCATGCCGATAGTCACTTACAGGACTGGCGGTATGATCAGCGAACGAAAAGAAGAACTGCCATACCAAATTTGGTTGAAATCGACCCAACTTTTTGGGAGGAGATAGCATGATGGACGTACAGATAAGTGGATGGAGGCAATTATATCCCCATTTTTTCAAAACGGGAGATAATGAATGGACTCAAGGAGACAATGTTGGTATGGGGATAATGAATGGACTCAAAGAGACAAGGTAGGTAGGTATAATTAATTCAAAGTCATCATACCAAAATGTAATTTTCTTTCGGATTGGGAAATTAGGCTACAACCATCATTTGCCATGCCACATTGTTTTCAGGACTTGTCATGAAAGGGTTAAACATAGTAAAAACTGGAATTGACAAAAGGAAGGACAAAGAAGAAATCTTGATTTTCTAATGGATGGATCTACTTTTAGCAATGCCCCGCCCATCTCTACATAAGCTCCATCGATGATTTGTGCATGTTGGGATCAGTTTATATACTTTGAATCCTGAATTCCAAATTTCATGGTAACCATAGATACCATTAACCTGGTGAATATTTTGAAACCAATTTCAAGTACTTTGATTTGACTGAAAGCTGTTGCTGCCCAACTCACCAGGTCAGCAGCAAAGGCAAACTAATTCTAAAATATTCACCAGCTTTCCGTTATAAATTAAAAATTTTTTCGCCATTAAAATGAGATATAGGCAATTCATCTCTTACCTTGATCTTGTGCACGTTATATTGTGTAGATTTCACTCTACTGTCGCTGCTACTCGCATAACAAATTCAGCTGACATTTTGCCCCTCCCTCATCAGCCCCTTCCGACCCGAGCAGTGTCACAGCCTAATGTATTAGGTTGTCTCACATTCTACAACCATAGGGCCATAATATGGTAAATCACCAGATTTGGTTATATTCCTTTAACTTTGACAGTCTTTCATCACCCCCCCCCCCCCCTCTGGGAACGGAGCCTAGTGTAAACGGTGTCACCCAATCCACAAGCATATCGGTAATTTACACAATAATTTTGATTGAATTCTACCAAAAGCTTTCTGAGGAGATGGACGGACAGACAGATAGATGGAGGTGATTGTAATATCCCTGCAGTTTTTTCAAAACGTGTAGGTATAATTAAGATATTAAATTTAATTTATTGATATTTGATTCAAATCCCACCCAATCTCAAATGATACATGGAGCTTATGCGAGATGTACATTAGCTGATTCCTCAGGAATACAGTTGATAAGTCGGCAGTCGATCCAGAACAGCCGCCGGCATAGCTGTCAGCCATTGATGTGTGTAGTGTTTGTGTGTTTCGAACGTACAGCATCATGTTTTAGTTCAAATATACTTTCCATACAGAAATTGGATTATAGAGTAACACAGGTCATCAAATTTTTATTTTTATAAAATCCATGTTAGTAAAGCCATTAGCCGTAGCAGGAAAAGCTGAGTCCGTTTAGAAGCCATCGCCCATCAGTCACCTGCAAAAAATAGGAAGGATAAGTTAGAAATATACAAATTCTAGAAGTGTTATAATTTTAACAATCAAATTTTTTCATGAAAATTAAAATTTTCTCACAATGCCCATATGCAGACCAAGAGCAAATCATTCCAGTGATACATTTCCAAAAATAATCTTACTTTGGTCGGAAAATTAACATTTTCCTCGACAACTGCAGCAGTTTTGGTCTGACTCAAATGTTAAATGGTTAACAATATACATGTACGGCGCAAGGTCATAGAGATATATAGTCCGAGTCTACTCTGACTCAACCCGCCCCAGTGACAGATATTTGGACAGACTGTCCAAATATATGTCACAGGGCAGGTTGAGTCAGAGCAGACTCGGACTAAGGGATATATTGGTAAACATTATGACCCGGCAATGGGTGTTATGGTCATACACCGCCCTCAGATTTTAGTGCAGAAATGAATAATATAATAAATGGTGGGCATATATCGTCCACGGTGGGAGTATGACTACATGTTTGTACTAGTTACTGGATTAACCTTTTCAATCGACAAAAGCAAATAATAAATTTGCTACGAATGTTTCAAAAAATTCTGTTGAATATTTTGAAACTGATTAAACTGGCTAAGGCAGTGGAGACTGCCAGCTTCACATTGGATTCAAAATATTCAACATCTTATAGTTATAATGACTGTAAATGTGACGTTCTGGAATTTCAAGTTCAAATGTGACAATTGTTTTTGATTTTGGGCACACAAGTTTATTTCAGGGCCCCGGTTCTCTATATCTTTGATCAGAGGATACTGGCCATACAGTAAATGGTGATAGAATGTTTGTAACCAGGGCAATAGTGAAATATTTGTTTTCTAAGGAATTATTAGTAAGTTCCAGTCATCAATGATTATTAGTAAATGGGCTGTTACTTGTAAGTTTTCAGTTACTCAATGACTAATTTAACCGAGAAAGTTATAGATTGTGTTAAGAGAGTAGCTGAACCAATAATATATAAATCAATTTCGTTTACCTCTGGTCGCGAAATAACAATAAGGTAAACAATCCGATAGGCTCAATCATCGATGCGTGGAATTATTCAACATTGAATGAGGCCTCCCCCCAAAATCATGACCGGAATTTCTCGAAATTTTACGGTACCATGACATAATATGATTGTCATTTTCACATCTTATCGGATGAAAACCGTCACGAAACTTTGGTATCTGTTAGTTTTAATACCATTGTGATTAAATTTAACAATGGCATTTGTAAAATTTTAAAAAACTTCGATAAACTTTGCAAAAATAGACCAATGTATTTATCCTACAAGGTGTGGCCATTTTGAGACGCACGTTGACTAACTAAAATATATTTTATTCATACAAATTTTATTTGTACTTAAAGGTATTTTATTGCCCTTTCTAATGATATATAGTTTTATATATAATGATCTGTTACTTTGCCAAAAATAGTTAATATGGTTGGCATGGTAGCACTACGCCGCTATCACGCCACTACCGCTTATAGGCTAGGTTTCTAAGAAAGTTTCTAGCTTTTGGCTGTAGGGTTTCTAGCACTTTTTTGTAAATTCTTGGTAGGGCCCAGAGGGTTAAGACTCATATCAGCCAAAAATGGCTTCTACAGCGTCTTGAGAAGAAATTCCCATTTGCAGACCAAGAGAAGACTATTTTTGAAAATTTACCACTGGAATGACTGGCTTGATAACCAAGCCAGTCATTCCAGTGGTAAATTTTCAAAAATAGTCTTCTCTTGGTCTGCAAATCGATATTTTGGTTAGAAAATTTTTTCATTTTCTTGAACAACTTCTAGGATTAAAAGGTTAAAGCTATCTAATGCATTTTATCCAGAGCGGCAATATGCAGTCCAGCTGTGATGAAGAAACATCACTTAAATTAATTAAATCTGCCCGTTGAGCTATGAGGGTGAACTTGCGAAAGAACACTTGCGCTTTATTAAACACAGGTCTCTTTTCATTATATTTAGACATAATGAGATATAAATTCTCAAAAATAATGTCTTGGCTTACAAAAGTACATTTACGATGTGGGCATTACAATTTTTCTTAAATCATGACGGTTAAAGGGTTAACCCTTCAAATAAATTGTTTTAAAGATTTTCTCATAGAAAATGTCATTTTACAGATCAAGAGATTATTTTTTAATATTTACCACTGAAATGACAGGTTTGTTTATCGAGCCAGTCATTCCAATTACAAATTTTCCGAAATTGTTTTCTTTTGGTCTGCAAATGACAATTTTCAAGGCGACTGCAAAAGTTGTTTAACCCGCGTGAGTGTTAAAGGTTAATTAACTGAAATATTGCAGGCCTATGGGTACATGTAAGTTATGTAGTAAGACCTGTCTTATGTGACCACCTGTCTTTGGTGCTCCATAAGGTGGTCATTTAACACAGAAGTTAATATCACATAATCATCATTTATACCTTTAATGGCTGGCTATATTTGGTCAAGAAAATAAAAATAGTTGCTTATTAGTCCCCTACCGGTAAAACCAGGGGGACTATATATAGGTTTGTACTCCGTCTGTCCGTCTGTCCGTCGCAGTTGGTTTTCCACTTTTTTTCCGCAGTCCTTCAAGGTATTCAACTGAGAATTGGTACATTGCTTTGTTATGAGAAGTTACAGACCAAGTTCGAGTTTCTGGCGTATGCGTCATTTTTTGATGGAGTTATGCCCCCTTTCAACTAAAGAAATACGAAAAATATTAGCTGTCCGCACTTTTTTCCGCACTCCTTCAAGATATTTAAGCGAAAATCGGTGCATCGCTTTAGTATAAGGAGTTACTAAGCAAGTTCAAGTTTCAGACATTTTCGTCAAGTTTTCATGGAGTTATGCCCCCTTTCGACTTATGAAATATAAAATATATTAGTTTTCCGCACTTTCCGAAGTTTAAGGCGTATGCGTAAATTTTTGACCTATGAAATATGAAAAATATTAGTTTTCTGCCCTTTTTCTCGCAGTCTTTCAAGATATTCAACTGAGAATTAGTACATTACTTTATTATGAAAAATTACAGACCAAGTTCGAGTTCCAGGCATTTGCGTCATTTTTTGATGGAGTTATGTCCCCTTTCGATTTATGAAATACAAACATAACAGCTTTCAAGACTTTTTCCTTCTCCTTCACCATATATAACTGAGACATGGTTTATTGCTATGTTATGAGAAGTTACAGATCATGTTCGAGTTTCAGCTTTTGACAATTTTTTAATGACATTTTTGAATGTCAATCTCTAAAGATTTATATCACGGGTAGTGGACATGTATTGCAAAGCAATACTTACAGAATGCTTGTTGAATATGTATTTGCAGGCCAAAAGAAGTTTATTTTTGAAAATTTACCAGTCAAGCCAGTGGTAAATTAAAAAAA
The DNA here is from genome assembly GCA_034401795.1 of Chaetoderma sp. LZ-2023a. Taxonomy (NCBI): domain Eukaryota; kingdom Metazoa; phylum Mollusca; class Caudofoveata; order Chaetodermatida; family Chaetodermatidae; genus Chaetoderma; species Chaetoderma sp. LZ-2023a. The sequence goes on from CM067372.1 coordinate 138,256,250, forward strand.
ATAGTCTGCGGCGTGCAAATGAACATTCACCAAGCCTCTGCAGAGGCTGATTGTGTCTGCAGAGGCCGATTGTGTCCGCAGAGGCCAATTGTGTCTGCAGAGGCCGATTGTGGCTGTCTGCCATGAAAGTAAGATTTTAACTAATCACATGATGTTATGATAATAATCATTTAAAGGGTTTCGGCCGGCTTCACCATGAAATCGTTAATATTCAATTTATAAATTAATTTTCAGGCAATAGAATTGCTGCCTGATGGAAGTGAGGCTGCCGCAAGAACGTCAACTCTGGTGTCTGTGAACATTCTAGATATCAATGACAACCCTCCATTATTCGATAGTGACACGTACAGTATCAATGTTCTGGAGAGTGTGGGTGAAGGTCAAATACCTGGGCTGTCCATGTTCGTCACAGATGACGATGATGTGAGTTGTATACATCCGACTGTAATGTTTTAAAACTGACCGATGACAGACAAAAAACCTGTTATATTTTAAGGATTATTATTGGCTGCTAAACATATACTATTAAAATATCAACGTTTATATTTTAGTTCTAATCTTGAGTTGTTTGTTAGCATAAAAGGAAAGAAATATTATGTTTGGATATTTGAAAGCTAATTTAACTGAAAGCAGTAAATTCTAAATATCCATCTGTTTTGAAAATGAGACTCCGCTACTTCAGGGTCGCATGGTGTAACTCCTTAACACTGATATCAGCCAAGAACGGCTTCTGCAGTTTCTTGGGAAATATCCATTTGCAGACCAAGAGAAGACTGTTTTTGAAAATTTACCACTGGAATGACTGGCTCTCGAGCCAGTCATTCCAGTGGTACATTTTCAAAAACCATCTTCTCTTGGTCTACAAATGGACATTTTCAGCAAAATTTTATTTAATTTCTTGAGCCAATTTAAGGGTTAAGCTTAGCTTAATACCTACTAATAACAACTCAATTGAAATTGCTCTGTCCACTGACAATAGATCCTGTATTTCCTCGCATTTTGATTAGATGCTAGAAATCGCAAATGCCATCATCTGTATCAACTTTCTTTAGAAACTCATGAATTTTTTACGCAAACAACAACAGTATATGATGAGCGTCACCTCATAATCTCAGTGTCGTGTCATAAATAAGTGGAGGAATCCAGTTTTAACTATGCCCTGCCCATATCTAGCTAAGCTTCACCCAAGCTTCACCCGTGTTGTAATCAATTGATCCCAGCACTCCCTGAATCTCAATGTCCAGAAAACTATAGAGGTAAGCTGTTGAATTTTTTGAATCTAATTTAACTGGTTGCTGTTGCTGCTGCTGCTATAGAATGGTTATAAGTAGTAAAGACACACAATTTGTACAACTTGACAGACTGTTAAGCGTTAAAGATGGACTAAATCGCTTCATTCATGGCGTAATTGATTATGCCGTCAGCTTACCTGTGATGTAGTTGATTATGACATCATATGATTGACTGAGAAACTGGATTCATCAGTTTGCATGTTTTCAAAGCATGTTTCTAAAAAAAACCAGAAACATGTTAGTTAACTAAGTTTTGAACACAATCTAAGAAATGTTGTTGTGTTGGAAGACATTGCTGCCTTAGACAAGATCAAGGTCACTAGTCTCTGAATAATGCTTATCGGTAATCAGGAGAGTATGCAATACATTTAATTCTAAGAAATTCTTATGCATGGCTTGATGGAAGTTCTGTTTCCAGAGGGAGCTGAAATTGACAATGATATACCATGTTAGTCTAACATAGTGGCAACATCCTAAAAACTGTTTATATCTACTGTTTGTCTTTTGTAAAGAAAAACAATAACAAATTTTATACTATCATAGCGGCTCTGTAAGTTTTCCCTTTGCATGTGAAATTTTTTTTCTAGACGAGCAATGGAAGGTTTCTACTGCGAGTGAGAAGTCAGAGTATTGCAGGTGTATTTGATGTGTCACCAAGAGAAGGTACATCAGCCGCTATCTTCTCGCTTGTGCTTTTGGACAGCAGTTTCATCGATTATGAAAACCCACTCTACATGACCCAGACTCTAGTGGTAAGTGCTCAGCGTGTCATGTTTAATCCTTTTATGGTCAAGCCAATCAATAACAGCCTCTGCAGTGGTCTTTGAGCAATGTTCATTTTCAGGTCAAGATAAGACAATTTTTGATAATTTAGAGTTGGAATGAATTGAGCCAGTCATTCCAGTAGTAAATCTTAAAGAATTTCTTATCTTGCCTTGCAAATGGACATTCAAACAGCAAAACGTATTGAAAATTTCATTGATGATCGTTTTCTGAGCCACCATTTTAGTTTGAAATTATAGCCACCATTATTTGGGATTCTATTGTTCTCGCTGATGCGATAAATATATATGGGGGTCATATAATGTTTGCTTTGTGTGTCTGTCCAGATATGTTCATCTGGGTTTCATTTCCGGATTATAACTCGAGTTCTATTGAAGGGATCATTACCAATCTGGATTGGTAACTTGTCCTTGGTGGTTCGAAGAACCGTATCAGTTTTGGCATCAACGGTCAAGGTCACAGTGACCTAATTAATGACGTAATATTGCGTTTCCCGATGATAACTCAAGTTCTATTGAATGGATCATTGCCAATTTGGCATGGGAGCTTGTCCTTAAACCCTCTTGGTTTTTGGGTCAAAGGTCACGGTGACCTAATTAATGATGTATTATTGCTTTTCTGGATGATAATTCGAGCCAACGGTCACGGTCATGGTGACCAATCTTGGGTGGGAGGTTGTGCTTGGCGGAATAGGGAGGGGTGGTGGGTGGGGTGGGGTGGGGGGTGGAATGTTTGAGTACAAAATGTTGTGGTACCTTAACTCTGGTGGTCAAATAACAATGTAAACAAAGTCTACCAGCATTGCCTATGGAAACTGATTTGGATTAACTGACAACCATTTTAGTGACAAGATTTCTGTGGCCCTTAAGGTGGTCAGTTGGCATTTTAATCGTCAAGCGGGTCAAAATGGCTTTTGATGTGCCCTTAACCCTTTCATGATCAAATTTGGTCAAGAATATTTAAATTTTTCCTTAGAAAATGTTCCCTGTCATGCCAAGATATGACTATTTAAAAAAATTTACCACCATAATAACTAGCTCGATTATCCAGCCAGTCATTCCAGTGGTAAATTTTCAAAAATGCTCTCGACCTGCAAATGGACATTTTCTAGGACCACTGCAGAGGCCGGTTTCGGCTGGCTTGACCATTAAAGGGTTCATAAAGTTCCATTTGCAGCTAAAGAGAAGGCTGTTTTTGGAAATTTACAACTGGAACTACTGGCTCAATAATCGAGCCAGACATTCATGTTCTGATTTGTTAAATTCAAGTCTTCTTGTACGATGCAAATGGAGAGTCACTAAACAAACAGTTTGATTTTCTTCACTAATCAAATCAAGATTTAACCCGTTAACCCTCAAATTTGGTTAAGAAAATCTATATTTTCGCATAGAAAATGTCCATTTGGAGACCAAGAGAAGATTATTTTTGAAAATTTATCACTGGAATGACTGGCTCGGTTATCGAGCCAGTCATTCCAGCAGTAAATTTTCAAAAATAGTCTTCTGGTCTGCAAATGGACATTTCTCAAGACCACTGTAGAGGCCATTTTTGGCTGGTATGAGTGTTAACGGGTTAAGCCAGGTTTATTGTAATATGATTCTTTTACAGGTGGAGGCTGTGGAAATGACAAGTCCAGCGCTTTTCACCAGCAGTGCCACTGTGACAATCAATATCCAGGATATTAATGACAACGTGCCACAATTCCACGCAGATGTTCAGAATTACACATACGAGATATATGAAAATGAAGTACAAGTCACTCCGATTCTGACAATTATGGTAAAATAAAAATGTGAAGATACGCGTGTGTGTGTGTGTGTGTGTGTGTGTGTGTGTGTGTGTGTGTGGGGGGGGGGGGGGTGGGTGGGGTGGGGTGGGGTGTGGTGTGTGTGTGGGTGGGGTCAGTTGCAGTAATGCACTAATAGATTGTAATAAATAAACAAATGTTACAAGAGATGTGACATAATCATTATATGTGTGATCTTCATTCATGCATCCAATTTGTCATGAAAGGATACCTTCGTTATCTAACTAACCCCAGTTCAACTGACGTCACTTGCACTCAAAAGATGTCACTGACGGCATTTAGATGTCAGAGTAATGAGTTAATTAACTTGTACACTCTTTTAATCCATTAACCCCTACCACTCTGATGTCAAATTTTTTAAATTTCACATTAAATTAAAAGATAAACTAGTGCTCATTTTTCAACAAATTTGGTGGTCGATGGTGCTGTCATAAACAGCAACATCGTCCACCAAAATGGTTGAAAAATGTACACCAGTTTATATTCTATTGGCACAGGAAAAGACAAAATATTGACATCAGAGTGGGCGGGGTTAATGGCCAAGCCGAAGGGCCAAGTGAGCTTATGCCGTGGCGACCGTCCGTCCGTCTTCCGCCAACTTTTGCTTTAAAACACTACTCCTCATTAAGCGCTTGGTCGATTTTAACCAAATGTGGCTGGAAGTACCCTATGGTCGTAGGCTCCAGAACTTCCATTCAGAATTTGGATTCCTAAATTTTTTGGGTCAAAATCTTAGCTTTTATTAGAAATTTATCGGAAATTGTCAAAATGCTTCTTCTCCTTACCTTTTAAGCGATTTCAACCAAATTTGGCTGAAAGGACCCAATGGTTATAGGTTCCAGAGCTGATTCATCAATTTTTTGGGTGAAAAACTTAGATCTTAGGATAAATGTACCGGAAATTGTCAAAATGCTTGTTCTTACCATTCCGAGCGATTTCGACCAAATTTGGCTGAAAGGATCCAAACGTCATAGGCTCCAGAACTACCATTCCGAATTCTGATTCATCAGTTTTTTTGGTGAAAAGCTTAGGTTTTATAAAAAATGTACTGGAAATTGTCAAAATGCTTCTTACCATTCTTGAGCGATTTCAACCAAATTTGGGTGAAAGGACCCTATGGTCATAGGTTCTAGAACTTCCATTCAGAATCTTGGTTCATCAATTTTTTGGGTGAAAATTTGTAGGGCTGTAACGATTCACCGATATATCGATGAATCGCGATACGCATATCGTATCTTGACCTGTCATATCGATGCACACACGATACAAGAAAATATGCTTATTGCGTCCTTTATGCATCCTTCAAGTGCACCATTTTCACTAAATTCCATCTGAGTATGTTAATTATTTGTTTATCTGCACTGAGAGATGGAGAGTGGCATAAAATTAGCAGATTCAGATGAAACTTGGTGAAAAAATAACGTATGGTATTGTGACCAGTGTATCATGATACATATCGTATCGTGGCAAAACATATCGTTACAGCCCTAAAAATCAGAGATTTTATGAAAAATATACTGGAAATTGTCAAATTGCTTCGTCTCCTTACCGTCTTGACCAGTTTTAACCAAATTAGACTGAACGGATCCTATGGCCATAGGCTCTAGAACATCCATTCAGAATTTCGATTCATCAATTTTTGGCATGAAAATCTGAGATTTTATGAAAAATGTACTGGAAATTGTCAAATAGCAACCCCTCTTTAGCTGCTTGACATATTAAAAAAAAAATTCACTAAAGGAGTCTATGGACTGGTAGGCTCTAGAAATTCTATTCAGAATTTTGATTGATCAATTCTTTGGGTGAAAATCTTAGATTTTATGAAAAATTTACCAGAAATTGTCAAAACACTATTTCTCCTTAGTTGCTTGACATATTTCAAACAAATTTGGCTAGAGGGCCCCTATCAAGGTAGACTAGAATTTCTATTCAGAATTTTACTTTGTAAATTTTTTGGGTGGCCATCTTGAATTTTCTGAAAATTATCTATCATATCTATGCAAATAGTTCAAAAGCTAATGGTCCAGGTGAGCACCACAGACCCTTGGGCCTCTTGTTTTCACTTCAAGAGTATATTACCTCCCTAATACTCTTTGATATTGCTAAATATAGGCTTTCACTCAATAAAACACTCAGATTAAAAATGTTAGGTGCCCCTACTGGGCAGGGAGTCAGAGGGCAGTCCGGCGGATGCCAGCCCCACCACCGTGCATGCGCAGACTAGCACTTCCTCTTTGCTAATTTATTGGCAGAGGGTTCATACATGCTTTCATGCTTAAAGCTTTTCTGAGCTATTTAAGTCGTAAATTCATATATTAGAAGTGTTATTCAACCTGTGAAAGATGGCAGAGCGTATTAATTCGCCGGAGGAGGGCCCAGGACCTATCCATCAGGTGACTTCTAGTCTATTTTAGCGAGTTATCCCGTTGTAATGTGTTTCCGGGACTCGCGTTTTTTCGTGATAAGCGCCTAATATTTTCAAAATGGCGCTATGAAATACTATCTCTCTTTGTGTTTATGTCCACAGGTATCTATCTATGATTGTACAGGGACATCACATCAACAGAGGGTTTGTTTTCTCTCCACCAAGGTTCCATTTCCTACTAATACTGTTAGGTTATCTAACCAAAAAGTCTATGTCCAGTGACTTGGAGGCCTCGCAAGAAGGTCTTCTCACTTTGCCCTCTTGGTCCAATTCCTTTCCCCATAAGGTGGAGAGTTAAGAGGTCATAGTCTTGGTGGAGTGTTCCAGTTCATCAGATTGGATGGTTTGTCTATACAAAGAATCAGGTATTCTAGTTAATGATATGAGGCACTTCTGTTATTTTTGAAAATAATTATTTAATTTTCTGCCATTTTGTCATTGTTTATCTGATGTTTGTTTAGCCTGAATATTCTATCCTTTCTAGTCAGGATGTTCTGGATATATGAATACAATTCGTCCTTACACCTGGATGTTTGTTTCGGTTCGTTTTTAATTTCTTTTTTGAAATTATAACGTCATAATCAGCCTTGCACTTTATTAACATTTAAAGTTTTGCCCAACGCTGGTTTCTAATCTCTGAGAGGTGCTCTTTATGAACACTTTTTCCTTCTCCTTTTTATTTTGGTTTTGAGTTTTTCTAACCTTAGCTAAAATACTCATTGTCCTTGTCTTCTGGCCTGTTTCAGAGACCTGGTTGTCCATCCTGTGGTCGTTTCCTAGAGGAGAGATTCATTCCGCATTTATGCTTTCAATGTAGTCCTTGTGGCCCATTGCTTAAATGTGATATATGTAAGCAGTGGGGGGGGGGGGCCCGATCTAATGGCTGAGTTTTTATCTTTGCAGGCGACGGATAAGGCCGGGGAGGATGAGAGGAAACAGAAGAGAGAGGTAGCAGGTAAAAAGGGTAAGAGGAAGGCCTCGTCCTCAGTGGACATGGAGGCCTTCCGTAGTGAGATGTTGGGAGAGATGAAGAGGACAATCAAGGATTTGGTTCCAGAGTTGCTCCGTAGCATGCTTCCTGGATCAAATCCTTTGTTGTCCTCTTCGTCTGCTTCGGAGCAGATAATCCCCGCCTCTGAATCTGGTTTCTTTAGGCCTCTACCAGTTTTAGATGATTCAGTGGTGGCCCCATTAGAGGGGGCCGTTCCAGGACACTGGCAGCAGGTTTGCCGCGCCGGTGGTCCGTGGACGGTTGTCGCTGGAACCTGCTGGCTGCTTATCAGCCCAGAAGTAACCGCACGCCGCAGGTGCCAGTACCTCCTATGGCACCTTCCCTGGCCAGTCCGGGTTAGCTCTCTTTGCTGACGCGGAGTCTAATCTTTCTGGCCAGGAGGAAGAGGATTATCTGCTGGGTTCTCCTTCTGATGCCATGACCATGGACATTGACATCTGTGCACCCCTGGCGGGGAATACAGGCGACATTGTCCACGGTTCTACTCACATAGAAGTAGAATTCACGGCTCAGAGGGTGGCCCGGGTTGGACCTGACCGCCAGTTGTTCCGCATACGTCGGCTTGCCGAGAGTATAGCTGGTTCTGGCCAGGGCCGTGGTGTGGCGATAAGCGCCCCATGCAGTACCATGGTGCCTGCTCCTGGACAAGGCAGTCAGATTAGCATGCCTGCTCTTTCGGGCCCGCATGCTTTCTCTGGCTTGCCAGGAGTGTCAGGCTATCCAGCTTCAAGCTCGCCTGCGAATGCTCAGGAGGAAGACGAAGGCCCTCGTCTTGTAGAGCTTTCACAGGTAGCCACGGAGGAGGATTGGTCAGACGCTTGTCAATGGCTTATAAGCGTCAGGCCAGACCTGCCCGTGGAACAGTCGGCTAGCCAGCGAGACCACCGGCCGTGGTTAGCTGGTAAGTCGACTGTTAGCGCCATGCCATCTCTGCCGCTGGCGGAACATATTGTTGATATGTTCTCGGCGGCGGAGACGTCCATCAAGGCGAATGGACTTCTCGCGAAGGCCCCTCGCAAGGTTGCAAGGCGCTACCGCATCGTACCTGTGGAGTATCAGAGGTACAGTGTGGTACCTACGCCGAGCGTTGATGACAGCGCAGCATTAGGTGAAGACATGCGGCCAGGCTCCCGTTCTGACACGGGAGCGCTGTGTTCGAACGCGTTGCGTTCGGCCAATACCGCGTTGCGTGATGCGGAGGAGAGTGGGAGAGCGTCTATTGCGGCGCTATCTCATGTCTCCCAGCTGTTGCAAGGGGTAGTGACAGCATCCGCATCGCGCCAGCCGAGCCCGATAATGGTCCAGAGAGCCATCCAGGATGGAATCAACCTGGCTCTGGATTGTTTGACTCGGGCTGTGACCAGAACTGTCCGGGCGAGGCACACGTTTGCGTTGGACAACCTGTGCCCGTCCCAGGACCTGTACAATAGGCTGCTGCGTACGCCTATGGCAGGTCCTGGTCTCTTTGGAGGTGGGGGATGCAAGCACCTCCAGGAGACGGTCACTCTGGTCAACAACCAGAGGGCACTGCGCGAACAGTTTGAGGTGCTCCGTAGGGAGCGTGTTCGCACAGCAACCCCTGCATACCATCCCCTGCAGGCTCGAGGTGGAGGTGGCCATGTCAGAGGCCAGCCACCAGCGCAACGTCAGCCTCGGCCACGTGCGATTCGGCCAGCAGTGAGGGGGGGGGGGGCGCAGGCTCCTCCTGCGCAGCCAGCCAGGTAGCCACCCACGTACCGAGGTGCGGGCGGTGCTGGTCGTAGCGCGCGAGGATCTGGTCGTGGTAATCGTGCCTGATGGGCCGGTTACCACGGTGAGAACCACTCCGGTGTTTCTGCCACTCTTGCACTCCTTATGTCCACCTCTCTCCCTAGGTGGTCCAGTGGGAGGCTGGTTGGCCCACCACAAGCAAGAGTGGGAACGGTTAACTCAGGACAGTTTAGTCTTGCGATGGCTTTCAGTCGGGTATCATCCCGATTGGATGACAGGCCCACCATCACGACTGTCTCTGGTGCCAATCTGGACTCAGAACCCAAGAGATCCAGATCAAAGGTTGTGTATAGAGGAGATAGACTCCCTCATACAAAAAGAAGCAATTCAGCCGGCGCAAAAGTGCCCGGGCTTCTATTCAACCGTGTTCTTAGTAACAAAAAGCACCGGAGGGTGGAGACCAATTCTCAACCTCAAGCCATTGAACAAGTTCATAGACACCCAGTTTCAAAATGGAGACTGTGAAGTCGGTGTTGGCAGGGTTGGAGAGGGGAATGTGGACAGCTTCAATAGATTTGAAGGATGCTTATTTCCACATTCCTATAGCGAGGAGTTTCCGTCGCTTCCTGAAATTTGCATTTCAGGGCAGACAGTGGGAATTCAGGGTGTTACCCTTCGGAATTTCCACGGCTCCTCAGGTTTTCACCAGAGTGGTTCTTGCGATAACAGCATACCTCTGCAGGAGAAGCATAGCAGTCCACACATACATAGACGACTGGCTGTTAAAAGCACACAACCGGGAAAGTTTATCGGCGAATCTGGAGATAGTTTTGAAAACTCTCACAGACTTAGGCTGGATAATCAATTTCCAAAAATCAGAGCCGACTCCATCCCAGAAGTTTGTTTACCAGGGAATGTTCTTCGATCTAGAGACAGGATATGTTTATCCTACTCAGGAGAGGGTTCAGATACTCATCTCAGTGATACAGTCAGTGTGCAACAGTCGTCATGTCCTGGCACCGGTTTACTTGAGAATGCTGGGGTTGATGGTTTCTCTGGAACCAGTCATTCCTCAGGCGGCCTTACACAGGCTGCCGATCCAGTTATTTCTCATGACGCAATGGACCCAGAGTACAGGTTCACTGGACTCACACGTGTCAGTGTTGGAGCCTCTAATTCACCACCTTCAATGGTGGTTGAAGACAGAGAATCTCTTGGCGGGGGTTATGCTAACCCCTCCTCACCCGCAGGTAACGATGTATACAGATGCATCGATGGAGGGGTGGGGAGCTTGCCTGGAAGAATCCACGATATCAGGGCTTTGTAATCTGGAACAATCAAAGGAACATATCAATCTACTGGAGTTACGAGCAGTAGTCCTGGGCCAGGAACATTTCTTACAGAAAGTTCAGGGCAAGAGTGTTCTAATTCGATCAGACAACTCAACAGTAGTGACTTACATAAACTGCCAGGGCGGAACGAAGTCGCCCAGTCTCTGTATGATGACATGGAACATGCTTTGTTGGTGCCTGGATCACAGGATTACCTTGAAAGCAGTTCATATTCCGGGAAGGTTAAATCTGCTAGCACACTCATTGAGCCGAAGGATGAGTGTTTTACCGACGGAATGGCAACTAAATCAATGTGTGGCGGATCGTCTGTTCAACCACTGGGGGAAACCCAACATAGATTTATTCGCAACGAAGAAGAATGCGAAGATGACGACGTACGTCTCCGATTCCAGATCCAAGCGCTTTCGCAACAGATGCGTTAGCTATCAGCTTGGTGGGAATGTATGCGTACGCATTCCCTCCAGCAATCCTGATTCCAAAAATTCTTCAGAAAATCAGACAGGAGGAGTGCCAAGTGCTTCTGATCGCCCCAAGTTGGCCAAGCCGATCATGGTATACGGATCTGCTGGACCTTCTGGTCTGCAATCCGATTCCTCTGCCTCTGTTGGACAACATTATCTTCCAGGGCAAGGCCCTTCACAACAATCCGTCAATGTTCAGATTGACTGCGTGGATGTTGTCAAGGAATCTAGAATTATGGAGGGCTTTTTTGAGCAAGCAGCCATGTTTATGGCAAAAGCCAGGAGGGGGTCAACCTCCAGAGCATATAATTATAAAATCAACAGATTTGCAGAATGGTGCTCAAAAAGATGTATTGATCCAATGGATTCATCTATTCAGGTAGTAGCTGATTTCCTCTGTCACCTGTATGATGCCTATATCCTCAAGCCTAACTCTATTGCTGGTTATAAATCAGCTTTAATGACAGTTATCCCTTGCTTGGCTAATAGGGGAAGTGATGAAGTAAGTACATTAAATATTTTAATTAAAGGCATGGGCAATCTAAGACCAAGGAATCCCCCTGTGATTCCGTCTTGGAGTTTATCTCTAGTGCTTCAGGTACTAGGTGATAAGCCTTTTGAACCACTTAGTTCCATTTCTATGAAAATATTGACTCTTAAAACTATTTTTAATTGCTGCGGCCTCGGCTAGGCGTAGAAGTGAAATTCATGCCTTATCAGGCGAGGCAGACCGTTTTGTGGTTACAGGGGAAGGCCTTAAGCTTCTACCCAGGATAAATTTCATGGCTAAAAATCAGTCTGACATATCCAGGTCAACCTATTTTTTTACCAGCTAACTAGATATGATCCTAATTCTAAAGCATGGTGTCCAGTCCGAGCATTAAACCGGTACAAACAACGTACTCAGGAATGGCGGAAGGACCCGTCAGCATTATGGTTGTCATATATTGAACCCCATGGCAGGGCGTCTAAGGACACCATTTCCAGGTGGATTGTAGAGTGTATTCAATTTTGTCATAAATCCGCCACAGGTAAACAAGTTGACATAGCCAAGGCTCACAGTGTCCGGGGCGTAGTGGCTTCCACTGCCCTATTTAATGGTGTCCCTGTGGATGACATTGTGTCGGTAGCTCAGTGGAACTTAGACCTTTATCTCCGTGACACCTCGAATCCTCTCGCCTTATCGATTTTGAAAAAATTATTAGGTGTACATTTTTTATGAGGTTTCCTCATTATTTATATATATCACAATTAATTAATGGGAACAACCACTTATTTGGGACTGCATCAGTCTTCACCACTGGGAAGATGATGTCAGCAGCCAAACTCAACAAGGTCAGTCTTGTTTATGTGTTGTTCATTGTTAATTGTATTGTCACATGACCCTTTGTGTTTTATGTGGTTCATTATTGAGAGTATACGAAGATGGAGCCTTTTCGTCTCTTGTCCTATAGTACATGGCACTTGTACGTAGAGAGCGTATGGGACATTGAGGTCATTCAGTCTTCCTCCCAAGAAGAGGGGGTGGGGGGAGCGCATATGACATTCGGTCATCTCTCATCCATCGGTTTGTGTTAGCTGATGTTCGCATCTAATCCTGAGTGTGTTTTCACACAGTTTCAGAAGTTTAAGTGCCTTAAACGCAGAAAAGCGCATAGGGAAGAGCTGGTCTTTTGACCTCGCCTCCCTCCCGCCGAATTCCCTGACGAATTCTGGCAATATCAAAGAGTATTAGGGAGGTAAGTATACTCTTGAAGTGAAATAAACAAAATCTCGGATTTCTTTTTTCACGAGAGTTGATACTTACCTCCCTAATACGGACCCGGCCTCTCCACCCCACAGAGGCTCAGTCTTCAGGCTCTTGTAAGTTGCATGGTGTCAGCCAATAAATTAGTCAGAGGAAGTGCTAGTCTGCGCATGCGCGGTGGTGGGGCTGGCATCCGCCGGACTGCCCTCTGACTCCCTGCCCAGTAGGGGCACCTAACTTTTTTAATCTGAGTGTTTTATCGAGTGAAAGCCGATATTTAGCAATATCAAAGAGTATTAGGGAGGTAAGTATCAACTCTCTCGTGAAAAAAGAAATCCGTGATTTCGTTTACATCAATAGTACAACGCATTTATCCCATCCCTCCATATATTTTCAGCTCAGGACTATTATTTCTGGTTAAGTCTTGTGTTCACCTTGATGTGGTCCATACAGGTTAACTTGTCTGTTTAGCTCAGTTGCAGCTAAGCTATCAGGGTAGTTGCAACCAACCTACATCCTATAGTTTTATTGCTGCATTTCTATCACTAGTACAATGCATTTATCCCATTCCTGTATTTATTGTTAAAGGTAATTATGTGTAATGTATTCTGCTACTCTAGGCCTCAGACCAAGACAGTGGTGATGCAGGCACAGTCAGATATTCGCTGGAGTCAAATCTACAAGGATTGTAAGTAACAAATTGTATAATAGCAATAGAGATATTCACGTATAGCTATGCCCCGCACATTTCTAGCTAAGCTCCGCCAAATTTGTATAAATATTTGAACAGTGAATTCCCACAACGTAAATTTCAAAATAACTATGCAGGTAAGATATTTTGAAATTAATTTGATGGGGGACTGATAGGCAGCAACAGCTCCCAGTCAAATTAGTTTCAACATATTCAACAGAATGCATATTAAATTGTGAATTCGTTATTTTGTTACACCCTGCCTGTGTATCTCTTTGTTCATTTAAATTTATATTTTCTTGACATTCATCCATTTATCCATCTGTGTGGATTTAGATTTTCTTTTCATTTGTACATGTACGTGCAACCATCCATTCAGATAGTGGTTTCATTCCATAGCTTATCTTCTCTTTATGGTATGTTAATGACAGTGGTTTGGTAAGATAATGCAAATACATTGTAGGAAGAACCATCATAGTCCCAGGTCACTTGCTACGATAAAAAATTCAGTTTTTGTCAAGACCATAGCGAAGCGGATGATCTCAACATAGCGATCCAAATGACGTTCAGCGTCCGACAAGAATCAGGTAAATGTTAAAGTTGTTCAATGGACATTTAATTCATCAACAACTTAACTGATGTAAAAAAAATTGTACAGATTTGATCTACATGTATACCCTCATCGTATCCAATATACCCCGCCCGGTGGCGGCGTGAAATTTGTGTTTAGCGCAACTTTTCTGTTTATATCTCATGTTTGGTTAATCATACTGGACCCAAACTTGGGCACATGCTTCCTTATAATGACATGGCATCGCGCAGTGATCTTCGTTCCAAAGGTCAAGGTCACTGTGACCTTGGTAAAAACATTGATTCTTTTCAACTTTAACGTTTTCCGTTTAGTTCAACCTGTCTGTTTATATCTCATGTTTTGTTAATCATACTGAACCCAAACTTGGACACATGCCTCCTTATAATGACACAGCGTCACACAATGAAGTTGGGGTCAAACGGTCATGGTCAAGTTCACTGACACATGGCGTTCATCGTTCATCCATCAACTTTTATTTTAAAATGCTATTCCTCATTAACCTCTTAGCAGATTTGACCTTAATTCAGCTGGAAGGCTCCTATGGGGGTAGTCCTCAGAACTTGTATACAGAATTTTGATTGGTGAAATTTGTTGGTGAAAAGCTTAGATTTTATGAAAAATGTACAGCAAATTGTCAAAACAATACTCATTAACGCTTTGGCAGATTTCAACTTACTTTGGCTGGAAGGACCCTATGGGGCTTGACTTCAGAAACTGTTTACATAATTTAGATTGGTCAATTTTTGGTGTGAAAATCTTACATTTTATGAAAAATTTAGTGGAAATTCTCAAAACGCTACTCATCATTAACCACTTGACAGATTTCAACCCTAGTTGGCTGGACAGTCTAATTCAGCTGGACCGTCCCTATCATAGTAGGCTCCAGAACATCTAGTCAGAATTCTAATGCTTCACCTTTTTAGAGAAAAGCATACATTTTATGAAAATTTACTGAAATTAGTCAAAATACATCTTAACCGCTTGGTGGATTTTATCCAAATTTGGCTGGAAGGATTCTATAGTGGTAAACTCTAGACCTTTTTAAGAATTTTGTTTGGTCGATTTTTTGGTGGCCATTTGGATTTTTTGGAAATTTTCCAGAAGCATTTAAAATGCTACAGCTTAAATTGTTAGCCTGATTTCAACGAAAACTTGAATGATGGAATGATTCTATGGTGATAGACTTCAACATAACAGACGAAAATTTGTCAATTTTTTTGTGGCCATCTTGGATTTTTTTTTAATTATCCATCATATTTTCTGGTATTTAAATGCAAATGGTTCAAACGCGAATGGTCCAAGTGAGCGTTACAGGTGCTTGGGACTCTAGTTGATAAGGGTATTGATAAGCCTTCTATATTTATTTTATGTTTGAAATCAAGCACATAGTTCATTGCGAAGTCGTAAAGTCGAGCTTCATGGTTGCATTGCAACCACATTTCTGGTTTTCCATATTTTTACTGCTGTTGGACTTATTTATTTTTCTGTGATTTGTACCGTGCTTATTCCCAGACTTAGAAAAATGTTAAAGGTTTTCAATGGTCTTTTAATTTATCAAAGGCATATCCGATCTGACCAAAACTTTACAGATTTCTTCTATATCATCATTGCATTCTGCCTGCAGCAAAATTTTTAAAGTATTTAATTTTTCCCCATACTTTTACATGGTGTGGACTTAGTTTATCCCTGTGTAATTTGTCTCCTTTTCAAGAATTAGAATAAAGTTGGATTTTTTCAATAGAATTTTCAAAAGGCTGTCATAAAGAAAGTGAATCTTATTTGATCCATCAGTTACATACTATGGACCCAATCAGCATCAACCATGCTGACTGGTAACCCCGCTGCATCACTGCAAGTCGCTGCATTCCTTAACTAGGTTACCTTATCCTCGCATCCCAGAGAGGTTGTCAGCTATGACGTCATCAGCTATGACATCACACTCCACAATAGCATCACGCTGGCATTTGACGTCAGACTAAAACAGACCCATCCCAACTTTTGCTGTTTGGTAATGGCACCGCGCATTTGCAGCACTTGTTTACACAATTTCGCAGACAAAACAGGTTTAAGTCATCACATTAGAGAACGTCACCGTCAAGCCTTGTTCTGGACATGTGGAAAGTGCGGGAAATCAGATTTGCGTAGACATCTGCATCTATTTCATAAATTCACACCAGAACGTGCGGACATCACAGCTAATCACTGCCACAACCCGTGTCATTCCAGCTGACCATTTGGAGGAATTCCGCCGAACCTTCCCCCACCCTCACCAGAACCAGCACCCGCTTCTACCATCCTTCCACACATTCAACCAATTGATGCCCTCCCCGGAGAGCTGGATCAGGAAATCCTGAACCTCTTATCCCACCCAGCGCCAGAGGAGCGGTTCAACTTACTCCAGGACTACTTGGCCTACACACACCATTTTAGCCAGTCCAGGTCCCGAGCCGGCGCTGCAGCCAGGGTTCGAATCACCCGACTCCATCCCCACCAGACCCCCACCCCACCTCTCTAGGAGGATACAAGTCTACAAACCAGGAATGGCACACCTGTACTCGTGCAGCAACCTAAAAACGCCGCCTAGTTTTTTACTATATATTATGCACAGTACACTATAGTGCTTGCAACAGCACACCTCGGATGAGTATAACCATACAGGGTACGAAATGCCAAGAGTCAGGATCACGAGGATTGGGAACTGCAAACAAGCACCTCCATGCCAGTAACGTTGCCAAATTATATACATGTACACCAGTCGAGCGCCACTTGCGACTTAAAAACACGGCCAGGTTAACCAGATATCTAGTTATCCTATGCACAAACCACACACTCCATCCCTCCATTCACACGAGGACAAACGTTTCCCCTCCTAAAAATAGTGAAATAATGGAGAAAGAAGGATTCCAGTTTCTATTAGCCCGCCCACCACTCCACTAGTTCCAATTGGCTCCACGAGCACATCCCTCCATTTTTCAAAGGCCTTGAAATGGAAAGCATTCAATCTGAATACCTTATAACATAAATCTGGTATGGACAACTCCTGCATAAACTGTGGACAACAATACACACACATAAGCTGCCAACCGCCCAGCAAGCGGCTATCAGTCAATCATTTGGGCCAGCAACCAAGCGACCAACTGCGGCCAACCGCACTGCCTGCGGCCAACCATGAAGCTACCCCCCAATGACATCATAGGATGCAATCGCCTCCAAAGCTGCCAACCATGGACAACCGTGATGACATAACTAGTTCTAATGCAGCCAGCTGCAGACAACTGCCATGACGCAAGCAACTCTATTGCAGCCAACTTTTTCCTAGCAACTGTGTACAGTTGTAGCAATTTCCCTAGCCCCTGTGGATTATATAAGACACAGACTGCTTAGGCCTGTCATTCTTGACTCGATCTAAACTAAAATCAGCATCAGGTGTAATACAGTTTTTCTAGCTAATAATGCCTGAGAAGTTCTCAATAGAATTTTGAAGAGGGTATACTTTCTACGAAATCCTTATTTTGCGACCCTGCCACACATGATACGTATGTGATCTCTAGAAAAACTCAATGGCTCGTTACGTGGGACGCAGTCCATCTAGTTATTTGGTGAGAGGAATAAGAATAATGTCCTGGGGTCAGAGTTCAATGTCTCATTACATAGATGAAATCTTGTTTCCACATAATACTGCAAGTTCTGTCAATGGTTCCGATAATAGCGGATGTGACTTGGGGAAATTGGCACATTATATCACTTAGTTTGTTCTTGCTTTTCAGCTTAAGAATTGATTCCGTGAGTGGAGAAGTGTTCATAGTGAAAGCCCTGAACTACGAATCGATTGAAACTGTGAATGTGATGGTTGTGGCCTCGGATCAAGGCATCCCACAGCAGAGAAACCAGATCCTTCTCACTATCATTGTTGTAAACGTGAATGATATTGCTCCACAATTCGTAGCTAGTCGCTATCAAACTTCCGTTACAGAAAATGACACCACCTTGATTCCTTCAGTGACAGTCTTCGTAAGATCCTTATGCACACAATGACCAGACATATCTAAGTACACGCATCTTTCCGGTGTCCATCCGCTTGTTAACCGTCTGACTCCTGAGTTTTTACCGCCGACATTCCGAGTGTTATATCTTTGAACATAATAAATATTTTGAAAACAATTTGACTGAAAGTTGTTGATGACTTAGGCACAACTTTCAGTCAAATTGTTTTCAAAATTGTCTGCAAGTCATGATTTTTTGCTCATTGAAATTAGTGTCTGGTGGCTTGAAGCAGCAAGACAGCTAAGTAGTGGAGGGATGTGATCTGTCACTCAAGTATAGGGTGTCATAATCCATTACGTCACATGTAGGCTGATGTCATAACCAAGATCACATATTATAACTCTGTTATGAAGCTCTAAAGGTCCGCCAAGTGTATGAATTGTAGTTCTTTGATGAATTTACAATTTAATAAACATTGTTGAATATTTTGACACTAATTTGACTCGGAGCTAAATTAGTTTCAAAATATTCAACAGCTTGCCTGTCTAGTTACATTGAAATTGTCATTCTGAGAATTCATGGTTCAAAGTATCTAACCAGATCCTAACACACGCAAAATCTGCATGGAGCTTAGCCATAAATGGGCGGAGCACTGCTAGAGATTCACCTTTCCAGAGTACCCACCCATCATATGATGTCATAATGAACTGCGTGATGTGTACAATGACATCATAATGAATGACGTCGATAAGTATGTCACGAACGCATATTTGAAGACGGTCTATGCGTTGTTGTACAAATTGTTTGCTTTTACTATTTAATAAATATTCTGTTGAATATTTTGAAACTAATTTGACTGGCCGCTGTTGCTGCCATAGGCAGCAACAGCACCCAGTCAAATTAGTTACAAAATATTTAACAGCTTCCCTGTATATTTTTCAGGAAATTGACAGTTCAGGCATTTGGAGATCGATCAATCCCAACATGGCAAGGTGTGGGTGGAGCTTAGCTCGTGATGGGCGGAGCTTAGCTAGTGGTGGGCGGAGCTTAGCTAGTGATGGGCGGGGCATTGCTAAAAATTGAAAGGTCCATTGATCTCTATTGTTCATTCCTCTAGTTTTGAGCAATGGAGGGATCCTGTTTAGCTATTCCCCGCCCATCGATAGCTAAGCTCCACCCACGCTTTGTCCATTTTTGGATCGATCGATCACTGCACTCCCTGAATCTCAGTTTTCAGAAAACTATGCAGGTAAGCTGTTGAATATTTTGAAACTAATTTGACTAGGTATGCTGTTGCTGCCAAAGCCTCAGTCAAATTAGTTTCAAAATATTCAAGCAAATGTTTATTAACAGACTATTAAGCATTTTTGACGTACTAAATCGTGTCATTCATGATGTAAATGAGTATGACATCATCCTACATGTGACGTAGATGATTATGACATATGATTGATTGATAAACTGGATTACTGCATTAGCCTTACTATCACTAATAAATGGCCACTAAAGACAGGTGGCCACTTAATAACAGTCACTCGCTATAGGCGTGTTAAGTCTGACATCATACACATGTTTCAGTAGCAGAATGTGTGTAGTCTGATTTTATGTCATCATAATTATGTGTTTTACTGATATTAGCATTTGTTCCTGATAACAACATTTTGTTTCATTGGTCAATCACGGTAAACTCAGAAGCATGTCATCAATTAACTCTGTCTGCTGCAAGCCACCAGACAACAATTTCAATATTCAATAACCCTGGACATCCTGAATATTTTGGAAACAATTTGACTGAAAGTTGTTGGTGGCTAAGCCACCAACGACTTTCAGTCAAATTATTTTCAAAATATTCAGCATATTCAGAGCCAAACCTCATGGAAAATGCGGTCTGCAGGACTTCAGCTGGCAGACGGTTAACACGTCTAGATATGGTCTCCTTTTCGGGGCCACAAAATCTATATTCACTACCCCTTTAATTTGGAAAGAAGATTAACATTTCTCCTTAGCGAATCTCTTTTAACAGCACAAGTGAAGGCTTTTAGAAAATTTATTGCAAGAATGACTGGCTCTGTTATTGAACCAGGTATTCCATTGATAGATTTGCAAAATAGTCTTCTTTTGTCCTTCAACTTGACATTCCGCATGACCATTGAGGAGATCAGTTTTAGCCCGCTTGACCAGTAAAGGGTTAAGAGAGGTTCTTATGACCACCAGGCTTAGGGAACCACAATCAGTTTAACTTAACCCCTCTTGTGTCAATTTGCCGTTATAATGGTAACCACCTCTGTAGTAGTCTTAAAGTCTGTCTCTTTGCAGGTCAAGAGATTATTTTTGTGAACTTACCACTAAAATGGCTGGCTCGGTTACCGAGCCCAGCCAGTCATTCCAATGGTAAATTTTCAAAAATAGTCTTCTCTTGGCCTGCAAATGGACACTGACTAAGCAAAAATTAAGATTTCCTAGACGATTAACCCTATAATTGCCAAGCTGGTCAAAAGACTAGCTCTTTAAAAAATATTTTCCTAGATTCCATCGGTAAATTTACAAAAAACAGTTCTCTTGGCCAACAAATGGTCATTCACTGAGCAAATTTTTTAATTTTCTTTAAAAATCTTGACAAATGAAAGGGTTAATTAATAAAAGTAGGATTTTGCACACTTTGAGGCGCTGTTCACACAAGAGGGGGTGAAGGTAATGGACAGCAACAACACCCAGTCAAATTAGTTTTAAAATATTCAACAGCTTCCCTGAATAGTTTTTAGGAAATTGATAGCTAGAGCATTCGGGGATCGATCAATCCCAACACAGCGAGGTGTGGGTGGAGCTTAGTTAGTGATGGGTGGGGCATAGCTAAAAATGAAAAGGTCCATTACCTTCACCCCCTCTTGTGTGAACAGCGCCTCAAAGTGTGCAAAATCCTACTTTTATTAATTAACCCTTTCATTTGTCAAGATTTTTAAAGAAAATAAAAAAATTTGCTCAGTGAATGACCATTTGTTGGCCAAGAGAACTGTTTTTTGTAAATTTACCGATGGAATTTAGGAAAATATTTTTTAAAGAGCTAGTCTTCTGACCGACTTGGCAATTATAGGGTTAATCGTCTAGGAAATCTTAATTTTTGCTTAGTCAGTGTCCATTTGCAGACCAAGAGAAGACTATTTTTGAAAATTTACCACTGGAATGACTGGCTGGGCTCGGTAACCGAGCCAGCCATTTTAGTGGTAAGTTCACAAAAATAATCTCTTGACCTGCAAAGAGACAGACTTTAAGACTACTACAGAGGTGGTTACCATTAAAACGGCAAAATTGACACAAGTGGGGTTAAGTTAAACTGATTGTGGTTCCCTAAGCCTGGTGGTCATAAGAACACCTCCCTTAACCCTTTACTGGTCAAGCGGGAAAGCAATCAATTTGTATAACAACGCATAGACCGTCTTCAAATATGCGTTCGTGACGTACTTATCGACGTCATTCATGACATCATCCATTATGATGTCATTGTACACATCACGTAGATGATTATGATGTCATATGATGGATGGGTACTCTGGAAAGGTGAATTGTTCTCTTAACCTTTAATGCCTGTCATTCCTGTGGTAATTTTTCCAAAATAATCTCTTGATCTGCAAATGGACATTTTTAATGAGATTTAAAATTTCTTGACCAAATTTGACCATTAAAGAGTTAAACAGGTTTGATTATACTTTCTATATGAATTTGTAGCAATGTACGGGTCAATAATTAACATTGCACAGCTTTTCATAACGTTACACATTTAACGGCTAAAATTAATCAAGTATATTAAAATTATAAAATGATTGTCCATCTGCAGGCCAAGAGAAGACTATTATTGAAATGTTGTAGCTGGAATAACTGTCTCGGTTATTGAGCAAGTATTTCTAGTCGTAACTTAAACAAATAACCTTTGTTCATTGCAATGTCGTAAAGTCGAGCTTCATGGTTGACTTGTAAGCACACTTTTGGTTAACGTTATGCCACTTATCATCCAGAAGTTATATAAATACCACTCACCTATCATAATGTAGTTCTATGGTAACCAGCTAATTCGTCAAGTATGGGTAAGTAGAAAATCAATAAGAATCACACAATTTGCTCATCACTAGGCCTAATGGTTCATGGGCCTTTTGTCTAGGTGCTCATGCAGGCTAATTTACTGGTCATTAACTCTGCTGACCAGTGACTTATCCATGTTAATTTACTGGTCATTAACTCTGCTGACCAATGGCTTATCCAGGTTAATTTACTGGTCATTAGCCCTGCTGACCAGTGGCTTATTCAGGTTAATTTACTGGTAATTAACTCTGCTGACCAGTGGCTTATCCATGTTAATTTACTGGTCATTAACTCTGCTGACCACTGGCTTATCCAGGTTAATTTAATGGGCGTTAACTCTGCTGACCAATGGCTTATCCAGGTTAATTTACTGGTCATTGCCTGTGCTGACCGGTGTCTCATCCAGGGTTACTTCAAGTCCTGCTAATGCGCATGTGGCTCGGAAGTAAAACTTTTGCTTTGATCCTTGCAGGCAACTGATGCTGAACCTGGTACAAGCATTGTGTATAGCATTATATCTGGCAACACGGTTAACGGCACGTTCTATGTGGAACCAGTAAGCGGAAGTCTGCATATGCGACATCCCATCTATTCAGTTGAACAGACACCAAATAAGCGGGGATGGTGAGTTATAAGGTTTCATCGTTATAATTATGTGTTTTTCAGTGTGTACCTCTGACCATATGGAGGGCTCGTATAATGACGCTTGTTGCTAGCTTATTGTCACTGATTCTGTAAAGTTTCTCTTAATTTTGATGTTAACCCACACATGATGTCATCTTTGCCCACTTTATAATGTTTTTGGAAGAATTACCACCTGATTGTATGTGTTTATGTTTTGTGATGGCAGATAAAGATGGATACATGTACAGCTCAGAAATAACTTAACGTGTTTCCAAAGCAAAAATAGAAACATGTTACCTAGTAAAAAATGTTCTGTTCAATATTTTGAACATAATCGGATTTGAAGACATTGATTGCTCCTTTAGGTTTTTTCTCAATTTCAAAATTAGGCACCGTTTTACTCATGAAGTGTTGTTTTAGGCTTTACCAATAAACTGACTAACTTTAAAGGGGAATCTCTGTAGTGTGGTTCAAAATTGTGGAACTTAGATTACATCAGGAAACTAATATAATCTCCTCATGGGTCGGAGGTCACCATTTTCGAATATGACCCCCCGATGATTTAGGCTTGTACAATTATTCCATTTTCATAATAGTGATCATTTAAAATAAATAATCATGATTCAATAGACCTTTCCATTTTATCAACCCATCCTATGATGTCATAATCAACTACGCGACATGTAGAATGACATCATAATGAATGACGTCGATAAGTATGTCACAAATGCATATTTGAAGACAGACTATGCGTTGTACGAATCGTGTCTACTATTTAAAAAATATTCTGTACAGGCATAGGCAGCAATGGCACCAAGTCAAATTAGGTACAAAATATTCAACAGCTTACCTGTATAGTTTTCAGGAAATTGGTAGTTAGGGCATTCAGGGATCGATCAATCCCAACAGCGAGATAGAGATGGATGGGGCATAGCTAAAGCTTGAAAGGTCCTTTAATCGTACATGTACTCATAAGGGTGGGTTTGGGAGGCATAAGGCTTTCCAAATGCCTAGTAGTGGCAATATCTGAAAAGGATGGCAAACTACCATAAACAGATATTGATAACGTAACAATAAGCGAATGGAAATTGGTATCAGACTATCTACACTAAATGCGCCTCTAGTCTAATTGCCAGACGGTAGGCCTCCTGAATGTTCAGATATCATTATAAATATGCTATTATTAATGCTATAGTATAATTTCTGAACACAATAGCAATAATAGAATGCACAGTCGATGGCACGTCATCGCAAATCCACACGCTTTCTCTAACTTTGAAGTTGTGCATCCCATCCCAAGTTATTTTTGAGTTGTATAGTAGCTCTTGGAGTGAGATTCTGGATGATCATTATGGTAAGAACCGTAATCTTTTGGCCCAAAATACCTGGGTGTACATACAAAATGTAATAGACATGTTTGCTTCTGTTTCAGGTTTGAGCTGGAGGTAGAAGCAAATGACCAGGGGAGTCCACCAATGACGAACACTACCATTATCGTGGTTACTGTTATCGTATGTATTTTGCCTTCACTATGTGGCTAACTGGCTACCCCACTATCTTAACCCTGTAAACCAAAAACTTGTTCAAGAAAATTTCAATTTTCTAGAAAATGTCCATTTACAGACCAAGAGAAGCTTGTTTTTGAAAATCTACAATTAGAATGACTGGCTTGATAACCGAGCCAGTCATTCCAGTGGTAAATTTGTAAAAAATAGTCTTCTGTTGGTCTGCAAATGGACATTTCTCAAGACCATTGCAGAAGCCGTTTTTGGCTAATATGAGTGTTAAAGGGTTAATGATCTCCATTTGGTTTTCTGAATCATGTTTGTTTTGAAAACATTGTAAGCTGTTGTTTTCTAACGCAGTAACACCTAACAGCAACAACATTTTGAAAATGTTTTTTTGGTTCTTAGCTCTACTTTACAAAGTAAAACACGTTATTGCGATTCGCTGCATGTCGTCTGGCAGTGGTGGTGGTGGTGGCGGCCAATTTGCGTTTAGCTCAACTTTTCTGTTTATATTTGGTTAATTATACTGGATCCAAATTGGTCACATTCTTTCTTGTGGTCAAAAGGTCAAATCTCAAGGTCGCTTGGTAAAAACCTAGTTTTTTCAACATTAACATTTTTCATTTAGCTCGACTTTTCTGTTTATATCTCGGGTTTTTGTTAATCATACTGGACCCAAACTTGGTCACATGCCTCCTTATCATGACACGGCATCACACAATGATGTTTTGGTCAAAAGGTCAAGGTCACTGATGTGCATAGGGACCGTTGGTCAGCCGACATCCATCCCTTGACATTTGTTTAACCGCTTTGTGGATTTTAGCCTAATTTGGCTGGATGGACCCTATGGGGGGTAGGCTTCAGAATTTGTGTACAGAATTTAGAATGGTAAATTTTTATGGGTTAAAATCTGAGATTTTATGAAAATTTACAGGAAATTGTCAAAACACTGCTCATTAACCGCTTGGCGGATTTCAACCTAATTTGACTGGAATGACTAATGCTTTTCGTTTCAGAACATTAATGCAGAATTTTGATTGGTCAAGTCTATTTATGAAAACTTAGATTTTATGAAAAATTTACCGGAATTTGTCAATTACTCCCCATTAACCGCTTGGCAGATTTCAACTTACTTTGGAGGGATGACCTTATGGGGAAATACTTCAGAAATTATATACAGAATTTTGAGTGGTAAAGTTTTTTGGTGAAACCGTAGATTTTATGAAAAATTTATTCAAAATTGTCTAAATGCTACTCATCATTAACTGCTTGACAGATTTCAGCCCTAGTTGGCTAGACAGACCCTATCACGGTAGGCTCCAGAACTTCTATTCAGAATTTTAATGGCTCAATTCTTTTGGTGAAAATCATAAATTTTATGAAAAAATTACCAGAAATGATCAAAATGCATCTTCTCCATAACGGCATGGTATTTTAATCAAATTTGGTTGAAAGGATTCTATAGCGGTAGACTCTAGAACTTCTATTCATAATTTTGGTTGGTCGATTTTTGGGGGTGCCATTTGTATTTTTTTTTAACTTTCCAGAACCATTTAAAATTCTTCCCCTTAATTATTGGGCCAATTTCAACGAAACTTGGATGGAATGATTCTATGGTGGTAGGCTTCGAGATATCAAACAAGAATTTTGATTGGTCAATTTCTTTGGTGGCCATATTGGATTTTTCAAAAATTGTCCATCATATCTACCGGTATTTAAATCCAAATGGTTCAACTGCTAATGGTCCAGGTTAGCGTTACAGGCCCTTGGGCTTCTTGTTGATACAGCTTCTATATTTATTTTATGTTTGATGTCCAGCTTCATAGTGCATTGCAAAGTAAAGTCAAGCTTCATTGTTGCATTGCAACCACATGTCTGGTTAACATATACCAGAATAAACATAATGCAGGGAACTGATCTGTCACTCAAGTATCTGAAGTCAAAACTCACAATCAAAATATGTCACTTGTTCGCTAATGTCACAATCCATATGATGTAGGTCCTGCCCTGCCCATCTCTAGGTAAGCTCCATCCATGCTTTGCCCGTTTTGGAATCGATCGATCGCTGAACCCCCAGATTATCAATTTCCAGAAAACTATACAGGTAAGCTGTTTAATATATTTATGGTAGCAACAGCACCCAGTCAAATTAATTTCAAAATATTCAACAGTATGTTTATTAAATAATAAAAACATACAATTTGTACAACAACGCTTAGTCCTGTATTAATTAAGCATTCGTGACAAACTTAGCTACGTCATTCATGATGTCATTGATTATGACCTCATCCTGTACGTCACGCTGTTGATTATGACATCATGTGATTGATGGATAATCTGGAATCCTTCATTAGCAAGGTTCCATCACAAGTCTCTGAAATGTAAATCTTTAATTAATATACAATTTAATAAACAGTCTGAATATCTTGAAACTAATTTTACTCGAAACTGGCGATGGCAGCAGTAGCTCCCAATCAAATTAGTTTCAAAATATTCAGAACCTGACCTGTATAGCTAGAAATGGGTGTAATAGCATAGTTATGCATGGATCCCTCTATTAGCAGTTTGTCTAAGGATGGTGCATGCTTATTCACTTAATGAGCAAGAATGTCAAAGACTTTGTTCGGTGAATGTTCACTTGTAAGCTAAAACAAAAAAAAATATTTTCACTTGATTGACTGGCTTGGTCATCAAAGCCAGCCATGTCAAAATTGTCTATTTTGGTAACAATGTAGCCGAAAGCTGTTGCTATCGTCTTTTGGCTTTTGGCAGCAAAATAGGCATATGCCTGTGAGACCACAGGAAATCTGTCACGCAAGAAGATCACTCCAGTAGAACCAAAGATATTGAAAAATGTGTCGAAAGTGTCGATTTAAAAAAATAAATTGCTGAAAGCCATTGCTTTTAACCCCAAAATTTGCATACATCTTCCAGACCCAAGTTTGGAGACGATCCCGCCAGTAGAACCAGAGTTATTGAAAATGTCTAAAAAACAAGAAGATGAAGAAGAATCACTCCACGCTCACATTAACCCTTGTGCCTAGTGATGTGGGTAAAAACCTCAATGACTCGGCACTCATCTTTTATATTTCAGGATGTAAATACAAATCCACCTATATTTACTGAAGTTATATACAGGACAAGGATCAATGAAACGGCTCCACCCAGTAAGTATAGAGAAAATACTTTCAACTGTGTTACACCTTACACACCCTATATGACAAATTCCTCATGATGTAAGCACCATTCTGATGAATATTTTGGAACAAATTTGAAAGCGAGCTGTTGCTGCCATACCGATCAAAGTTTCAAAATATTAAACAGATTTCCTGTATCATTGTCCTGAAATTTAGATCATGTAATTTTAACCATTTAACCCTCAAATTTGTTCAAGAAGATTTCAGTTTTCTCAAAGAAAATATCCATTTGCAGACCACGAGAGGACTTTGTGAAAATTTGCGACTAGAATGACTGGTTCATTTAGTGAGTCAGTCATTCCGCTGGTAAATCTTCAAAAATAGACATCTTGCTCTACAAATGGACATTTCTCAAGCCCATTGCAGAAGCCATTTTGGGCTGACTTGAGTGTTAAAGGGTTACGGTTAAATGCTCTTCCTCTATTTATGCCCTCACATGTACATGCAACCACTCACACATACGCTGCCGGTATATACCTTCACAGCCCAGACACTCGCCTACAATAATGGTATTTACCCTCTCCATCCAGCCTCTCAGGTCTACAAGTAACCTCTATACCATCAGCAGTCCGCAATGAAGGGTATCGACCCCAGCCGGTCACGTATATTGAAGGGGACATTATGTACCCTCACCACCCAGCACTTCTATTATCTATTATGCCGCGAATGGCCATCACCTCACGCACGCATGCACACACACACTACCATGAGCATCTTTTCATGATAAGACTGTATGCGAAGGTCGATCATAGTCAATGTAATTATGACTTTACTTGTAGCTTTTCATGACTATTGTTCATTGCAAAAAATGTCATGTTTTGAATGGTTAGTGCTGTTTGTTGGTGCATCATTGAATAAATATATATACTACAAACCATGCCTAGATTGTTTTGACAATCTATAGATGAGAGATTGCATGCCTCAACATTCTTGTTTTTACTGTCTAGCATATCCGATTTATTTATAGATTCCTTGGTGTTGATAATATCTGCCATGGATTCTGATCTGAATGACAATGCATTGATCAGATATGAGCTGGGCTCCGGTGGATCGGACCAATTTGCTCTTCAGACAGTCGGCACACGTGCACGTTTATATGTAGCAAGCACAGCTTCTCTGGACTATGAAACTCAGAATCTTTACGAAATGCTGGTCTGTATGACAAGATATACTCATTATTAGCTCACCGTGCCTATTAGGTCAAGTGAGCTTATTATTGCCATGGCACCCATCCGTCGTCCATCCCTCTGCCAATCAACTTTTGATTTAAAATACTACTCATTGAGATGTAGGCTGATGTCAACAAACCTTTACTAGAATGATGCTATGGCTGTGTGCGTGTGCGTGTATGCGTATGTCCATGCGTGCATGTGTGTGAACTATGGTGAATGCACAAGTATTGTCGCATGAGAAATTCTTAGCTTAGAACAAACTTAATTATGTCTAAACAGATGACTGTTGACATAAGTCCTACAGCCCTCATCACGCAAAATTTCAACACCTAGCAGGACAGGATGCAAACAACAAACAATTTTAGGGATGAAATCAAAGACATCATCCGCCAACTAAAATTCACACACGTAAGCAACTATGCATTGTAAATCTTAGTACTGTAAAAAGTATGTTTGCATAACATTCACATGAGTCATATATGAGTAGTAGGAAGTAATGGGTTTACTTCAGTTAAAAGGGCTATCCAGGATGGAAAGATTAATTTACCTAATGTTATGTTATGCAGCCCGTGTGTGTGTGTGTGTGTGTGTGTGTGTGTGCGTGTGTGCGTGCGTGCGTGCGTGCGTGCGTGCGTGCGTGCGTGCGTGCGTGCGTGCGTGCGTGCGTGCACGGTGAAGGCGTCAAAACACCAAATTTTAATGTGTGGAAATTGATTGTAATGCAACTTCTCCGCAAACCATTGGACAGAATTCAACCAAATTTGGTATGTGAGTTACCCATATCAATGTGGAGTGCTTGAGCACATTTACATTTGGCCCCGCCTCAGGGGTGGGTTGGGATGGGGGTCAAAATGTAAAGAAATTGATTGTACTGCAACTCCTCAGAAAATGTTGGATGGAATTCAACCAAATTTGATATGTAAGTTACTCATATGAATGTGGAGTGCATGAGCACATTTAGATTTGGCCCCGCCCCGTGGGTGAGGGATGGGGTCAAAAGGTCAATAAATTGATTGTAATGCAACTCCCCCGAAACCACTGGACGGAATTCAACCAAATTTAGTGTTGTGAGTTACCCATATCAGTGTGGAGTGGATGAGCCAATTTACATTTTGCAGCACCCCGGGGCTGTTGGTGGGTGGATGTTTTGGGTGGGGGGGGTCAAAAGGTCATGTAATTGTAATCCAGCTAGCTTCATCTCTGACACTGTTGGATGAAATCCAACCAAATTTGGTATGTGAGTTACCCATATGATTGCAGAGTGCAAGAAGACATTTACAATTGGTTCCACCCCCTGAGGTAGGTTGTGGGTGGTCAGAAGTTTAAAGTGGTGAATGTAGGGATTTGCGATGACGCGTCATCGACAGAGAAATCTAGTTTTCACTTCAAGGGTATATTTACGATCATGAATACCTTTTGATATATGTTAATATATCTAACTGGCTCAATTCAACACAGAATATAAATTAACCCTGCCCCTAATGGGCAAGTAACCTAACTGTCAGACTGGCACAGGCGTAAGCTGCACCACGCATCTGCGGCGCATGCGCCTCTGACTCGGCCACTTGTTAATGAATTGGCTACCATTTGGATGTCTTTTGTTTTGCTAGCTTATTTTTTACTTTCAAAAGCTATTCTTTGCTATTTATTGGTGTGATAGAGTAAGGTGTACCGCCCTAATGGAATCTTTACCGTCTATGTCGGATTCTTGGAGGATGGCATTGTGCACCAGGTGATGTATTTCCAATGTGCGGGAGACACATCTGGTGTCTCCTGTTTCCGTGATTGCAAAACCCCTGTTTTAAGCTGTGTTTAGTATCAAACTATGGCTTATTTACTATTTGGTTATAAGTAATGTGTTTCTCCTTGATACCAGAGGGTAAAGTCTACTAGCCTAACCTCTGGGTTCTAGCTCCTTGCCTGCTAGTCATGTTTTAGGAGATGTATTGCTTACATCTCTCCTCCCTTGGATTCCTTGAATAAAGTATGTATTTAACACTCAGCGGTTTTCTTATGCACGCATCTGGTACACTAGCATTTCCAATACACTTTAGGTAGGGAAGATGATGCAGGAAGACTTCTCTAAGTTTCCTTTTTGAGTGTTTTGTTTGTCAAGCTCTTCTCCTGCTCATCTTTTGTTTTGTATTGGTTTATATTTGGCTACGAACCTACATACATCTCTAGGTCTGTTTAGGAGAATGGTGTGCAGATGTGTGTGTGTGCGTGCGTGCGTGCGCGCGCGCGTGATGAAATGTTGGATATTAATCATTCATATTATCTCTTGAGATTACATTTTTGATTTCCTCTGTTACCTATATAATACTCATGCCTTGCAGCGTAACTCTTATAGCTGAATGTAAGTCAGCATTTTTGTGTAAATACTTCAATTAAAGGTATGGGTAGTTTGAGACCTAGGAATCCTCCAGTGATTCAATCCTGGAATTTATCTCTTGTATTAAAAGTCCTTTCAGATAAACCTTTTGAACCACTATGTGCGATTTCCATGAAATTATTGATGCTTAAGACAGTATTTCTTGTCGCCGTTGCTTCAGCAAGACTTAGAAGTAAAATTCACGCCTTGTCTGCTGAATGAAGCCGCTTTGTGGTATCAGGGGAAGGCCTTAAGCTTCTACCTTGAAATAATTTTATGACTAAAAACCAGTCTGAAATACCATGACCATAATATTTCCTGTTTTAATGAAAAAAGATTTGATCCAGACTCGAAAGCCTGGTGTCCAATCTGGGCATTGATCCATTACAAACAACATACAGAAGAATGGCAGATGGACCCCAACTCGCTATTGTTATCTGATATTGAACCCCATGGCAAGCCATCCAGGGATACCATTTCAAGTTAGATTGTTGAATGTATCCAATTTTGTCACAAATCTGCTAGTCACTGCTACTGGCAGGCAAGTAGATTTGGCCAAGGCTCACAGTATCCATGGCGTAGTGACTTCCACGGCTCTATTCAACATGGTTTCCATGGAGGACATTATGATGGTGGCCCAGTGGCACTGTGAGTCCATTTTTACCGACCATTATTTACTTGGCACGATAAACCCTCTTTCGCCAGCGATTTTGAAAAAATGTTCAAACATTTGTACATTTTGTAAATAAAAAATAAAATTGCCACTGATCACATGTGTGATTCAGTGAGCACTCACAGTGCCATGCTGCACATCATCAATCCTTGCGATCACAGATGTTATCTACTGCAAACATACGGTCAGTTTCTTTATGGTGTGCTGTGTCATTTGTCATGTATTCGTCCTTTTCTCATTAAAGCATTGATGGTCCTTAGTTTATTTAGGTCTCCCCCTTTCGTATTTTGTTGCCACACTTTCATATTTTTCAGATATGAAACACTACTTATCATTTTCCGACAGTACTAAAGGCACTAGCAGAGAATGTGTTGGATTACGAAGCAATTTGTTGCTCCTCTTTATTAAAAAGGGGGGTGGGTGCGCATTTAGCTTAAGCGGCATTCGCGTGCAATGTCAGCATCAGCTGATGGTTTCTTTGCATTCCTGGTCCCTGTTCTAGCGTTTACAGATGCTTCTTTTCACTTCAAGAGTATACTTACCTCCCTAATACTCTTTGATATTGCTAAATATTGGCTTTCACTCAATAAAACACTCAGATTAAAAAAGTTAGGTGCCCCTACTGGGCCTGGGAGTCAGATGACAGTCAGGCGGATGCCAGCCCCACCACCGCGCATGCGCCGACTAGTACTTCCTCTTTGCTAATTTAATGGCTGAGAGACTACTCATGTTTTCTATGCTCATAGGCTTTTCCTTAATTTCTGAAAGTTTTGGTTGTGTAGAAGTTCTATTTCACCTGGATTAATATGGCAGAACGTGTTACTACTCCAGAGGAGCGCCCAGGACCTAGCCATCAGGTGACTTCTATTATAATTTAGCGAGTTTTTCCCGGTGTAATGTGTTTCTGGGACTCGCGTTTATCATGATAAGCGCCTAAAATAACTAGTTTATTTCAAAATGGCGCTATGAAATACTAATCTCTCTTTGTGTTTATGTCCACAGGTATCTACCTAGGAATGTTAGGACATCACATCTTCAGAGAGTTTGTTTTTCTCTCCACCAAGGTTTAATTTCCTACTAACATTGTTAGGTTATCTAACCAAAAATCTTTTCCCAGTGAGTTGGAGGCCTCGGATGAAGGTCTTCTCACTTTGCCCTCTTGATCCACTTCCTTCCCCCTAAGGTGGAGAGAGTTAAGAGGTCATAAGGTTGGTGGAGCGTCCGGTTCATCAGATCAGATGGTTTGTTTATGCTAAAGACTCGGGTACTCTAGTTATGATATGAAGCATTTCAATTATATTTGACAATATTTATAAAATCTTACTGCCATTTATCATTGTTTATCTGATGTTTGTATAGTCTGTATAAACTATCCGGTCTAGTTAGGATGTTCTGGATATGATTACAATTCGTCCTTACACCTGGAGGTTTTGTTTCGGATTGATTTAACTTCTTATTTTTGAAGTTATGACGTCATAATCAGCCTTGCGCCTTACTATCAGTTATAAGTTTTGTCCAACGCTGATTTATTATCATTATTAGCTTGGGTCTTATGGCCCCTTCCTCCTTGTTTATTTCGTGTTGTGGTCTAATTCAATATCTGTAATACTCATTGTCTTCGTCCTCTGCTGTGTTTCAGAGACCTGGTTGTCCTTCATGTGGAAGATTTATCCTTGACAAGTTCTTCCCCCATTTATGCTCCCAGTGCAGCCCATGTGGGCCATTGCTTAAATGTGAGATCTGTAAAAGGTGGGGGGGGGAGCTAATGTCTGAATTTCTCTCATTACAGACCAGGGAGAAGGCTCCAGAGAGTAAGAAAGAGGCTTCTGGTAAGAAGGGTAAGAGGAAGGCCTCGTCCGCTATGGATATGGAGGCCTTCCGTATTGAGATGATGGGGGGAGATGAAGAGGACAATTAAAGATTTGGTCCCAGAGTTGCTTCGTGGCATGCTTCCTGGTCCAAATCTTTCGTTGTCTTCTTCATCTGCTCCAGAGCAGATAATCCCCGCCTCTGAATCGGTGCTATTTAGGGACCTATCAGTTTTCGACCATGATTCAGAGGTGGCCCTAAATCCATGGTAAAAACACTGGCAGCAGGCTTGCCGCGCCAGTTGTTCGTAGTCAGGTGTCGCTGGAACCTGCCTGCCTATCAGGCCAGGATTATCCGCACCCTGCAGGTACCAGTTCCTCCTATGGTGCCTCTCCTGGCCAGTCCGGGTTAGCATTCTTTGCTAACCTGGAGTAATCTTTCTGGCCAGGAAGAAGAGGATTATCTGCTGGGTTCTACTGGCGCCGTGGCCATGGACATTGACATACGTGCACCCCTCGCGGGGAACACGGGCGACATTGTCCACGGTACTACTCACGCAGGAGTAGTGTTCACGGTGCAGAAGGTAGCCCGGGCTGGATCTGATGGCCAGTTTTACTGCATACCTCGGCTTGCCGATGGTGTATCAGGTGCTGGCCAGGGCCGTGGTGTGGCGAAAATTTCCCAACGCAATGCCACGGCACCTGCTCCTGGTCAAGCCAGTCAGTTTAGCATGCCTGTTCTTTCAGGCCCACATGCTTTCTCTGGCTTGCCAGGCATATCAGTTCCTCCAGCCACACACACCTGTGATTGCTCAGGAGGATGACGAAGGCCCTCGTCTTGTAGAGCATTCACAGGTGTCCACGGAGGAAGACTGGTCTGACGATTGTCAGTGGCTAAATAACGTCAGACCAGATCTTGCCGTGGTTCAGTCGGCCAGTCAACGGTACCAGCGCCCGTGGCTGGCAAGTAAACCGACTGTTACCGCTATGCCATCTTTGCCGTTAGCTGATCATATTGTTGATATGTTCACTGCGGCGGAGACGTCCAATAGTGCACATGGACGTTTAGCGAAGGCCCCCCGCGAAATGGCAAAGCGGTGCCGTATTACAGCTGATCAATATCAGTTATACGGTGTAGTACCGAAGCCAAGCACGGATGACCGTGCTGCGCTGGGTGAAGATACGAGGCCAGGTTCCCGGTCTGACACGGGAGCACTGTGTTCGAACGTGTTGCGTTCGGCTAACACCGCGTTACGTGATGCGGAAGAGAGTTTGAGGGCGTCGATTGCAGCGCTTTCGCATGTCTCACAGTTGTTACAAGGGGTAGTAACGGCATCCGCATTACGTCAGCCTAGTCCGGTGACTGTCCAGAGAGCCATCCAAGATGGAATTAACTTGGCTTTGGACTGTTTAACCCGGTCTGTAACCAGGAGTGTCCGGGCGAGGCGCACGTTTGCTCTTGATAACTTGTGCCCGTCCCAGGGTTTGTATAATAGGCTGCTGCATACGCCTATGACAGGTCCTGGTCTCTGGAGGTGAGGGATGTAGGCATCTCCAGGAGACGGTTACCCTGGTCAATAACCAGAGGGCATTACGGGAGCAATTTGAAGTGCTCCGTAGAGAGCGCGTTCGCGCCGCTCCCCCTGCGTTTCATCCCCTGCAGGCTCGAGGTGGCGGTGGCCAGGTCAGAGGCCAGCCACCAGCGCAGCGTTGGCCACGGCCGGGTGCGCTTCGGCCAGCAGCGAGGGGTGGGGGCGCAGGCTCCTCTGGTGCAGCCAGCCAGGCAGCCGCCCGCGCACCGTGGTGCGTGCGGTGCGGGCCGTGGTGCGCGAGGATCTGGTCGTGGTAATCGTACCTGACAGGGTGATTACCATAGTAAGAGCTACTCCAGTGCATCTGCACCAGGAGACAGTGCCACTCTTGCGCTTCTTATGTCCACCTCTCTCCCTAGATGGACCAGTGGGAGGCCGATTGGCCAACCACATGCAAGAGTGGGAACGGTTGACTCGGGACCGTTTAGTCTTGCGATGGCTTACAGTCGGGTATCATCCCGACTGGATAACAGGCCCACCATCACGACTGTCTCTGGTGCCGGTCTGGACTCAAATTCCAAGAGATCCAGATCAGCGGTGGTGTATAGAGGAGGAAATAAATTCCCTCATACACAAGGAAGCAATTCAACTGGCGCAAAATTGCCCGGGCTTCTATTCAACCGTGTTCTTGGTAACGAAAATCACTGGAGGGTGGAGGCCAATTCTCAACCTCAAGCCATTGACCAAGTTCATAGACACACCCAGTTTCAAGATGGAAACTGTGAGATCGGTGTTGGCGGGGTTGGAGAAGGGAATGTGGACGGCTTCAATAGATTTAAAGGATGCTTATTTACACATTCCAATAGCGAGGGGTTTCCGTCGCTTCCTGAGATTTGCATTCCAGGGCAGACAGTGGGAATTCAGGGTGTTACACTTGAGTTTCTACGGCTCCTCGGGTCTTCACCAAGGTGGTTCTTGCGATAACAGCATACCTCCGCAGGAGAAACATAGCAGTCCACACGTACATAGACGACTGGCTGTTAAAAGCACACAACCAGGAAAGTTTATCAGCAAATCTGGAGATAGTTTTAAAAACTCTCACAGATTTAGGCTGGATAATAAATTTTCAAAAATCAGAGCTGACTCCATCCCAGAAGTTTGTTTACCTGGGAATGTTCTTCGATCTGGAGATAGGATATGTTTATCCTACTCAGGAGAGGGTACAGATACTCATCTCAGTAATACAGTCAGTGTGCAACAGTCGTCATGTCCTGGCACGGGTTTATCTGAGAATGCTGGGATTGATGGTTTCTCTGGAACCAGTCATTCCTCAGGCGGCCTTACGCGGGCGGCCGATACAGTTATTTCTCATGACACAATGGACCCAGAGTACAGGTTCACTGGACTCAAGCGTGTCAGTGTTGGAGCCTCTAATTCATCACCTTCAATGGTGGTTGAAGACAGAGAATCTCCTGGCGGGGGTAATGTTAACCCCTCCTCACCCACAGTTAACGATGTATACAGATGCATCGATGGAGGGGTGGGGAGCTTGCCTGGAAGAATCCACGATATCAGGGCTTTGGAATTTGGAACAGTCAAAGGAACATATCAATCTACTGGAATTAAGAGCAGTAGTCCTGGGCCTGGAACATTTCTTACAGAAAGTTCAGGGCAAGAATGTTCTAATTCGATCAGACAACTCAACAGTAGTGACTTACATAAACCGCCAGGGCGGAACGAAGTCGCCCAGTCTCTGTATGATGACTTGGAAACTGCTTTGTTGGTGCCTGGATCACAGGATTACCTTGAAGGCAGTTCATATTCCGGGAAGGTTAAATCTGTTAGCAGACTCATTGAGCCGAAGGATGAGTGTTTTACCTATGGAATGGCAACTAAATCAATGTGTGGCGGATCGTCTGTTCGACCACTGGGGGAAACCCAACATAGATTTATTCGCAACGAAGAAGAATGCGAAGATGACGACGTACGTCTCTCCGATTCCAGATCCAAGCGCTTTCGCAACAGATGCGTTAGCTATCAGCTGGGTGGGAATGTATGCATACGCATTCCCTCCAGCAATCCTGATTCCAAAAATTCTTCAGAAAATCAGACAGGAGGAGTGCCAAGTGCTTCTGATCGCCCCAAATTGGCCAAGCCGATCATGGTATACGGATCTGCGGGACCTTCTGGTCTGCAATCCGGTTCCTCTGCCTCTGATGGACAATATTATTCCAGGGCAAGAACCTTCACAACAATCCGTCAACGTTCCAATTGACTGCGTGGATGTTGTCAAGGAATCTAGAATTAAGGAGGGCTTTTCTGAGCAAGCAGCCATGTTCATGGCAAAAGCCAGGAGGGGGTCAACCTCCAGAGCATATAATTATAAAATCAACAGATTTGTAGAATGGTGTTCAAAAAGATGTATTAATCCAATGGATTCATCTATTCAGGTAGTAGCCGATTTCCTCTGTCACCTGTATGATGCCTATAGCCTCAAGCCTAACTCTATTGCTGGCTATAAGTCAGCGTTAATGACAGTTATCCCTTGCTTGGCTAATAGGGGAACTGATGAAGTAAATACATTAAATACTTTAATCAAAGGCATGGGCAATCTAAGACCAAGGAATCCCCCAGTGATTCCATCTTGGAGTTTATCACTAGTGCTTCAGGTGCTAGCTGATAGGCCATTTGAACCACTAAGCTCCATTTCTATGAAAATGTTGACGCTTAAAACTGTATTTTTAATTGCTGCGGCCTCGGCTAGGCGTAGGGGTGAGATTCATGCCTTGTCAGCCGAGGCAGACCGTTTTGTGGTTACAGGGGAACCTTAGGCTTCTACCCAGGATAAATTTCATGGCGAAAAACCCGTCTTTGAAATATCCGGGTCAACCTATAATTTTACCAGCTTTGACTAGGTTTGATCCTAATTCAAAACTATGGTGTCCAGTCCGAGCATTAATCCGGTACAAACAACGTACTCAAGATTGGCGGACGGACCCAACAGCGTTATGGTTGTCATATATTGAGCCCCATGGCAGGGCGTCAAAGGACACCATTTCCAGGTGGATTGTGGAGTGTATTCAGTTTTACCATAAATCGGCCACAGGTAAACAAGTTGACATGGCCAGGGCTCACAGTGTCCGAGGTGTAGTGGCTTCCACTGCCCTATTTAATGGGGTACCTGTGGATGACATTATGTCAGTAGCTCAGTGGCACTGTGAGTCAAGTTGGAATCCTCTCGCCTTATCGATTTTGAAAAGCTAATCAAGGTGTACATATTTTGATGAGGTATCCTCATTTTTTATATATTTCACATTTAATCAATGGAAACATCTACTTTATGGGCTGCATCAGTCTTCACCAATGGGGAGATGATGACAGCGCCAATCTTCCACAAGGTGAGTCTTGTGTGTGTTGTCCATGGTTTTTTGTAATGTCATGTGACCCGTCATTATTAATATGGTAATGGTATGTGTTTTATGTGGTTCATTATTGAGAGTATACGAAAATGAGGCCTTTTCGTTTAATGTCCTATAGTACATGGCACTTGTACGCTGAGAGCGTATGGGACATTGAGGTCATTCAGTCTTCCTCCCAAGAGGAGGGGGGGGGGGGGGGGGCGGGAGCGCATATGACTTTTGGTCATCTCTCAGCCATCGGTTTGTGTTAGCCGATGTTTCCTTTATATTCCTGATTGTGTTTTCCACACAATTTCAGAAGTTTAGGTGCCTTAATCGCAGAAAAGCTCATAGGGAAGAGCTGGTCTTTTGACCTCGCCTCCCTCCCGCTGAATTCACTGACGAATTCTGGCAATATCAAAGAGTATTAGGGAGGTAAGTATACTCTTGAAGTGAAATAAACGAAATCATGGATTTCTTTTTTCACGAGAGAGTTGATACTTACCTCCCTAATACGGACCTGGCCTCTCCGCCCCACTGAGGCTCGGTCTTCCGGCTCTTATTATGTTGCATGTGTGTCAGCCAATAAATTAGTCAGAGGAAGTACTAGTCGGCGCATGCGCGGTGGTGGGGCTGGCATCCGCCTGACTGTCATCTGACTCCCTGCCCAGTAGGGACACCTAACTTTTTTTATCTGAGTGTTTTATTGAGTGAAAGCCGATATTTAGCAATATCAAAGAGTATTAGGGAGGTAAGTATCAACTCTCGTGAAAAAAGAAATCCATGATTTCGTTTAGTACCTCATAACGCAAAAGAACTCTTA
The DNA here is from genome assembly GCA_034401795.1 of Chaetoderma sp. LZ-2023a. Lineage (NCBI taxonomy): Eukaryota > Metazoa > Mollusca > Caudofoveata > Chaetodermatida > Chaetodermatidae > Chaetoderma > Chaetoderma sp. LZ-2023a. Next base: position 138,295,286 of record CM067372.1, read on the forward strand.
GTGAAGAGCGGGTGTGTAACCATGCCTGCCTCCTTCCAAATTCACATTTATGTCGACGCGTATTCATGATGGTAAGTATACTCTTGAAGTAAAATAAATGAAATCCAGGATTTCTTTTTTCACGAGAGAGTTGATACTTACCATCATGAATACGACTCGGCCTCTCCAACCCCACGAGAGGCATGGTCTTATTTCACAGTTGCTGAATTGTAGCCAATTGTATTCATTATCATGTAACTGAGTCAGAGGCGCATGCGTCGAGATGGTGGCGCGGCTTACGCATGTGCCAGTCTAACATCTAGGTCACCTGCCTAATGGACTGTTCCAGTTTTAGCTATGCCCCACCCATCCCTAGCTAAGCTCCACCCACCACTCACTCGTGTTGGAATCGATCGATCTCTGAGCACCCTGACTATCAATTTCCAAAAGAATACACAGGTAAGCTGTTCAATATTTTGAAACTAATTTAACTGCCTAAGGCAGCAACAGTGCCCAGTCAAATTAGTTTCAAAATATTCAACAGCATGTTTACTAAATAGCAAAGAATTACAAAGTTATACAATTCATACAACATGTCGGATCATTTGAGATTTGGCGACGGTCTATATGTAATCCTTTGTAACGTAATAACTATGACATCATCATACACCTGCTGAGCTGATTATGACATCATATGAGATCTGATGATGGATGGATACTCTGGAAAGGTGAATTATAGCAGCAGGTTTAATTTATATTTGCTGAATTGAGCCAGTTAGATATATATTAAAGCGATGCTAATCTCATCTCAAAGGTTGTATTGCACCGATAGAATATGGTTTATAGATTCCCTATCATTCATATCCTGTCACATTCCCTGATCTGTATCGCAATTATCTGTTTTGTAATATCGAGTAAATGTTAAACAGTGATCGACACCATTTTGTCTCCTCAAGCTATTGCGTGTGATGTCATGTAAGCTCCAATGCATCACATTCTTTATTATGTAATGCTCATCCCATTGAATATTTTGAAACTAATTTGACTGGAAGTTGTTGCTGCCTATCAAATTGGTTTAAAAATATTCAACAGCTTACCTGTAGGATTGGTTTTATACCACATCACCAAACTATAGCTGGCGCCTCTATGACTGAGCGTATATACCGAGGAAGACACAATAGGATTTTCTGATTGGTTGAAAAGTAATTCATGGCAGCCATCATAGGGTGTAGAAATGTACCAACATTTAACTACTAAATCCTGAATAACTTTCCTTAGCGGCGTGATAAAAAGCTTAAAATTACCTGGATAGTTTATGAGCGGCGTGTTAGATCACCTGAATAGCTATCAAGACATGGGGTTAGTTATCCTTTAACCTATATCAAAGCATATTCGTGATGATCAATATCAACTCTCTAGTGCAAAAATAATTCTTAGATTTCGTTTATACTAATGGAATGTCGATTTACAGGCCAAGAGACTATTTTTGAAAATTTATTACTCAAATCACTGGCTCGGTTGATTGAGCCACACAGTCCAGTTGTAAGTTTTCAAAAATAGTATTTTGGTCTGCAAATGAACATTTTTAAAGATCATTTCAGAAGCCACCTTTGACTGGCTTAACAGTTAAAACAATTAGTGTTAGAATGTCGAGTACCGGTAGGCTTTCTTCTAAATTGAATAAAAACGATTTCTTTACCTAGTTAACTATACCACTTATTTTCTAGGTATATGCTGTTGACCAGGGCAGTCCTCCAAAAACCGGAACTGCAACGATTTCTATCGAGATACTGAATGCAAACAACAAAGATCCTGTTTTTAATCAATCTCTGTACACATTTGCTGTTTCAGAATGTGAGTAATCATCTGTGTTTTACTAGTAAACATATACATGTATAGTTATCACCCCTGAAAAATGCAAACTTAATTTGTCATCATTCCCTTACAACAAACACTGTAATGTAAGCACATATATCAGGTATAGGAAGACGGCAAGTGAATTGCCCAAATTCCTTACATTTTATTTCAACAAAAGCGGGAATTGAGGGGATTTATATTTCTTGCAATGACTTGTTTGATCTGTGATAACCAATTTCTTTTTTTAATTTATTCCTGTACTCTGGCAAATATTGATGGAAACTAATGAAACAAGAACTTGACCTTCATTTTAATACTATTAAACTAAATCCAAACTTGGCTGAAATGTGTTTAGTTTAGCATGAGCTATTTCCAGGAAACCGCAAAATTAACTAAGTTTATAAGGGCCATAACTCTGGCAAATAGTGACGGAAACTAATGAAACATCACTGTAATCTCCCTCTCAATAATATTTCCCAGCATAGTTTGAATAAAATCTATCAATAGTTAAATCTGGGCGTTGACCTCATTGGAAGATGTCATGACCTGATTTCTAGTTTTGTTAGCTCTAATCTTCTCACATCAAATCTTGCATTGATTATTTGACCCTTTGTCTCCTCATGCTTGAATTATTTCTTTAGCACCATATTCGTTACTATTTTCGGATTTATGGCCCCCCCCCCAAATTAAGATATATGGGGTTAAATAGCATTTACTTTGTTCGTTCATCCATTGAATAACTCTAGTTCTACTGGAGCAACCTTCACCAACCTTGGTTTGGATTTGGGTGTCCGAAGAAGCTTATCAATTTGGGGGTCAAAAGTCAAGGTCACGGTGACCTAATTAATGATGGAATATTGCATTTCCGGATGATATCTCGAGTTGTGTTGAATGGATCATTACCAATCATGCGTGGAAACTTGTCCTTGGTGGTCGGATGAACCATAACAATTTTTGGGTCAAACGGTCAAGATTACTGTGACCTAATTAATAAAGTAATATTACGTATGATAACTCGAGTTCTATTGAAGGAATCGTTACCAATCTTGCATGATAGTTTGTCATTGGTGGTCTGAAGTACTCTATCACTGTTGGGGTCAAAGGTCACGGTCTCGGTGACCTAATAAATTACATAAGTTTGCGTTTTCTAATAATAACTCCGGTTTGGTTGAGGGCATCATTACTATTTGGGGGGGGGGGGGGGGTGGGGGTTGGTGTGGGGAGGGGTTGAGGGTGTCCTTGGTGGTACAAAGAACCATATCAATTTTTGGGTCAACAGTCAAGGTTATGGTGACCCAATTCAAGAAATTGGCCAATATAAGACTGATAATGTGAAATGGGGGTGGGGAGGTAGGGACCATCCATCTATATGCATGTAGATCAACAATCTTTGCTTGTCATCCTTGTTTTGTGCCACATTATAGTCTAATTCGTGATACCCAAATCGTGAACTAGTTTTCTTTAAATTTGGTACTCGGCGGCTTGACTGATGATTAGTATGGGATTGGTTCACCTTTCTTAATATTCATTGACGCTAGCCCAGCCATTCTAGCTTTATTAGGATCTTCATTATACTGTATGCAATATTAACCATTTAGTGCTAATGCTGGCCAAAAAACGGTATATGCAATTGTCCATTGTCCAACTGTTCTTTTGCAGTTGAAGAGAATACTATTTTTACAAATTTACCACTGCAATAACTGGCTTGATAACCGAGAGACAGTCTCGTAAAATTTCAAAGAATCTGTTGGTCTGCAAATTTTCTGAGAGAATGTAGGAATCCAGTTTTAGCTATGACACGCCTATCTCTAGCTAAGCCTCACCCGCTCTTCGCCCGTGTTGTGATCGATCTATCCCTGCATTCTCTGAATCTCAATTCCCAGAAACTTATGCAGGTAAGCTGTTGAATATTTTGAAACTAATTTGACTAGGTGCTGTTGCTCCCTAGGGCAGCAACAGCGCCCCAGTCAAATTAGTTTCAAAATATTAAATAGTAGACATACCATTCGTGCAACCTGATGGACTATTAAGCGTTTAAGACGGACTAAGTCAAGTCATTCAGGACATAAATAATTATGAGGTTATCCTCAATGTCACGGAGTTGATTATGATGTCATATGAGTGATGGATAAACTGGATTCCTCCATTGAAACTTGAACAAATTTGAGTGTTAAAGAGTTAATCTGGCATGCATCGGAGACTCACATATGACCTCTGATAACACATCAGCATTTTGCTTAGCTGTTCATACGTCATAAAAAGCAACCACCAAATATAATATTACCATACACTACGATTTAGTCTTAGATTTAAAACCACCAAATGTCATATCGCCATACACTAGGATTTGCAGTTTTAGATTTAAAACCACCAAATGTCAAATCGCCATACACTAGGATTTCCAGTCATAGATTTAAAACCACCAAATGTCATATCGCCATACACTAGGATTTCCAGTCTTAGATTTTAAACCACCAAATGTCATATTGCCATACACTAGGATTTCCAGTCTTGGATTTAAAACCCCCAAATATCATATTGCCATACACTAGGATTTCCAGTCTTGTCGTCTGGATTTATTAAGTTAACCGTATATGTTTTTTCATCAATAAGATTAAATTTTAATGTTAGTGTTTATTATTCGAAGTTATAAATAAGCGGCATGGTTTGAGTTGAATCTATAAATAATTAGGAAGCTCAATAGTAATCATTCTGTCTGTCTGTTCATCCGTCCATCCGGCCACAATATCTGGCATGCATCGGACTACTCACATATGACCTCTGATAACACATCAGCATTTTGCTTATCTGTTCATATATGTACGTCATAAAAACCAACCACCAAATATCATATCGCCATACACTACGAGTTAGTCTTAGATTTAAAACCACCAAATGTCATATCGCCATACACTACGATTTAGTCTTAGATTTAAAACCACCAAATGTCATATCGCCATATACTAGGATTTAGTCTTAGAATTAAAACCACCAAATATCATATCGCCATACACTACGATTTAGTCTTAGATTTAAAACCACCAAATGTCATATCGCCATACACTAGGATTTAGTCTTAGATTTAAAACCACCAAATGCCATATCGCCATACACTAGGATTTCCAGTCATAGATTTAAAACCACCAAATATCATATCGCCATACACTAGGATTTCCAGTCATAGATTTAAAACCACCAAATATCATATCACCATACACTAGGAGATCCAGTCTTAGATTTAAAACCACCAAATATCATATCGCCATACACTAGGATTTCCAGTCTTAGATTTAAAACCACCAAATGTCATATCGCCATACACTAGGATTTCCTGTCTTGGATTTAAAACCACCCAATGGCATATCGCCATACACTAGGATTTCCTGTCTTGGATTTAAAACCACCCAATGGCATATCGCCATACACTAGGATTTCCAGTCTTGGATTTAAACCCCCAAATATCATATTGCCATACACTAGGATTTCCAGTCTTGTTGTCTGGATTTATTAAGTTAACCGTATGTTTTTTCATCAACAAGATTAAATTTTAATGTTAGTGGTTATTATTCGAAGTTATATATAAGCAGCATGGTTTGAGTTGAATCTATAAATAATTGGGAAGCTCAATAGTGATCATTCTGTCTGTCTGTCTGTTCATCCGTCCATCCAGCCACAATATCTGCAAACAGCATATCATACAGAACCACTTCAGATATTTTAATGAAACTTTGTGTATGCCTCAGTTATGATACATAGATGTGCCTTTTGAAGAATTCACCTTTATAGATCCAATATTTAGGGTGAAAACGGGCTTTTTAATGCAAAAACTCACTATTTTTGTCAATTACGTCGTAAACACCATATCATACAGTCGCGTAATATAATTTAATGAAACTTGGCAGGTGGCTTGTTGGATCCTGAGGGGGTGCATTGGGGGTTCTCCCGGCCCCCAGACTAATAGGGAAAAGTATTTTCAGTGATTGTGGGGCCTTCTTGAGTCAAACAATGTTTTCTAGGTTTAATAGGATCTTCATTATACTGCATGTAATGTTAACCATTTAGCATGCAGGCTGGTCAAAAGTGGCAACTGCAATGGTCTTTGAGAACTGTCCATTTGCAGACCAAAAGAAGACTATTTTTGAAAATTTACCACTGGAATAACTAGCTTGATAACCGAGACAGGCTCATGGTAAATTTTCAAAGAGAATCTTTTGGTCTTCAAATGAACATTTACTGAAGGAATTGAAACTTTCTTGAACAAATTTGAGGGTTAAAGAGTTAGTCCATCTATTCACATATGACCTCTGATAACTCATCCACATTTTGCTTATAATTCGTTTATACATGTAGGTCATAAAAACCAAACCACCAAATGTCATATTGCCATTCACTAGGATTTCCAGTCTTGTGGTCTGGATTGAAAAAACCCACAGATCAAAATTCAGATCTCGGGTAAAAAAATCATAACATTGTATACATTCTGAAAAAGTGAAACGAGCAAAGTTCTACAATCTCTTGTTGCTCGTGTTTGCAAATAGCATCACGTGTCTATTGTTCTCATATATGTTTCTGTGACTTTTAGCTGAAAGTGTTGGCAGTAGTGTTGGTTCTGTGCAGGCCTGGTTTTCTGATGGACCGGGTATCAGATATACAATAGATCAAACATCATTCCAGCCCCAAACACCATTACGTGGCATAACAAATCCAAGCCTGTTCAATTATCAAGTATGTATTTCATTCTGCATGTACATGTATTTAGCGCTTTAACCCTCGAATTTGTTCAAGAAAATTACAATTTCTCCGAAAATGTCCATTTGCAGACTAAGAGAAGACTATTTAAAAAAATTTACCACTGGAATGACTGGCTCGGTTATCAAGACAGTCATTCCAGTGGAAAATTTTTTTAAAATCATCTTCTTGGTCTGCAAATGGACATGCCTCAAGACTACTGTAAAAGCCAATTCTGGGAGGTGTGTCTATTAACGGGTGTATCTGAATATCTAGTAGAAATGCCTTACGATGTGTCCACTTGCAGGCAAAGAGAAGATGTTTTTTATCTCCAAGGTTTTCGCAAAAGTGGGGTAATTATGTTTTAGCTTCCATCCACCTATGTGTCTGTCTGTCCATGCATGCATCCGTCACACACAGGTTTTCGTTCGATAACTACTTTTGCTTAGAATATCATGACAAGACTTCATGGTAAGATTGGCTATGGTAGTACACTATTTTGTGGGTCAGTCAGTCCATCAATCAATCTGTCCCTCCAGCCATCCTTCTGAATTTGTGTCCATCGGTCTGTGGAGATTTTTGGTTTTCGTTCCATTTTACTTTTGCTTGGAGTATCTTGATGAAACTTCATGGGAAGATTCATTCTGTGTTATTTATAGTTTTTAGCTCACCTGGCCTGTGTCCATTGTCCATCCATCATCCATCCAATCGTCAACTTTTCCTTTAAATGACTTCTCAAAAACCACTGATGCGATTTCAATTATATTTGGAAGGAAGCATCCTTAGGGCATAGGGATCCAAGTTTGTTCAAATGAAGCCGATCGGCTAATTTCGCCGGCAGCCATCTTGGATTTTGTCTGATTATAGGAAATGTCTTTAAATAAAAATCTCCTAAACCGCTTAGGGAATCGATTCAAAACTTATGAAACCTCATCTAGGGAAAGACATAAGGCAAGTTTGTTCAAGATGACTTTTCCAGGACCGCTGATGTGATCAGGCCTAAATTTGGGAGATATGATTAGGGACTTAGGGCCATTCAAGATTTGTTTAAGGGAAGTTGCTCCATCAAAAAACATGGCCACTGGGCCAATCAAAATGTAGCGTGTTTGGCTATATTGGATTTTTTTATTTGATGGATTTTGAGGCCAAAATTGGTTCTATATATGTTTTTTGGTATTCTGAGCTCAAATTTGCAATTTTTGAAACTGTCGGATAAACAGTTTGGTGGCCATCTTGGATACTTTTCTCGTCAAAAGCTCCCATGCTAACGCAATGGGAAATTAAAAATGTCCTCAATAACTACTAGGCTGATTCCGATAATATTTGCCAGGAAGCATCCTTAGGGCATACGGATGCAAATTTGTTCAAATGAACCTGATCGGCCAATTTGCCTGGTGGCCATTTTGGATTTCGGCCAATTTTAAGAAACGTCTAAAAGTCTCCAAAACTGCTTAGGGAGTCTTCATCTAGGGCAAGAGTTAAGTCAAGTTTGTTCAAGAGGACTTGATTGACCAAATGGTTCGGCGACCATCTTGGATGACCTAGTTTTCCAGAAAACGACTCCTCCAGAACCGGTGAAGGGTTCAGGCCAAAATTTGGGCGGTAAACATTAAGGACTTAGGACCATTAAAGTTTGTTCAAGGGAAGTTGATCTGTCAAAATAACATGGGCGCCGTGGGCCAATCGAAATGTAGCGTGTTTGGCGGCCATATTGCACTTGTAAAAATATCCACAAACTTGTTTAAAAGACTACTAAACCACCACCAACAATTTTGACAAAAACTGATGGTGCTCCAGGTGAGCGACACAGGCCCCTTGGGCCTCTTGTTATTCATAATCATTATTTTTTTGCGTTAGTGTGTGCATCCATTTTGTCTATGCAAAACCAATATGATTTTGTCATCCCAGTAACATCACTGTCATTGTGGGGATTTGGGATTAGGGGAGAGATTATTAGTCCCCTACCAGTAAAACCAGGGGAACTATAGGTTTGCACACCGTCTGTCTGTCTGTCTATCTGTCGCAGTTGGTTTGCCGCACTTTTTCCGCAGTCCTTCAAGGTATTCTACTGAGAATTGCGACTGCTTTGTTATGAGAAATTACAGTATGCGTAAATTTTTGATGGGCTTATGCCCCCTTTCGACTTAGGAAATATGAAAAATATCAGCTTTCCGCACTTTTTTTGCACTCCAAGATATTTAAGGAAAAATCGGTCCATCGCTTTAGTATAAAGGGTTACAGAGCAAGTTCGAGTTTCAGACATTTTCATCATTTTTTTAATGGATTTATGCCCATTTCGACTTATGAAATACAAAAAAATATTAGTTTTCCACACTTTCTTTGCATTCTTTCAAGATATTATACTGAGAACTGCTACATTGCTTTGTTATGAGAAGTTACAGACCTAGTTGGAGTTTCAGGCGTATGCATAAATTTGTAATGGAATTATGCCCCTTTCACCTTAGGAAATATGAAAAATATCAGCTTTCCGCACTTTTTCTTGCAGTCTTTCACGATATTCAACTGAGAATTAGTATATTACTTTATTATAAGAAATTACAGACCAAATTCGAGTTTCAGGCATTTGCGTAATTTTTTGATGGAGTTATGTCCCCTTTCGACTTATGAAATACAAACATATCAGCTTTCAAGACTTTTTCCTTCTCCTTCACCATATAGAACTGAAACTTGGTTTATTGCTATGTTATGAGAAGTTACAGATCAAGTTCAAGTTTCAGCTGCTTCTGTCGATTTTTAATGGATTTTTTGACTGTCAATCTCTAAAGATTTATATCACCAGGTAGGGACATGTATGCTTGTTTGATTTATACCACCTAGTTTGAAAACATTCCACTGGGATGCCTGGCTCGTAGATTGTCACCTTGGATCTCAAATGGCCATTCACTAAGCAAAAGCTGGCAGTGATGCAAACTCTACTCATTGGGAATGGATCCAATGAGATTTGCTTTCCAATAACCCTTAATGGTCATACTGGACAAAACTATTTTTGAAAATTAACCACTGGAATGACTGGCTAGTCATTACAGTGATAAATTTTCAAAAAATTGAACTCTTGACCTGTAAATGAACATTAAATTGGTAATTTAAATTTTCTTGAGCGAATTTGACCATTAAAGGGTTAAGGATCCTAACAGATGGCTGTATCGCGAGGTTGTGTGGATGCACTACAATGACCCTGTTGTTGGTGCCAAATAAGGTTCTCTTCCCTTCCCGCAAGCCGTGTTAGCTTTGTGAGAATCAAATAGAAAGAAGTGGAATTAACCCTTTAAACTTTTAATCGTCAAATTTGGGCCAAAAAAGTTAAATATTTTCTTTTTAAATTTCTATTTACAGGCCAAGAGAATACAATTTCTGAAAATTTATCAGTGGAATGACGGGCTCGGTTATCAAGCCAGTCCCCACACATCCCAGTGGTAAATATTCAAAAATTGTATTATCTTGGCCTGTAAATGGACATTCCACAAGACCATAGCAGAGGCCGGTTTTGTCCAGTATTACCATTAAAGGGTTAACACTTATATCAGCCAAAAACGTCTTCTACTCTGGTCTTGAGAAATGCCAATTTGCAGACCAAGAGAAGACTATTTTAGAAAATTTACGACTGAAATGACTGGTTCAGTTAAAGAGCCTGTCATTCCAGGTGTAAAATTTCAAAAATAGTCTTCTTTTGGTCTGCAAATGGACATTTCTCAAGGCCAGTGCCGTATCCGTTAGCTTGAGTGTTAACGGCTTAGTGTACATATCTTTGTTTATTTATTAGATTGCATTTCGGGTTGATGAACAAAATGGTTTGATTACCGTTGGCACAGTCCTGAATTATGATCGGATGTCACAGATTGGTTTCAATGTGTTTGCTTATGATACAGAAATACCAGCGCAGCGTGCTACTGGTAAGCAATCATTGTCATAGTGATACCTGCTAGCTAATAAGTTATTTTATCAGCCATATCCCAACTCAATCATGGATATGCGCCTATCTCCACCACTTACCTAACAACCATCTATCCATTGCTACATGTAACAACAGTCAACCAATGCATACCAGCCACCCACAATGACCCACACACGCATAAGAGTGACCTACATATCCCTAACAGTCATCTACCCATGCATGACGATCACCTACCCATACCGTACAGCCACCTTATTCCAAATAACCACCTACCCATATGCCTACCCATACCGAATAACCACCTACCCGTTTCTAATATCAACCTACACTTTCCTAACACTCGCCTAACATGGTTCATCAAGTCAAAGCATGCCCGCCACCTTCATTAATGTGTGAAGGCTTATCTAAATTTAATAAAGCTAATGTTAAAACGTATGGCATTTGAATCCTGTTCTCATTATTAACAGACAAACATCGCTCCCAAAACTTTCAGCCCTATAACACTCAAAACAGCAGAAAATAGCTTCTACACTGGTCTTGGAAAATGTCCATTTGCAGAGCAAGAGAAGGCTTTTTAAAATTTAACACTGCGCTGCAGTTACTGCGCCAGTCATTCCAGTGGTAAGTTTTCAAAAATAGTCTTCTCTTGGACGGCAAATAGACATTTTCTACGAGAAAATTAAAATTTTCTTGGAAAAATCTGAGGGTTAAAGGGTTAATCAACTTATATCTAACAGTCGGCTACCAATGTATAGCAAACGTGTACTCATACCGCGCAACCGCATACCCATAGATACCACTCACCTACCCATTAGGGCTGGGGCGAACATTCGAACCTTTGAACAATCGCGAACTCTGGGAAGACGAATCATATTCGAACATTTATTTGACGAATCTTGTGGTTCGCGAACAATACATTAATTTTTTTCCGCATGTGTATTCCATCTGTTTACGGCAAATATACGGAAATCATGAAGAAAACGATTTACTAAGCACTTATTCTAGCCCGTATACAAGTTTTGAATGATAAACCGTTATTCAGATTTATGACAACATTTGAATTATTTTCAGAGTAGGTTCAACCCACACCCATGATAGTGTAATCGTCCTAGAGTAACACATACCTTCCTCGCTTAAATTGTTTAATTTACCGGCAAATATCGACATTACAAGCCAAGAAAATGTTGTTATCATGTGTATTACACCATCTCAACATATTACAGGTTTATAAGGTCTACGCGGCACGCATGCTCTGTCAAAGAAAAGGCAAACGTGACATATTTTCTTTGTTATTCGTAAAATCGGCCATGATTTCAGAGAAATGATACAGTGTTCAAATTCTTCTTCTAATCATTCTTCCATTACGTTTTCATTGGCTATTATAATGAACACCAGTCAGTATATCCAGTCAAAATGCGATGTGCTTTCTCTGATTAAAATCGAGGATGTTCAGCGCGCAATTGTTACTACCACAAATTGGTCAATGTCATAAAATGCTAGATATAGATATACAATTACAGTATAGATCACACTAAATGAACTACCAGTAAAACTGCTGTTTAGAACAGTTTTCTCGACCAACTGCGTTTATAAGGGCGTATTTTTTTGCAAAATGTTATGCATTCTAATTTCACATCAAGAGTATGCTTACCTCCCTAATACTTTTGATATTGCTAAATATTGGCTTTCACTCAATAAAACACTCAGATTAAAAACAGTTAGGTGCCCCTACTGGGCAGGTAGTCAGAGGTAGTCCGGCGGATGCCAGCCCCACCACCGCGCATGCGCCGACTACTACTTCCTCTTTGCTAATTTATTGGCAAGGAGAACACATGTGCTTGTTAGCTATCTGCAAGTTTCACGAGTTTAAAAGCCTTTTTTCACGTCTGTTACGGTCGAATATTGTTGAAAGAGATGTCTGAGAGGACAAATTCGCCAGAGGAGGGGACGGGATCTCTTTATCAGGTGAATTCAATGATATTCTAGCGAGTTTTTTCCCCGGTGTAATGTGTTTCCGGGACTCGCGCTTACCGTGATTAGCGCCTGTTTGAGTTGGTTTTTTCCAACATGGTGCTTTATAAGTCTAATTTCTCTTTGTGTTTATGTCCACAGGTATGGTTTTGCATTATTAGTGGACATCTCAGCACAGGAGGGTTTGTTTTTCTCCACCACGGTTCCATTTCCTACTAATATTGTTAGGTTATCTAACCAAAAAGTCTATGTTCAGTGAGTTGGAGGCTTACTATAAAGGTCTTCTCACTTTGCCCTCTTGATCCAATTCCTTCCCCAAGGTGGAGAAAGGTGAAGAGGCGTAGTCTTGGTGGAGTGCTCCAGTGCATCACGGTGGATGGTTTGTCTATACAAGGTGTCAGGTATATGATTAATGATATGAGGTAATATGAATTATTTGAAAAAATAATGACTGATTTTTTACCATTTTTTATCATTCTGTATCTGATGATGTGTAGTCTGAATATCCTTTGGAGGATGTTCTAGTTATGAATACAATTCGTCCTTGCACTTGGATGCTTGTTACGGACCGATTAATTTCTGTTAAGGGATTGATGACGTCATAATCGGCCTTGCGCTTTATTAACATTTAAAGTTTTGTCCAACGCTGGTTTCTTCTTGATTAGTGATCTTTATGATCCTGTCCCTCTCTTTTAGTTTGGTTTTGAGTTTCTTCTAACCGTAACTAACTTGCTCATTGTCCTCGTCCTTTGTCCTGTTTCAGAGACCTGTCCTGTGGTCGATTTCTGAAAGATAGATTTGCGCCACATTTGTGTTTTAGCTGCAGTCCCTGTGGACCGTTGCTAAAATGCGATATATGTAAGCAGTGGGGGGGTGAGCTAATGGCTGACTTTTTATCGTTACAGGCGAGGGAGAAGGTGATGGAGGAAGAGAGGAAGGCGAAGAAGGAGGGTGTTAAGAAGGGTAAGAGGAAGGCCTCATCCGCGGTGGATATGGAGGCCTTCCGGTCCGAAATGTTGGGAGAGATGCAGAGGACAATAAAGGATTTGGTCCCAGAGTTGCTTCGCAGCATGCTGCCTGGGCCAGGTCCTTTGTTGTCCTCAGCATCTGCTTCGGAGCAGGTGATCCCCGCCTCTGAATCCGAGTTCCTTAGGTCCGGTCCGGTGTTCGATGTGGATTCAGAGGTGGCCCCGTTGTTGGGGGCGGTCCACGACCCTGGCAGCAGGCTTGATGCCGCGCCGAGGGGCCGTGGACAACGGTTGTTGCTGGGACCCGCGGTCTGCTCATCAGACCCTGGGTATCTGCGCGCCGCGGGTGTCAAATCCTCCTATGGCACCTTCCCTGGCCAGTCCGGGTTAGCTCTCTTTGCTGACCCGGAGTCTAATCTTTCTGGCCAGGAGGAAGAGGATTACCTGCAAGGGTCGCCGTCTGGGGACGTGGCCATGGAGTACGACGTCGGTGCACCCCTCGCGGGGAATACAGGCGACGTGTTCCATGGGTCTACTCACGCAGGAGTAGAATTCACGTCCAGAAGGTGACCCTGGGTGGTGCTGATGGCCACGGTTACCGCATACCTCGGCTTGCCGAGAGTATCGCTGGTGCTAGCCAGGGCCGTGGTGGGGCGGTGTCTGCCCCGCGCTCTACCACGGCGCCGGCTCCTGGTCAAGCCAGGGAGTTTAGCATGCCTGTTCTTTCGGGCCCGCATGCTTTCCCTGGCTTGCCAGGGGTATCAGCATATCCGCCGTCGAGTTCAACTGCCTGTGCTCAGGAGGAAGACGAAGGCCCTCGTCTAGTAGAGCGCTCGCAGTTAGCCACGGAGGAGGATTGGTCGGACGCTTGCCAATGGCTGGTAAGCGTTCGGCCAGATCTGCCCGTGGAGCAGTCGGCAATCCAGCGTGACCATAGGCCGTGGTTAGCTGGTAGGCCGACTGCCACCGCTATGCCATCTCTGCCGCTGGCTGAGCATGTCGTGGACATGTTCGAGGTGGCGGAGACGTCCATTAAGACGAATGGGCGTCTCGCGAAGGCCCCTCGTGAGGTGGCTAGACGTTGCCGCATCGTGCCCCTGGATTACCAGCGGTACGGTGTGGTGCCTAAGCCTAGCGTGGATGATCGTGCGGCTTTGGGCGAAGATGCGCGGCCAGGCTCCCGTTCTGACACGGGTGTCCTGTGCTCGAACGCGTTGCGTTCGGCGAATACCGCGCTACGTGATGCGGAGGAGAGTGGGAGAGCTTCGATTGCTGCTCTGTCCCACGTCTCCCAGCTGTTACAGGGGGTGGTAGCAGCATCCGCTTCACGTCAGCCAAGCCCGGTAACAGTCCAGAGAGCCATCCAGGATGGTATCAACCTGGCTCTGGACTGTTTGACGCGGGCGGGTGACCAGGAGTGTCCGGGCGAGGCGCACGTTTGCCCTTGACAATCTGTGCCCGTCCCAGGACCTGTATAATAGGCTACTGCGAACGCCTATGACAGGTCCTGGTCTCTTTGGAGGTGAGGGATGTAGGCACCTCCAGGAGACGGTGACTCTGGTCAACAACCAGAGGGCGCTGCGTGAGCAGTTTGAGGTGCTCCGGCGGGAGCGCGTTCGCGCAGCACCCCCTGCGTATCGTCCCCTGCAGGCTCGAGGTGGCGCTGGCCAGGTCAGAGGCCAGACACCATCGCAGCGCCGGCCTAGGCCGCGTGCGATTCGGCCAGCAGCGAGGGGGGCGCAGGCTCCCCAGGCGCAGCCAGCCAGGCAGCAACCCGCGCACCGTGGTGCGCGCGGTGCTGGGCGGGGCGCGCGGGGATCTGGTCGCGGTAATCGGGCCTGATGGCCCGGTTACCGTTGTGGGAACCACTCCGGTGTTTCAGGCCGAGAAGACAGTGCCACTCTCACTCCTTATGTCCACCTCTCTCCCTAGGTGGACCGGTGGGCGGCCGGTTGGTCGGCCACTTGACAGAGTGGAAGCGGTTGACTCAGGACCGTTTAGTCTTGCGATGGCTTTCAGTCGGGTATCGTCCCGATTGGATATCAGGCCCGCCATCGAGACTGTCTCTCGTGCCGATCTGGACTCCGATTCCAAGGGATCCAGATCAAAGGTTGTCTATAGAGGAGGAAATAAATTCCCTCATACAAAAGGAAGCCATTCAGCTGGCGCAGAGGTGCCCGGGCTTCTATTCAACCCTGTTCTTAGTAACGAAAAACACCGGAGGGTGGAGGCCGATTCTCAACCTCAAGCCATTGAACAAGTTCATAGAGACGCCCAGTTTCAAGATGGAGACTGTGCGCTCGGTGTTGGCGGGGTTAGAGCGAGGAATGTGGACAGCGTCAATAGATTTGAAGGATGCTTATTTCCACATTCCGTTAGAGAGGAGTTTCCGTCGCTTCCTGAGATTTGCATTCCAGGGCAGACAGTGGGAATTCAGGGTATTACCCTTCGGGATTTCCACGGCTCCTTGGGTCTTCACCCGTGTGGTTCTCGCGATCACTGCATACCTCCGCAGGAGAAGCATAGCAGTCCACACGTACATAGACGACTGGCTGTTGAAAGCACATACCCGGGAAAGGTTATCGGCCAATCTGGAGATTGTTTTGAAAACTCTCACGGACTTGGGCTGGATAGTCAATTTCCAAAAATCAGAGCTAACTCCATCCCAGAAGTTTGTTTACCTGGGCATGTTCTTCGATCTCGAGTCGGGATATGTTTATCCAACTCAGGAGAGGGTTCAAAGACTCATCTCAGTAATACAGTCGGTGTGCGACAGTCGTCACGTCCTGGCACGGGTTTACTTGAGAATGCTGGGGTTGATGGTTTCATTGGAACCAGTCATTCCGCAGGCCGCCTTGCGCAGGCGCCCGATCCAGTTGTTTCTCATGACACAGTGGACCCAGAGTTCAGGTTCGCTGGACTCGAATGTGTCAGTGTTGGCGCCTCTGATTCACCACCTGCAATGGTGGTTGAATACAGAGAATCTCTTGCCGGGGGTTTTGCTAACCCCTCCCCACCCTCAGGTGACTGTGTATACAGATGCATCGATGGAGGGGTGGGGAGCTTGTCTGGAAGAGTCCACAATATCAGGGCTTTGGGATCTGGATCAGTCCAAGGAACATATCAATCTACTAGAGCTAAGAGCAGTAGTCCTGGGCCTGGAACATTTCTTACAGAAAGTTCAGGGCAAGATTGTTCTAATTCGTTCAGACAACTCAACAGTAGTGACTTACATAAACCGCCAGGGCGGAACGAAGTCGCCCAGTCTCTGTATGATGACATGGAAACTGCTTTGTTGGTGCCTAGATCATGGGATCACCTTGAAGGCAGTTCATATTCCGGGAAGGCTAAATCTGCTAGCAGACTCATTGAGCCGAAGGATGAGTGTTTTACCCACGGAATGGCAACTAAATCAATGTGTGGCGGATCGTCTGTTCGACCATTGGGGGAAACCCAACATCGATTTGTTCGCAACGAAGAAGAATGCGAAGATGACGACGTACGTCTCTCCGATTCCAGACCCAAGCGCTTTCGCAACAGATGCGTTAGCTATCAGCTGGGCGGGAATGTATGCATACGCATTCCCTCCAGCAATCCTGATTCCAAAGGTGCTTCAGAAAATCAGGCAGCAGGAGTGCCAAGTGCTTCTGATCGCCCCGGATTGGCCAAGCCGATCGTGGTATACGGATCTGCTGGACCTTCTGGTCTGCAATCCGGTTCCGCTGCCTCTGATGGACGACCTTATCTTCCAGGGCAAGGTCCTTCACGACAATCAGTCAATGTTCCGATTGACTGCGTGGATGTTGTCAAGGAATCTAGAATTAAGGAGGGCTTTTCTGAGCAAGCGGCCATATTTATGGCCAAAGCCAGGAGGGGGTCAACCTCCAGAGCATATAATTATAAAATCAACAGATTTGCAGAGTGGTGCTCAAAAAGATGTATTGATCCAATGGACTCATCTATTCAGGTAGTGGCTGATTTCCTCTGTCACCTATATGATGCCTATAGCCTCAAGCCTAACTCTATTGCTGGTTACAAATCAGCATTAATGACTGTTATTCCTTGCTTGGCTAATAGGGGGAGTGATGAAGTAAGTACATTAAATGTATTAATTAAAGGCATGGGCAATCTAAGACCAAGGAATCCACCACTGATTCCAGTCTGGAGTTTATCCCTGGTGCTTCAGGTACTAGGAGATAAGCCTTTTGAACCACTTAGTTCCATTTCTATGAAAATGTTAACACTTAAAACTGTATTTTTAATTGCTGCGGCCTCGGCAAGGCGTAGGAGTGAGATTCACGCCTTATCAGCCGAGGATGACCGTTTTGTGGTTACAGGGGAAGGCCTTAAGCTTCTACCTAGGATTAATTTCTTGGCTAAGAATCAGTCATTGAAATATCCAGGTCAACCTATTTTTTTGCCATCTTTAACTAGATATGATCCTAATTCTAAAGTATGGTGCCCCGTACGGGCGCTGCTCCGGTACAAACAGCGTACTTCGGAGTGGCGTACCGACCAGTCAGCGTTATGGTTGTCATATATTGAACCCCATGGCAGGGCGTCTAAGGACACCATTTCCAGGTGGATTGTAGAATGTATTCAGTTTTGTCACAAATCCGCCACCGGGAGACAGGTTGATGTGGCCAAGGCTCACAGTGTCCGCGGTGTCGTGGCATCCACTGCCCTGTTTAGTGGGGTCCCTGTGGATGACATTATGTCCGTGGCTCAGTGGCACTGTGAGTCAAGTTTTACAGACCATTACCTCCGTGACACCTCTAACCCTCTCGCCTTGTCGATTTTAAAACATTAATCGTTTTTTTAATTTTGTGAGGAGTGCTTCCGTATTGCTTATATACGTCGCAATTTAGCGATGGTAACAACCACTTGTCGGGACTGCATCAGGCTTCTCTACTGGGATCATGATGACAGCTTCCAAGTTCAACAAGGTCAGTCTTGTTCATGTGTTGTTCATTGTTACTTGTATTGTCACGTTACCCGTTATTATTAATATGGTGATGGTTTATGTGGGAGGTGGTTCATCATAGAGAGTATACGAAAATGGAGCCTTTTCGTCTCAGTCCTATAGTACTTGGCACTAGTACGTGGAGAGCGTATAGGACATTGAGGTCATCTAGTCTTCCTCCCAGGAGGGGGGGGGGGGGGAGCGCATATGACATTCGGTCATCTCTCATGCATCGGTTGTGTTATCCGATGGTTTGTCAAATCCTGAATGTGTTCTCACACATTTCAGACGTCATAAGTGCCTTAGACGCGTGAAAGCGTATAGGGAAGAGCTGGTCTTTTGACCTCGCCTCCCTCCCGCCAGATTCACTTTCGAATTCTGGCAATATCAAAAGTATTAGGGAGGTAAGTATACTCTTGATGTGAAATAAACGAAATCTAGGATTTCTTTTTTCACGAGAGAGTTGATACTTACCTCCCTAGATACGGACCCGGCCTCTCCACCCCACAGAGGCTCGGTCTTCAGGCTCTTGGCAGTTGCATGTGTGTCAGCCAATAAATTAGTCAGAGGAAGTAGTAGTCGGCGCATGCGCGGTGGTGGGGCTGGCATCCGCCGGACTACCTCTGACTACCTGCCCAGTAGGGGCACCTAACTGTTTTTAATCTGAGTGTTTTATTGAGTGAAAGCCAATATTTAGCAATATCAAAAGTATTAGGCAGGTAAGTATCAACTCTCTCGTGAAAAAAGAAATCCTAGATTTCGTTTATTATCTAGTAATATCTTGATACAAAATCCAGTTCAAAGTAGCCGAGAATTTGTATTCAGCAAAACTATTTTAGCTGTTTAAACTCAAGGAGATCTAGATATCTGTGTTGTTTAGATGAGGTTCCCATACAAGCCTGGTTCCCTGTATCGATTTATTTAACTAGTGTCATCTATAAAACGGCCAGAAGTAACCAACTAACCATGCAATGAAACTTATTTGAGTGTATTGAACTTATCTGGCTGTTATATACTAACCATTTGTTGTGTATTTTGTCACTAAAGCCACTTGGAATTTGCAAATGATTTTGTGTGTCACAATATGTCTAATTCTATTTCATCAGTTCAGATTTTGAATATTAGATGGTTCGTGAACTGGACTAGCATATCGGGAACCGGTTCGGTTCGTGAAAATCTTCACGAACCACAGCCCTACTACCCATCCATAACAGATGTCTACCTACCCATACCTATGAGGCATGTATACATGCCAAACAGCCACACATGGCAACAACTAAAGTACTGGATTAAATAAGCTATTTGTAGGAAAATAGTGAATGCAAATTCGACGTCAAAATAATACTTACCAGTTGTACTATTATGATAATGTCTATTATTAAATCTAGCTCAAAATAAGCAATTAAAACTCTGCACTCTCCATGGTCCTGCCCATTACAGCATGAATGTATTAATTCTAGATCGATACAACCTGCCACTGAGATGATTTTCCTTTGCCTTCCATGGAGACGTTGATAAAATCTAACAAAAGCACTTCCAAAATCACAAATTTAGCAAATTTTAAGAACTCAAAAAAACATAATGTTTTCACAAAATAGACGAATCTGACTACTCAGGAATTGACTTTGTACCTGGGACTTATGGTAATTCCCAGACGCAGTCTGGAAGATGGTGGGATATAGCGATCAGCATGTCTGTCCATCCGTTTGTCCGTCCATCTGTCTGTCCCTGTCTTGTCAACGCAACTCCTAGAGGTCTCAATGGATTAACTTAAAATTTTGTCCACATCATCAGTATCATGTGCAGATGTG
Organism: Chaetoderma sp. LZ-2023a; assembly: GCA_034401795.1. Classification (NCBI taxonomy): domain Eukaryota; kingdom Metazoa; phylum Mollusca; class Caudofoveata; order Chaetodermatida; family Chaetodermatidae; genus Chaetoderma; species Chaetoderma sp. LZ-2023a. Next base: position 138,315,476 of record CM067372.1, read on the forward strand.
CATGTGCTTTTTTCGCAAATGAAAAATTGTTTTTACAGAGTTATCCCCCTTTAAATATCTTCAAACCAATACATAAACTGCATTGCCAATCATTTCTTGTGAACACAACTCCTACAGTTTAGCGCCAATTCTTTTGAAACTTAATAAGTGTTATCATTACAACGTGAAGGTGTGCATGTGCTATCCGTATATCTGTACATCCATCCGTCTGTCCAAAATGTCTGTATGTCTGTCTGGCAGTCCAGCCATCTCTGACAACCATTTCTTGTCAACGCAACTCCTAGAGGTCTCAATGGATTAACTTTAAATTTTGTCCACATTATCAGTATCATGTGCAGATGTGCATGTGCTTTTTTCTCAACCAAAAAATTGTTGATTACAGAGTTATCCCACTTTAAATTTCTTAAAGCTGATACAGAAACTGCATTGCCAATCATTTCTTGTCAACGCAACTCCTACAGTTTAGCGCTGATTCTTTTGAAACTTGGTAAGTGTTATCATTACCACGTGAAGGTGTGCATGTGCTATCCATATACCTGTACATCCATCCACCTGTCCAAAATGTATGTAGGTCCGTCTGTCAGTTCATCCATCTCTGATAATCATTTCTTGTCAACGCAACTCCTAGAGGTATCAGTGGATTAACTTAAAATTTCGTCCACGTTATCAGTATCATGTGCAGATGTGCATGTGCTTTTTTTGTGGGCAAAACATTTTTCATTACAGAGTTATCACCCTTTAAATATCTTAAAGCCGATGCATAAACTGCATTACACTTAGTGACAAAGGAATTTAGGTTTTAGGAGTTGCATTTTTCATTGATTGGTTTTTAGCTCACCTGGCCAGAATGGCCAAGTTTGCTTATGGCATGGCGACCGTCCGTCTGACAGTCAACTTTTGCTTTAAAATGCTTCTCCTCATTAACCACTTGGCGGATTTCAAGCTAATTTGGGTGGAAGGACCCCCATCGGGGTAGGCTTCAGAACCTGTATACAGAATTTTGATTGGGAAATTTTTTCGCCACCCATCTTTAATTTCAAAAAAATGTTGGGAAATCATTTAAAACGCTACTCGTCATTAACTTCTTGAGCAATTTCAACCAGACTTGGCTGGTAGGATACACAGGCTGGTAGGCTTCAAAACTTGTATACAGAATTTTGATTGGTCAATTTTTCCGGTGACCATCTTGGAAATTCTGAAAATTTCTGGAAATCACTTAAAGGCCTACGCCTCGATAACCACTGGGCCGATTTTAATCAAACTTGGATGGAAGAACCCTAGCCTAGTATGCTTCGGAACATGTTTACAGAATTTTGATTGGTCAATTTTTCCGGCAACCATCTTGGATTTTCTGAAAAATGGCGGGAAATCGTTTAAAACGCGACTCCTCATTCACTGCTTGAGTAATTTCAACCAGACTTGGCTGGAAGGATACGAGGCTGGTAGATTTTAGAACTTATATACAGAATTTTGATTGGTCCATTTTTCCGGTGGCCATCTTGGATTTTCTGAATATTTTGAGAAATCAGTTAAAAAGCTACTCCTCGTTAACCACTTGAACGCGTTCAAGCAAACTCAGCTCAGCTTGAAGGATCCTATTGTCGTAGCCTCCAGAAATTCTGTTCAGAATTTCGATAGGTCAATGTTTTGGCAGAAATCTCTGATTTTCTGAAAGTGTTCCGGAACCATTTAAAAACGGTACTCCTTCCTTCAATCAATAACCCGATTTCAACAAAACTTGGTTGGAATGATCCTATGATGGTAGACTTCAACATATTAAACGAGAGTCTTGATTGGGCAACTTTTTGGTAGCCATCTTGGATTTTCCGAAAATCATCCATCATGTCTATTTAAATGCAAACGGTTTAAAGGGCAATTTCAGTGAAAATCGGGAATAAGTCAACTAAAAATATACTATAATCTGAAATAGTTGCTGCAAAAAAATATAAAATACACTGTTCCATTGCCGAGAAATAGTAAAATGAATATGCCCAAAACGGTAAAAAATTTGACTCCTCGGGCGCATCCATTTTCTCGTAACGAGAGCGAGAAACCGCGAGATTATGACATCAACGACACACCAGCAAAATATGGCCAGTGCTTTAGATTTACCTGTTTACTTCGCGTTATGAAGGCCGACTATTAATTAACCATTTAATGACCCAATTCTGTCAGGAAAGTCAGAATATTTCCTTATTGTATGTCCATTTGCAGGCCAAACGAAGACTATTTTTGAAAATTGACCACTGGAATGGCTGGTTCGTTTACTGAGACAGTCGTTTTAGTTGTAAATTCTCAAAAATAGTCTTCTCTTGACCTGCATGAGATGGTTAAATCGCAACATGTCCACATGTCAAGCATGGGCTTGCAGTAATAGAAATGATCATGGAAAGGGTACGGCAATTCATATTTTCAGATACTGGATCCACAGAAGCATCCACATAAAAATGGGCTAACTGAAAGATGGCTTCATAACATCAGCACTTAATGGATATCTTCCACATTTAAATTTGGAAGACACAAGTTTAGAACATATAGTCTGTATAATTTAAAAATAATGTGTCATGCATTTCAAAACAAAAGGCACGGTACTTAATTTTAATATAACAGAATCAAGCTCGACAATTAATGTCAGTATTTGCTTGCATCAATTGTAAAATGGAATTTGCAGACCAAAATGAAACGATGTCGCTGATTGTCCGGTCGGTCAATTATAGGCAATCGCTTAGCGGCTTACTTCATAGACGATAGTAGGTGACAACTATTAAATAATGACAAGTGCACGGCAGACATAATTAGTAATTTAGTGCTTTCACACTATTGAAATCCAGCGTTATTAATCATTTACAATGTTTACTCCAAATTGTAAAATAACTATGCAGAGTGCTTAATTTTCTAACTTAAATTTGCCTGGAATTATGTTGCAGTAGCTTCCAAACTAATTAGTTTAACACAATAGGCCTATGCAGGGTAAATTTTAAGCTTTCTGTTTTTCTGTCCTTGAAAAAGTTAACTAATTGATCACAAATTTTAAAATGTTTACCCATATTTACTGCCTGTTGAATATTTTGAAACTGGAATTTGACTGGAAGCAGAAGTTGCAATAGGCAGCAACAGCTTTCAGAGAAATGACTCAACATTTATTCACCTAACATATTTTTACACTTTCAAGAATTTGTTGTAACTGGTTGATTGCAAACATGCTCCTGGCATAACCCTACAATGGTTTTTTAAAATAGAATATGCCCATTTGCCGACCAAGAAGACACTTTTTGACAATTTAGCACTGCAATGACTGGCACGATCATCTGGACACTAATTGCACTTTAATTACCTCCAAACACTGTGGCAGTGTCAGTTGTTTAGCCAATACACTAATTATCCACGAGATGCTAGATTTACCTCCCCTGGTTACGGCTATCCTCGATCGGACAAAGAGAGTTGGTGTGTCGGTGACGTCAGCCGCTGGTCCAAAATGGCACCTCTCTACTGGTTACTTTAGCAATTTAAATTGAGGATATCTTTTTTATTTGTTGACATAAAATTGTGCTCTTGGTCTCAAATTAATACAGAGAATTAGTACTTTACGCCAGATGCCCAAAATCCCCCAGTGGAATATTCCTTTAAATGCCAATGGGCCAGGTGAGCGCCACAGGCCCAGGGCCTCTTGTTCTAGAATCTGTTCCTTTACAATTAACGTTACATGTATGTCCACTCTTGATGTATTTTTATCTGAAATATTTGGATCCGGGTGGGTGGGGGTGGGGGGTGGGTGATATGCCGGTTTCTGATGGCTCTTGTTTATTTTGAGCTAGATTAGATAATAGACATTATCATAATAGTACATCTGGTACATGTAAGTATTAACAATTCTCATAGAAACAAAAAACACCCTGCTTTTTTGAAACACTAGAGGTAAAGTGAACAAATTGTATGTCTTTGATGAATTTATAATTTAATTAACATTCTATTGAATATTTTAAAACTAATTTTACTGCGAGTTGTTGTTGCCTGTATAGTTACCTTGGAAATCTAAATTCTGATGATTCTGTTTTCAAAGTATTAAATTAATTCCATCAAAAAGTGGTCTGGGCGTAGGTAGAAATGGATCCTTCCATTGCCTATGAAGATATTGAAGCAAAGATGGATGGGATTACTGATGTTTGCCTCATTGCCACCATGCAAGAATTTCAATGGGCATATACTCGGGGCCGGTTGAATATTTTGAAAACAATTTGACTGAATGTTGTTAGCCACCAACAACTTTCAGTCAATGTATTTTCAAAATATTTTGTATATCCAGGGTTAAAATCCATGGAAAGTGTAGTCTGCATAAATTCAGCAGTCAGACAGTTAACCATTTAACACTCATATCAGCCCAAAATGGCTTTTGCACTGGTCTTGAGAAATGTCCATTTGCAGACCAAGAGAAGGATATTTTTGAAAATTTACGATTGGAATGACTGACTCAATAAGCGAGCCAGTGATTCCAGTGGTAAATTTTCAAAAACAGTCTTCTCTTGGTCTACAAATGGATATTTTCTATGAGAAAATTCAAATTTTCTTGAACAAACATCCAAGGATTAACCCTTACCACTCTGATGCCAACATTTTTTACAGTGCCAGTTGCAATAAAACTGGTGTATATATTTAAACAATTTTGGTGGATGATGTTGCTCCATCGTCCACCAAATTTGTTTTAAAATGAATACCAGTTCATCTTAATTTAATTTGAAAATTTAAAATTTTGACATCAGAGTGCTAAGAGCTAAGGAGTTAAAGACCACCATCTGTCTTTAGTAGTAATTTTTTTCTACTGAATGTTGCTTTGCAGCTTCTGTCTTCATCACTATAAATCAGCAACAGGAATACGTCCCATATTTTGTTGGTGAGTGGACACCAGAGACGCCTGATATACAGTTTGATGTTTCTGAGCAGCAACTTATTGGCACTGTTCTCACTGACCTGCTCGCTCGCGATCCCGCCAATAGTGATCAAGAAGTGAAACGCTATAGCAAAATACAAGGAAGTGATGGTGGACAGTATTTCACTCTCGTTGAAAGCTCGGGTTTGTGCTTAGATATTAATCAATATTCATACGTAGTGATTTTAATGTTAAAATTAATTATTCATAATTTAATTGGCCTTATTATTCGTCCCGTAACAGGGGGTTGGGGTGGGTGGGACTGGTGTCGTAATGTTTTTAGAATGTTTCGTCATCTATGGATGGATTAAAACCAAATTTGGGAGATATCTTCCTTTTGACATCTGTCTGTGCAATGAATTTAAAGTGCCCACACCTTTAAACAAGGGCCATAACTCTGGTCCATTAAGGTGTTTTTAAAGTATTGAACTCTATGGGGAAAATACATTTGTATCGTCAATTGTTGGTGGATTAAAAGAAAATTTAGTAGATAGGTTCCTTCAGTCAACTATCTGTTTGAACTATGAGTCTATTGAGGCCACATCTTTAAACAAGGGTCATAACCATGATTCATTAATAGTTTTTAACCTATTGAACCCTATTGGGAAAACATTTTTGTTTTTCGTCAAATGTTGATGGATTAAAAGCAAATTTAGCAGATATTTTCCTTCAGTCTTTCACTATGAATATGAAGATGCCATAAATTGAAAGAAGGGCCATAACTCTGCTTCTTTAAGGCATTTTTAGCTTGACTACAAAGCAAAATGAGCTATTGCGATACCCTGCATGTCGTCCGGTGCCGGTGTCATCGTCGTTGTCATTGTCCATTTTGCGTTTAGCTCAACTTTTCTGTTTATATTGCATGTTTGGTTAATCATACTAGACTCAACCCTGCACACATCCTTCCTTATAGTGACATGGCAACATAATCTTGAGGTCCAAAGGTCAAGGTCACTATGACCTTTGTAAAAACCCTTTAACATTTTACGTTTAGCTCAACTTTTCTGATTATATCTCATATTTGGTTAATCATATTAGACTCAAAGTTGGACACATGCTTCCTTATAGTGACATGGTATCACGCAATGATTTTGGGTTAAACGGTCATGGTCACTGATTCGCATGTCGACCATCTGTCATTCGTCGTCCCTCCATCAACTTTTGTTTAAAAACTTTACTCATTAATCGCTTGGCAGATTTCAAACTAATTTGGCTGGATGGACCCTATTGGGGGAGATGGTGGAGGCTGGTGGCTTCTGAATTTGTATACAGAATTTAGATTAGTAAATTTTTTTGGTGAAAGTCCTGGGTTTTATGAAAGATTTACTGAAAATTGTCAAAATGTTACTCATTAACCACTTGGCAGATTTCATCTTATTGTGGCTGGGTAGACGCTATATAGGGCTTGGCCTCAGACCACGTATACAGAATTTTGCTTGGTCAAGTTTTTTGGTGAAAACCTTAGATTTTATGACAAATTTACCTGAAATTGTCATTAACGGCTTGACAGATTTCAACTGACTGGCTGGAAGGATCTTATGAGGCTAGGCTTCAGGACTTGTATACAGAATTTTGATTGGTCAGGTTTATTGGTGAAAACCTTAGATTTTAAGAAAAATTTACCGTAAATTGTCAAAACGCTACTCATTAACCGCTTGGCGGATTTCAAATTACTTTGGGTTAAAAGATCCTATGGGGGCTAGGCTTCAGAACTTGTATACACAATCAAAATGCTACTCATCATTAACCGCTTGCCACTGACAAATTTCAACCCTAGTTGGCTGGACCGACCCTATCACGTTAGGTTCCAGAACTTCTGTTCAGAATTTTAATGGGTCGACTTTTTTATTGTGAAAATCAACTTTTATGGAGAATGTACCGCTAATTGTCAGAATGCATCTCCTTCATAACTACTTGTGGATTTTATCCAAATTTGACTGGAAGGATTCTATATTGGTAGGCTCTAGAACTACTATTCAGAATCTGGATTGGCCGATCTTTTTTGGTGGCCATTTGGATTTTTGTTTACTTTTCCAGAACCATTGAAAACACTACTTAACCCCTGCAACTCTGATGTCAATATCCTATCTTTTACTGTGGCAATAGCAAAGAAAATGGTGTACACATTTTCAACAATTTTTGGGGACGATGTTGCTGTCTACGACATCACCATCTTGCACCAAATTTGTTGTAAAATAAACACTAGTTCATCTTTTAATTTAATTTGAAAATTAAAAATTTTGACATCAGAATGGTAAGGGTTAATTAGTCGCCTGATTTAAACAAAACTTGGGTGGAATGATCCTATCATGGTAGGCTTCAACGTATCACACGAGAATTTTGATTGGTCTATTTCTTTGGTGCCCATCTTTGATTTTTTTTAAATTAGTCACTATGTCTATTTAAATGTAAATGGTTCAAATGCTAATAGTCCTTGTGAGCATTACAGGCCCTTGGGCCTCTTATTGATAAAGGTATTAAGAAGCCTTCTATATCTATTTTATGTTTGAAGTCCAGCTTCATAGTTCATTGCAAAATTGTAAAGTTGAGCTTCATGGTTACGTTGCATTCTGGTTAACTATTGCACCTTATGGGAAACATACATCCATGGCATGGTTTGTCATTTGTGAATGGACTAAAACCAGATTTGGCAGCAATGTTCCTATAGTACACTTTAACCACTCGACAATAGAGGCATAGATGGCAACTGGTCCATTGATCAATGGTACATTTCCCATTCGTAAATAATGTCACAGATGCCAATATTCTTGCATTTCTTCATCCAAATTTTTTAGTGTGACTATTACCCCTTTGCTAAACGTCAGTGCTGGGACAATTGAATCATTGATCAATAGTGTCAGTGATGGCTGCCACATTATGTATTATTGTCTCACCTGCGAAGCAGAAAGCGAGACATAGGGATCACTAATTCCGTCTTCGTCGTTGTCAGCGTCGTCGTTGGCAGTGGCAGTGTCCGTCATTTGTGCGGTTTTGCTTAAGGTTTTTTAATCAACTTATTTTTCAATACTGGATCATCCGATCTCAATGAAACTTTACAGAAGTGATCTATACTGTACCAGGATTTGATCTACATAACAATAGATTTAATTTTGGGGCATTTTATCTATTTTTTTCACGGTTTTGGAGTTGGACTTTTTTAATGTGTTTTGCAGGTGCAGTTTTGGCCAGTAATTATTGATTGTAATGCAACTCCTCCTAGACCATTTCAGATAGAAACTTGAAACTTTAGGGATGATTGCACATATGGACAGGGATGTGCATGAGACTTGAAATTTTGGCATGACCCCCGGGGCCTGGGGGGTGGGTGGTGGGTGGCGACTGTGGGGTCAAGAATTACATTTTTCCAAAGGTCATGTCGCATATCATTTTCAAGCCAATGATGAGTAGACTACAGTACAAGGAATTATATTGATCTTAGGTCATAAACTGACGGTAGAGTAGGGGGCAGGGTCAAAAGTGGGCACCAATCTATTGTAATGCAACTCCTAGACCATTTCAGATAGAAACTTGAAACTTTGGGGATGATTGCACATATGGCCAGGGATGTGCATGACACTTGAAATTTGGGGTGGGAAATGTGGGGTAAAAAATCTTTCCAAAGCTTGTCATGTTGCATATCATTTTCAGGACAATGATGAGTAGACTACAGTACAGGTAATTATTTTGATCTTGTGTCAAACTGAGGGTAGGGGGCGGGGTACCAATCTATTTTAACGCAACTCCTGCTAGACCATTTCAGATAGAAACTTGAACCTTTCTGTCTGATTACACATATGGCCAGGGATGTACATGACGCATTGGAATTTTGATATCACCCCCAGGGTGGGGGAAATGGTGCGCAGAAAATAAATTTGAGCAAATGTGTTCATGTCACATCATTTTGAAGCTTGTAGTTAGTAGACTACAGTACAACAAATTATTTTGTTCTTGAGTCAATCTGAGGGAAGTGGCCAGGGCTCAAACTAATTTTTCAACAGTGGCTCATCTGATTTCAATGAAACCTTGCAGAAGGGATCTATACTATACAGGGATGTGATCTACATAACAATAGATTTAATTTTGGGGCATTTTAACTATTTTTGGACTTAGACTTTTTTTAAATGTATTTTGCCAGTGCAGTTTTCGTTAATGTTTTTTAATCAACTTATTTTTCAACACTGGCTCATCCGATCTCAATGAAACTTTACAGAAGTGATCTATACTATACAGGGATGTGATCTACAAACAATAGATTTAATTTTGGGGCATTTTAGCTATTTTTGTCATGGTTTTGGACTTGGCCATTTTTTCAACAATGGCTCACTAGATGGCAACACAATTTTACAGCAGAGTTATATACTATGCAAGAAGTACTATCTGCATCATTATTAGTTTCATTTGGAAAAAAATTTCAAAATCCGACTCCGCAGTTTGGTAAAAAAAATTCTATGTTTGATTGGTTACACTTGTTTGTTGGTGCATTACTGAATATGTGTATTACAAACCATGCCAAGTTTGCTTTGCCAATCAAATCTATCCATGCCTTTACAGGCGAGACATTGTGCGCTTCAGTTTTCTTGTTATTATCATTATTCTTAGCCAATTCGAGAAAGAAATCCTTTTAGGCAAATTATAGAGCATGCCGTCTCAGTTTTAGGCAGCTGAGCGTCAAGGCCATTGGACCTCTTGTTTTAATGAAATGCGAGAAATATCAGCTAAGAAATATCAGCATTTCTGCATTTTTTAAAAATCTCAGTTGCATTTGTTTCTGTTAAGTTTTTTATGGAACTATTCCCCTTTGGACATATGAAATATGAGAAATAACAGCTTGACACACTATTCATTACGTTTCAAAATATTGATCTGAAAATTGATACATTGATTTATTATGGGCAAGTTACAGATCAAATTCGTGTTTCACACGGTCCAGTCAATTTCTGATGGAGTTATGCCTCTTTGGACTTAGGAAATGTGAAAAATTAAAATTTTCTGGTCATTTCAATCTGTTGACGTGAAATACATAAAATATGAGCTGCCTAAGCCATGTTAGGCTGCCTGGACCAGTAATGGCAACCTGTGTTCATTTTGAACAATGCTTTCATACCTGAAGCGACAAATTGTTTCTTATGTATGGAATATTCTGTATAAGATTTTGAAAGTAATTTGACTGGTGCTGTTGCTGTCGGATTATTTTCAAAATATTGTATTTACCTAGTTATACAAGAAGTCATGGCATTACGGTATTTTTGCATTGACAGGGCATCGAACCCACAACCGGTGAGCGCCTAGTATCATAGCCCACAAACGCTTTTGCGGCGTTGGTGTGGTGGAAGCGGTTGTGGGCTATAATGCTAGCTGCTCTCACCGGTTGTGGATTTGATTCCAAGTCAATACTGTTTACCTGTATCCTTGTCTTGCCATTGCGGCATTACAATTTCAAGGAATATTGAATTCAATGTAATAATTGCTGCTGTATGATTTTGCTGGATAATGATTAAAACAGTATCACTTTGGATTTAGTATTATATCATGTGATGTCCACTTTTGTTTGTTATTCTCTAGGAATTGTGACATGGAGGCGAGTTCCTGATTATGAAAATACTGTTGTACATACCTTGTCACTTAGCGTCGTAGCACACGGGATAAACAACTCCGCTATTGCACATATCAATGTGTTCATCGTTAACATCAATGACCATGAACCAATATTTGCAGACGTTGTAAGTCACCAACCAACAATATCACCATATACCACAGTTTTCTCGACTCCAGGTTTCAGTGGACCGTTCCAGTTTATCCATCCATCATATGATGTCATAATCAATGATGTGACATGTAGGATGATGCGATAATCAATGACGTCATGAATGATGTAGATAAGTGCATCACGAATGCATAATTGGTGATGGACTAAGCATTGTTGTATGAATTGTATGGCTTTGCTATTTAATAGCCATTGGGAGCAACAGCACCCAGTCAAATTAGTTTTAGAAATATTCAACAGCTTATCTGTATAGTTTTCCAGAAATTATTCATGGAGTTAACACGAGCAATATGTGCTCACTATTTTAATATAATTTGAATAAGACGTGTGACTGCCTGGGGAAGCAGGAAGGTTTTGAGTCAAATTACTTAGTAACAAGATTTTAATGTAGGGTAGGAAATCCTTATTGAATCTGCGAAGCAACTGTAACCGTTTATTCAAATTAAATCAGTTCAAACGTTCCCTTTTTGTGTGGGACATCAATACATGTACATATGGGCCGATAGATAATTAATTTTATTTCCTTTAGTTTAAAACAATTGTTTATAATAACTTCATATACTCATTTTTTGAGACTGAGAATATACCACTGAAACTGCGGACCATACAGAAAAGACTAAACAAGCTTTCTTCATTTCTTAAAATGTAGCAAATCTATATATATAATTATAGAATGACAGATGCAAATACACGCTTATAAACTTCTTTGACCAGTCAAAGGAGATAATTACAGATTTCAGATTATACTTTTTGAAATATATTCAGGGGAGATGATTTGATCTTAATCAAAATTTTCAATCCAGACTCAAATGCTATGGACAATTAAATCTAAAGTAACTGAAAATGATTAATGGAAATATATCAAAATAGAATTTGATTGATTGCTAAAGAATTACAGATTATATATATGTCGGTTTACCAACATTGCATACATATGTCTTTTGGGATATTACAGTACAGCTTAGTTTTAACTCAATATGTTTCCAAACCTAAATAAAATGTATTGATTATTATTTTGACCATTTTTGGATTGTAACGCTGGTGGTGCTTAAGGCAGCATTGTTTTCCGATCAAATTATATTCACTATATTCAACATTACCAGAACAGCTGTACTGGATCTGCTGTTGATGATGAAAGCCTTTCATACCTTTCATTGAGATGGTTCAGGAAATTCATAAAGGTTAACTATTAACCCTTTCACGACGAAGCCATCCAAAACCGGCCTCTGTAGTCGTCTTGGCGACTCCATCTGCAGGCCAAGAGAAGACTATTTTTGAAAATTTACTGCTGGAATAACTGTCCCAATAACCGAGGCAGTCATTCCACTGGTGAATTTTCAAAAATAGTATTCTCTTGGCCTGCAAACGGATATTCTATAAGATATTTTAATTTTTTGGCCAAATTTAGTCATTAAAGGGTTAATACATTTCTTTCTGTTTAACAGAGTTACAGCTTTACAGTTCCAGAAAATGCTAACACTCCGTATATAATTGGCACCGTCGAAGCTAATGACGCGGATTCTGACAGATTTGGAGATCTCACCTTCTCACTTCAGCAAGGAGGTAGCTCAGAAATCTTTGGCATCTACAAATTGGTAAATAAATAATAATAATAATAATAATAATAATAATAATAACTAGAGAACATTTACTGAAGTAACTGTAAATGTGCGATGTATGGCCATAAAGAAATAGTATAAGGCCTCTTCTAATGAAGAGATGAAATAAGGTGTATCTTCGAACATGATCTTTGAAGTTGCATGATGAAAGGCAGGTAACTTATGCCAAACATGAAAACTGGAAAGCTTTACCCGTGAATGACCTTGACCGCAATGGAGATATTAAAATTTTCATTGGAAATTTTTTACATGTCTCAACGTTCTAGAATCTGGCCAGGTTTGAAGGGAATCGGAAGAAAACTCTAGGAGATAACACTGCTCCCATAGGTTTACTATGGGGATATGTGGCAACCAAAAGCTGATTTTCTCGAGCAAAACTCATTTTGGGGGCCATTTTTGAAAAGAAAATTTGAGTTCATTTCTGGCAAAAAATATTTTGGGTCATTTTGACCCCCAAAAGGTGGTTCTGGTCGTCATTTTACCCCAAAAAATTTTCAAACAAAATTTTTCCAAACAATGTTTTAAAAATATTTTTCCATCCTCGGTTCATTTTTTGCACACAAAAAAACCTGGTATTTTTGCCCAAATTTTTTTCATGGTGGCCATTTTGAAATAACTAATTTTTTCCAAAAGGAATCATCAGTGGTAACATCCTACCCAAGTATGGTAGTGATCCAATCAAAACTCTAGGTGTAGTAGCACTTCAAACATCCATTTGAAATCCCCATACATTTCCTATGGGAGTTTTTTCCATGCATTGTGGGGTCAAAGGTCTGGCGGGCATTTTGAAAAAAAAAATTCTTTCAAAAACAAATGGCCAGTGGTAACATCCTCAGCAAGTATGGTAGTGATCCATTGAAAACCCTAGCTGTAGTAGCACTTCAAAGATCAATATTGAAAATCCCCATACATTTCCTATGGGACTTTTGCCCACTCAAAGGTGGATAGTTTGAAAACTATTGGACGGATCCAAAATAAAAACAATAGCACATGATTCCAGGCCAAGTAGCAGAAGTTGACCAAATTTAGAGTCAACTAGGAGGAGGTAGGGTCCAAATTTTTGGACGAAGAATAAGAAAGAAGAAAAAGAAAGATCCTGAGTGATTTCAATAATCTGCGGTTGACATCGCAGATTAATAATAATAATAATAATAATAATAATAATAATAATAATAATAATAATAATAATCTTATTAGTCTCCTACTGGTAAAATAGGTTTGCACTCCGTCTGTCCATCTGTCTGTACGTGTGTCGCAGTTGGTTTCCCACACTTTTTACGCAGTCCTTCAAGGTATTCAACTGAGAATTGGTACATTGCTTTGTTATAGGAAGCTACAGATTAAGATCAAGTTTCAAGCATATGCGTCAATTTTTTATGTAGTTATGCCCCTTTCGACTTAAGAAATATGAAAAATATCAGGTTCCCGCACTTTTTTCGCACTCCTTCAAGATATTTAAGCGAAAATCAGTACATCGCTTTAGCATAAGGAGTTACAGAGCAATTTCGAGTTTCAGACATTTTCATCAATTTTTATTGAGTTATGCCCCTTTCGACTTTGTCCATCTGTCTGTACGTGTGTCGCAGTTGGTTTCCCACACTTTTTACGCAGTCCTTCAAGATATTTAAGCGAAAATTGTTACATCGCTTTAGTATACTGAGTTACAGAACAAGTTCGAGGTTGAGACATTTTCGTCAATTTTTCATGGGGTAATTCCCCCCCCCCCTTTCGACTTATGAAATACGAAAAATATTAGTTTTCCACACTTTCTCGCGGTCTTTCAAGATATTCAACTGAGAATTGGTACGTTGCTTTGTTATGAGAAATTACAGACCAAGTTCGAGTTTCAGGAATTTGCGTCAATTTTGGATGGAGTTTTGTCCCCTTTCGACATGAAATACAAGAAATAGCCGTCTTCCAACCTTTTTTCGCACTCCTTCAAGGGATTCAACTGAGAATTGGTAGGTTGCTTTATTATAGGGAGTTACAGAGCAAGTTCGAGTTTCAGTCATTCTCATCAATTTACCAGGGAAAAATTGCCCCCTGTCAACTTATGAAATACAAAAAATATTAGTTTTCCACACTATTTTTCGTAGTCTCAAGCTATTCAACTGAGAATTTGTACATTGCTTATGTCAAGTTTTGATGGAGTTATGTCCCCTTTCGACTTACAAACATATCAGCTTTCAAGACATTTTCGTTCTCCTTAAGCATATATAACTGAAACTTGGTTTATTTCTTTGTTATGAGAAGTTACAGATCAAATTCGAGTTTCAGCTGCTTCTGTCAATTTTTAATGGAGTTTTGCTTTTGACTGTCAATCTCTAAAGGTTTATATCACCAGGTAGGGGACATGCATTGCAAAGCAATACCTACAGAATGCTTGTTATTATTAGCTCACCTGACCACAATAGCCAAGTGAGCGTATGCCGTGGCGACCGTCCATCATCCCTCCTGCATGTGTGTGCGTACGTGCGTGTGCAAGTTTATTCAAGCTAAATCGGTCGGCCAATTTGCCCGGTGACCATCTTGGATTTGGCCGATATTTTTTTTTAATGTCTAAAAATCTCCGAAACTGCTTGGCCAATTTTTAGAAACGGCTTTAAAAATCATCTCCGAAACTGCTTGTGGGGATCGATTCAAAACTCAGGAAATATCATCTAGGGAAAGAGCTAAATCAAGTTTGTTCAAGGGAAGTTGATTGGTCAAATAGTTAGGTGGCCATCTTGGATGATCTCCTTTTCGTAAAAACGACTGCTTCTCGAGAACCGCTAAATGGATCGGGCTAAAATTTAGGAGATATGATTAGGGACTAAGGGCCATTATAGTGTGCTAAACTTGATAAATAAAACAAATCTTGGCCACGTGGATCAATCAAAATGTAGCGTGTTTGGCAGCCATATTGGATTTTTTTATTTGGTTGATTTTCAAACCAAATTTGGTTTTATGTATGTTTTTGGGTATTCTGATTTCAAATTTTATATTTTCGAACCTGTCTGATAAACAGTTTGTCGACCATCTTTGGCAGTTTTCTCACCAAAAGCTCCCATACTAAAGCAATAGAAAATTTAAAAATGGGTTCTTGAGAACCACTTGATTGATTTCAAGTATATTTGGCAGAAAACATCCTTACGGCATAGGGATCCAAGTTTGTTCAAAGGAAGCCGATCGGCGAATTTGGCCAGCAGCCATCTTGGATTTTGGCTTACATGTATTTTTAGAAACGTCTTTAAAAATCATCTTCCGAAACCACTTTAGCGATTGATTCACAAGTCATGAAATATGATAAAACGCAAGAGCTGAACCAAGTTTGTTCAAGGGAACTTGATTGGCCAAATCATTCAGTGGCGATATTGTCATCGTTCGGCGGCCATCTGGGATGACCTAGTTTTCGCGAACCGCTGAACAAATTGGGCCCAAATTTGGGAGATATCATTAAGGCCTAAGGGCCATTAAAATTTGTTGAAGGGAAGTTGATGGGTAAAAAAACATGGCTGGTCTTGACCAATCAAAATGTAGCACCTTTGGCTGCCATTTTGGATTTCTTTACTTGACGGCTTTTCAAGTCAAAATCGGTTTTATATAGGCTTTTGAGTATGCTGATTTCAAATTTACCCCTTTAGAAACTGTCGATTAAACATTTTGTCAGCCACCTTGGATCGTTTTCCTGCCAAAAGCCCCATACTAAAGCAATGGGACATTTAAAATGTCTTCTTGAGAACCACTAGACTGATTTCAAGTATATTTGACAGGAAGCATTCTTAGGGCATACAGATCCATGTTTGTTCAGACAAAGTGGATCGGCCAATTTGCCTGGTGGCCATCTTAGATTTTGGATGATATTTATAAACGTCCAATTGGGGACTGATTTCAAACTCATGAAATATCAGTTCAGGTAAGAGGTGAATCAAGTTTGTTCAAGGGAACTTGATTGGCCATATAGTTTGGTGGCCATCTTGGATGACCTAGTTTTCGCGAAATCAACCTCCAGAACCGCTGTACGGGTCGGAACAAAATTTGGGAGATATGATTAGGGACTAAAGGCCATTACAGTTTCTTCCATGGCGATATGACAAAACAACATATCCACCATGAATTAATCAAAATCTAGCTTTTTTGGTGAACAATTTTTGCAAATTTCTGAGAAGATCATAAAAAGACAACTTATATCCACGAGGGCAATTTTAGTAAAACTTGGTTAAACCTTCGTCACAGAAATTTGATTGGTCATCTCGTTTTGTTCGTTTGTGCCAGTGGCCAATAATTGCAGGTGAGTGATACAGGCTCCTGGGCCTCTTGTTTTTCAATGTTAATTTTTTTAGGCTTAGCATATCATGTTATAATTCGGGATTGCTTAACCCTAATGGAACACAACTTGGGCACATAGTTGCTTATACCAAGCGGATACAGGATAGTGACATGGAGGTCACCAGGTTAAAGGTTAAGGTCATTCCTACCTTGCTATTTTACCTCTGCTTTTTCAACTGTAAGTTTTTATATACATTTATATTTGAGAATTACTTAATATTACCAGAACTAATCTTGGACACATGGTCCCCTATAAAATAAGAAAGCTGCATGCTGATAATGACATCACTAGATCCAAGCTCAAGATCATAGCCTTGATATTTCACCTCTGTCATTTTTATTTCCAATATTAAGAATTTCTTTTGTTTGCCTATATTTTAAGATTGCTTAATCCTATGCAGTCTTCTTCTTCTTTTCGTTCGCTGATCATACCGCCAGTCATGTAAGTGACTATCGACATGATCATAAGCGTTAAGTGCATGGATCCATGGTTTATTAGAGTGCGCCATGCGGCCTGGAACCTCCGTCTTCAGCACTCGAGGTTTCTGTCAGGGTTACCTCACCCTTACCTCCTTTAGTCGCCTCGTACGACACGCAGAGGATACGGAAGGTGTATTCTAAGCCCCACCTACAGGGCAAATCCTATGCAGTGTTTCTCATGGCATCTACATTTTGAGGTCCCAGGGACCCCACACCTAGAAATCTAGGGGTCCCAATCTGAAATCTGGGGTCCCAATCTGAAATCTAGGGGTCCCAATCTGAAATCTGAGGGGTCCCAATCTGAAATCTGGGGATCCCCAATTGATATGCTAGATGTTGTGGGTATGTTTGTGCAAAAACATAAACTAATTAATATTTAACAATAATGCAAAATTTTCAGGTGCCCAAGGGACACACTGCCACCACTTTTGAGGGTCCCCAGTTGAATTTTTGGGGTCTATACCCTCAAAAGGACCCTTATAAGAAACCCTGATCCTATGGGAATAAAACTTGGATACATGATTTCACATACCATACCGAGGCATCATGATGATAGTGAGCTCAGGTCAATGGTCAAGGCCATTCTAATATTGGTATTTGACCTCTGCTTTTTCAACCTTAATTTGTTCCATTCAGCAAATCATTTATATTTGAGGATTGGTTAATCCTATTGGAACTAAGCGTGAATACCTGGTAACCTATAATGTTTGGAAGCAACGTGATAACACTGAGGTCACAAGGTCAAAGGTCAGTGCCACTGTGACAAACAGGAGATAGGCGAGACATTTAAGTCGATGGAATTCTTGTTTTTGTAAGGTGCATGCTCACTTTAATGTTTGTCTCTAAAATAATTGTTTTTTAGCTTTTCATCATTACTTTCCAGAATTTTAATTCAAAGGGTATAAAGTTTGTAATTAAAGAATACTTTCTAGTTTTCAAAATAATCGGCACAATGTTGAATACAAACTGTAGTGATCAGCATAGATTGTATGTGATAATCTTTCAGTCGTCTTCACTCGCTCAAGTCTATGTGAAACAAGACGATATGTTGGACCGAGAAGCTGTTCCTGACTACACAATCTATGTGATAGCAAGTGACAGTCCTGGTGAAATCTTACACTACAGTACCACAGTGCCGGTATGAGAGATTGTATTTTACTTAACTCTGTAACCCTCTAATGTATTAAAAGAAATTTGGAAATTCTCATTGAAAATCTCTATTGGCAGAACAAAAGAAGACTATTTTTGAAAATTTATCACTGGAACGACTGGCTCGGCTATCAAGCCAGTAATTCCTGTGGTAAATTTTCAAAAATAGTCTTCTCTTGGTCTGCAAATGGACATTTCTGAAAATAGCTCCCGAAGCCATTTTTTGCCAAATAGAGTGTTAAAGTGTTAATCAGTTATTTAAAGAATAGAGGGATCTGACCTGTCACTCAAGCATCTGATGTTGTAATCAATTACATCACTAGTTAGTTGATGTTGCAAACGAAATCATGTATGGCTCTGTCACGAAAATTGAAAAGTCTCACGAAGTGTACAAATTATATGAATTGCATTTATTTGATGAAAATGGAATTTAATAAGCGTTCTTTTGAATATTTAAAAAACTAATTTGGCAGGCCATAGGTAGCAACAGCCCCCAGTCAAATTAGCTTTAAGATATGCAACCGCCTATCTTTATAGTTACCTTGAAATTTAATTTCTGCCTATTCAGATTTCAAAGTTTCAAATCGATTCCAACAAATTGTGCAGAGCTTGTCTAGAAATGGATCCCTCCATTACATCAGTGAAACGAGAACAATTGGAGATTGCTGACCCTCACCATCCCGTTTTCACATCAAGAGTATTCTTACCACCCTGATACTCTATGATATTTCCTAAATATCGACCTAGCTTCAATAATACTCAGAATTAAAAAGAAACTGCCCCCACTGGGCAGGTTACACAACTGACACTCCAGCGGATGTGCAGCCCAAGCACGCGCATGCGCGGGACTCACTCATTCTCTTCTTAAAATATTGACCTGCCATTGCAACACACTTTCTAGCCTTTTGCTTTCTATCTTTTTGATGCTTTGAGTTGTTTTTCAACTTGTTTTGACTGAATATTAGTTTGTCTGACGCTGCAAAGTCACTGGAGGATGCTCCCAGTCCAAGCCATCAGGTGTACTTTAGTAAATTTATTGATAACAAATTTGCGTGTTGACTCAGATGGTATTTCCGGGATTCACGCTAACTCGTGGATACGTCTTTATTAGGCTAGCTTTTTTGGGGGTAGGCCTATATATTAGCTAATGCATGTTGTGCTTTGTTTTTCAGACTCATGAGCTGATATATGAAGTGTATCCTTTATTTTAAACAATATTTATACTTGGTTTCTGGGTCCTTCTAATTTATTATGAGTTTGCTTATTACCATAAGAAGTAATTTTTCCGCATTCTCCCCCCACCATGGATTCAGGATCAGGTGTTCCTGTTGTTGTTCATCAGACTTCACTCGTCCTCAGAAGTCATCTTATGAGGTTTATTTAGGAGAGAAAAATTTTCAGTCATTTTATTTCTAAAAATTTTAGAAAGTTTTTGACTGAGTGTTGAGTTATTTATCTCTCTTGATGGTTTGCATACTCATTAGGTTCATTGTGTTTATAAAGTTCAATTACTATTGAATCTTGGTTTTGAGCTGTGAAGTCTAAAAATTCGCCTCAAGTATTCAAGTTCAAATTCTAATGTCTCCCTTGTCTTCTTAAAGAAGTATAAGAAGTTTTTAGGATTTGTTTACCTTTTGTCAGGCCTATAGATATTTCTATGGCCCTGGCTTATCCTTTCTTTTGATGGGCAAAGTTTTCCTTATGGATGTTATTAGCCTTCTGCAATTGATTTTTTGGTTCGTCATAACTAAAAACTAATTGTTTCCGTTTTGTGTCGTTTCAGAGGGTAATTGAGAACAATTTGTTTACCTTTTGTCAGGCCTATAGATATTTCTATGGCCCTGGCTTATCCTTTCATTTGATGGTCAAAGTTTTCCTTATGGATGTTATTAGCCTTCTGCAATTGATTTTTTGGTTCGTCATAACTAAAAACTAATTGTTTCCGTTTTGTGTCGTTTCAGAGGGTAATTGAGAACAATTTGTTTACCGTTTGTCAGGCCTATAGATATTTCTATGGCCCTGGCTTATCCTTTCATTTGATGGTCAAAGTTTTCCTTATGGATCTTATTAGCTTTCTGCAATTGGTTTTTTGTTTCGTCATAAATAAAAACTAATTGTTTCCGTTTTGTGTCATTTCAGAGGGTAATTGAGAATGAATGCCCTGCCTGCCACCGTTTCATGAAGGCCTGCTTTTTCCCTCATGACTGCACTAGGGGCAGTACGTGCGAGCACCTTCTGAATTGCCATGTGTGTGAGTCGTGGCCGGTGGAGGTGATGACTGATTTTTTAAATCAGCAAGTGAAAGACCTGGTGGCAGACGAGAAGAGGCCTCTGGAAAAGGAGTGTGGTAAGAAAAGGAAGGCATCCATGCCAGACATGGAGGCCTTCCGTCTTGAAATGATTGGAGAGATGAAGAAGACGATCACGGATCTTGTCCCGGAGTTGCTTCGCAGCTTGTTTCCCGGGTCAAGTTCGTCATTGTCTTCTTCATTTGCTCCAGGACAGAGTGTTCCCGTGTCTGGGTCTGGTTCTCTTAGCAAACCAGTTTTTGTTATAGACCCAGAGACGTCTCCCGTTGGTCCGACGCTGACGCTTGCCTCGCCCGTGGACCCGGGAGCGAAAGCCATGGCCTAAGGCTAAGGGTATCAGCGCCTCACGCGATATCCCTCCTGCCCTGGCCGAGCTTGATCCCTTTTCAAGCTTGGCATCTAATCTTACTGGGCAGGAAGAAGAGGACACTGTTATGGCCTACCGATGAGCTGATGGCCATGGAAATGGATACCCTTTTCCATGAAACTACTTCTTCGGGAGTAGGTTTCACGGCTCAACGGCTAGGCCGGCTAGGAGCCGATGGCCATCCATACCGTATCCCTCGGTTACTGTGAGAAAGGCCCGGACTATGATGCCATGCCTTTAGCCCCCCGCCCCCCCATGACGCCGTAGATCCGGCTCCTGGAATAGCCACGGCGCAAGCCATGCCAGCCCTTGCGGGTCCGTATGGCTTCCCTGGCTTTCCACGAGTATCTTCAGCTCCGGCCATTACCCCACCAGTGAATGTGGTTGAGGACGACGAAGGTCCTAGGCTCATCAAACATTCACAGGTGGCCACCGAGGAGGACTGGCTGGATGCTTGCCAATGGCTGGTGAACATCAAGCCAGAACTCCAGGTGGATCCACCGGACTCCCAGCAGGACCAGCGCCCGTGGTTGGGAGGGAAACCTGTGATGAGCACCATGCCATCTCTGCCGTATGCGGAGCATATTGTTGATATGTTCGCTGCGGCGGGGATGTCCATTCAGCCGAAAGGACGCCTTGCGAAGGCCCCTCGCGAGGTGGCACGGCGCTGCTGTGTAAGTTCTGATCAGTATCAGAAGTATGGCGTCGTCCCAAACCCTTGCATGGATGACTGTGCGGCTTTGGGCGAAAGCACGCGGCCTGGGTCCCAGTCTGACACGGGACCCATGTGCACTAGCGCCCTGCGCAACGCTAATTCGGCGCTGCGGGACACGGAGGAAAGTACAAGAGGAGCCATCTCGGCTCTGTCGCACGTCTCCCAGCTGCTACAGGGAGTGGTAGCAGCATCCGTGGCCTGCCAAACTTCTCCTCTTTCAGTCCAGAGAGCCATCCAGGACGGCATTAACCTGGTGACTGCATGATGAGATCTGTAACCAGGAGTTGACAATTTGTGCCCCTTGCAGGACCTGTACACTCAGCTTCTTCGGACGCCGATTGCAGGTCCAGGGTTGTTTGGAGGTGAAGGATGCCTGCACCTCCAATAAAGCATAAACCTGGTGAACAACCAGACGGCGCTGCGAGAGCAGTTTTGAAGTGCTCCGCAGGGAGTGTGTTCGGGCAACGGCCCCTGCCTTCCACCCTCAGCAGGTTAGAGGTGGTGGTGGCCTTGTCAGAGGCCAACCACCTACGCAGCATCGGCCATTGCAGCGTAAGCCAGCTAGGGGGTGCACAGGCTCCTCCAGCGCAACCCACCAGATAACCCGCGTGGCGCTGGTAGAGGAGCATGGGGTTCTGGTCGTGGGAGCCGAACCTGATGGGTCGGCTCTCACAAAGACCACACCAGTGCTGCTAGGACAGCCACCAGAGACAGGGCTTCTCTTGCACTTCTCCGGTCCACCTCAATCCTTAGATGCACCCGTGGGAGGCCGTTTGGCCTTCCACATGCAAGAGTGGGAGCGGATTACTCAAGACCGCTCAGTCTTGCGATGGCTTTCAGTCGGTTACCATCCCGACTGGATTTCAAATCAGCCATCGCGCCTGTCTGGTTCCGATCTGGACTCAAAATCTAAGAGATCCAGATAACGGTTGTGTAAAGAGGAAGAAATTCAATCTCTCATACTAAAACACGCTATTCAACCCGCACAAAAATGTCCGGGTTATTATTCAACCGTGTTCCTAGTGACAAAAAGCACTGGAGGGTGGAGACCAATTCTCAACCTCAAACCTCTCAACAGGTTTATCCTCACACCAAGTTTCAAAATGGAAACTAAGAACGGTGTTAGCAAGATTGAGGAAGGGAATGTAGACAGCATCAATAGATCTAAAAGATGCCTATTTTCACATTCCCATTGCGAAGAGCTTTCGTCGGTTCCTGAGATTTGCATCTGAGGGCCGCCAAAGGGAATTCAGGGTTCTCCCATTTGGTGTATCGATAGCTCCTCGGGTCTTCACTTGAGTGGTCCAAGCTATGATGTCATACCTCCGCAGGCGACACACAGCAATCCACATGTACATAGATGGCTGGCTGTTAAACGCACACACTCAAAGGTCTATCAGCAAATCTGGAGATAGTTTTGAAAACTTACAGATCTAGGTTGGATAATCAACTTTCAAAAGTCAGAGCTGACTGCATCCCAGAAGTTTGTTTACCTGGGCATGTTCTTCGATCTAAAAATAGGATATGTTTATCCATCTCAAGAGAGAGTAGAAATACTCATCTCAGTCATACAGTCAGTGTGCAACAGTCGTCATGTCCTGGCACGGGTCTACTTGAGAATGTTGGGTTTGATGGTTTCTTTGGAACCAGTCATTCTACAGGCAGCCTTACGCCGGTGGCCGATCCAGTTATTTCTCATGACACAGTGGACCCAGAGTACGGATTTCCTGGACTCAAAGGTGTCAGTGTTGGAACCTCGTATTCACCATCTTCAATGGTGGATGAAGAGAGAAAATCTGGGTGAGGGGGTGGGGGTGTTTGACGTTGTCACCTCCCCACCCTCAGTTAATGATGTACACGGATGCATCAATAGAGGGATGGGGAGCTTGTCTGGAATAAAACAAAGTATCAGGGCTTTGGAATCTGGATCAGTCAAAAGAACATATCAATCTACTGGAAATGCGAACAGTAGTCTTAGCCATGGAACACTTCCTAGAGAAGGTCAATGGCAAGAGTGTTCTGGTTCGATCAGACAATACAACAGTAGTGACTTACATAAACCGCCAGGGCGGAACGAAGTCACCCAGTGTCTGTATGATGACATGGAAACTGCTTTGCTGGTGCCTAGCTCATGGGATTTCCCTGAAAGCATTTCATGTTCCATGAGGGCTAAATCTATTAGCAGACTCATTGAGCCGAAGAATGAGCATTCTTCCCACGGAATGGCAACTAAATCAATGTGGCGGATCGCCTGTTCAACCACCGGGGCAAGCCCAACATAAATTTATTCACAACGACCAAGAATGTGAAGATGACGACGTACGTCTCTCCGATTCCAGATCCGAGCGCTATCACAATAGATGCGTTAGCTATCAGCTGGGAGGGAATGTATGCATATGCATTCCCGCCAGCAATCCTGATTCCAAAAGTTCTCCAGAAAATCAAGGAGCAGGAATGCCAAGTGCTTCTGATCAGCCCCAAATTGGCCAAGCCATCATGGCTTAAGGATCTGCTGGACCTTCTGGGCTGCAATCCTGTTCCTCTGCCTCTGATGGACAACATAATCTTCCAGGGCAAGGCCTTGCACAACAACCCGTCAATGTTCCAATTGACTGCGTGGATTTTGTCAAGGAATCAGCTGTTAAGGAGGTTTTTTCTGAGCAAGTAGCCATGTTTATGGCAAAAGCCAGAATGGGGCTTTCTTTCTTTCTTTCTTTCTTTTCTGGCTGCAGCTTCAGCCAGACGAAGAAGTGAAATACATGCTTTGTCAGCAGAGCCAGACCTCCAGAGCGTATAATTATAAAATCAACAGATTTGCTAAATGCTGCTCAAAAAGATGTATTAATCCAACAGAAGCATCTATTCAGGTAGTAGCCGATTTCCTCTGTCACCTTTTTGATGCCTATAGCCTCAAGCCTAACTCTATTGCTGGCTACAAGTCAGCTTTAATGTCAGTTATCCCTTGCTTGGCTAATAGGGGAAGTGATGAAGTATGTGATCTAAATACTTTAATCAAAGGCATGGGTAATCTAAGACCAAGGAATCCGCCAGTGATTCCGTCTTGGAGTTTATCGTTAGTACTTCAAGTATTAGCGTGGAAACTGAAGTTTCATTAAAATTAAACTAACTGTCATAATCTGTAACATCATATCACGTGACAAAGATAACGAACAAAATTTCTCGATCTTAACTACCGAGAGAGGGTTGCGTTCGCATTTCCGTATTATATATGACACTGCTAGTATAGGATGCCGTTTATAAAGATTTTCCAGCTTGCCCAATCGTTGAGCAGCTCTATAATAATAATGATAATATTAATAATAATACCCGATTCCATCTATCCGGATAAACGGGTACTCGCGGGTACTCGCTTAAATAAAGGAATTGCGTCGTCATCTTCGACATTTTTACGCAAACTATTTCATTCATAAAGATTTATTTATATTTTCCCGCATAAATTTGTAAACAAACTGAATTGACCAATTGACAGTGGATTTAGAAAATTTGGCCTTCTGACGTAATGTAACGCTGAGTTTGATTGGATAAAACGCCAGTAATGCCTGCGTATTTAGCGATCGAAAACTGGTGGTAGCTTGAGCCGATAATACGTCCCGTCGCTCCCGGTGTCTAATTGTCTCTTGTTGATAATACGTCCCGTCGGACTAGGAACCTAATTTTTTCAAGCCGATAATACGTCCCGTCGCTGCCACAGGGTTAAGAAATTTCTTTAAGGATTAAATCCAGTTTAAGTAACGACACCTAAAAATTATAGTGTTTTAGTTTCACGGAAATAGCTTTTTACACGCATTTTTCATGTGAAGCATGGCGAGTAACGAGTCTGCACATCGGGTACTCGGTAATTATCAGAAGCTTTGGAATCGGCTATATTCAATGTCGTGTTATATGTATGTGTATAGGCCTGTTTTCGCGAGTAACAATATATGACTCCAACAGAAATAAAAGAGTACAACACTCGCCCCGTTTAAATACTCGCGGGTTTTGTCTGGACTCTGTTTGTCAAAGCGCTCGACTGCCAAAATAAAATTTACCGTTTGTTGGTCGCACTCATTAATAGCAAGAACAATCCAGATTGAAAATAGTGTGCCGCAATGTCTCAAGCAGCGGGTTATGGTTAGCAAGTCGACCACACCCTTTGACCGATATTCCCGTGAATGACACTACGTCAATAAAAATAGTGACCTAATAAAATCGTGAAACTAAACAGTCGCAATAGCCATGTTTTTCTTCTCTAAATCAGGAATCCGATTTATTTATTTTACCTATATTTACTGTTGATTGGAGATGGAAGTGAAAAGGAAATGGAAAAAATGTTTCTAATTTCGTGGCATGCCTCAAGCTCAGATGATGGTATACAGTGGTATCGCAGTATTTTTTCATGGTACCGATACCGTCATGTAAATATCAATACCGCCCAGCTCTACCATCCATCCATCCATCTGTCTATCCATCTGTGTGTTTGTGTCGCGGAAGATAGTAGTACATTCGCGTCGGTCTATCCATCCATCTGTCAATCTGTCCATCCATCCGTCCATCTGTGTGTGTTTGTTTTGGTCCTGACTTCTATCTCAAAAACTTTGCCAATTTGACTGAAATTTTAATGCAACAAAGGAACTTAGCGTGCAAGAGAATTTCCAGACTTTGGTCATGATCTGGATAAAATAACCCGGATCCGGATCTAATCAAAGAAGCATCATCATATGTTGGTGATATTTGGGGGTGGGTGGGTGTGTGTGGAGGGGGTGGGGGGGGGGGGATCGGTAGTGGTTAAACATTAAAATTAAGCTATAAAATAAACTTTTAGAAGCTGCAAAATAGTGATTCTCATTTTAATGTTCAAAGCTGGATGCTGCAGTGGTTTTGAGGAGAGGTTCAATTGCAGACCAAGACAAGATTATTAAAAAAAATTTACAACTGGAATGACTGTCTTGATAACTAAGCCAATTATTGCTTGGGTAAATTTAAAAAAATGTTTGCTTGGCTGGCAAGTGGACATTCACTAAGCAAACATTTTTATATTCTTGACCAATATTGACCATTAAAGGTTTAGGGCAGCTGTCTGAATTCTTTAATCCTAAAACCAACCAAACACTACTTCTTTAGTGGTATTAAGATATGTCCATTTGCAGGACAAGAAAATATCTTTGAATATTTACCACTGGAATGACTGAATCAATAACTGAGCCAGTCATTCCAGTGGTGAATTAAAAAAAATAATGAGAAAATTGAAATTTTTTTGCAACAAATTTGAGTGTTAAAATGTTAAATAAGTTATAGCCATCATCCTGTGGGCCCCTAAAGTGATTTTATTTGACAATATGCTTATATTAAGACTTTAATTGCCTTGTGTTTATGACAGCAACATATTTTTATACCCAGCCGCTATCTTGTGTATTATGTAATGGCACCGTCTGGGCGGGTGGGCAGGGAGATGGGCAAACAGGTGGCAGATTGGTTTCCGTATGAAAACTCTGCTACTATTTATCAAATCATTGAATTGTACTACATCTGGGGAAGAAACCTATTGAAGTCGACAATGATCCAAATCCAAGATGCCTGCCAACCACAAATTGGTTTCTGGATGATAACTCTGTTACAATTTATCAGATCGCTTTGAAACTTCATAGATCAATTCGATATCCCTATCGAAATCGACAATGACTCACAATCGAAGATGCCCAACAGCCACTGGTGGCCATCGTGAAATCTGAAACATCACAGGTTGATTGGATAAGATTTGGGGAAGAATCTGAGTGAAATCGATGATGATCCTAAATCTAAGATCGCAACCAGCCACAAACAACCATCTTGAAACTTGTTTTCCAGATTATAACTAGACTACCATTTATCAGAATGCTTTGACACTTAATAAGGTGATTGGACTAGGCAGTGTTGCCCACATCTGATTTTTGGGGGTCGCAAGGACCCCACACTCAGATTTGGGGGTCCCACTGTAAAATCTGGAGGTCCCATGCGGTCCTCATCTGAAATATGGGGGTCCCATGTTTTTTTCTTAAAATAAGCACAACACATTGATCTAATTATAAAGCACTTTATTAAACATGTTGAAAGCCGTGCCAGTCATTCCAGTGGTAAATTTTCAAAAATATGTATTCTGTGATCTACAATGGTGGCTAAAATTGATCTATTGAAATGGCCCTTGTATACACCTGTGCAAAAGTTAAGCACCACCCTATTTTTACGCACATGCGAGGGTATATTCATGTGCTATGAAGAAAGCAATAGCATAAACATTTATGTACCCATCCATCTTAGTGCAAGAGGTAATAATGCAACTAGAGGAATGCTGATTATGATGGTGGGGAAACACTGTATGTTTTTGTTTGAACTTGAAAACGAGGCCTGAATATGGTTACGTTGACACAACTGACAACTATTGCCCTACAGTTGACACACGTGGCTAGATTGTCATTAATGGTGTCTGAAAACGAAGTTTAACATCTGTGCACGAGTTTGAGACTGTCATTATTAATACCGGGTATATCCACCTTGTGCCTGGATGACGGCCTGGACACGACGTCTCATGCTGGTCACCAACCGACTGATACGCCATTGTGGTATTCGTTGCCATTCAAGATGGAGTGCGTCTGTTAATTCCTGTAGGTTCTGCACAGGAGGATCCCTCCTTCTCACCATGTTTCCCAGAATGTCCCAGATATGCTCAATAGGGTTCATGTCAGGGCTCCTTGCTGGCCATGGTAGGGTTTCGATGGCATTCTGGCGGAGGTATTCATGCACAGCTCTAGCACGATGTGGTCCGGCGTTGTCATCCATGAATATAGGGTGGGTTCCAGGTGCATGATTTACAAAATGAGGGACCACAACTCTATCCAGTATGGAATCTTGATATCTTTGTCCATTTAGTGTTCCAGGTACAGTCAACAGATCCAGCTTACAATCAAATGAGATGCACCCCCATATCATAACGGAACCTCCACCAAATGGAACTTCTTCCATGATGTTACGTTGGTCGTACGCCGTGCGTCTGGACCTCCATACACGAGTTCGACCATCTGTGGCATGAAGCAGGAACCGACTTTCATCGGACCAGTGTACCCGTCTCCAGGATCTCATGTTCCAGTGTCTTCTTTCGTTGCACCACCTCAGACGCTCCTCTTTGTGGTGTGCAGTGAGGAGAGGACGTCTGACAGGTCTCCTAGCTTTCATGCCAGCAGCATACAGTCTCCTTTTGACGGTAGACATTGACACTCTATTGCGCGTTTCCCATTGCTGGCTGAGCACTCTGCTGTTGGTGAATGGAGATCTCCTAACAAGGCGTACTAGGGCTCGATCATCACGGGCAGTAGTCTTTTTCGGTCTTCCAGATCTAGGCCTGTCCTTCACCTCGTTAGTTTGCCCATGTTTTGCAATCAAACGACTGATTACAGTATGGTTAATGTTCATCTGTCTGCCAATCTCTCTGCATGACATACCAGTGGTATGCATGCCTATGATTTGCCATTTCACACGATCACTTAACCTTCGTCTTGCCATAGCGGTTCACAATCAAGAGCTAATTCTCTCTGTACGAATAAACCATAGTCATGAACACAAAATTCCTAATCTTGTCGCCTAAATCTGTATGTAATGTTCTACACCTCAAACTGGACTTTTACATAACTGAACACGTGTGCTGTTTCCCGCCACGCACGGACATCAAGCGGCGTGAAGTCATGCATGCATGTGCATTTCGTACTTTGAATTATGTCAGCTAACGCGGGGACAAAAAGTATGGCAGCCTAGTTGTACCATCATGTTTCTACGTTCTATTGTTTTTGCTGGTGCTTAACTTTTGCACAGGTGTATATATTTAACTAATAACATTTGAACTGCATATCAATAAACAATAACTTAAAGCACTGTACTTGTTTGTTGTCTGATAAACCAACCAACCTACATTGACGACCTTGTATGATTAATATTTCCAAGGACCGCTACATTAGTAATTAGCAAAGACCACTGCATTCGTTTTTCTATTAAACCCTAACTTGACTTTGGACGAATTGAAAAATTACGAGTATCTGGGGCGAGTTTGCTCAAGGACGACTTGACCTACTTCGATATAATGCGCGCGTATGTTTTATATTGTAACTGGAATGACTAAATATAGTGGAATACATAGGTTAAGATCAGACAAAACAATAATTTATCAAAAATAATCTGTATAAATCAGATTAAACTGCGTAATTAGTGAAAATATATCAGCCAATAACCGGATATGTCTAACTCATAGGCAGTAACTATGTAACGTGATTGCTGATTGGTTGAAGCATAGATAATGCATTAGCGTGTATCCAATAAGGACGCTTGTATCGGGGAGCTTTGAGCTATACACTGTTTGTAAAAAATCAATATTTTAACGTATGCCTACATGTAGATCGACGCTGAGCTTTTTAGTTGAGAAATTGGGAACACCTAACGATCGAGTATTGTTAAACATTATAAACACTAATCCATCAGTCAATCAATCAGCCGCTATTGCTAAATAAAAAACGGATTATAGCGCGTATTGATACCGTTATTCAAACAGCAATACAAAGACACCGCCGCTAATCCGTCAAATGACCATTCAAATGTAAAAGATATCACAATATCTTCCATATATTCCTTCATCCATTTAGATATTTTGATAAGTAAATAGAAAAAATATTTTGCCTGTAAGTCGCTGCTGCTTTAGTCAAGTAGGCATGCACAAATTAATTTCAAAATATTCAGCAGATTAGTGATAACAACGTTGTGATCTGTCCAATGTTCTGAGCTGTGAAAGGGTTGAAACGCCGAGACACGTTTGTATACGCTTGATCAGTTGTATTGGATTTCTCAAGCGTGAGTTCCTCTAGAGGGAGGTTCCGCTGTTATCCAATCAAATACTGACACGTCACACTGACGTTTAGCACAACAGACAGAAACATGGTGGGTATTTTTGCAATTTGTAGGCCAAACAAGGCGATTAACATCGGGCTTGTAAACTCATTATTTATATTTAAAAAATTAGATCAAATGGAATACTAAGGATGATTTGGGGATTGTGTTTACAATTAAATGTGGTGGTTGAATCTGATTTATGGGCATTAACAACTTTGAGTTGTGCAAGAAAACCTACAACAAATCATAGTCTTAAACAACACAGTAAGTTCGTTTTTATTGAACATACAATACATTAGGTATATTTTTTAAAGTAAAAACATGCACAAATAAATATACACACATGATAATATAATCGATAATTAAGCACACGCAAAGTTACCAGTTTCTGTTACACTTTTTCACTGCGTCCTCGGGGACGCAGAGGGTTAATTTTTATGCGTCCATCTGCCATTTTTATGCGTATATACGTACGAAAGGACGCATACGGGCAACTCTGGGACTAGGCCTGGAGAAGAAACCTTTCAAAACCAACGATGATCTGAAATCCAAGATGGTCGCCAGCCATCAGTGGCCATTAAAAAATTTGGTCTATCGGATGATACCCTTCACTACCATTTATCAGGCTGCTTTGAAACTTGATAGGTTGATTGGAGTAGGCATGTGGAAGAAACTTATCAAAAGCAATGATGATCTGAAATCCAAGATGGCTAGGAACCACTGGCGAAGGTGATAAATCTACGACCATTTGTTCGATCATTTTCAATTTTGTAAGTCCATTGGAGTACATCTGTGGAAGAAGCCTATCGAAATTGATGGTGATTCACAATCCAGTTTGACAAATAATGATCTAATATTGAGTTATATATACTGAACGAAAAAAGTTTAGCAATTCTCATAAAAACACTAAATAAATATAATTTTGTAAAGAGAACAATTTCATTCAAAAATATTATTTAATTGGTGGGCCAATTTCCAATTTGTCACGCTAATGTAAGCATCGCGCCTCTAACACAGCATCATTCAGCGTAGGGGTTCAGGCAGAAAAATTTTCTAGAGGTGTCAATAGCGGGTGTGGCCTCCGCACACATTAGCGACTGCTGTACACCAGCGGCAAGTCATCCCGTTGCTTCATGGCGCTGATTTTCGGATAACCCTGGGCGGCGGCCCATGTTAGCAGGTGTACACTTTATTAATGTTTTCAGTTCACGTTGGTTACCTGTTTTGGAATGTGGTGTCATTTCACTTACGCGACGTGCAAATTTTGACCAGTGCGAGCAAACTACATTTTAACGTGCAGTAAGCGCACCGGCGTGAAAAGCCAGAAATGATTTTGATTTCATTACAGACAGCGAGACATTGTGTTGAAGAAAATTACCTGCAAATTTGATAACAATAGGGCACATAGTTTTAATACAGCAAGCAAAACTTTGAAATTGCTAAATTTTTTGGCTCAGTATATGTTGAGTACAGAGTTAGTTTGATCACTTACTGATTGTATTTTCCTTGACTTATCATCAGGGCAGGGTATTATGCACCGTTTGCGGAGCTCTTGTTTGCAAATTCATTCTGAACATCAACGCACTTCTTCCTTTCACAAGTTTTGGAACAAATTCACTTCGGTACAGTGACATAGGTCTTAATAATGAGGTTTTATTTTCAGATCTACATAAAGGTGATCGATGTCAACGACAATCCTCCAGAATTTGACCAAACTGATTACACATTCTCTCTTTACCGAGACTCTCCACTGGAACGCTTTACAAAAGTTCATGCATTTGATCGTGACGAAGGAATTAATCGGGACTTAACCTATGAGCTTATTGAAATTGATGGAGATCCAGGTATGTGTTTAGTTTCTCATATGTTTTTGTCACCATTGTTTTTTGCATAGATTTTGTTTGTACACTACCTCAACATTGTTGATGAAGGAGAAAGTTGCACAAAAATAGGTATCTTTTCGACGAACGTACGTCAATATCACTCAACAGCCTAGTTTTTAGCTCACCTGTCCTGAAAGACCAAGTGAGCTTATGCCATCATGGTGACCATCCGCCTGTTGTCTGGTGTCCATCAGCTTTTCCTTTAAACAACTTCTCAAGAACCACTGGGCGATTTCAATTATATTTGGCAGGGAACCTCCTTAGGGCATAGGGATCCAAGTTTGTTCAAACGAAGCCGATCGGCCAATTTGGCCTGATTTTAGGAAATGTCTTTAAAACTCTTCTCCGAAGCTACATGAGGGATCGATTCAAAACTCCTGAAACATCATCTAGGGTAAGAGTTGAACCAAGTTTGTTCAAGGGAACTTGATTGACTGAATAGTTTGGTGGCCATCTTGGAGGGCCTAGTCTTCCCAAAAACGAGTTCTCCAGAACCGATGAAGGGATTGGGGCCCCATTAAAGTTTTTTCAAGAGAAGTTGATACATAAACAACATGGTCGCGATTGACCAATCAAATGCAGTGTTTGGCGGCCATAAGTGATATTTTATTTGATGGATTTTGAAGACGAAATTGGTTTTATATAGGTTTTTAGGTATTCTGATTTAAAATTTGCAATTGTCCAAACTGTCGGATAAGTGGTTTGTCGTCCATCTTGGCTCTTTCCTACCAAAAACTCCCATACTAAAGCAATGGGAAATTTAAAATGTCTTCTTGAGAAGCAATCTGACGATTTCAAGCATATTCGACAAGAGGCATCCTTAGGGAGTAGGGATAGAAAATTATTCTAAGGAAGATGATCAGCCAATTTGGCCCGTGGTCATCTTGGAATATTGCTGACTTAGAAATGTCTTTAAAATCTCTGAAACTGCTTGGGGGATCGATGCAGACCTCATGAAATATGATCTAGGGCAAGAGCTAAACAAAATTTGTTTTTGTGAACTTAATTTGCCAAATGGTTTGGCGGCCATCTTGGATGACCTAGTTTTCACGAAAACAACTCCAGAACCACTGAACGGATTGAGCCAAAATTTGGCTGGTATGATTATGGCCGAAACGCCATTAAAATTTGTCCATGGAAAGTTGATATGTGAAAAAAAACATGTCCACCATGAATCAATCAAAATATAATGTTTTTGGCGGACATCTTGTATTTTCTGCAAATTTCTGAGAAAAACATAAAAACACTTAATTATTAACCACCGGGCCAATTTTAATAAAACTTGACTAAACTTTCTTTACAGAAATTTGATTGGTAAATTTTTAGTGGTGATCTTATTTTGTTCAGTTGTGCCAGTCGCCAATAATTCCAGATGAGCGACATGGGTCCCTTGGGCCCCTAGTTCATTAGACTAATCAGTTCTTCCATTGTTTACTGATATAAGAGAATTTGAATAATTGATTTATAGCTTTGATTTATTGACTGGATAACAATTATGAATGAACTTCAATTTAAGGTGGTTGAAGTCTGGTTTTAGCCTTAACCTGGTAACAAATCGATTCTTAAACATGGTAATAAGATATTTATTTATTATGAGGTTTAAACTGTAGACCACTACCAACTAAACCAGGTATAAATCACATTTAAATAGGACTACATCAACACTTTGTGCATGAGATGGGGTACCACACATTCTTTATGATTACGATTGAGAGATGTTACTGCTTAATATTCACCAGTTTCTCAGCGTAGCCAGCCTATTTCCGTGACTTCTGATATATGGGCATTTCAATGATCATGCTTTAACCAAGATGAGATATCTGTAATTATTATTATTATTATTATTATTAGGTAATCCTTACCTTGAAATTGACCTGAAGAATGGCGACATTAGCCTCCGCCGAGAATTGGATGACTTAGAAGGTGGCATCTACAGATATGAGGTGACTGCTCGAGATGATGGAGTGCCTTCGCTTAGTTCCACTGTCCCAATTATATTAGAGTACCTGAGATTTGATACAAATGACTCGAGCCCAAGATTCACTTTTCCGGGCACGGGAGACAATACTGCTGAGTTGCGTGAGGTAATTCAATTTTATAATCAAAAGAAGTTGTTTATATCTGTTTAATGGTAAGATTTAGTCATTCGAATGACTGGCTATGTTATTGAGCCAGGCTTATCAGTGATAGATTTAAACAAATATTCTCTTGATCTGCTAATTAACATTTATCACCAGCACTGCAGAAGCTGTTTTTGACTGACATGACCAGTAAAGTGTCACGCTATTTAACTCTTTCACCCTCAAATTTGTTCAAGAATATGTGAATTCTTTCATAGAAAATGTCCATTTTCAGACCAAGAGAAGACTATTTTTGAAGATTTACTGCTGGAATGACTGGCTCAGTTATCGAGCCAGTCATTCCTGTGGTAAATTAAAAAAAAATAGCCCTCTTGGTCTGAAAATGGCCACTTCTCAAGACCACTGCAGATGTCCTTTTTTGGACGGCTTGACCTTCATAGGATTGCGTTTGCACAGGAAGGGTTAACAAATCAATAGGAGAACTGAGGAATGCCTATTTTAAGGCCAAGAGAAGACTATTTTTAAAAATTTACAATTGGAATAACTGGCCAGAAATAATGTCTTCTCTTGGCCTGCAAATGGACACTGATTAAGCGAAAATTTAGATTGTCTTTACCATTAACCCTGTAATCGTCAAGCCGGTCAAAAATCCCGGATTAAAAATACTTTCCTAACTTCCAGTGGGAAATTTACAATATCAGTCATCTCTATGTTGGCATATGGTCATTGACTGAGCTAAAATTTAAATTTTCTTGAGAAATCTTAACAAATTAAAGGGTTAAATGATAAAAGTAGCATTTTGAGCGCTTTCAGACGCTGTTGACACATAAGGGGTTAATATATATATATACTACAGTCAAGTCTGTTTGTCTTTTGTCAAAGATGGTGGTTCTTTAAGAACTCGCCTGTCTTAACGAATCCCAATCCTGTGTCTCGGGCAGAGTCATTAGAACATGACTCATATTAACTATTTAACACGCTAGACGAAGTCGGACAAAAATGGTTTGTGTAGTGGTCTTGAGGAATGTTCATAAATTTGCAGATCAAGGGAGGCATATTTTTGGAAATTTATCACTGGAATGACTGGCTCAATAACTGAGACAGTCATTCAAGTGATAAGTTTTCAAAAATATTCTTGATTTGCAAATGGACCTTTTCTGTGAGAAAAATGAAATTTTCGTGAACAAATTTGGGGGTTAGACATGTTAAATGGTTAAGGAAGCACCTTTCTACTTGGAATAATACTTACCAGATGTACTATTATGATAATGTCTACTATCTAGACTAGCTCAAAATAAACTATTAAAACTCTGCTCTCCATGGTCCTGCCCATACTGAGTCCGGGAATTACCATAGCCTCCAGGTACCGAGTTAATTCCCATCTACAGTCAGATTTGTCTATTTTGCTCTGCAAAATAGTCACATGTTTTAAAATGGTAGCCATTGTTGGAGTCGCTCCATTACCCGTTAAGTTTTTAATCTTATCCGGGTACTCGGTTTATTTCTTTTGTGACTCGATTCCTTCTAAGATGGATGCGCCCGTAGCCCATGATTAGCAGGTTTTTTGTCTCGCCTGCGAAGCAGGATCGAGACACATGTAGGTATCACTTGTCCGGCGGCGGCGGGGTACATTTTTAAGTTAGGTTTATATCTCAGCAATGCCTGATCCAATTGGAACCAAACTTGGGTGCATGGTAATATACATCGAAAGGAAGCAGCCCGCCGATAAAAAGGTCATGAGGTCAAGATTACAGGGGTCAAAGGTTAGAGTATAATCTTTGTTAATATTTAACGTTACGTTTTTGCATTAAACAAAAGTTATTGCCTTATATCTAAGCAATGTGTGATCAAATTGGAACCAAACTTGGGTACATGGTGATATACATTGAATGGAAGCAGCCCACCGATAAAGTGGTCATGACATCAAGGTTATGGGGTCAAAGGTTACAGTATAATCTTTGTTAATATTTTACGTTCAGTTTTTGCGTTAAACAAAAGTTATTGTCTTATATCTTAGCAATGCCTGATCCAATTGGAACCAAATTTGGATACATGGAGTTATACATCGAAAGGAAGCAGTACACTGATGCAGGCATCATGCGTTCAAGGTTATGGGGTCAAAGGTCACGGTATAATCTTTGTTAATATTTTATGTTATGTTATTGCGTTAAACTAAAGTTATTGTCTTATATCTCAACAATGCCTGATCCGATTGTAACCAAACTTGGGTAGATGGAGATATACATCGAAAGAAAGCAGCATGCTTATGCAGGCATCACGAGGTCAAGTTTATGGTGTCAAAGTTCACAGTATAATCTTTGTTAATATTTTATGTTAGGTTTTTGCGTTAAACAAAAGTTATTGCCTTATATCTCAACAATGCCTGATCCAATTGGAACCAAACTTGGGTACATGGAGATATACATCGAAAGAAAGCAGCACGCTTATGCAGGCATCACGAGGTCAAGTTTATGGTGTCAAAGTTCACAGTATAATCTTTGTTAATATTTTATGTTAAGTTTTTACGTTAAACAAAAGTTATTGCCTTATATCTCAACAATGCCTGATCCAATTGGAACCAAGCTTGGGTACATGGAGATATACATCAAAAGGAAGCAGCATGCTTATGCAGGCATCACGAGGTCAAGTTTATGGTGTCAAAGTTCACAGTATAATCTTTGTTAATATTTTATGTTAAACAAAAGTCATTACCTTATATCTCAACAATGCCTGATCCAATTGGAACCAAACTTGGGTACATGGAGATATACATCAAAAGGAAGCAGCATGCTTATGCAGGCATCACGAGGTCAAGTTTATGGTGTCAAAGTTCACAGTATAATCTTTATTAATATTTTATGTTAAGTTTTTACGTTAAACAAAAGTTATTACCTTATATCTCAACAATGCCTGATCCAATTGGAACCAAACTTGGGTACATAGTGATTTACATTTAACGGAAACAGCATGCTGATGCAGACATCATGAGGGCTAGGTTATGGGGGGTCAAAGGTCACGGTATAATCTTTGTTAATATTTTACGTTAAGTTTTTGCATTAAACAAAAGTTATTGCCTTATATCTCAGCAATGCCTGATCCAATTGGAACCAAAAGGATACATGGTGATATACATCAAAAGGAAGCAGCATGCTGATGCAGACATCATGCGGTCAAGGTTATGGGCGTAAAAGGTCACGGTATAATCTTTGTTAATATTTTACGTACGTTTTTGCATTAATCAAAAGTTATTGCCTTATATCTCAGCAATGCCTGATCCAATTGGAACCAAACTTGGATACATGGTTACCTATAATGATAGGAAGCAGCATGATGATGTTGGGGTCACAAGGTCAAAGGTCACTATGACCTTGATACTGAACTCTCAACATTAAGTTTTTGCGTTTAGCAAAACTTCTCGGTTATATATTTCGGGATTGGTTAAGCCTATTGTAACTGAATTTGGATACATGGTTACCTATAATGTTAGGGTGCAGCTTGATGATGTTGGCGTCACACGGTCAAAGTCATTGTGACCTTGATATAGAACTGCTTTTTCA
The DNA here is from genome assembly GCA_034401795.1 of Chaetoderma sp. LZ-2023a. Lineage (NCBI taxonomy): Eukaryota > Metazoa > Mollusca > Caudofoveata > Chaetodermatida > Chaetodermatidae > Chaetoderma > Chaetoderma sp. LZ-2023a. The sequence continues at coordinate 138,353,536 of CM067372.1, forward strand.
ACATTATGTTTTTGCGTTTAGCAAAACCTTTCAGCTTATATTTCAGGATTGGTTAAGCCTATTGCAACTAAACTTGGATACATGGTTACCTATAATGATAGGAAGCAGCATAATAACATTGAGGGCAGACGGTTAAAGGTAAAGGTAACTGTGACAAACAGGAGACAGGCGAGACATTTAATTCCGCGGAATTCTTGTTTTGGTTTGGCGTGTCTATGCACTCACTTTTAAGCCGGTTATTAGCTTTCGCTTCTTTGTCGCGGGTGTGTAGCGATAGAAAGGACGCATAGAGAAATTGAAATCCATTCTCTAAAATGGTTAAAACTCATAGAACCTACCACGAAATATGAACACAATTTCCATACACATGCTGACCTCCGTACCACTATGTTTTATGTAAATATCATCGTGGAAGTGAAATTATTAATGGGACAGCCTAAATATCGCGTATCTTCAATAAAGATCGTTTATTACATTAAAATCAATGCTACATTGTACATTTGACATAAAATGTCGCCTTGAAAATATGGAAATCATGTGATATTAGGAATGCGGTCAGATCAGCAGTACTGTTTACTAGAATTCTTCTAATATCTGCCATTCTGTATTTTCATTGGCTTGTACGGGATAGTTTATCCAATCAGAATGAGGGAGATAATATTTCTCTTCAGTAAAAATTAATAATAGAACAGTGTTTACTGTCGTATTGCGCATGAATTTTGTAATGCTGACCAACATTAAATGATCCAAAATGGAATCAGAATTAAAATGAGATAAAGCTCTTCTTACGTTGGGGAGCCGCTGACTCTTTTGCAATTAGAGGCGGCGTGTTCTCAAACGGGTACAGATCAGACCTAAAGTACAATAGTTAGTTCCTATCGCGCAATGAATAATATATGGTATTCAGAGTTCCGAGTCAAGAATATTTTATCCGAGTACTCGCTCTAATTAAAAACAATCTTGCCTTTGGAGGCGAATCACATGATTTATATCTTATGGACGCCATTTTATGTCAAATTCAGGATTAATTTTGATGTAATAAATGATATTTATTAATGGAGACGCAACATTTAGGCGCTCCAATTTAATAATTTCACTTCCGCAATGATGTATTGAGGTATACATTAGACAGTCGTAAGGTGGTGAGAATTTGTACAATTGAATTTCTGTGGTATCATTTATTTCTTTTATGAAAGTTGACAAGAACAATGTGTTCAAAGACTGTACTCGCATATAGGACGCACCCCTTTCCTAAAACATGTAATATGAAAAAAACAACTGTGTCCTTTAGTCGAATTTTAATCGTAGTTAATCTCCAAATTAATCGAAGAGAAAGTTAAGGTTTTTAAAGTAATTTAATGTTTGCAATCAAGTTATTGTGCACCTTGCTGCAACGGCTTCATGAAGCGGAAGTTTGCAGGACATCACTGTGTTGGCTGTGCGAAATGTAAAGTTGGGTCTCCTTGCTACGTGTGTGTTAAGTGGTCGTCGGAGTTAGTGGGCGAGTTTGATCGAGATAGACGTGTGCGCGCTGAGAGGATCGCGAGGGACAAAGACGGCCAAGGTGGATCAGGCATCCATCCGTCAAGGGATTAGAGGAGCGTCTGAATGAGGGAATGGAATCGACCTTAGGTGTCTGGGCGGTCCAGTTTAAGGCAATGGTCGAGTCGGTTCAGTCTTCGGTCCCGACGATGCAGTCTGGTGCAGGACAACCAATTGGTGGTCTGGCCAGATCTGTGGAGTCAGATTACGGATTCCGGGTTTTCCCGCGGGTCCCCCCGGGATTTGTACGGGTCTGCGAGCTGGCTGATGCCGACATTCCCTCGGGCATTTTCTATCCGGGTTTTGCTCAATCCGGAGTGCCGTCCGAGCCATCTTTTGCGGTTCCCATCGGCATAGCGGATGCGGATATGCCGGCTCGTCTCGGAGTCACATGCCCGGCTCCCATACAGGAGCCGATGGATTGCGGGGATTCCGTGTCTGGAGCCGCGAGTAGTCGAGTTACGGACCCGCTTCATTCTGGAAGTCTGGTTCGTAGCTCTCAGCATGGATCATCGGTGGCCTCATCCAGGGGTGAGGAGAACGAACATGGAAGTCCTTTAATGGACGGGTTCGTTCTGTAGTGAAGCTGAATAGGTGCCGGTCCTTGGCTGGATGTCTACCCGTCTCGGGTTGACATCTGACCAGGAATCTCAGCGCGATCCGGCAATGGAACGGATGTCAGAGCATGCGGCTAGAGCTCTGTCAAGTGGCTCTTCAGTCATGCCTACCCTTCCGCTCGATACTCAGTCTTCTGATATGTCGGAAGTCGCGTCGTACTATTTGGTTCAGCCGGAGTTTATGCTTCTGGAGGCTCCTAAGGGGATAAGGAGGTTTCATTTTCCGGAGCAGGCCTATCATCAGTATGCCCGTGTTCCTCGTCTTTCAGTCGGGGAACATGAAGCACTGAACAGGCCGTTGGCTGGGAAATCCAAGGGTCGTTCTCGACCATTGGTTTTACAGACTAACAAAGATGCCTTGAATGAGCTCAGGCTTATTGAAGATGCTGCGGGGGCGGTTATGACTGCTCTCACATGGTTGTACCGCCCTGCAGGGGATGCTGACCTGCGCGGCGGAAGGTGGGGAAGTGCCAGAGGCTGCTCCAGGAGTTGTCGGGACACCATGCACTTGTCCCAGGATTGCCTGACTAGGGTGATCAACAGATAATTGGCGGAACGGAGGAGAATGGTTCTCGATTGCGTATAACCAGGACCAGTGATGAGGGCTACGTTATCTTCTGCGCCCTTCATTGGTCTGGGTGTGTTCTCGGCTCTGCACGACTAGCTCTCTCCAAGGTTGCGTCCATGGTTGCAAAACAGGAAGTAGTCAGCAAGTCGTGGAAGGCCACCAAAAGGACTCGGTCGCAACAGTCCTACAAGCAGCATCGACAGGAGCAGCAGAGACAGCGCCAGAGATCGCCCTTCCGTCCGTCTGGCCATGATGCCTATCGGGCATCCGGTTCTCAGGGGCCTGGCCATTCATCATCATACAAGTCCTCTAATAAGAGGCCGTATGAGGATGACAGAAAGGGTGGCGGCTCGGGATGTGCCGACTACCGTAAGGATAGCCGGGGTGGTGGTTCCGGGCTGCCATATTCCAAGAAGCCATGTGGTGGCCATGGGGGACGGTCCTGACGCGCTTCCGGCGAGAGCGGTGACGCCAGGAATGCAGGGAGTCGAGAATCTTCAACAAAACGAATTAAGGTCTTGTCACGCAACATCGACCGCGAGCTGTGTGCAGATTCCTACCGTCAGAGGCAGACTTCAGCTGTTCTCAAACCAATGGCAATAGGTCGTGCAAGATTGTTTGGTCTGTCATTGGCTAAGAAACAGCTATGAACCGGACTGGCTCATCCGTCAATCGTTAGTGCCGTTAACTTCGACTCCTGTATGGACTCCCGTTCCAAGGGAATCCGATCGTCTAAAGGTCAGTCGCTCAGAAATCAAACATCTTCAGTGGAAGAATACGATTCATTTAGCCCGTGATCAGTCATCCCTGGGCATCTATTCGATAATTTTCCTCGTTCCGAAACGCATCAGAGGTTGGAGACCGTTTCTCAACTTCAAGCCGCTGATCAAATCCATTCTTTCAACAAAATTTCAGATGGAGACTAGCAGCGGTGATGACAGGGCTGAGAAAAGGCATGTGGGCGGTATTGATAGATCTGTAGGATGCATATTTTCATATTTCCAATGTCAATTTCTTTTCAGAAATACCTTCGCTTTGCGTTCCAAGACAATGTCTGGGAGTTCAATGCATTACCATTCGGTCTGACCACGGCCCGAGAGTCTTCACCAAAGTGGTTCTCGCCATGACTTCTCTTATCTTCGCAGGAGAAACATAGCTGTTCACACCTACATAAACGACTGGCTCCTGAAGGCGGGGAATCCAGTCACTCTGCGCAACAATCTTTAGGTAGTCCTGGCCTTAATAAAGGATATAGGATCGATTGTGTGAATCTAGAGAAATCAGAATTGACTCCATCCCAGGAGTTTGTGTATCTGGGAATTCTTTTCAGTCTCAGGGATGGTGTGGCTTTTCCAGCGGAGAGCAGAGTCGAGCGTTTGCTTACAGTTCTGGGGTCAATTTCTCTAGGAGCCTATCTGATGGCGCGCCAATTTCTCAGAATACTGGGTTTGCTAGTATCCCTGGAGAAGCTTGTGCCTTATACGGCACACAGGCGCGGACCGAATCAGATGTATTTGATGCCATTCATGTCTCAGTGAACGGATCCGTTATCTCCGAGGATTCCAGTAAAAGAACCATTGATATTCCATCTTCAGTGGTTGTTATCAGACCCGAATCTGCTGCGAGGTGTTCCTCTACAACCTCCTCAACCACAGATGTCCATTTTCACGGATCCATCGACGACGGGTTGGGGAGCAGTATTTGACGATCTGTCAGTGTCCGGGGAATGGGATCGGACCAATGCACAGAAACATAAATGTTCTTGAATTATTAGCGGTGGCATTAGCACTTCGAAAATTTGAGAGCTTGATCCGAGACAAGATTGTCCTGATAAGGACAGACAACTCCACAGTGGTGTCCTGTTTGAACCGCCAGGTCGGGACGAGATGATGATATGGAGCCCTCTGCTGTGGTGCTAAGAGAGGAATGTTATTCTTCAGGCAGCACACATTGAACATTGTAGCGGATGCTCTCAGTCGAAGGACGGTTTGTCGTTTGACATAATGGCAGCTCAACCAATCAGTATCGGAGGTTATATTCAAACATTGGGGCAAGACAAATGTGGATCTATTTGCGATGAAAGGAAATGCAAAGTTGGTCGCATACGTGTCACCGATCCCGGACCCACTAACTGTAGCAGTAGATGCACTGGCGATAAGTTGGAAGGGAATATACACTTACACGTATCCTTCAACAATTCTCAGTCAGTGTCAGGGGAATAGGATCGGACCAATGTGCAGAAACATATCAATGTTCTTGAATTATTAGCGGTGACATTGGCACTTCGAAATTTCGAGGGCTTAATCGAGACAAGATTGTCCTAGTCAGGCCAGACACCTCAACAGTGGTGTCTTATTTGAACCGCCAGGGCGGGACAAGATCACCAGAGTTGTGTATGATGATTTGGGACCTTCTGCTATGGTGCCAAGAGAGGAATATTATTCTTCGGGCAGCACACATTCCAGGAAGATTGAACATCCTAGCAGATGCTCTCAGTCGAAGGACGGTTTGTCGTCCGACGGAATGGCAGCTCAACCAGTCGGTAGCGGGGGTTCTATTCAAACATTGGGGCAAGCAAAATGTGGATCTATTTGCGATGAAACAAAATGCAAAGATGGTCACATACGTGTCACCGATCCCGGACCCGCTAGCCTTAGCAGTAGACGCACTGGCGATAAGTTGGAAGGGAATGTACGCGTATGCGTATCCTCCAATGATTCTCATCCCAAAAGTTCTGGCAAAGATAAGAGAGGGCATATGCCAAGTACTACTGATCGCTCCTTATTGGCCAGGCTGATCATGGTTTATGGATCTGCTGGACCTTCTGGTCTGCAATCCAATCCCTCTTCCGGACAGAAGGATCTAATCACTCAGAACAGAGGTCTGTATCTCCACGACAGACCGGAGATGTTCCAATTGACTGCATGGATGTAGTCAAGCAGTGCGCATTTGAGAGTGGCTTTTCTAAGCAAGCAGCAAAGTTTGTCGCTTCAGCCAGAAGGGGGTCAACCACCAGAACATATAATTATAGAATCAACAAATTTGCAGAGTGGTGTAAGGGAAGAGATATTAATCCCTTTTTCTGTATCTGTTCAACATGTAGCAGATTTTATCTGCCGTTTATACGTGGTTGACTAACTTGTACCTTCAACCCTAGCAGCATATACATGTAAGTCTGCATTAGCTTCAGTCGTTCCCAGTCTGGCCTTAGTAGAAGTGGAGAATGACACTTTAAATGAAGTCATTAAAGGAATGAGCAATCTACGACCTAGACAGCCAATTTCTATCCCAGCATGGAATCTATCTCTAGTTCTACAGGTTTTTCGTGCATGCTCCCTTTGAACCAATTAGATCTATAGATATTAAACTGTTGACTATCAAGTCAGTTTTCTTGGTTGCAGCAGCATCGGCGAGGAGAAGCGAAATTTATGCACTTTCTGCCGAACAAGACCGTTTTGTCTTTATGGGTGAAGGTTTAGGAGTATTACTACGTCTTTGTTTCCTGGCAAAGAATCAGTCACTTAAATATCCAGGACAGCCAATCAATTTGCCACGTTTAGTTAACTATGACCCAAGCTCTTCTGCTTGGTGTCCTGCCAGATGTCTGAAGATGTATAAGAAATGTACTGAGGAGTGGAGAGATGACCCGAAATCCCTGTGGTTATGTCTCAAAGCTCCTCATCTTCGCGCCTCAAAAAACTAGTTCTCGTTGGATAGTCGATGCTATTCAGATGTCACATAAAATTGCAACAGGAAAGCAGATTGATTGTGAGAATGTCCATCAAGTCCGAGCACTAGCGGGATCATCAGCCCTTTATAAGGGTGTCTCATTAGAGGAGGTGATGTCTAGCACAGTGGCATGCCGAGTCGTCATTTACTGATTTCTACCTTCGCGATGTCTCCAGCACACTTAATCCGGTAGCCGTCGCCAATTTGTCGAATCTTAGTTAAGCCACATCCGACCACTCTTAACACATACGTTGTAAAGTTTTTCCACAGGCACTGACACCGGTGATGCATATGGACTGTGAACGACCATGGATTGGGCGAAGCTCCTGCGATGATCAAGAAAGACGACCAAGTATTCAGAAAGGTGAGTGTTTCCTAGTTTAAGTGACTAATAATATTATTGTTTCACTTACAGTCGAATTCCCAGACTGATTAAGTGGAAATGTCTGGTTCGAGAGTATTCCTATTCATTGCAACAGACAATGGACGCATTCAAATTTGAAAATCTAATCAAATCACTGATAGTTTTTTCATAATTAGAAGTTGTAGTAGCTTCTTTGCACTCTCCTGGACTGCTCTCGCCGAGATGTGGGGCTGACACTGGTCTGGTGGGTATTGCCTCCCTTTTAACAGCCCTTAGGAATTTGTGCGGACAAATGAGATGGGGGGGAGGGGGTTTGTGTGTGAGCGCAGTCTAGACCATGGATGTTTAGCACTATGAGTCTGATGGCGGGACCCAAGCTGGGCTTCTCAGTCTCTTCACAACCTTCTCTGTTGGATGGTAGATGAGAGTTGTTTCGAGCCTCATCTCCTCCCACCGGAGTTTCTTGGCTGTCAAAATCTGGAGTTTATCATAATAGTACATCTAGTAAGTATTATTCGAAGTAGAAAAAAAGCATCCGCTTTTGGTTCTACGATAATTGTTAATGCTTATCAGATGTACTATGCCTCCCCCTCCCCCCCCCCCCCCCCCCCCCCCCTGAGCCGCCCAGCTGAGCTGCTTTCGCTGTTTGGCAAGACAAATGTAAGACAAATCGGACTGTAGTTGGAATTGAATCGGTACGTGGAGGCTATGGTAATTCCCGGACTCATTATGGGCAGGACCATGGAGATTGCGGAGTTTTAATCGTTTATTTTGAGCTAGACTAGATAATAGACATTATCATAATAGTACATCTGGTAAGTATTAACAATTCTCGTAGAAACAAAACCGGATGCTTTTTTTATTCTATCGTGGCTAAAGCTTACAGATCCATTGTTGTCACTCATGATAGGATGTCCTTATCTTATTTTGTTTTGTTTCACAGAATTCCGTTGGAATCACAAATATAACTGTGCAAGCTACAAGTCCAATCAATGTACAGATTGAGTATGGCTTTATAGAGACCAGCAACATAGACTATCAAAGTTTTGACATTGACTCCAGGTCAGGTGATATAACTGTGAAGGCTGGTGCGATACTTGACCGTGAGAGCAAGCCAGAGTATGAGGTGAGATTTAGGCAAGAAAACACAGTTGATCACCATAGAGATATCACCAATAAGAAGTAGAAGAATCTATTTAAACTGATCAGTTGTGTAATAGCTAATCATCCCTTCCCTTTCCCTTCTACCACCCCTCCCTCCTTCTTCATCTCCCTAATGGCACCATCCATTTTTGCCACACACACACACACACACACACACACACCCAAATGGTATCATTTCCCCACCCCCAAGAGAGCCAATCATTCCAGAGGTCATAGTCTTCTCCTGGTCTGTAAATGCACATTAAGACCACTGCATAAGCTGGTTTTGGCTGGCTTGAACGTTAAATGATTAATGCACCATTGTCTTTTGACTCCAGTGGTTATTATTTAACACTCAGGTTGGCTAAAAACGCCTGCTAAAGTAGTCTTGGAAAATGTCCATTTGCCGAGAGATTATTTTTCAAAATTTTACCCATGGAATGACGGGAACAACAACTGAGCCAGTGATTCCAGTGTTAAATCTTTTTACAAATAGTCATCTTTGTCTACAAATGAACATTTTCTATGAGAAAATAAAAATTTTCTAGAACAAATTTGATAGTTAACTGGTTAAGACATCACCTGCCTATAGTGACTGATTGTTTGTGTTCCATCAGGTGGTCTTATTAGACAGGTTTTACCGCACAGTATGACTCGGAAATAATTTATCGTGCTTCGAAAAACAGTATAATTTTGAACACGATGTAAGAAATGTTCTGTTGAATATTTTTGAATTTAATTTGATTGGAAGCCATTGCTATCTTAGACAGCAATGGCTTCCAATCAAATTAAGTCCAAAATATACAACAGTATGTTTTATTTTGTTTTGTAAACATGCTGTTATTTCTGAACTGTACTGGTCATGTTGTTTATATTATGTAAAATATTGTGAATTAATGTCCTTGTTTGTTGTTATTGCTGACAGCTGCTGGTGTATGCGCAGTATGAAGGTGGGCTTTCTCTTAGATCAGCACTCCTTATCATCAGACTGTTAGATGAAAATGACAATGATGCACTTCTTGGTGTTGGCACCTGTAGTCGTACTGTAAGTTGAACAATGGACCCGAGGTACACCAACCCGTTTCACTTTGCTTAAGATAATAGTCATTGTATAAGATTTAGCTTTGGATGGAATTGATATGATCAAATACATAGTGAGGAGCTGTGTTTTTATGTACCACATCTCAATAAGTGTAGCAGACAAATTACAGCATTTTTAGCTGACCTGATCTGAGAGGCCAAGTGACCTTATGGCCTGACGACCGTACATCGTCTGACAACTTTTGCTTTTAACACTGCTTCCTGTAACGGCCCAGGCCGCCCTGCTCACTCCAGACTGTAACTGCCCAGGCCGCCCTGCTCACTCCAGACTGTAACGGCCCAGGCCGCCCCACACATTACCAATGGTAATGATAGCAAACATTTTCTTGGAATAGTGCTCTCCCTTTAGCTGCTAGCCGTGTGTGTTATGCAGGTGTATTTGTGTGGTGAAATACGGTACCAGTATATATGTTGTTTAAAGAAGATTGGCAGCTTGCCCACCCGCCAGATGCAGTAATATCACAAAAAACCTGTCACAAGGCATATGGAGATTTAATTTATAATCACAGCATTGTCAGATCTCGAAAAAGACTTCATCTTCAGAACCGCTGAAGCGATCAGGTCGAAATTTGGGAGATATGCTTAGAGACTAAGGGCCATTAAAGTTTGTTCAAGGGAAGTTGATCCGTAAAAAGACATGACTGCCGTTGGCCAATCAGAATGTAGCGTCTTGGCAGCCTCATTGGATTTTTTTATTTGATGGATTTTACATTTTTCGAAACTGTCAGATCAGTTGGCGGTTTGGTGGCCATCTTGGATCATTTTCCCGCCTAAAGCAATGGGAAATTTCAAATGTCTTCTCGATAACGACTGGGCTGGTTTCAATTATATTGGGCAGGAACAATCCTTATGGCAGTGATTCAAATTTGTTCAAACGAACATGATCAGCCAATTTGGCCACTGGCCATCTTGGATTTTGGCTGATTTTTAAAAATCTCCGAAACATCTTGGGGCATTGATTCAAAATTCATGAAATATAATCTAAAAGAAGAGCTGAACCAAGTTTGTTCAAGGGAATTTGATTGGCCATACAGTTCGGCGGACATCATGGATGACCTAGTTTTCACGAAAAGGACTTCTCCAGAACCAAAAAACTTATCGGGCCGAAATTTGGCAGATATAATTAGGAACTAAGGGCCATTAAACTTTGTTCAAGGGAAGTTGACATGTAAAAAAACATGGCCACCATGGGGAATCAAAATGTAGTGTATTTGGCAGGCATATTGGATCTTTTTATTTTATGAATTTTTAGGCCGAAATTGGATTTATAGATTTTTTCTGTATTTTGATTTCAAATTTTCCACTCGAAACTGTCAGATAAACGGTTTGGTTGCCATCTTGGATCATTTTCCTGCCAAAGACTCCCATACTAAAGCAATGGGAAATTTAAAATGTCTCCTCGAGAACCGATTTCAAGTATATGTGGCAGGAATCATCCTTAAGGCATAGGGATCCAGGTTTATTCAAAGGAAGTCGAGTGGCCAGTTTGGCCGGTGGCCATCTTGGATTTCGGCCTATTTTTAGAAACATCTTTAAAAATCTGAAACCATTTCAGTGATCGATTCAAAATTCATGAAATATGATCTAGCGCAAGAGCTGAACCAAGTTTCTTCAAGGGAACTTGATTGGCCGAATCATTCGGCGGCCATCTTGGATGACCTAGTTTTCGCGAAAACAACTTCTTCCCCTGAACCAAAAAAAAGAATTGGGCCCAAATTTGGGAGATATCATTAGGGCCTAAGGCCCATTAAAGTTTGTTCAAGGGAATTTGATGGGTAAATAAACATGGCTGCCCTGGACCAATCAAAATGTAGCTCCTTTGGCTGCCATTTTGGATTTTTTTTATTTGATGGACTTTCAAGCCTAAATTCTTTTTATAAAGGTTTTTGAGTAGGCTTATTTCAAATTTAACACTCGTAACTGTCGGATAAACGGTTTGTCAGTCATCTCGGATCGTTTGCCCGCCAAAAGCTCCAATACTAAAGCAATGAAAAATTTTAAATGTCTTCTCGAGAACCACTGGACCGATTTCAAGTATATTTAGCAGAAAGCAGTCTTAGGGCATAGAGATCCATGTTTGTTCAAAGGAAGCTGATCGACCAATTTGGCCAGCGGCCATCTTGGATTGTGTCCAATCTTTATAAACATCTAAAAATCTCCAAAACTGTTTTGGAGACTGATTTCAAACTCATGAAATATCAGTTTGGGTAAGAGCGGAACCAAGTTTGTTCAAGGGAACTTGATTGGCTGAATGGTTCAGCGTCCATCTTGGATGACCTAGTTTTCTCGAAAACGACTTCTCCAGAAACACTGGACGGGTTGCGACAACATTTGGGAAATATGATTATGGACTAAATTCCATGGAGATATGTCAAAACAACATGTCTGTCATAGATCAACCAAAATTTAGCTTTTTTGGTGGACATCTGGTATTTTCTGCAAATTTCTGAGAAAATCATAAAAAGACAACTTATTAACCACTGGGCCAATTTGAGTAAAACTTGACTAAACCTTCTAAACAGAAATCTGATTGGTAAATTTTTCCAATGGTCGCATCTCATTTTGTTTGTTTGTGCTAGTGACCAACAAGTGCAGGTGAGCGATACAGGCCCCTTGGGCCTCTTGTTTTGAGACTATATGGCATTCACGTCATCCAAGTTCTTCATTTCTTTTGGGCACATGTTTTAAAATATAATTGAATTACTTAAATTTTGGATTGGTAAATTTCAGGCGAACAATCGTGTTTAGGAGAATGTTGATGTTCTTATGTTTACTTATCCAATGCATCTGATATCAAGGTCATTATCTGTTTTTGAGCAAGAATAGTTTCTAGTCCCAAAAGCAGACATCCATGATAGATATATTTAGCTGTGCTTTCTGAAATCTCACCAACTTATCAAATTGATTCTTCAATTTTATCATGTTCTTGCTTCTAGGCATAGCCAGGGAAGCAGTCATAAATTCTGATTTTCTGTTTAATATTTTATGTATTTCAGTTCACTGATAATATTCCTGTGGAAATAACGCACGCAGAAAACACACTGTGTAACGATGTACTCATCACTGTTGATGCATGTGATCAGGACGTCTATCCAAACAATATAATAGACTATCAAATGAATAAGGATGTCCGTGCAGACTGTAAGTTAGCACATAGGGTGCGACTATTGAGGGGTCCATTCCTAGTTATGCCACGCCCATTTCTAGCCAAGATCTACACACTTGTTTTATGCATGTTGGAATCGATTTAAAACTTTGCTACCTAAATTCCCAGAATCAAAATTTTAAGATTACAATACTATACCTATTAAGCTATTGAATATTTTAAAATATTTCGAAATATTCAAGAATGGCTATTAAATTGTAGATTTTTCAAAGACATACAATTCGTACATTGACTGACAGTCTTCAATTTTCGTGACGGAGCGGTGTCATTTTGATTGTGACAGATTGTATCCCACTATTGTTGCTGAAACTTGTTATCATATGCTTTCTATTATACTTGCTCTTATCAGAATAATTACTCTTCAATGTATATCTATTGGAGGAAGATGTTGTCTTACACAATAGTGTGAGAGCATATTCGATTGGAAAGGTGACTAGTAGAACTGGTTGTTAACTGTTTGAGGGGCAATAGGAATGCAACACAAAAATGCATAATGTCATGCAGTCTTGAGTTGTATTCTCATTGCCCCTCAACCAGTTAATTGAAAATTAACTCTATGGTCAGGTTCCTAATGGAATATGCGCTTTGTCTTCCATCAGATGTGTCATACAGAATCCTGCACAATGCACAACCACCTGTAGGCACAGGACTTAGCCTTAGTTTATAGGCACATGAAATAACCTTGTTTTATAGGCACATGAGTTAACATATTTTTGTAGGCAAATGAATTAGCTGTGCTGTTTTTTGACATTGGTTAGCCTTTTCCATATGCTCTATGGTTAACAATATATTGTAGAGACATGGATTAAATTAATTTGTCAGCATAATCTCATGAGAATTTCTGCTAAATTCACCTTTCCAGAGTACCCACCCATCATATGACGTCATAATGAACTGTGTGGTGTGTACAATGACATCATAATGAATGACGTCATGAATGACGTCGATAAGCACATCACGAACGCATATTTGATGACGGTCTATGGGCTGTTGTACAAATTGTTTGCTTTTACTATTTAATAAATATTCTGTTGAATATTTTGAAACTAATTTGACTGGGCGCTGTTGCTGCCTATGGCAGCAACAGCACCCAGTCTAATTAGTTACAAAATATTCAACAGGTTCCCTGTATAGTTTTCAGGAAATTGATAGCTAGGGCATTCGGGGATCGATCAATCCAAACACGGCGAGGTGTGGGTGGAGCTTAGCTAGTGATGGGCGGGGCATAGCTAAAAATGGAAAGGTCCATTGCTTGAATGTATATAATAACTGATTGTGCGAAGTTTTATTATTGGTAACCTTGTGGCAGCCTATGGCAGCAACAGCGCTCAGGCAAATTTTTTTCGAAGTATTTAACAGAATGTTTATCAAAGACCACTGACAGACTTTTGAACGTTCATAACGGAGCTGGATGCGACGTCATTCAATAACTTCGCAGATTCTGTCATTAGGTCTCGTAATCAATCTGATCCCCAATGCTCACAACAGTATTGGCAAAGATACTGATGAGGATTGCTGCTTTTTCATATGACATGCACATATGAAAAAGGCAACAATACTCAATAGTATCTTTGACCATACTGCATCGAGTATTGGGGGTCAGATTGATTATGAACTCCATTGTAGGCTTACACGATTACGTGATCAAATCGAAAATCGCGATTATGTTTTAAATCGTGAATTTATTTGATTAAAATTTAAATAATCGAATAATCGTGAATATTTTCTATTGCATAAAATATTTCAAAACCTAACTTTCAATTATTTTTTAATGCGATCGGTCATGAAAAATATCATTTGCTTTGGGTTTTTTGCCCATTTGCTGAGCATGAGATTCGAGCCTGGCATTCCCGTGATACATTTTCAAAAATGGTTTTCTCTTGCCCTGCAAATGGACTTTTCTAAACACCGTTGCAGTTTTCGTCATTGATATTCTGTTGGTGTTATGTCTTGGTAATTTGTATCCAAGCTGATTAATCGTGTAATCACAATTATTTTTTAATAAGCGATCACTCAACACAATAATCGCACAAGCCTTCTACTCCATTGCGTTTGTATTATTAACAGTAAACATGATTTTATTCCGAACTAAAACTTCTACAGCGCTTTTGTGAAATGGCCATTTATAACCCAAGAGAAGAATAAGTCCAAATATAGTGCTACCTAGCTCCAGATTCATAATTAGACATTTTAAATGACTCTAAACTAATTTATTAACTCACTTAGAATATTTCACTCAAATCGCCGGAGTTTCATCAGCCACACTGATCTCTGGTGGGTCTTGTTCATTCCAAGACTCGATTAGATCTCGCGGGATCAGGAAAATGTCAGAAATCAGTGGGTGTTCTAGTCCCTGGTCTCTGTTCATGGTCACATCAGACTAGCATGGATAACATCAATCTGCTAACAACAAAAGAATGCTGGGGTAAACGAAAGATTCACGAGGCCATACAAACAGCTTAAGCTGACCATGAACAGGGACCAGGAACTAGAACTCCCCCCAATTTATGACACCTGAGATCAGTGTAGCTGATGAAGCTCAGGCGATCTGCGTGAAATATTCCAAGTGAGTTAGTAAATTGGCTTCGAGTCGTTTAAAAACATCTAATCAAGAGAAGACTATTCTTGATAACTTACTACTGGAATGACTAGCTCGATAACCAAGCCATTCATTTCACTGGTAAATTTCCAAAAATAGTCTTATCCTGGTTTGCAAATGAAGGTTACTAAGCAAAGATTTAAATTTTCTTGACCAATCCTGCTGATTAAAGGGTTACATTCGTGTTGACTTTATGGAGCGCAAACAATTACAGTACAACTCAGAAATAATGTACCATGTTTCCAAAACAAGATAAAATGTACTTTTTAATATTTTGAACATAATTGGATCGGAAGACATTGCGCCTAACCAGACCTTCCTCTTGATTTATCAAGACGGAGTTGCTGTACCAAAGGCATGATAGAGGGTTTGGGCAGCTGTTTGTCAGACGTAATAGCATGGTTAAAAGCTACATAATCAAGATCATCGATACGGGTAAAGGTGTTAAATGGAAAATAGATAATGCACTAGTTTATATTTAGAAAACAATGTTTTGAGGTTTATACTGTTAATGATTTATCAGTTTTATCCTGTAAGACATTGTTTAATAAGTTTAAATTAGTTTGCCAATAAGTACTTGATATTTTAGTTTTTAATTTTTATCAGTGATGTTGGTTAAATTCTCCTTATTAAAAATAAATATTTTGAACATAATTGGATCGGAAGACTAAGGAAGCAATGTGTTCCAGCCCAGTTATGTCTCAAAATGTTCAACATAACATTTCTTACTAATTAATATTTTTCTTCTTTGGTTTTTGAAAAAAATGTATAACTTATTTTTATCTGTACTCTAATAGACTTGCTGTAGGACGTATCTTTTGCAGACAAAAGATGGGTGCTTTCAGAGACTTGCTACCAGCCACGATCTTCTGCTTCTGATACAGACATTGTTGCTTGGGCAGATTTGCTGCATGTGATTCACACAGCATTTTATGTTATGTTTATGTGCTTGCAGGTGAGGATCCAGATGGTAGTCCATTTGAAGTGGTACGAAGCACTGGTGTCGTTAGACTGAGACGGTGTCTAGGTGAGTTTACACAAGGCATGTAATGTTAATGGACCTTTCCATTTTTAGCTATGCCCTGCCCATCACTAGCTACGCTCCACCCACACCTCGCCGTGTTTGGATTGATCGATCCCCGAATGCCATGACTATGGATAAACATGTTAGTTACATCTGCAAAGTCTGCTATTTTCAATTGCGCAATATCGGCAGCATCAGGCGCTATATCACAAAAGAGGCCGCGATCATGCTAGTACGAGCATTGATAACGTCGCGCCTGGATTATTGTAATAGCCTCCTGATTGGCGCCTCAAAAGAACTTATTCAGCGACTTCAGGTGGTCCAGAACACTGCAGCGAGAATCATATCCCTGTGTGCCAAGCGAGAACACATTACTCCGGTCCTACATGATTTGCACTGGCTCCCCATTGTGCAAAGAATAACTTTTAAGACACTATGTCTGACATACCAATGTGTATCTGGCACAGCACCAGCCTATCTCTCTGACCTTGTACAACCTTACATTCCTGGTCGCTCTCTCAGATCTGCAAATCTAAATCTACTAAAAGTACCTAAGGTCAACTCTAAAACATATGGCCATAAAACTTTCTCTTTCACTGCAGCTACCGAATGGAATAACTTACCAAATGAAATTAGAAACTCATCAACTTTAGAAATCTTTAAATCCAATCTTAAATTCTATTTATTTCAAATAGCATATCCATAGAATACTTACGCGCGTTAGCGCTTAGAGCATGCAGTTGCATGGATTAAGCGCTCTAAAAATGTACTATTATTATTATTATTATAGCTATCAATTTCCTGAAAACTATACAGGGAAGCTGTTGGATATTTTGTAACTAATTAGACTGGGTGCTGTTGCTGCCATAGGCAGCAACAGAGCCCAGTCAAATTAGTTTCAAAATATTCAACAGAATATTTATTAAATAGTAAAAGCAAGCAATTTGTACAACAGCCCATAGACCGTCATCAAATATGCGTTCGTGATGTACTTAACGACGTCATTCATTATGATGTCATTGTACACACCACGCAGTGCATTATGATGTCATGATGGGTGGGTACTCTGGAAAGGTTAATTGTCATGTGACCATTACCGTAATTAGCCTCGGGTGCAATTTAGGCAAGCTTACCTTAAAATTAAAGGTTATAAGAAATACTCTTTACGCCTTAAATTTATTGAAGAAAATTTCAGATTTTTTTCTAATAAAATGTAAATTTGCAGACCAAGAGAAGATAATTTTTGAAAATTTAGCTCTGGAATGGCTGGTTCGGTTATCGAGCCAGTCATTCCAGTGGTAGAATTTCAAAAATAGTCTTCTCTTGGTCTGCAAATTGACATTTCTCAAAACCCCTGTAGAAGGTGTTTGGCTAATATGAGTGTCACAGGATTAATGACGTCATTTTCGCCAATGATAAAGCCACACTTAGGAGACCAAACTGTCAGTATGGAAGCTGATATGTTCAAATATGTGCAACAAATAATATTTTTAACATATCTTTCAGATTATGAAGCAAAACATAGTCATCTGCTGTGCATTAAGGCCACAAGTGTTAATCCTGTGTCGACATCTGGTCGGAGAAAACGTGACGCAGAAAACGTTGAATATCCCGACAACACCACAGTGGCATACATAAAGGTGTATGTTACAGATGTTAATGACAATTCACCTGTCTTTAACCCGAATACGAAAGTAGCGTGTAAGTACATGATGAACTAGTTCTCAGTGGATAAAAATGAGCCGGTCTGGCTGGTATCTGAGATAAAATGATAATTACAGTACAGTTCGGAAATAATGTTGAGTGTTTCCAAAACAAAATAAAATGTACCGATGAATATTTTGAGTATAATTGGATTGGAAGATATTGCTTCCTAAGGCAACAATGGCTTGCAATCCAGTTATGTTCAAAATGTTCAACAAAACATTTCTTATATCGTGTTCAAAATTGTCTGTTTTGTGGGGTTGAGAGGGGGTGGTGGTGGTGGTGGTGGTGGTGGTAGGTGTGTGTGGTGGGGAGGGGGGGGGGGGAGAAACTTTTAAAAATGGTTTTCGTAGTGCTAGAAAAATTTGTTTGTTATTATGTTGTGGTGTCATCCATCCAGGCATGTGGGTTGGTGGGTATGGGTGGTTACATGTGGTTCCTTGTTGATACCTCCACTAAGATGTCAAATTAGTATGAAACTTTATAGCTTCATTGGACTAGGTCTGAGAAAGAAACTTAGAAATTTTATAGGTCCATTGAAGTCAATTTACTTTCAATAAACTTAATATTCCTTTATGTTTTCCTCGATATGTCATTGCTAATGTTTCCTTGCTGAAATGGTTGAACCTTTAATGGATAAATTTGGTTAAGAAAATTTAAATATCTGCATAGTGAATGTCCATTTGCAGGCCAAGAGAATACAATTTTAGAAAATTTATCACTGAAATGACTGGCTCGGTTATCGAGCCAGTCATTCGAGTGGTAAATTTTCAAAAATTCTTCATTTGGCCTATAAATGGACATTCCACAAGACCATAGGTAAGACTTATTTGGCCGGCTTGACCATTATATGGTTAAAGCTTAAGAATAATACAATAATAATTGTATAAGTTAGTGATTTAACCATTTAATGGTCAAGTTTGAGTAATGTCCGTTTACAGGACAAGCGATTTACCACTGGAATGACTGGCTCGATAAACGAGCCAGTCATTCCACTTGTAAATTTTCCAAAATAATTTCCTGGCTTGTAAATGAACATGAACTAAGCACAATTTTCTTGACTATTAAATGGTTAATTGGCCCTTGTGTTTGTAGGGGTAATGGAGTTGGCTTCACAAGGTGAAACTGTCACTACGGTTAGTGCGAATGACGATGACACCGGTGATCGGGCACGCACAATCTATTCCATAGTCAGAATCAATTTCACGCGTGCCGATGCAACCACTGAGACCAGGGGTGTGTTTTCAATTGAACCAAGCACAGGAGAAATCGTTACGAGAATTCCGCGATTCTCACCTTTTAGAAATGGATATTTTGAGGTTATCGTACAGGCTCAAGATCTCCAAGAAGCTGAAAGAACTGATATAATGATCGTGAAGGTAAGTGATTTAATGTGTGCGCGCATGCATCTGTTTGTATCTGCATCCATCTTTTGTATGAAAATGGTCAAAAGCACTTGTCTTGTGCTACAAATGGACATTCAATTAGCAAATATTTTTAATATTTTGACCAAATTTGAACAATAATGAAGGACCATTTATTGGATCCAAAATCAAGGTGTTTCTGTTTGGCAGGTTTGATAATATATTGTAAAGTTTTCTGTTTTGTTGTGTTTTATCAGATCGTCGTTGTAGATACCAGCAGATACTTCCGTGTGATTAATGAGATAAATGAAGGTGACGGGGACCCTGATATAGATAAGCGGAACAGAATAAGGAAGTAAGTATTAGCATCCCTCTTGAGATCAGTACGTGTGCTACGAACGTTAAGCTTTTTGTGATTACAGTAAAATCTCCATTAACCGTTTACTGGTTAAAATCTGCTGATGCGGTTATCTAGAAGAATGCCAATTTGAAGACCAAGAGAATGTTATTTTTGAAAATTTACCACTGGAATAATCGGCTAAAAATAGAGCCAGTCATTCCATTGGTAAATTAAAAAAGCAATATCTTGGTCTGCAAATTATGGACATTTTCTTTGGGCAAATTTGACCAGAAAAGGGTAGATTAGCGATATTATCATATGTAGCACAAACACTTAGTCACAATAGACAGTCTCTTAACCCTTTAACACTCAATCATGTCAATATGCCCTAAAACTGCTTCTGCAGTGGTCTTGAGAAATATCCATTTACCGACCAAGAGAAGACTATTTCTGAAACTTTGCCACTGTTAATGACTGGCTGAATAATCGAGCCAGTCATTCCAGTGGTAAAATTTCAAAAATAGTCTTCTTGGTTTGCAAATGAATATTTTCTATGAGCAAATTTGATAGTTAGTTGATACAAGTGTGTTGCTACACGATAGATTTCGATGATGTTTTTATGATGTTTGTTAACTATTTAATGGTCAATCTGGACAAAACCTGTCACTCCAGTCTTCCTGAGGAATGTCCATTTACAAGCCAAGACAAGATTACTTCTGAAAATCTATGACTGAAATGCCTTGCGCAATAACTCTCAGTCAACCAGTGGTAAATTTTCAAAAATAATCTCTGGCTTGTAAATGGGAATTCAAAAAGCAAATACTTTGGCTAGATTTAGGCATTACAGGGCTAAGCTATGTTATGTTTCAACACCATGTTGAACAATTCCTCACTATTTTGTCTTGAAATAGCAGGTAGGCCATCAGGCAGGTTTGTGATTATCTCTAAAATAATGTCAAATTCTAGATAGTAGCATTTACACTACAAGCAATGTCATTGACATTGTTATTCGCTCCTGCATTTACATCAAATCTCTGTTTCTGCATTTTGCGACTCCTTGTTTCTGATAAAATGCCTTTCATCTACTTGTGAATTGCTCAATCAATACACTATCCCCATTCTACCTGGTAGGTTAAGTATTTTGCACACCTACCATACTCGCCACTACAGCACCATCCTCCATCAGCTCATACCCTCGTAGTGCTAAATAATATGGATAGCAGTGATCTCACCTTTCAGATATTTATCTATATTCAGATACTGTTTCACCATTCAGATCTTTCCTTCACTATTTTTGAGAATTTTCCACTGGAAAGACTGGCTCGGTTATCGAGCCAGTCATTCCAGTGATAAATTTTCTAAAATAGTCTTCTCTTGGTCTGCAAATGGACATTTCTCAAGAGCACTGCAGAAGCCGTTTTTTTGGCTGATATGAGTGTTAAAGGGTTAATACTTTTTTGGTCAAGCCAGTACAAAACCTCCAGTATTTAAGAATATTCATTTGCAGGGCAAAAGTAGATTTTTTGAGAATTTATCACTTCAATGCCTGGTTCAGTGATCAGCCAAGTTGTAAATTTAAAAGCAATCTTTAACCTTTAACCTTTCGAGTTTTAACTCCAAACTCAGTACTTTTGTTCGGGACCCCAAGGGCAATCGCTCGCCAGAATTTGGTGAAGATCGACCAAATAGAACTTGGAGATATCACGCAGGCACCCATGCAGACATGGCCATCGCAATGGTCTCACAGCACTTTGAAACTAAAATAGTCTTTACCAGTAATTGAATAGTCACTTGGCCTTAACAGCTCGCAGTCAAATTGGTTTCAAAATATCCAACAGAGTGTTTATTAAATTCAAAATTCATCAAAGATGTACAATTGAAACGCTTACTGTCGTATCTTTGCCCTTTTAATGTTGAATATACATCCTTTGATTGTGACACTATCTAACAGGTAATATATCTTGATTGTGATATCATCTAACAGGTGACATATCTTAATTGTGACATCATCTAACAGGTGACATATCTTGATTGTGACATCATCTAACAGGTGACATATCTTAATTGTGACATCATCTAACAGGTGACATATCTTAATTGTGACATCATCTAGCAGGTGATATATCTTTATTGTGACATCATCTAACAAGTGACATATCTTGACTGTGACATCATCTAACAGGTGACATATCTTGATTGCGACATCTAACAGGTGACATATCTTGACTGTGACATCATCTAACAGGTGACATATCTTGATTGTGACATCATCTAACAGGTGACATATCTTGATTGTGCGATCTTCTAACAGGTGACATATCTTGATTTTGACATGATCTAACAGGTGACATATCTTGATTGTGCAATCTTCTAACAGGTGACATATCTTGATTGTGACATCATCTAACAGGTGACATATCTTGATTGCGACATCTAACAGGTGACATATCTTGACTGTGACATCATCTAACAGGTGACATATCTTGATTGTGACATCATCTAACAGGTGACATATCTTGATTGTGCGATCTTCTAACAGGTGACATATCTTGATTGTGACATCATCTAACAAGTGACATATCTTGATTGCGACATCTAATAGGTAACATATCGTGATCGTGACATCATCTAACAGGTGACATATCTTGACTGTGACATCATCTAACAGGTGACATATCTTGATTGCGATATCATCTAACAGGTGACATATCTTGATTGTGACATCATCTAACAGGTGACATATCTTGATTGCGACATCATCTAACAGGTGACATATCTTGATTGTGACATCATCTAACAGGTGACATATCTTGATTGTGACATCATCTAACAGGTGACATATCTTGATTTCGACATCTAACAGGTGCCATATCTTGATTGTGACATCATCTAACAGGTGACATATCTTGATTGCGGCATCTAACAGGTGACATATCTTGATTGCGACATCATCTAACAGGTGACATATCTTGATTGTGACATCATCTAACAGGTGACTTATCTTGATTGTGACATCATCTAACAGGTGACAGATCAGATCCTTCTATTAATTATTCATTCTTTGTTTCTTCTGCACAGTGATCTGATATCCATGATTAATGTGCGAGGCTGGACAGTTGAGGTCACGGAACTGCGTTATTCTCAAAACCTGGATGGAACTACAGATTATAAAAAGTATTTATATAATTATCTAACAACCTGTCTATAATGAACCCTGTATGGATCATCAAATGTGGTCACTAAAGACAGGTGGTCTTTTAATACGATTTATTTGCTATTCTAAATATCTTTTTTAACCAAATAATGGTGATTCTTTAAAATGAGTGGTCATATGGCTACCAATCATAGGGATACATCAGCCTCTGGTCCTTAAAGCAGGTACCCATTATAAACAGGTTTGCATGTGCAGTTACTGTGTGAAGAATGTTAGCAGCATAGCTATTTTCGCCAGTTGCCTGTATTTGTTAACTCTCAATGTTATGAAGTTAATCATATAAGAAGGTCTGCACTGCAAATGGACATTTCCCAAGACCACTGCAGAAGCTGTTTTTGGCCAGCAGGACTTTTAACCCTTTAACACTCAAATCGGCCAAAAACATCTGCTGTTGTCTTTGGAAAATGTCCATTTGCAGACCAAGAAAAGACTATTTTTGAAAATTTATCACTAGAATGACTGGTTTGATAACCGAGCCAGTCATTCTAGTCATAAATTAAAAAAAATTGTCTTCTCTTGGTCTGCAAATGGACATTTTCAATGAGAAAATTTACATGTTCTTGAACAAATTTGGTGGTTAAAGTGTTATGGCCCCTTTCATTAGCCATCGTATAAGGTAGATAGATGGGGACCAGTAAGCTTACTAAGGATATTTAACTGTTTAATGGTCAGATTTTGACAAGAAAATTTTGTTTTCTCATGGAAAATATCCATTTGCAGGCATGCAAATGAATATTTCTCAATGCAACTGCACATGCCGGTTGTGGCCACTTTGACCATTAAATGGTTAAAACATGTACTGATGAGGTGATTTGGCAAACCTGGTATACGTTGCTTCCTTGTGTCCGTGAGTTTTCCATCCAACATCAAAAGTTGCTGTTTTGTGATGGATTGTGAAAGTTAGTATTTAATGGTGTTATGAAGCTGCTTCCATGTGTTAGTTAGATCATGATTACGTCTGATCATGATGTGAGGGGCATCATTCCATCCACTGCTGTCCTTAAATTGATGTGTCTATTGATGGCATAATGCCAGTCGCCAGGTGAAAGAGGAGAACACTCATTAATTTTTGTCGAGCCCGTGATGAAGCGGAGGATCTCGACATAGCGATCCCAATGACGTCCGGTGTGACAGGAATTAGATAATAGTCTCCATCATAAATGAAATGCTTTTCAAATTTTCGGACTTCGCTTATTTTGGACTAAGAATTATGTAATTGTTAAAGTTTTTCGAAGGGCATTTAATTCATCAAGGGCTTATCCAATGTCAATACATCTTTGCAGATTAGTTCTACGCTATCATTGCATTCAGGCTCTATCATAATGATTGTGATTTCCAAATTTTTTCCATGCTTTTCGGGGGTTTGGACTTTTTCTGTGTGATATATATCCTTTTTAAGCCAAGAATTTGAAGAATGTTAGTTTTTCAGTTGACATTTAATCAATAAATCAATGTCTTATCCAATCCCATTAAATCTAGTTTTGTTTTGTATCATCAGTACATTTAGTCTACATGACAATAAATAAGATTTTCCTATTACATTTCTATTATTTTTACCGGGTTTGGACTATTTTTGTGTGATTTTTATCCAGTTTAACGCCAGAATTAGAGGAATGTTAAAGTTTTTCAATGATCTTTTAATTTATCAAGGGCTAATCGGATCCCAAATGAAACTTTACAGATTGATTATATATCATGATTGCCTTCAGTTTGCATTAACAGTAAAATGAATTTAAAGTATTTTCCATACTTTTACATGGTTTGGACTTGTCTCCTTTTCAAGAAATAGAATAATGTTAGAGTTTTGAATAGACATTTAATTTGTCAAGGGGGGTATAAGAAATCCTACCACACATTGTGTGTGTGATATGAGGAAAGCCTAAAGGGCTCGACATGCGGGACGCAGTCCGTCCAGTTATTTACACAATGCTTGTTCATTATTAGCTCACCTGGCCAGAATGACCTAGTGAGTTCATGGCATGGCGACCATCACTCGTCTGTCCATCCATCATCTGTCTGTCAACTTTTGCTTAAAAACGCTACTCCACATTAACCACTTGGCGGATTTCAACCTAATTTGACTGGAAGGACCCTAGGGGGGTAGGCTTCAGAAGTGTATACAGAATTTTGATTGGTGAATTTTTCTGGTGGCCATCTTGAATTTTCTGAAAATGTCTGGAAATCACATAAAAGCCTACTCATTAACCACTGGGTAAATTTCAATCGAACTTGGATGAAAGAACCCTAGCGTGGTATCCTTCAGAACTTGTATACAGAATTTTGATTGGTCCCTTTTCCCGGTGGTCCTCATGAATTAAAAAAAAAAATGGCGGGAAATCGTTTAAAATGCTACTCCTTATTAACTGCTTGAGCAATTTCAACCAGACTTGGCTGGAAGGATACACAGGCTGGTAGGTTTTAAAACTTGTATACAGAATTTTGATTGGTCAATTTTTCAGGCGGCCATCTTGGATCTTCTGAAAATTTCTGGAAATCACTTAAAAGCCTACTCAATAACCGCTGGGCCAATTTCAATCAAACTTGGATGGAAGAACCCTAGCCTAGTATGCTTCAGAACTTATATACAGAATTTTGATTGGTCAATTTTTTTGGCAACCGTCTTGGATTTTCTGGAAAATGGCGGGAAATCGTTTAAAACGTCACTCATTAACTGCGTGAGCAATTTCAACCAGATTTGGCTGGAAGGATACTAGGCTGGTAGATTTCTGAGTTTATATACAGAATTTTGATTGGTCAATTTTTCTGGCTGCCATTTTGGATTTTCTGAAAATCTTGTGAAATCTGTTAAAAGGCTACTCATTAACCGCTTGAACGAGTTGAAGCAAACTCAGCTGGAAGGATCCTGTTGTCGTAGCCTCTAGAAATTCTATTCAGAATTTCGATATGTCAATGTTTTGGCAGAAATCTCAGATTTTCTGAGTTTTCCGCAACCTTTTAAAAACGGAACTCCTTCCTTCAATCAATAACCCGATTTCAACAAAAGTTGTGTGGAATGCTCCTGTGATGGTAGGCTTCAACATATTAAACGAGAGTCTTGATTGGGCATTTTTTGGTGGGCATCTTGGATTTTCCCAAAATCATCCATCATGTCTACCGTTAAAACTCGACTAAAGGACGCAGTTTTTTGGTCAAAACACATGTACTAGAAAGGGGGGTGCGTACTATAATCGAGAACATTCCTTCCGCACATTTTTGGGTCAAAATTTTTCTTAAAAACTCACAGATTATACCACGGAAATTGAACTAAATGTTACCCTAGCCAATTCTCGCCGCCTGACGACTATGTTTAATGTATACTCAAAAAACACCAAGCGGAAGTGAAATTATTAAATTGGGGCGCCTAAATATTGCTTATTCTTTAATACATATCACTTATTACATCAAAATTAATCCAGAATTTGACATAAAATGGCATCGAGAAAAGATACGTGTATAAATCACGTGATTCGCCTCCAATCGCAAAAGATCTTTATTCTAATTAGAGCGAGTACTCGGATATAAATATTCTGGACTCGGAACTCGGAAATTGCTATATATCATCATTGCGCGATAGGAACTGAATGTTCCCGTACCTGTTTGATAACCAACTCCCGTTAGCGCATAAGATTACACAGCGCCTCCAATCACAAAAGAGCCAGATAACCAACTCCCGTTAGCGCATAAGATCACACAGCGCCTCCAAACGCAGAAGAGCCATTACAATCTGTTTCTATCACGCGATTTCGATGTTTTCAAGGAGACATTTTATGCCAAAATTAGATTGATATTGATGTAATAAACAATCTTTATTGAAGATACACAATATTTAGGCGGTCCTATTTAATAATTTCTCTAACATCATGATAATTTTTAATCATGCATTAAACATGACCGGATTGATGGTTATTTTTGATACCAATTTTCGATTTTTTAAAGGTACGTTTTTTCTAAATCTAACAGCGTCTTATACTTGAATACAATAGTTTTTTGGGCGGATTTTGGTCAAATTTGGGACAGCGTCCTATATTCGAGGGCGGCCTTTAGTCGAGAAATTACGGTATTTAAATGCAAATGGTTTAAATGCCAATGGTCCAGGTGAGCGCCATAGGCCCTTGGGCCTCTTGTTGGATTCTGATGTGTGTGTGTGTAGCCCCTACACCCCATTATCCACCATTTTGGTGTTTACTCACTATTTGTCTGGCATATGCATAGACAATCTAAAAATATAGGCGTGGCTTCTTCAAGAATACACTTCTAATGTAATGACCGACCATCTTATTACGTCATCACAATGACTAGACTGTTACACAGACTCCACTTTGGAGACCAGACAGGTCGTAACCCAGTCTATCCCCATAGTGAACTGTAAAAGCAACACTGTGGATCGTGTGGATTTTGTTATCATCTTCAGCTCTCTATCACTAGCTTGATACAGACATTAAAATCGACTCGATCCATCCAGTGTTTCGTGCGATATCAGCATCTATGAAACATCAGCAAATTCTTGACCTCATTTTGTGTGCGACAGATTTGAATTTTATGACGAATTCAGAGGGACTATTTCTCTGTTAACTACTTGCCATACAGACTACAATAGGCTTTATTTATATCATCTCCTTTTACGTGAAATAATATTGTCTGGTATGAAGAGAGTACCGGTAGCTCTCGTGTCCTTTTAAGTTTCAATTCTCTCTACCATCATATTCTGGTGGACAGACTGAATTTATATGATATTTGATCTTTTGACTCTGCGTTCTGACAGACGCTTTCAGAGGAGATACAATGTAGCTGGAGGGTCGGATAGACAGAGGAACAGAGGCAACTCATCTTTCCAGAGTATCCATCATCATGACATCATAATGAGCGAAGCGGCGTGTAGGATGACATCATAATCATTACGTCATAAATGATTCTATTTGGCCCATTTTTAACTCTTAATAGTTTCCTGGAAATTGATAGTGAGTTCAGAGATCGATCGATCCCAACACGAGCGAGGTGTGGGTGGAGCTTAGCTAGAGATGGGCACGGCATATGTAAAAATGGAAAAGTCCATTGCAATATCCCAGCAGTTTTTCTATGTGGGGATAATAAATTAACATTTGGAATTTATGCGGGCGGTACAAGTAATGTCTTCTCACCATAGAGAGTGATATTGGCAATAATTCACTTATTTGCTGGCTAGTAATTTTGAATGATGAATATATAGAGGGTTATCAAGACTAAATTGTGCCATTTGTGGCCTGAACTCCACGCCAGAATGTCCAAGTGAGCTTATGCCGTGGTGACCATCCGTTGTCCAGCATCCCTCGCCTGGTGTCCGGCTGTCTGTCAATCAACTTTTTCTTTAAACGACTTCTCAAAAACCACTGTGTATTATGTAATGCCACCGTCCGTCCATCCGTCTGTCCGCCCTGGCGGACGGACGGGCGGGCGGGCGTGCAGGCGACAGAATGGTTTCCGGATGATAACTCTGTTACCGTTTGTCGGATCGCATTGAAACCTCATAAGATGGTTGGACTTGGTCTTGGGAAGAAACCTATCGAAATCAACAATGATCCGAAATCCAAGATGGTCGCCAGCCACTGACGGCCATCTTGAAAATTGGTCTCCGGATAACTTCATAGGGTGGTTGGACTAGGTCTGGGGAAGAAACCTATTGAAGTCGACGATGATCCGAAATCCAAGATGGCCACCAGCGTCCATCTTAAAAATTGGTTTCCGGATGATAACTCCATTACATTTTATCGGATCGCTTTGAAACGTCATCGGGTGGTTAGACTAGGTCTGGGGAAGAAACCTATCGAAATTGACAATGATACGAAATCCAGGATGGCCGCCAGCCACTGGTGGCCATCTTGAAAATTGGTTTCCGGATGATAACTGCGTTACCGTTTATTGGATCGCTTTGAAACTTCATAGCGTGGTTAGACTAGGTCTGAGGAAGAAACTTATCGAAATCGACACTGATCCAAAATCCAAGATGGCTGCCAGCCACGGGCTGTCATCTTGAAAATTGGTTTCCGGATGATAACTCCGTTCCCGATTATTGGATCGCTTTGAAACTTCATGGGTGGTTAGACTAGGTCTGGGGAAGAAACCTATCAAAATTGACAATGATCCGAAATCCAAGATGGCCGCCAGCCATCGGTGGCCGTCTTGAAAATTGGTTTCCGGATGATAACTCCGTTACCGTTTATCGGATCTTTTTGAAACTGCATAGCGTGGTTAGACTAGGTCTGAAGAAGAAACTTATCGAAATCGACACTGATCCAAAATCCAAGATGTCTGCCAGCCACGGGCTGTCATCTTGAAAGTTGGTTTCTGAATGATATCTCTGTTACCATTTATCGGATCACTTCCTAGGGTCGTTGGAATATGTCTGGTGAAGAAACCTATCGAAATTTACAATAATCTGAAATCCAATATAGCCACCAGTCAGCGGCAGCCATCTTGAAAATTGGTTTCCGGACGATACCTCATTGACAGTTTAGCGGATCGCTTTGACACTTAATAAGGATTACTGGTCTGAGGAAGAAATAAATATTTTCTAATAGCTGTCATTTATTAGTTTGTCATCATGGCGGGGTATTATGCACCGTTTGCCGAGCTCTTGTTTGAATAATTTTTTTAAATCTCCGAAACGATTAGGGTGATCGATTCAAAACTCATGAAATATCATATAGGATAAGCGCTGTATCAAGGTTGTTCGAGGAAACTTGATTGGCCAAATACCTTGGGGGTAATCTTGGATGACCATGTTTGTGTGAAAACAACTTCTCCAGAACTGCATGGTGGATCGCGCCAAAATTTGGGAGATATGATTAGCTCACCTGGTCATTGGCCAAGTGAGCTTATGCCATGGCAACCGTCCGTCGGCCATCCATCCATCCATTAACTTTTTCTTTAGATGACTTCTCAAGAACTACTGGGCCGATTTCATTATCTTTGGCAGGAAGCATCCTTCGGGCATAGAGATCTGGATTTGTTCAAAGGAAGCTGATCTGCTCATTTGGCCGGTGACCATTTGGGATTTTGGCCAATCTTTAGAAACGTCTAAAAATCTCTGAAACCGCTTGGCGGATCAATTTTAAAACTCATGAAATATCATATAAGGCAAGAGCTGAACCAAGGTTGCTTGAAGGAATGTAATTGGCTAAATGGTTTGGCGGCCATCTTGGATGACTTAGTTTTTGCAAAAACAACTCCAGAACCGCTGGACGCATCAGGCTGAAATTTGGGAGATATGCTTATGGATTGAGCCATTAATGTTTGTTCACGGGAAGTTGATAGGTAAAAAAAACGTGGCCCCTGTGGACCAATCAAAATGTGGCATGTTTGGTGGCCATATTGGAATTTTTTTATTTTGATGGATTTTGAAGCCGAAATTGTTCTTGTTCTTGTTCTTCGGGTATTCTGATTTCAAATTTGCTGTTTTCGAAACTCAGATAAATGGTTTGGCAGCCATCTTGAATCTTTTTCCTGCCAATAGCTCCCATGTACTAAAGCAATAGGAAATTTAAAATGTCTTGAGAACCACTGGGCCGATTTTAAGTATACTTGTTACAAAGCATCCTTAGGGCATAGATATATACAGGTATATTTAAAGGAAGCCGGTCGGTCAATTTGCCCGGTGACCATCTTGGATTTTGGCCAATTTTCTTTTTAAACACCTTTAAAAATCTTCCTTTCCGAATCTGCTTGAGGGATTGAATCAAAACTCATGAAAGCTCATCTAGGGCAACAGCTGAACCAAGTATGTTCAAGGGAACTTGATCGACCTAATGCTTTAGCGGCCATCATGGATGGCCTGGTTATGATGAAAACAACGTCTTCAAAAGAGCAGAACAGATCGGGCCGAAATTTGATAGATATAATTAGGGACTAAAGGCCATTCAAGAGAAGTTGATACATAAAGACACATGACCACTGCGTTCTTGTTACAATTCTGGTCAACTCCTTATTGTTCTACTTAAAGCAGATGGCCTTTCTAGTTGAAATGCCTATGTTGCAGGTGAGCGATGCAGGACCCTTAGGCCTCTTGTATAGTCCAGCCTACAGTCAGAACATTTGAAAACAACTTATTAAATAAAGCTCCCCAATATTTTAACATGTCATGACATCTCGCCAAGGCTGGAATGGCATGAAATTTTATGTAATGGCTAACTGCCACTTCCTGGTGCATATGTAGTACATATGTATTCAAAACACGTTCTGCTAGTATTCAAGATGGATGGAACCAACATCATTTAGACCAAATGCAATGTTTTATAGGTAATAGATGGTAATAACAATTAATTGTCGAACTGTCCTTTGTATGGGTCTTGAGAAATTTCCACTTACAGGCCAAGTAAAGAGTATATTTTGAAATTTTAATACTAGAATGACTGTTGAATAAATGCCGGATTTAATTTTTGTGTGTATATAATATAATATATAATTAATGGAAAACTCCAGTAATTTGCGGATTTTAGAGATTCCTGGACGATACACCGAAAGGTGGTGCGCCAGACATTGGCGGAAACGCCAAGAACAGAACAGAACTGGCTCAATGGAATTGTCGGTTACTCCAGCAGTAACTTTTCATAAAGTGTCCTCTTGAACTGTGAATAGACATTGACTAAACAAAGATTTTGCCTTTCTTGACCAAACCATACAATGACCGTGTTAGGCTTGCGCGATTTTAAATCACGAATTTATATGATTAAAAATTAAATAACCAAATAATCATGAATAATTTCTATGACATATAACCTGTATTTCAATTCTAACCTTTTAATTACTTTTTAACGTGATCACGAATATTGACATTTTGCTCAGTGAATGTATGTCCTTTTGCAAGCTAAGAGAAGACTATTTTTTTTAATGTGCCACCGGAATTACTGGCATGAGAATTGAGTCAGGCATTCCAGTCATATATTTAAAAAAATAGTGCGTCATTGATATTCTTTTGTCTCGGTAATTATAGTATCGAAGCTGATTAATCGAGTAATGATGATTATTATGAAATAATCGATCGTGATCACTCAAAGCAATAATCGCACAAGACTAGACCGTGCAATGACCATGCAGTGTCCATTATAAATAGGTGTTTCTGTACATATATTTAGTTTTTCTTGGTTTTAGGGTCGACACGTGCTTCATTGTATTATCTGAGGATCAGCAGAGTGTAGTGGACTACAATCTAGTGTCTCAAAATATTAATAATAGAGCTGATAATTCTGGAAGTGATATACAGGTAAGGTTCTCTCATTATGCCTGCAGTACCTTGAAATCAGGTGTGCTGATCAGCTTGTCTGGTCTGAGAGAAAAATAAACCAAATGTTATCTAAACCTTTAAAGATACATATTCACAGCAGAATGCTTGAAAATAAAATTGTTGAAATTGTTTAATTTTAGAGGCTTAAATTGTGGAGCTAGGCCTAAAGAACCGGAATAATTCATAACATATGATGAATTCATTCCATGTGAATTAATATAATTTTTTTTGAGTTGTGATATTGAATTAGAGACACGAGTTGCTAATTCAAATTCATGCCTAAAATTACTATATTTATTGAAGCAGAATGAAATAATCATATGTTAAGATTTATTTCATTTCATTAGATCTAATTACACAATTTAAGCCTCTAACAGTATACAATTTTAAATTTTGTATTTTCAACCGTCGGGTGTGAATCACCCTTGATGGTCAATATTTGTCAAGAAGATTTAGCTTTTTCCTTTATGAATGTCCAGTTGCAGGCCAAGAAAACGATTTTAAATATTTTGTCACTGGAATGACTAGCACGGTTTAAACCGAGCCAGTCATTCCAGTGGTTAAAATTTTTTAAATCATCTTGGCATGCAAATGGAGATTTCTAAAGACCACTACAAAGGCCAGTTTTGATATAATACTTCATTAGTCGCATACCGTCGGAGGGGAAGTTATAGGTTTGCTCTCCTTCCCATTCATCTGTCTGCCCGTCCATCCATCCATCTGTCACAGGTGGTTTGCCTCACTCCCCTTCAACATATTCAACTGAATATTGGTAACATGTACATTGCCTTTTTATGAGACGTTCCAGGGGAATGTCAAGATTCATGTGGTTCCTTCATTTTTTATACCCCGGGGTATTATATAATGGCGCCGTCAGTCCGTCCGTCCGTCCGTCCGGGCGTGCGAGCGGCAAGAGTGGTTTCCGGATGATAACTCCATTACCATTAGTCGAATCGCGTTGAAACTTCATAGGGTGGTTGGACTAGGTCTTGGGAAGAAACGTATCGAAATCGACGATGATCCAAAATCCAAGATGGCCGCCAGTCACCGGTGGCCATCTTGAAAATTGTTTTCCAGATGATAGCTCCATTACCATTTATCGGATTGCTTTGAAACTTCATGGAGTGGTTGGACTCGGTCTGGGGAAGAAACCTATCGAAATTGACGATGATTCGGAATCCAAGATGGCCGCCAGCCACCGCCGGCCGTCTTGAAAATTGGTTTCCAGATGATAACTCCGTTATCGTTTATCGGATCGCTATGAAAGTTCATAGGGTGGTTCGACTACCTCTGGGGAAGAAACCTATCGAGATTGACAATGATACGAACTGTAAGATCGCCACCGGTGGCCATCTTGATAATTGGTTTCCAGATGATAACTCAGTTCCCGTTTATCGGATCACTTTAAAACTTCATAGGGCAGTTGGACTAGGTCTGGAGAAAAAGCCTATCGAAACTAATGATGATCCGAGCTCCAAGATGGCTGCCATCTTGAAAGTTGGTTTCTGGATGATATCTCCGTTACCATTTATCAGATCACTTCCCTTGGAATATATCTGGTGAAGAAACATAAAAATTTACGATAATCCGAAATCCAATATGGCCGCCAGTCAGCGACAGCCATCTTGAAAATTGTTTTCAATTGGGATACCTCCTTGTCCGCGTGAGGGATTGAAGCAAACCTCATGGAATATGATCTAGGGCAAGAGCTAAACCAAGTTGTTCCAAGGGTCAAATGGTTCGGTGGCCATCTGTTGACCTAGTTCTAGAGAAAATGATTTCTTTTCCAGAACCGCTGAAGGGATCGGGCCGAAATTTGGCAGATATGATTAGGGACTAAAGGCCATTAAAGTTTGTTCAAGAGAAGTTGATCCGTCAAAAAACATGACCGCCGTGTGCCAATCAAAATATAGCGTGTTTGGCGTCCATATTGGATTATTTTATTTGATGGATTTTGAAGCCGAAATTGGTTTTAAGTAGGCTTTTGGGTATTCCGAGCTCAAATTTGCCATTTTCGAAACTGTCGGGTAAACGGTTTGGTGACCATCTTGGATTATTTTCCTGCCAAAGGCTCCAATGCTAAAGGAATGGTAAATTTAAAATGTCTTCTCGAGAACGACAAGGCCGATTTCAATTATGTGCTTCAGGATGCATCCTTAGGACATAGGGATCCAAGTTTGTTCAAATTAACCCAATTGGCCAATTTGGCTGATGGCCATCTTCGATTTCGGCCGATTTTAGAAAATGTAAAAATCTCCGAAACCGCTTGGGGAATCGATTCAAAACTCATGAAACTTCATCTAGGGCAAGAGTTAAGCCAAGTTTCTTCAAGAGGACTTGATTCACCAAATGGTTCGGCAGCCATCTTGGATGACCTAGTTTTCTCGAAAACAACTAGACTCACTGAAATGATCAGGCCGAAATTGGGTGAGACTGAAATTGGTTTTTCACTTCAAGAGTATACTTACCTCCCTAATACTCTTTGATATTGCTAAATATCGGCTTTCACTCAATAAAACACACAGATTAAAAAAGTTAGGTGCCCCTATTGGGCAGGTAGTCAGAAGACAGTCCGGCGGATGCTAGCCCCACCACCGCGCATGCGCAGACTAGTACTTCCTCTTTGCTAATTTATTGGCTGAGAGATAACACATGTTTCTAATGCTCAAAGCTTTTCTATCAATTCTAAATTAAATAATCATAATATCAGAAGTTTAATCACCTGTAAGAGATGGCAGAACGCACTAATTCGCCAGAGGAGGGCCCAGGACCTATCCATCAGGTGACTTCTAGTATATTTTAGTGAGTTATCCCGTTGTAATGTGTTTCCGGGACTCGCGTTTATCGAGATAAGCGCCTAATATAGTTGGTTTATTTCAAAATTGCGCTATGAAATGCTAATCTCTCTTTGTGTTTATGTCCACAGGTATCTGTCTATGATTGTACAGGACATCACATCAACAGAGGGTTTGTTTTTCTCTCCACCAAGGTTCCATTTCCTACTAATACTGTTAGGTTATCTAACCAAAAAGTCTATGTCCAGTCATTCGGAGGCCTCATAAGAAGGTCTTCTCACTTTGCCCTCTTGGTCCAATTCCTTCCCCTATTAGGTGGAGAGAGTTAAGAGGTCATAGTCTTGGTGGAGTGTTCCAGTTCATCAGATTGGATGGTTTGTCTATGCAAAGAATCAGGTATTCTAGTTAATGATATTAGGCACTTCTATTATATTTGAAAATAATTATATAAACTTCTGCCATTTTATCATTGTTTGTCTGATGTTTGTATAGCCTGAATATTCTATCCTTTCAAGTCAGGATGTTCTGGGTATGAATACAATTCGTCCTTACACCTGGATGTTTGTTTCGGATCGATTTAATTTCTTCTTTGGAATTATGACGTCATAATCAGCCTTGCACTTTATTAACAATTAAGTTTTGTCCAACGCTGGTTTTTTAAATATCTGATAGGTGCTCTTTATGAACACCTT